>OX424502.1:19232181-20432181 GCA_949152395.1 Agrochola litura
TGGAAGATGCTGAGTGCCGAAAACCGACATCGTTGAATAGGTTCACTAATGAATTTATTTTGCGTTCAAACGTTTTACTTCGAGTGAAAGCTAATGAAAGTTAAAAATGAAGCATCGATATCGGCATAACTTTGCTGATGGGCTATTTACGAGTACTATGTCACGACAAGAGCTATTTTCATACCTATTGCTCAATCCGACACTAAAAAGCCTGAAACATTTTAGTTTTTCTTTCGCCTACAGAAACCTAGCATTCTAATTATTTTCTCATTATGCTGACACAGCCGTCGGAAGCACACGTGACAAGGCATAATCTACTTAGCTAGCATATAATACTTAATGACCGAAGATATTATTATACAAACTTAACTTTCATACTACGGGTAATTTTCACTAAAAAGATATTCGTAAAGGTTATCCGGTGATGTTAGCAGTCAGAGGCATCATAACTATATTAATATTTTAAATGCAAAAGTGAGTTTGTTTTTTACGCTTTCACGTTAATACGGCTGAACGGATTCGGATGAAATTTGACACATGGGTATACCTTGTCCTGGGTTAGGACATAGGTTACTTTTCATCCTGGATTGCAGACGAAGTCGCGGGAAACAGCTACTAGTTTATATTATATATGATAAAAGAGTAAAAATTTATATAATGGCGAATTAATATTCATAAGTGACATTATTATAACTTTATTTGATACTAGCTCCGCCCCGCGGTTTCACCCGCATAAGTCTCGATGCCTTGAGAATATCGGGATAAAACGTATCCTGTGTCCTTCTTCAGGTCGTGGTCTACCCATGTGCCAAATTTGATCCAAATCCGTTCAGCCGTTTTAACGTGAAAGCGTAACAAACAAACTCTTTTTCGCATTTATAATATTAGTTAGGATCCACCAATTGATTGGGCATTATTTTAAAGACTATTCTGATATTCATTATAATGTATAAGTCATCGTAAGATTGTGAGAACCGTTAGTTTATAATCTGTCAGAATTATTTCCGTTAGATTATAAACTGGCGAAAAATTGTGAACTGGGTGAAATGGGTTAGGTTAGGTTAGAACTGTGACCAACCGAGCGTGAGCCGAGCGAGCGGAGCGAGCGGTGCCGTGGTAGCGGCCGACGAGCGCTATTTCCAAGTTGCTCGCAACCAGGCAGGCTATTTAATATTAGCGCAAGGTGCGTTACGTCGCAAGCAAGTTTGATACCAGTTCACAATTTGTCGGTTTCCCATGGAAAGATTATAAACTAGCGAAAAATAATGCGTTAAATTGTAAATGGTTCGTTGCAGTTCACAATTATTCGACAGTTTATAATTTAACGGAAATAATACCGATAGATTGTAAACTAACGAAGTTCATAATTATACGGTGACATATATGTATACTCCATTTGAAATAAGATTAGAGATTTAAATTAACCTTTTTTACAGTCCGTTCAACCGATTTTGACTTCTATTGCGTTGGTGGCATGACAAATGGCAGCTGCAGTAAACAGTTGGTATTATAACCACTTTTTTTGCTGCCATCCTTATGCCTACGGTATAGAAGACAAAATCGGTTGGCCACACTGTAAAAAGGTTTGTTTAAATGTCTTAATCTTATTTCAAATGGAGTATAGTTGAGATTGAAGTTACTCCCAAATGCCTACCCCATAACTACATCAAGATTTTAAAATAAAAGATCTCAACAATACATCATACATACTTAAAAGCATTCTATTTTTAAACTACATACATCACGCGTTATCTTGGGCCCACACCGTACACATGTGAAGCAAAGTTCGGGCGCAGTAACTTTGAAACGGCGGCGCACCCTGCGGCAGTTCTACCACAGGCCAAGTTTCAGCGCTCCAAGAAAGATACAAGAAATAAATATTGCATCATTTTTACGAATGCAGGAGGTGGTTAAAACTTGCCATAATGAAACGTACGTTTTATCTGTTAAATATGCATCGGTGTTAAGCTTTTTGCCTCTTAATATGAATGCGGTATTGTTTTGAGTTTCCGTCGAAATAAGTTTTAATACGAACTCGAATATGACGAAACTTTGTTCGTATTTAATGTTTGTTTTTCTTTTAGTTTGATTTCATAGAAAATTCATGATGAAAACGCTACTAATTAGAGTCAGGATAAAATATTTTAATTCTGTAGGTGTCTTTTTCACGAAACCGTCCTAATTACATAATATTAACGGGAAAATGGTAATAAACATCCGTCTCATTTAATTTTTAAGGTTTCGTACCCAAATTATGCTAACGGGACCCTATAATTACTAAGGCTCTGCTGTCCGTCCGTCTGTCACAGGTCTGTATCTTTTGAACTATAATCCGTAGATACTTGAAATTTTCACAGAAAATTTTCATGTGTACTGCTATACCTAACAATAAAATAAATTATAAAAAGTAAAACATTAAAGGGTTGAGTCCTGATTATTAATTCCCCATAGGTACAAGAAAAATTCGATCGTAGCAATAATTAATATTGTCGGATCTACATTTTTGCGATTATTTTATTATTGCATTAAATCTTTGCGGGGGCATTTTTATAATTTATTTTAAGACCTTTAATGCAATAAATTTAAAAATCGCAAAAATGTAGATCCGACAATGTTAATTGCTACGGTCGAATTATAATCCCATTGTTTTATTTACAAAAGTATTTTTTTTTTTTAATGTAGAGGTAAATATTGTACGGTGGTACAGAAATCTTCGTGTGCGAGTCCGACTCGCACTTGACCGCTTTTTCAAGTTAAATAAAGCTATTTTCGTACTACCACAAAGATCTCTTTCATAAATTATGAAAATCTGTGGAGTAAGAAATTGGGTGTTTTTTTTCCAAATATACCTAACAATTAATGATAAGTTACTAGTGTGTGACTAGAGATTATGTACAAAAATACGTGAAGTAAACCAAAGTAAAGTAAACATTTAACATAACATAACATCACGCCTTGTTTCCCCGAAGGGTTGGGCAGAGGTGTCCCTGTAGCAGGTACACCCACATTTCGCCAGTTATGTTTAAGTCCCATGTAATAGGGGGCGAGCCTATTGCCATCAACCGGGCACAAATCCAGGCTCCGAGCTGCTACTGAGAAATTTCAGATAGAAAAACCCAATAACACTTTGCCCGACCCGGGAATCGAACCCAGGACCTCATGCTCAGCAGTAGCGCTTGCGACCACTAGACCAACGAGGAACATTTATTTGCATAGATTGCAAGTACAGTAAATAAGATGGTACAGTTAAAATATGATCCTTGTACTTATATTAGGCATGCAACATTATTAAGTATAACACGAGTGAATTAATATGACTGCCTCGTTGGAAGTAGTCCACTTAGAGCACCCGTCCGAATAGCACCTGCGCGAATAGCACCTAGCCTAGTCAGCCTAGTAGTAGTAGTTCTTGGATTAAAATTTATTTTTACATTTTTGTCCACGAAGAGCACCTACGATTCAGCAGCCTACTGCTGGGATGTATTTGTTTTACAGGACGTTATTAAATGAAAGATATCGATAAAAATCACTAGAATATTTATACACATACTTAAGTACATACAAAATTTGTCTAGGCGACATTTAAAAATAATAAAAATCACTATAATAAATCCAAATAAAACAAAAAAACACACAAACAAGCAAACACAACAAAAAAACACCCAAATAATAACACTTCTTATTTTTAATATATCATAATCAGTCTCCACATATCACTTTTGTTGCAAAATCAGCCTTAATTAAATCTTACCTAATAATAACACAGGTAAAACAGGAGTACAAATTAAAAACTAATTATGTTATTATTATAGGATTGCACCAAGAGAAAGGGAAATGAGTAATCTGCTCAATAGATTATGTGTGCTAGATCTTAAGCTTTCTTTGTTGTTGTTTTTTTCTGTATCTACATTTACAGGCTGATTTTGCAATAAAAGTGATATGTGGAGACTGATTGTGATATGTTAAAATAAGAAGTGTTATTATTTGATAAAATTAATAATTATTGTCATAGTGATTTTTATTATTTTTCATTTTTAAATATCGCCTAGACAAATTTCATATGTACGTAAATATGTGTAATTAATAAACATACCAGTGATTTTTATCAATACATAACATAACATAACATCACGCCTTGTTTCCCCGAAGGGTTGGGCAGAGGTGTCCCTGTAGCAGGTACACCCACATTTCGCCAGTTATGTTTAAGTCCCATGTAATAGGGGGCGAGCCTATTGCCATCAACCGGGCACAAATCCAGACTCCGAGCTGTTACTGAGAAATTCCAGATAGAAAAACCCAATAACACTTTGCCCGACCCGGGAATCGAACCCAGGACCTCAATACCTTTCATTTAATAACGTCCTGTAAAACAAATACATCCCAGCACTAGGTTGCTGAGTCGTAGGTGCTCTTCATGGACAAAAATTTAAAAATAAATTTTAATCTACGAAGAGCACCCGGGTGCTCTTCGTGGACTAGGCTCAGTGCTATTCGCGCAGGTGCTATTCGGATGGGTGCTCTAAGTGGACTACTTCCTCGTTGCTAGTGGTCGCAAGCGCTACTGCTAAGCATGAGGTCCTGGGTTCGATTCCCAGTTCGGGCAAAGTGTTTTCGGGTTTTTCTATCTGAAATTTTTCAGTAGCAGCTCGGAGTCTGAATTTCTCCCCGGTTGATGGCAATAGGCTCGCCCCCTATTACATGGGACTTAAACATAACTGGCGAAATGTGTGTGTACCTGCTACAGGGACACCTCTGCTCAACCCTTCGGGGAAACAAGGCGTGATGTTATGTGTGTGTGTGTGTGAATTAATATAAAATTAATAACAATTATGACATAGATAAATTCTTTTTAAGGTATGGGGGTAATGGTCGTGTTAATTGTTATAGTTAAAATCGAGCGAAATAATTTATCTCCGATCAGCACTATAGATAGCTACTATAGATACGGCGAAACGGAGGCATGGATAATTTAAAACAAAAAAAAGAACAACACTTTTCAATTATTTATCACGTCAAGCAATAAAATTAAACCTGTGTTTATTTTGTTGTACTTTATTTTAAAACAAACATCAGTAATGTAATTCACCGTGAAAATTCACTGCAGTATCGTATTTGTTTTCATCTTTGATTTCCAATGAAACGTTAGTGTCTGTCTGCCTTGGACACAATGTGTACGTTTGTGGGTGTAAATGTACACACACAGTGTATGTCAGTGGGTGTAAGTGTATACATTACTTTATGCGCGGAACGCACCAAATTGTCGGGTAATAAAATCAGAAACCTCGTCACGCTATATATGATATTTCTGTCGGTACATATTTAACAAGTATATGAATCAATCAATTACTGGATAAGTTAAGAAGTGTAATATGATCGTAATGTTGATCGTGAAAATTAACCCGAAGGACACACAGGGTTAGTTCCTGGATTCTGCACACCCCTTCGACTTGGAAGAAAAGTGACCGACATATGTTGACACTAAAAACTCCATTAACTTTGCACCATTGGTAATAGAAATACCTATTTTAATCTACACTAATGTTATAAAGAGAAACTATTTGTTTCTTTGTTTTAATGAATAAACGCAAAAAAGATAGTACCATAAAAAAAATCTTTTGTAGAATGCTATATAACCAATGAGTAAGATAGGTTATAATTATTTTTAACACGTATCAAAATAATCGTACAAAAAATCAAATCTTTTGTTAAAAAACTTACTATTCACAAATTGCAATAGTCGATTGCACTTAATATGTATTTATTTCGAAATAGTTTTTATTTCTTATCCAGCACTCTGTTATCTAAGTAACGTCTAAGAAAATTATTGACTTTGTCGGCGCGTGCTCTGATCTTTTAGTAAATATGAACACGATTAATATGTGTGCTTGTATAATAAATCATTAACACATATTTCGGTTATTATTTTTGAACAAAATTTCTGAGTACACCTCCCAAATTTTCTGAAACTATCAAAATTAGCAATGGAGTTCAGAATTTAGCCTAACTTTTACAAAACTACCAAATATGTATAATAAAGTTACTGAAAGTCAACCCAGTTTCTGTAGAAAGACTTTTATTCTTCACACTAATTTAAACACAGCATTAGTTTGCCCTTTTCAGATAAATAATCTCGGTGTCAAAATTTTCTTAGTAAAAAATGCAAACACAGTCACTATACGCCTCAAATTTTAAAAATGTACAGTACCTAATCAACAAACTCTACGCAAAAAAAGATTATTAATTATATCCACTCACCGCCCTAGGACAGGTCGTATCATAAAGCCGGTCATACAAGTACTCATGACTCTCCAAATTCTTCAACACTTTGGGCCTGATTACCCTTCTAACAGGCTTCACCTTCGAGCATGGTAACTCCACAGGACACGCCTTCACAGTTTCAACCAACTCCTTAACAACACTCCTATTACCATTACCGATGGTAATATTCCCATTCGCGATGGTCAAATTCCCATTCGCGATGGTCAAATTCCCATTCGCGATAGTAAAATCATTAGTGACTTTAGCATTCACGATAGATAAATCATTAATTATGGTCTCAGAATTTTGAGCAACACCGGGAGCCATTGTAATTAATAATATTCTTCTTCGGTTCAGATTGTTTGAATGAATGAGGCGCACGCGAAACGCGACGGCACTAGACGTTGGTAGGTGTCACTGTTGTATTTATAAAGTGTTTTATCTAATGCGGCTATGTGACAGTAGTTTTAGGTATTTACCCGTGTCGTGACACGGCTTATGTTTTGACGTTACTTGGAAAGCTTACTGAGGTTAGCTGACATGATTTTTACTTGTACTGTAAAGTTACGTGTCCATGCTCGTAGGGCAGAACAATTTGAGAAGTAATTTTTTGTGATTTTTCTTCATCTTAGTCAAAAAAAGGAAAATTCTAACACGTTAATATTGTTTTTTTCCTACAATTGATCATATTAATAGCTGACTTACTGATGGGTTCTGTAATAACTGATACTTAAGAACCTAAATGCCATCATAGCTAATATCTGGTGTATGTATAGCTGTTTTTGCTGTCATCCTAAAATAGGTCTTCAATACTGCCAAAATATCAGTGCTATATCGTTGTTGATTAACTTTGTTTAACTAAACCAGGAGGGATACCTTTGCCCAGCAGTGGGACAAAATAGGGTAACAAAAAAAAAACCAGGAATTCAAATCTTGTATCGTATCGTATGGTCACGAGCTATATACAACATGTAAGAAAACCCTGTCCGATCCGTGAGGGTGTTGTTAGGTATCGTACTAAGAGTATATTTATGAGGAAATTTTTTGAAAAAAAAAAATCGCCACTTTTTTTTTCAATGGGGAATTTTACCGGGTTATTACATGGGGCGCGGGCGCGGGTGGCCGTCGTTTGACAAGTCATAACTTATCTTATGACCTCTGTTAAAAAAAATCTTATTGTTAATGGATTTGGGGTAATTTTAGTACAAAAAAAGTGAATTTTAAATAGCAATAACTTTTTATTTTAATTTTTTTTTTGTTTTACTTTTTGGTGATGTTATTACAGTACCTATGTACGCCTTTCGGATCGGACAGGGTTTTTTACATATTGTATTATGATAGTAATTTTAAATATTGTGGTAAAAATTAGCCAATCAGCAAGGCGGAAACGGGGTGGTGTAGAGTAAACTCACACGGTGAAAAATTCACACATGTGTGAATTTACACTTCTTTTGATTTGCTAATAGTAGGTATATTACGATTACTGAAGATTAATTCTGTTCTGTGCTCGTCATTATACCTACAGAAACAGAAAAAAAAACTGATCTTTTTGTTAGTACGTGTTTCTGCGACAAATAAACCTTTTTTTTTCTACTGTCACGAATAGACTCAGGTTTCTATGCGAGTTTACACTCAAAGTATAAGTAAGGATAGAGAAGGTTAAGCCTGTCCTAGGAGCCACAAACTTTAGATTTAAGTGTCCTCGCTCATCTAGCCTATTTTAATAGCTGGCCCAAATCAATTAGGATATTCTGAGAGTAAGAGCAAAGAGTAAATTAGTCAGAGTAAATACACCCTTTACTGAATTGAATTTTGTCAACCTTAGGACTTATACTCTAGGTCTAAAGTCTAAAGTTAAAAGTTTGAGACTCAGGAGCTGGGGCTCCTGAGTTTGTTGAGATAGTTTCAGGTTTATTTATTAAAAACTTTTCTAACTACGACCCTTAGATATAACTACCCTTAGATATACTTAATTTATTTACTTGTATGATCCAAAGTTGGTTGAAATAGAAACCCATAATTCAATATCTTTGTTTCCATATCCTGCAATAGTCCTGTACCAACCGAGGGCTGTCCTTGGGTGTACTAGCATAGTGCGAACCGGGATAATCGTCGGTTGGTGCCTCATTTCATTTTAAAAAACGTCTAAGGGGCCTCTGCGATGTGGCTTCGGCCCCTCGTATGCCTTCCAAAGGTCCGGGACTCCAGAGTCCCGAGAAATGTAAAAGAACAAAAATAATAATTATTAATATTATTTCATGATTACATCGTAATCTTTAACATAATATCACGCCTGTATTCCCGAAGGGTTAGACAGGTGTACCTAAAGTACACTCACATTTCGCCAGTTACGTGTAAGTACCCAAGTAACAAAAATTGGTACTATAAAAGTCCTGAGAACGTTTTGGAGCGTTCTAAAAGGCTCCATAATTAGTACTATAATAGTGTAGTAAACGTTTATAAAACCCCAAATAGGCCCGAGTTTTATCACTGATTTATTCTATAAACATTACATAAAGGCTCTCACGGTGATAAATCAGCTCGATAGTTGAGATGTAAAAGTGTAGTGAAACGCTTTTTAGTACTAAAATAGTGCCACAAGTGCAATAATGTCACGAATTTGCACTATAAAAGTAACCAAAACATGTCTAAAGTGCTATTTTGCACTGTAAACGATTTGAGAGATCTTTCTTGACACTGATATTGTTCATGCACCATTTTTGTTCGTGTTGTCAAGAAAACAAAAAATATCGATAAGTTATGATTCATGTCATTTGTCATTGTTGCCTAACGTATCATTGTAATAAAAAGGACATAACGCAACTCTGCCATAACTCGCACTTGCGAAAATAATTGTATCGATAAAATCATTATGCTGATTTCGAATTTGACAATGCGCCCTCATTATTTTCGTGTTTTAAAATTTTAATTAATAAAATAATAAGGACTTGTCCCGAATAAGGATCCTATAGTACACATTGGCTCCAGCCGTGCTGCTAATGTGCTATCGCGGCAGAAAATAGCGGCCATCTTTTCACCAAAAATGAATTAGGGGTCCTTGTCCAAATATAAAATAGTGTAGTCAGAATACTAGTGATGTAATTGTTACTGAAAAGCTATTAAAGATCAAATTAGTCCATTAAATATTAATTTTAGTGTTTTTATGTCACGCTTTAGTCTCGTAGCACTAACACCAACTCACTTTTAGACCTATTTCAATTTAAGTTATTTAGCAATTGCGCCAGGAGTCGCTATGGTACTATTTAGTACTATAGAAGAGTTTTCATGATTTTTACAGAACTAGCCCCATAGCGATGTTGAGGGAGCTTTTACGAAGTTAAACGGTTAGGCAATGGTTGTGTAAGGTACTTTTATAGTGCAAATTGATCCTGTAATAGTGTTTTCGATACTACTACAATCATAGTACTGTAAAAATTATTTTGACGCATTATTAGAGCAAAATAGATACATAAAAGTGTCAGTAAGGTTGTCTATAATACTAAATAGTACCAAAATCGTTTTTCTCATTTCTATTACAGTGCAACACTTTAAAGATTCTTTTGTATGGTCCTGTAAGCGTTCTAAGAGCTAAATAATAGAACTTAAATGCTCTTTAATCTTATAGAACCAAAACGCTTTGTTATAAACCCTTATAGTACAAGCAGTCACAATGGTTACCGTTAAAGGCCTACTATATCATTCTTTGGTGATAAAACGTCTTGGTTATAGAACCTTTTGTTACTTGGGTAGGTACTATGTAACAGAGGGCGAGCCTATTGCCATCAACCAAACAAAAATCCAGGTGAGCACTGGGTAGCTCGCCGTCCGATAAGGACCAGACCCGGGTCAACGGCGCGTTGTGTTCCAAGCGTGCCTCAAAGAGATGTCAGCAGAACTGACGGGGTCCGCTAGGGCCGATGCCTGCCGGAGTTGCGAAGAAATCCGAAAGAGAGATCGTGGCCCTGGCAATACAGTCAACTGAAGGAACACGGGTAGGTTTTAGTCAGTAAGAGTCTGACATGCCCTCCCGCTCCGCCCAGAGCGGGAGAAGTTATTTGATAATGTCCCAAACAGACAAAAATCCAGACACTGGGATCTTTAACTTTGTCTTTAAAGGCAGATTTGCATACTGAGCGTGATTTCTAGTGTGATTCTAGTCTTAGTTTTGAATCTATGAGTATCGATTTCATCTGTATTAACTTAGTGTGATACCTGTACTGAATTAGGGGCTTGTGGCGAAGTAATAACAGCCACACGGGTCGAACGATCAGGTTAAGCTACACCTGCTGCGGTTGGTCCGTGGATGGGTGACCATCTTTAAGCCGTTGGTCCCGGCTGTCATTTGTAGATCTTTGACAGTCTTTACAGGTAGTTAGAAGCCCAAAAGTCTGACAACCAGGGGGTATTGTGTTACCTAGTAACTAGCTTGTGGAGGTCAGACAGGCAATCGCTCCATGTAAAATACTGGTATTCAGCTGCGTTTGGCTAAACTGGAAGCCGACCACAACATAGTTGAGAAAAGGCAGATGATGACCTGTACTTTTTTTACGTAATACTCAATGTCCATTTCAGCCGAAAGACGTCCACTGCTGGACATAGATCTCCCCAAAGCACCGCCACTTCAATAGGTTTTGTGCTTCTCGCATCCAGCGGATTCCTGCGGCCTTCACAAGGTCTTCCAAAGCTATGTCTTCCGGTACGCGGTCGCCACTCCAGAACACTTCTCATCTACCATCTGTTCTGTGAGCAATGTGCCCTACGCACCCTGTGCAATATCTATTAACCTAAGCAAATAACAAAACTAGTTTTTTTAACCAAACGATACGCTGGAATCTTAAAAAAAAATAATTCTGAATAAGAGTTAATAGAATAAATACATACATAATTATGTAAATATGAATCATAGCGCCGTTCATATGCTCTCATCACGCAGATATTATGAAAATATTTACATTATGTGCTACTTACTATGTTTAAACACATAGGTGCTCAATCAATGGCTGATGTTACCGTTTAATTGAGTGGAGAACAATTGTGTTTTTTCTGACCTTTCCTCGGAGTTGTGGATATTTTATATTGGCTTAGATATAAAATACAATAGACATGGATGGGTCATTTAAAAAAAAAAAATACATTTTGTTGTGTTAAAACGTCCACCTGAATATTGATCAGAAATAACACATTGAAGCGATCAAATTAGTATTATTATCCTTGAACAACATTTTTTCTAGATGGGTTTCAACATTTCAGTACAAAATAACCTATAATTAAGAAAAAATAAACTTGTTAACTTCTTTAGTGTCATAATATTTTCATACATCAACCCCGTGTCCCTAAGCACGAGAACGATATAAAAAGTTTCATAAAGAAGAAACTACTCACATATTTACATGCTCTCATTGCGCAATATCTTTGTGACTCTAATTACGATGTTGAAGATATAAAATTAAAATATATAACCTAATGCTGATAATAATAATACCCTTTTAAGTATTCCAGTAAGATGCTGGTAGGGATCTTGACCGTACTTCCGGGATTGTCCTGATAGCCGTGGAATACCTCTCCACTCCTCATAAGCACCTCAGGACGTGTTGCCCCCTTGTCGCTACGACACTATGTGCTAGCGACCGTTTTCGGGGGCCCATTATTGAGTGTGCAAGTCACCCCCTGCCATTTTATCCGTGTGCATATAAAATATAGATCAGGCAGGGGCCATAGTCCTTCCATAGTTCCAGGTGACCAATCCACTTTAGCAACCCAAACCCATAGTCCGATATCTTTGTTTCCATATCTTACAATAGTCCTATACCAACCGGGGGTTGTCCTTGGCTGCACTTGCATAGTGCGAACAGGGATAATCGTCGGTTGGTACCTCATTTCATCAAAAACGTCTAAGGGGCCTCTGCGAGTTGGCTTCGGCCCCTCGTACGCCTTCCAAAGATCCGGGACCCCTGGGTCCCGAGAAATGTCAAAGACGTAAAAATATCCTTTTAAAATATGTCTCCATTTCGTTTCTTTTTTGTTACTCTTTATTGTAACACCAATATTAGTAAATATTTGCACTAGTTTCCAACTGGCAGTCTCCATTTAAAACCATCTAATCAGATGACAACAAAACGTCTCGCCGCCATTTTAATATCGGGTGCCACCGGCAAGAAAAGTGTGTTTGTTTCTGTGCAGTCTTTTTTCAACAATAAAACTTTCATTTTGGTTATTCAGCTGTAAAAAACAACGACGAGGCTCTCTTTTATTATTATCGCGTAAATTTAAAGAATATTTTTTACCAACTTCGAAAAACAAGAATGTTTGTTTTCATTTTGTTACGTTTTTTTGTATAGTAACAAAAATGAAAATAACAAAAATGAAGTAAAGCTAATTTCATAGAGTTTAAAAAAAATAATTAAATAAGTGTTGTATTATTTTGAAGATGTATATTTAAAAATTAAATTTATATGTATATGTACAATGAACAAATACGCAATTTTGAGACTGATTAATGACTGTAATTCAACACGCCGATTATATATTATGAAAAAATTATTAAAATGCGATTTCGTTGTTTTAAATTATCTTCTGTGAAATAGCCCTAAATTTCCTTTTTGTTATTTTTTGTTACGTTTTCCATTTTTGTAACGGTGTTCGTTTTTGTTTCATTTTTGTAACTGTACAATTTTTTTTTAAATGACCCGGATATATTTAGTAACCTGTTCCGCTTAACTATTTCTAAAAAGCCGTAAAAACTCCTGAAAGAAATCGATACGTGTTTCACCTCTCAACGAAACATCCTCAGGATGACGATGGACTTGTCGCGAACCCGAACACGGCGTGTTGCCACACCAAGCGCTGAGCGCTCAGCGCATCGTCATCCTGAGGATGCCTCATTGAGAGGTGAAACACGTATCGATTTCTTTCAGGAGTTTTTTATGGCTTTTTAGAAATAGTTAAGCGGAACAGGTTACTAAATATATCCACGTCTATTGTATTTTATAATGGATTTCCGCAAGGTCACGCCTGAATCAATTAACTGGCTTAGATACCTATGTATAATATTATCTAAGGTTTTGTTAATTTCGTGATTTATTGCGCGAATATTGTTTTACCATGTGTTAACTCCAAACTATATTTTAGTACTACCTACTTATACAGCATGTATCAGAAAGGTGTGGTGATATTTAAGGATGTGGTACAGACTTTTAAGAGGAGGCTCTCTAAATTGTATGTTAACTTGCATTCATATTCTGAAAAAGTTACGCATGCAATCAAAATGGAACTTTAGTATAAGATTTATTGGGTCTTTTTCTTTCCATAAATAAGACAGTTACGAAATTCAAAAATTATCGCTCAATTCATTTTTTATTCGAAAATCATGTCTTTTTTAAAGATTATTTGAAACAAAAACAAGGTTACTCGGCTATTTATGTCTAAAATAATTATTGACAGTAAGAAAATATAGTTTATTACCCACGTTTATATTTTTCCTCTAGATCAATTTTATTATTGAGACTTACGACATTTAGTACCGTGCTTGAACACGACCAAAGAACGCGAGCGTTTAGCACATAGTGGAGTGGTGGGGTGCATGGGAGCGGAGGTTGCGTGGAAATCGTCTTTGGAGTGCCTGGTCTTAAACTGAACAACTTTCTCCATGGGACCAACATCGTAATCGCGAAAAATTTATCAACCGTCCATTTGGGTCTATTAGGTATTAAAGTTTTGTATGGAACAGTTGAAAATAATTGTCAACTGTCCCATACAATACTTATATATCCTGATACATCCTTTTTTTTGTGTGGGAAATTATCAAATAACTTCTCCCGCTCTGGGTGGAGCGGGAGGGCGTGCCAGACTCTTAACTGACTAAAACCCACCCGTGCTTCTTCAGTTGCCTGTATTGCCAGGGGCCACGGTATCCCTTTCGAACTTTCCCGCGACCTCCTGATACATCCTGTATAGCTATTAATTAATTATTTAAAAATTTACAAACGTACGAGTATGTACTAATACTAGTGTTTTAGATGTGTATGTAATTACTAACAAATTAGATTTTATTATCTGTTAAATAAATGTTTTGATTTTAATTTTTTAATACAGACTACAGTAATAATACAAAAACTCCTAGAACAAGTGTTCCAAAAATACATAGTTTCGAAGATAACATAACACTAGACTCTCGATGTATGTATCAAGTGTCATTGATATATACGAGTAAATTATTTTCATTCAAACCATCATAAATATTTAAAGCTCGAAAAATGCGAAGTTGTAAAATTTTTTTATGGACAGAAATAGTCTGAATTAAATGTATTTTTTTTTTTGTATTTTTCGTTTGGATGTTTATCTTAGTGTGTTCGCAGATCGGTGGGATTCCCCGATGTTGCGGAGGTGGATGCAGCTCCACGCTGAATTTTAATTTACTGTTATAATCTTCGTTCCTATGTTTTATTTAATTTTGTTTAATCCTAACTTAAATAATTTGTAATTTGTTTTTGTAATTTTATTCCATTAATATTTGTTCCTGATTTTTGTATGAATCCAAATTTATTCTAATTTAATTTAAATTTAATGAAAGTATTTTATTTCCTTTATTAATTCTAATTAATTTTTCTAATTTTATTTTTTTTAACTGAATTTTATGTAAGATAATCATCTTTTGCTGCATATACTTGCTAACAGTAACACAAATGGAAGAAGTCACTGGCTCCTGAAATACAGGTTCTCTAACTTAGTCCTGGAGCCAGGGTCTCAAATTTTTCTGTAATCTTTGTATGGCAATAAAGAATTTATTTATTTTATTTATTCGTTTGTACCTACTAACACTAGAACTTAAGTAAAATTGTTACTAACCGTATGGACTCTGTCTGAAATAAAATTATTCTATTCTATTACATAAATAATCGTGACTTTGTCGAATTATTTTGTATGAAAAATGAAAACGAAAAATAATTCATGTGCCAGTTGATTCTTTGACATGGTCTCCATTCATACCCTAAAGTTATTGGATATTAAAAGGAACACGTGGATATGAAAAGGAACCTTTCCAGTATATAAAACTTAAAACCAAAACGGCTATTCCATAAATAGAAAATAAGGCCCTATACTTAGCTCCTTCATTTTACTTGAATTTATTGCTTTTGGTCTTTCGCCAGCTTAAGAGGGATTGTCTTTGTGTTGTGGTAAAGTCCATACAAAACCCTCTCAAAACGAGCATACGAGTACCTAACCGTAATGTCACTATAATCTTCCATTTTTTTGTACATACAGGAACCGGGAATTCCAAATTCTAGATCAACTTATTTTTAGAAAATAAAACAAAAGTCAATCAAATTTTCAATAAAAGCAAATAAAACTAATTCATACTCAAACTGTACAATCGGGTATTCAAACACAGTGTAATCAAGTCATGTGCTGCTTCTTACAATATTTGTACAAAGTCATGCACCACTGTTATCCGCACCCAATCATTTTGTTAGCATGTGATAATTCCCCACGAATCTGTTTTTGTGTGACGTCATCATCAGTTGACTGGATAACGTGGAAAGTAAACATCTCCATATTTGGACGAAGCTTTAATTTTGTCTGTTTGTTGACTACAGAAGCGAATTTTTGAAGTGAAAACTTCTTTAGGCGCGTTGGGCATTTTTGAGGTGAGAAAAAACAATTGAACTCTCGACACCGTTACCGACACCTCATTTTTGTAAACGCGATTGTGCTCTTATTTAGATAACGTTACGGACCAATGTTCTATACAAGTATTTTTCTTCCACCAAGGCGATCTTGTTCAAGTTTTCACTTCTGTCGGCACTCCCGGAGTGCCACTGTTTTTTTTTCTTTGTTACAAATTAATCAAGAATTTCAGTTTCGAGTTTCTACCAAAATTCAATAAGTAATTCATAATAATTTTAACGAAACAAGCATAGGATACCTACTGAATGATTATGAATTTCAGGGAAACTGAACAACCTCCTTGGCATCATTTGACATAGTTTAATTTTCGTGTTGGCCCTTTCTGTTGCTTGTTATAAGTTTCCCGTAGGTACATTAAAGCCATCTATAGTAAAATAATGAAAATAAAATTATAATGTAATATACAAGTAAGATCCAGAAAAAAATTTACTAGCTTTTCTTACGCATTTTCAAAGAAAAACGAATCGTGACAAATGTGGTCCTTATTCCAACTCTGCATAATATTCATCCGATAAAATCTTCCTGCAGCTTGTACTAAAATAATATTATTAGGTTCCTTGGAATTGTTGCTTCAAATGCTTTTCATTGTACTAATTTGTCATTTTTATGAAGCAATAAGGACTAAGTATTTGAGAGAAATGGAGTATTAAGGTGTCCAGTTCATAAAAGTATTTAATTTCCATAACGGTGTTCTTTAGCTCCTCTATTACTAAGAAACATTATGTTGTTCGTAAATACGATTTTTGCCAGCTTAGAAAAGTGGTCCTTAGAGCCGAGAATTAAGTGGGAACCACAAATAGGTAAATGCCTCCCAGCTTCTTGTACCAACAATCAAATGTACCTAAACATGGGAACTACGGAAAACCAAAATGTGATGTGAAAATAAATTCAGAAATTAATTTAAAATTACAACTTCGTAATACTCTAGCAGTGAAATTACGGATTTTTAACATTTTGAATCTGCACTCATAAAAATCTTGTTTAGCTTGTACTTTTACCATTCTGTTTATGATTTCAGAATTGGGACTCTACCAAAACTTTATAAGTAACAAACTAAAAAAAAATACATGAAAAATCTCTGCAGAAAATGCCGGATTAGATTTTTTTTTGGTCTGTCTAGTGACTAGCCAGGTGACAGTGTTTTTATGTCGCTCGCCATGGACCTCCGACTTGAAAAAAAATCTATATTTGTATTTTTCTGAAGTACATGATGACTTTGTCATAAAACCACAATTGCAGCTAATTCCAAAATTATCACCATTCTCTAAATTTATTTATCGTCGGCGCAACTTCGTCTTTTCCTTCCATACTTCTCTATTAGTCATCCGTCGTATCATCTTGCAAACAGTGCATCCATCGTTTCTTTGGTCTTCTCTTACTCGTATAGCCATCCACATTCAAACTCAAAACTTTCCTCACGACATTTTCCTCATTCCTCCGCATCACATGCCCATACCATGACAGCTAATTTCCACACAACTTTTCAATCACCAGTGTCAGACTTCCTCTTATATCAGTCAGATCAGGTCTACCTAGACCATAAATTACTAGTTGGTTTTGTGACTACATTTTTGTGACTACTACAGCTGTGACTATTTGGAGGAGTGTCGTAGGTTGTGGAAATAATACTTGGACTCCAGATTGTAATGAATAATGAAGAAGAATAATCCAATTTCAAGATGCCATCAACAGAAGTCGCAGCCGTGCAATCATCCGCACCACCTCCTCCAAAGTGGCGTACATATGGAAGATGCCATCAACAGAAGTCGCAGCCGTGCAATCATCCGCACCACCTCCTCCAAAGTAGCGTACATATGGAAGATGCCATCAACAGAAGTCGAAGCCGTGCAATCATCCGCACCACCTCCAAAGTGGTGACCCCGAACAGAACACACCCGAAGGAAACTACTCAACTGCCGAAGAATAATCCATTTTCAAGATGCCATCAACAGAAGTCGTAGACGTGCAATCATCCGCACCACCTCCTCCAAAACTACTACAGCTGTGACTACTACATCATCATCTACCTAGCTTTTTCCTATCTATATTAGTATTTTACATTGAGCGACTGCCTATGTAATCTCCACAACCCAGTTACTGAGTAATTTATTCATTCGCATAATTCCAAGATTATCTCATATCCAAATCTCATAACAGTTTACATTTAAAACTGCATCATGTCCACGTGGCCTAATGTTTATTAACACAGCCCTCATTTGTTTAATACTGCGCTGCAAAGATTAGTAAGCAAATAGTAACACTATCAGATACAGTATGGCATTATCAAAACAGTTATCGTTACCTATATCTACAGCAGTCACGCGTATAGTTAGTAAATATTATTATACTGTATCAAAAATTCCCCGAAAATATTATGTTTAACGTTATTATGTCCAACGTCCAACTTTGTGTAAATAAATGAAATTATGTAGTTTTGTTAAGTAAACTTTTCAATTATGTGCTAGCATTGATTTGTGATCATTTATGTCTAGGTTGTGTCTTGCTGGTTCTTTTCTTTTTACCTACTATTTGGATCCATGCAACTAGTATTTTATCTGATGCCGTAAACGCCTGAGAATTATTAGGTATTTTTTTGAAGTTTTTTTTGTTCACAATCCAACCAAAAGCGATCGACGCCCGAGTACGCGAGCGTTGCGTACACATGAATAGTCGTGGAATCAATCAAGTCGCGTTTGTACGTCAAAATTCATTCAAACGATCGCTTTTGGTTAGGACATGGGGTAAGTTAAAATGGAAAAGTATTATTAATGCTTTTTTTTAGCTCACATTGCAGTTATACCATGACAAACTGTTACTTTAAGATGAAGAGTGGCGTGAAGTATCAAACCACCATTTCATATTTTTGTACTACCTACACGGTTTAGGTATGTACTATCTAATATTTTGTAAAACATGTCAATCCCACTAAATAACACCGTCCTTCAAGATACTGGATTTTCCTAGTTTAACGGACAGGAGTCTTACTCTTCTGTCATCATTTCAGCCGAAAGACGTCCACTGCTGGACATAGGCCTCCCCCAAGCACCGCCACTTCGACCGATTTTGTTCTTTCCGCATCCAGCGGATTCCTGCGGCCTTTACAAGGTCATCGGTCCATCTTGTGGGAGGCCTTCCAACGCTACGTCTTCCGGTACGTGGTCGCCACTCCAGAACCTTTCGACCCCATCGGTCATCCGTTCTGCGAGCAATGTGCCCTGCCCATTGCCAATTAAGTTTGGCAATTCTTCGGGCTATGTCGGTTACCTTGGTTCTCCTGCGGATCTCTTCATTTCTGATTCAATCACGTAGAGAAACTCCAAGCATAGCCCTCCATTGCCCTTTGGGTGACTTTTAGCCTTCTGATAAGGCCCATTGTGAGCGACCACGTTTCAGTACCATAGGTCATCACTGGCAACACGCACTGGTCAAAGACTTTCGTCTTAAGACACTGTGGTATGTGGGACGAAAAGATATTGCGTAGCTTCCCGAACGCTGCCCAGCCGAGTTGGATTCGACAATGGACCTCTTTCTCGAAGTTGGACCTACCTAGCTGGACAGTTTGTCCTAGGTAAACATACTCGTCCACAACTTCGAGCGTAGCGTCTCCGATCTTCATGAGAGTGGGTGTCACATGGGCATTTGACATAACCTTTGTCTTGTCCATGTTCATTTTAAGACCCATTCTTTCGGATACCTTTTTAAGGTCACCGATCCATCTAACTGGGCGACGTCCCACACTACACTTGCCAATACGCGGTCTCCACCCCAGGACTCATCAGCTCCACCGGTCATCGGTCCTTCGATAAACATGGCCAGCCCACTGCCACTTCAGCTTGCTTACTCTGCAAGCTATGTCGGTAACTCTGGTTCTTTTCCGGTAATAACCATACCCATCTTTTATTGAAACAACACTAATAAACTAACTACCTACCTACTACTTGGCTAAGTTTTTTGGTATTTTAATGATTACTTACCTACTTACTATCTAGATAATCGTCAGTTTTCCAGTGTTGAACATGCAATAATATATTTACACAATGACAAAACACCCTGTTAGCCGTGTGGGTCGCAAAAAATAGTGGCGGGACAAACAATGAACTCATTTGCCACTTCGCCACCCGCTGTTATGCGGAACTGAACGGAACGACAGCATAAAAAGCTAGATTAAAACTTGCCAGCGCGGGTTTACACGGTCCATAGCTATTTTACGAACTAATTGTTCGTAAAATAGCTATGGACCGTGTGATATTATGATTTATTTCAGTCGTTTGTGTTTACTAAATAATTAAAGGTACAATTCCGTAGCCGACCGCTGGCGGAAGCAGCAGGCGACGTGTCGCCACGACTGGTTTCTATAAATTTCTATGGAACATCTTCCGTAGCAAGCGATACGTCGGTTAAATGAGGACTGATAGAGAGTGACGGATGGAAGGTGAAGTATGAAAGGAGTAGACTTCCTACGCTGACCCTTTTTTTTTTTTTTGGTTTGAAATTATCAAATAACTTCTCCCGCTCTGGGTGGAGCGGGAGGGCGTGTCAGACTCTTACTGACTAAAACCCACCCGTGTTCCTTCAGTTGCCATGTTGCCGGGGGGCCACGATATCCCTATCGGCCCGTATTCGCAGCCCTCCTACGCTGACCCTAAATAATCTACGACAGCGACAGAAGGCTGACGTATAACACTATCTTAAAATAGGTAAGACATTTCGTGTACCTACTTAATATGCAAATGAATAATACCACAAACATTCGTTCATTCAGAGTCTGAAACCTGTTATAAGCTTGTTATATTTCGGCAAAGATTTTTATCCAAACGGTACTTACTTCCACATGAATTGTAACGACATGATTAAAGTGGTCACACATAAAAATATAATCATTACACTTCATTACTTGTCTAAGCACCTAATAACAAACACACCTACTTATTATTTTGATACAATAATTACAATAGCATAGTAATAATTATTATTCTTGTTCTTCTTTTCTTCTTTTCCATCTATATCTATTTATTGACTGCCTCGTTGGTCTAGTGGTCGCAAGCGCTACTGCTGAGCATGAGGTCCTGGGTTCGATTCCCGGGTCGGGCAAAGTGTTATTGGGTTTTTCTATCTGAAATTTCTCAGTAGCAGCTCGGAGTCTGGATTTGTGCCCGGTTGATGGCAATAGGCTCGCCCCCTATTACATGGGACTTAAACATAACTGGCGAAATGTGGGTGCACCTGCTACAGGGACACCTCTGCCCAACCCTTCGGGGAAACAAGGCGTGATGTTATGTTATGTTATCTATTTATTAATACGTGAAGCAAAAACTTTGTCGTCCTTTCTATATAAAAAGCCTTTTTTTTTGGAAATAAATTACTATTACTATATGGCGGAGTGCAGAAAGCTAATATTTTTATATAATATGCATTAGAAATAAATTAAATTAATAAAAATAACATTACACACACTACCACGCGTTAGACACACATACTCTTTTGTTTATGGTTAAAGATGACTTAGAATAATGAGCTGGCAGTATGGAATTAGTATGTACTATAAATGGAAATAGTTTGAACTATCCTATCAAAATTAAAATTTAAATGAAATGGTCGAATTTCAACCACTGGGTGATCACTAGTATATATTGCCGAGAAAAATCGGAAAAACTACTAAAGAAAAAGTCAGAAACCATTTATTATTCAACACAAGGGCCAGTACTTCTCAAAGTTTACGCGAACAATCGTGACCTACCTCACCCAACAGAATTATTATCCATTTTATTGGCTTATTCATGTTTCCAAAACCGTTTCATGATAATCCCTATTTTCCCCACAAACTTTTTACCATTGGAAATTATGATAATACGTGTTATGCAAACTAATATTTGTGCGGAGAAAATTTCGTAAAATTTGTTTAGGCTTCTCTTAAAAACCACTTATTGGGCTGAAAGACTTTGCGAAACTTTTTGATTGTCCTGTTTACTGTGCTGATATCTTAAGATCTTTAATGGTAATCCTGATGCTGGGAAGCTGTTGTTCTGAATCGCAAAAAGGTTAATCTTTTTGGCGCATCTACAAAGTTATAGCTTTGTGCCAATAAAAAAAATTCACATAATATTGTTGTCGTATATTTTAGAATTCCGTTGCCAAAATTAAAACATTGCTTTGGCTCTTTGTTACATTTTCATAGTTTTTATTACTCTGCTTCAAGGCTGATTCTTGCTGTCGTTCCTTGAAAATTATTACCTAACTGAAGTCTTAATATTACTAGACGGTACTCAACTCCTTACTACCCCGTTTAATAGCCAGGAATAAGCACGCTTGCCACACTTTCTCAGCCTTCATCATTTTCACGAACACACTCCGAGGAAAATACTTAATATAGTAACAATATCAAGTTACCAAAGTGGATTAGCGCGTTCATCTCCCTGTGAGTGATATCGCGTCAAAGCTTTAGTTCTATAGCCGATGGGTATTAATAAAAAAGTTAATCGTGCGTGCAAAGGCAGCGCTCCGTGCGGCCAGAGACCGGCCTGGCCTGTGTACACGAGAAAATGGACATAATTTTATCACTTTGAGTGGAAAAGTGACGTTTAAAGGTTTTTTGGAAGAATGTTTGCTATGCCAATACGGAACGTTCCCTTTTTGAAATCTGTTTGCTCCGATTCAAGAGGGATTGACGGCTGTCTGTCAGTATGCTTTGATGTTTTTTTAACTTAATTTTTTGTGTTGTTTTCGTTATCAATTTGTGCGTTTTCACTTGGAGAGGCCAACGTACTTTGTAGATAAAACATAGTTATTTGTATAATGGATTTCCCGCAACAGCACTCACATGATATTCATGATTATAATGTAAAACTACTAATGGTTGAATTATAGATAACTATACCTACAAGAAAATATTATACGTTAATCTACGAATAGTTAAAATAAGCGTTGCCGATGCTGTATTAAGTAGAACAGTTGATTTTTTATGCATATTTTTTGTCAGAATAGTATATTAGATTACTTTTGGATATCAAAAGCTTTTAACGTTTCCGCTTGGGAATAGGCTTCGTAAATTCTATTAGCTTTTTGATATGCTAGACTAGAAAAACTGAAACTAAAATTATAATAATATTTAGAACAGATTTTTATAAAATGTTATAATGGAATATTAATGAGTGTAGTTATTAGATTTTGTTGAAGGAGTACTAATTGATTATACACATGTGAACTACGCATCACACCGACGTCACACAAAAACCTGCATCGCGCAAGCAGAGTTTACCGCGTGACTTGCTTAAATACAACAATCGTCGGACAGTAATCCACCAGACAAAACACCCGTCTGGTCGAAGGATCCTCATTTTTCTATAAAGGATGAGTGAACTTTACACCCTGTTTCTCATACCTCTATCGAAACCGTTAGAGCCGTTTTCGAGAACGGGAATGAACAAACAAATATATAAACAAATATTGCTCATTTAATAGTATAGGATGTATTTGTCCTGAGTATACAGCATGTATCAGAAAGGTATGGTCATATTTAGGGGTGTGGTAGACACAGACATTACAGATGCATTTGTGTCGAGAAGATATTGAAGTTTTGTATAGGACGGCTGATATAATTTTTTCACAATTATTATGTTGGTCCAAAGGAGAAAGTTAGAAAGAAAATACGTTTATTTGCAATAAACATGACGCAAAGAAAGTTGAAGAAGAAGAAGCAAGAAGTTGTTCAGTTTGATGGTCTTCTATACCACGCCATTAAATATATTAAGCACCTACGTAACTAAGAAGTTGATATTTTTACCGTATACCATTTGGCCGAACATTGCCTGTAAGTAAATTCTGATGATGCTTATTGCCAAAATCTTTTAACATCTAGAGCAGGGATTCCCAAAGTGGTCGACATCGACCCCTTGGGGTCGATATCGGTTTCCTAGGGGTCGACATACTGTAGCAGCTGTTTTAAGTTAGCGGACCATTATGAATAAGGGGGTTGATCTTAAAAGTAGGTAATTTGGCCATGGGGGTCTGGTAACAGTTCATTTCGGAAAAGGGGTCACTTGTCCAAAATAGTTTGGGGATCCCTGATCTAGAGTAAACTCAGAAACGCGAGCAAACTTAAGTTAGCTTAAATCACCAACAAGACATTAATAAGCCGCAGTAGGCCACAACGTAATTAATATCTGGCGAGCGATATTCCAAAGGTTAGATATACATATTCATCGATCCTTTCCCACTGTGGCTCTGATGATACCAATCTAATTCGCCAGTAATGTATTACGAAGCAGGCGTTTGCATAACATTGTTCGGAACTATCTAAATTAAGGGGTGATGCTGGAGAAATTAATTTCGGGAGTTGTAAATTGAAATTGGTGGCAATAAGTGAAATGTATGGTATTTGTGGAAGTGTCTATTTTGATAATAAACAATAACACTGTTTTTTTTTAAATACACATACATGTACTTAATGATAGATCGCCCGATGACTTGTCCTGCTGGAAGCTCTTCTGGAAGGACGGGTTTGTGTCCTGCCGGAAGACTTCCGTGAGTCCTACTACAGTACGCAGTTTGTAAGAAAATATGTTTTTCAAAAAAAAAAAATTGTGTCACAAATCCTGCACCGCGCAATTAGAGTTTACCGCGAAATCGACATTTATACAAGATCCCGACTTCAACCGTTGGGCAGTTGCCCGCCAGACACGTCACCCGTCTGATCGGAGGATCCTCCCTTTTCTATAAAGCAGGGCTTCTTCGCGGCTAACTAAATTTACTACAAAAGCTGGAGGGCCCCGCAGAAATTATACCAAATATTGATTATATGTTTTGACAAAGAATTCTAGTAGCAAACTATTTATGTCCAAAACTATTTTCTGAATAAAACATGCATCGCGGGCCACATGAAAACAAGCCGCGGGCCGCATGCGGCCCTCGAGCCGTTGTTTGGACAGCCCTGCTATAGAGGATGAGTAAACTTTACACCCCGTTCCTCATACCTAAAAAAATCTACCAAATGAATTTTCTAAATAACAAACACATTGCGGTTCGGCGCCGGTACGGTTCCAGTGCGGCTCCGGCGTCATGTACAGGAAGCGTAACTATGTAAAAGCCGATATATTATGGGTACGTTGATCTAGTGGTCGGTTACTACTGCCGAGCATGAGGTCCTGCATGTGCTCGATTCCCGGGTCAGGCAAAGTTTTAATGGGTTTTTCTGTCTAGAATTTCGCAGTCTGGATTTGTGCCCGGTTGATGGCAATAAGCTGGCGAGCCTATCAACCAGGCATTATGGTTAACCTAACTGGTGAAATATGGATGCAGTATAAGTACACCTCTGCCTAACTGTTTGGTGAATATCGGCGTAATGTTATGTTATTATTTATTTTATTCGTGTTTTGAGCATCTTTCACAGTGTAAGTCTTTATAATGTGCACGTATCGAAATGAGGGAATCTATGCTTAATTTTATCGATGGAAAAAATATTTAAAAAAATCTAAATCTTTTTTTACTATATTTTTATTTATAAAAGAAAATGTATCTATCGCGATGAAACAAACTCCATAATGATTGTAAGTAATTAGGCATCCTCATAAAATGAAAATTGTGGAAAAAATATGTATATAATAAGCATGTTTTTTTAGGAAAAATCTGTTTTTTTTTTTCATAAATTTTCACAGGAATTGTAAAATTTCTCAATAAGACGACAAAGAGAACGAAAAAAAAAGTTTATAAAAAAGAAAACCGTCGATAAAATTAAGCATAGATTTCATCATTTTGATATGTGTACATTATAAAGACTCACACTGGATATCGATATCACTCGATATCAGCATTGGACACCCCACATGGTACAATAAAGTCATCACAACTCACAGTATAATATATATTGTATCCACACCCCACATAAATATTTACATAATATTAAAAATAATGACTCACAAACTCACGCTTTGTCTACACAAGTATCGCGAGCTCAAATCACATGACAACTGCTATTTGTTCTACGTACACCTACTTAAATAATATTTGAACTAACATTACTGTGGTAACACTGTATGTTTTGATATTCACCGACTATGCTTTGTTTATAATAGAGTAACATCGCTTAATCATCATCATTTCAGCCGAAAGACGTCGACTGCTGGACATAACCAACACCGCCACTTCGACGGTTCTGTGCTTCTCGCATCCACCTTGTGGAGGGACCTTCCAACGCTACGTATTCGGGTACTCGTTCCCAACTCCAGAAACAAACCCCCCCGCAAAATGACAAGCACATTGCAAAATCAGGTGTGTACCATAGCCCCATAGCCAGTTAGACAAGCAACCCCTAGCTGGCATATGCGGGGTGGCAAGGACATCGACGCGCCAACTGTAACCATGAATTCAGCACATGATTAAAAAATCTGCTGTATCATAGAAAAGTATGTACGTTTTTTTTTAATAACCAAATGGGGTTTCAGAATCATGTACTGAATCCATGGTAACAGGTTGCGCGTCGACGTCCCTGCCACCCAGTATTTTTTTACCATGACATGAATTTTATTCCTACATACGATAAATGTGGATACTGCTCCTGCTATATTGAAATACGGTTTCAGAAAGTGAGAATGTTTTTACTCTTCGTAAACTAAGTAGGTAATGTGAGGTTCTTTGTGAATGTAATACGGTCAGTAGCCTAGAATAGGAAGTGTCCTACCAGTGGAGAGGCAGGGGTTCACTGGCTACTTTTACGTGGTTTTTACCGTTAAATCTCCTTACATTTGTATAAAATCCTGGAAGAGAACCGATGTTTATCTTTGATAATGTTTAGGTGTTAAGGCTGTAAGTGTGCATACAAAATGTACGAAAGTAATCTAGGAAGATTTTTGCAATGCGTTGAGTCGAGCGCGGCCCGCCGAAATGTGCACGAGGCTCACTGCACTGGAGTGGAACCAATTCAAATTCGAAATTTTAATCTGTCCGAAAAAAACTACTACATTGCGATGTGACTCGCAACGGCTCCTAATCTGCTTTGACGCATTTTTGCAATTCGGCGCGCTGCGGCACATCCGTCGCGGCTATAATGTGCGAAAATATTAGTTATACGGTAGGTACTTGCCACAGTAAAACAAATAACTATCGCGAAATATGAATCCTCCTTACTCCATTTTCCACTTCTGTCTATATAAAGACTTTAAGGACCACTCTTTTTAAGAATTCTCGTTTCTTCTTCTCTTCAATACTGAAGTAGGTAATGCTGACAAAAACAAGGTACTCGAAACCACACTTAAATATTGTATTTCTCCTGAATCCTGCCATAAAGTTATTGACGTGCATTCGAAGCCAATTGCGCGAATTAAATTCATACAGTAAAAGAAAAATATTGATACTGTAGCCTTAAATTGCCGGCACGGTACATTGCAACCCAACGGCTGGACTAATTTAATTTTATACGAACAAAAACCCGACAATTTTTCAGTTTGATTGCTTGATTTTTATTTACACGGGAACGTTTAGACTTGGGGCAAAATGAAGTGGAATAATTTTAAATGTCTACGAGTTTATTTTTTATGTTTCTTTTAAACTTTTAAGGATACGCTTCGCTTAAGAGTTTGAGCTCATTAGTAAGGTTTAGGCCTTTTAAACTAATTTTAAAGTTTGTCGGTTTATTTTGGTAAGTCTTTGAAACTGAAACGCTAAACAGATTTTAGAAAATTTGTTAGTAATTTAACATGGTAAGGGCTGATGATGTCAAGTAGGTATTTTTGTTCAACATTGGGCATGGTCCATGTAAAATAATGGTGTTCAGCTACATCCGTTTAGACAAGAAGCCTGAAAAGGCTAGGCAGTTAATGATGATGATTTGGTATGGAATCCAGGTAACGACCCTGAAGTTTTTTCTAAATTATAGACCTTATACCTACCTTACCTAATTTGCGTTATAGCTAGTCCACTCTGAAATGACACACCCCACTACCGCTTTACCATATTACCGTGTGCGTCAAAAGTGATAGTGGGGCGCGTCATTTTGGAGTGGACAAGCTTTACTGGTGAAGGAAATAATGTCGTGAAAAATCCCTGCGGAGTCAATGTAGTGATCAATGCTCTATGAATGGATGCATTTCTTTTTTTGTATTTGCCCTGCAGCGAAACAATTCTAGGACCTATTATTATTTTCGAGATATTCTTATTTCAGAGCAAAGTATCACATTACTAATGGAAAATTATTTGCGGAAAAAAGGACAGTTCTGCGTAATAATGTTATGTGATGACATTTTACCTTACTTTACCTTTCAAATATTTGCTTGTGAATAAACTGAGCTTACTTGCTTTATATTGATTTACGCATACGACGAAGTTTAAGAAAAAATTATGAAGAAGAAAGAACGAAGTTTAAACAAAAGTTGTTTGTGTCTTATAAAAGTGTATTTTTCTCAAAATTGCTGTGTCAGATTAACAACAGCTAAAGTAAGCACAAGCAGCTAAGTAACAACAGCTGCACGGGTCGATCGGTCAGGTTAAGCTACGCTTGCCGCGGTTGGTCTGTGGATGGGTGACCATCTTTACATACCAAGACCCCTCCGTGCCTCGGAAAGCACGTTAAGCCGTTGGTCCCGGCTGTCATTTGTAGATCTTTGACAGTCGTTACGGGTAGTTAGAAGCCCAAAAAGTCTGACTACCAGTCTTACCAAGGGGTATCGTGTTATCTAGTAACTAGGTTGTGGAGGTCAGATAGGCATCCGCTCTATGTAAAATACTGGTATTCAGCTGCATCCGGTTAGACTAGAAGCCGACCCCAACTTAGTTGTGAAAAGGCTAGGCAGATGATGTGCTGTGTCAGATTTTGATGCCGAGGTAAGGGGTGTATCTGAGATATCCCTGCACAAATATCAAAACCATATCGCTATTGGTCTTTTAAACCCATAAAAATTCGCCCAGTCTCCTTTTCATTATGAAAACATTAAAACCATCTTTATTTTCAAAATGATTATACATTTTTGCCCTCCTGCTTTTTATTGAGCTTTGTTTCTCGAAAGATAAGATTTCTGTAAAGATTTTTTCACCAAAAAAGTAATATCAATTAATTTCAGCACCTGCTGAATGATTTAAACTTTTTAGGACTCTACATTCATATAAATTAGGCTATTAAAACCAAAGGCTAAACTCTAGATTCTAGAAATCCAGATATAGTATGTACATACCTATTAATAAGTAATTTGGGGGAACATCGTCGAACTGAGATAGCCCACGTTTCTGATCTCCATCAAACCACCGATTAGGACTGATAAGAGATTAAAGAGCGGTGTGAAAGGCCTCTCTCACGAGCCCTCTCGTAATTTATTAGATCCTTTCAGATAACGCACATGTAGCTTTTGTTCGAAGCTGTGAGCGATTTGTTATAAATATTCTTTTGTTTTTTGTTTGGGCTTTTGTATTATTTTGTATCGTGGTGAACAATAATATCGACGAAAATGGAACCTAATATAGATATTTTTGTGCGCACTGATGGATTCATTTTTACAGAAGCCGTCGTCTACATAAATTACCAGGAAGTTATTAGATTAGAGACTGATTATAGTGCTACAATAAACATTATTTTAAGTGTAATATAAATGTATTTTATTTTATAAAAATTCAGAATATTTTTTTGAATAGCTCAAGATTTTTCAGTCCTATTAAGAGGTAGGATCGGTTGCTAGGAACATTAAAACGAATATTTTACAAACACTTGATCTGTCAACCAAATGGGATTTCTTTATCAGTAGGTACCTACTTTGAATCGCACGTAATTCTATTTTTAAACATGATAACGATATAGAAAATACATTTTCTACTTTTACAAATAAACTTAAAATGTTGCTAGAATTAAAAAACTACACAAACAATTAAAAAGGAAACTAAGGTCGACCTTCTTGTAATATTTTTCGTCCAACGTCTAGTGAAAGGGGGAGAACGCAAATGAACCTCCATGCCGATGCCGTACCTATCGGCATTTAATTAAAATAAAAACACAATGCTTCTTCGACTTATTATCGTTACTTATAAACGTAGGTACATATAAGTAATTTTCTTTGAAACCGACACATCTCGATATCTATCAATTTTAAAGGTTTTAATTGTGATTTATATTTATATTTTATTTATATATTTATAATGACTTATTGAATAATTATAGTTAATATGTCTACTAACAACATTATGGGCCAATTATTTTTATTTTATAGACAAGATAAAACATTAATACATTAATAAAAAATGATGTCAAATTTTAACCTAAATTGACTTAATACTTTGCTATAAAGCTATAATGACGTTGCTTCTAACTATAATAAAACAATGGTTAACCTAAACTAACCATCATCTGAATTACAGGTTATGAAAAACCAGAACTTCGCTCCACGAAACATACAATTGTCCTTGCAGCTGTTTTACTACCTGTCACACACATTATTCGTAAGAAGAAGTTATTTGCCATACGGACAACATCTAAAACAAAGACACCACATGGCCAGTATTCCACGTACCTCGTCAAATAAGCGAGCCTACTTGTTTCGCAAACAACTTTCTGTAAGTATCTGTGTCTATAAAACAGTTACACCCGTAATTCAAGCAAGACACACAACTTAGTTTATACGAAAATATTTAGATACAACTGTTGCTCATACTTAAATTTCTTAATATAATAAAGAATGTATCAAGAAGTTTTCCTTCACCGTATTGACAGAGCTTGAAATATTCATTTTTATTTTCTTTAGAGGTAATATTTTTTCATTAGCATCAACATGCTGCTGTTTGCAATTCAATCCCAATTAGTTGTGGCAACAAACAAATAGGAATTCAGCACTTATCTATTACTAGCTGCGCCCCGCGGTTTCACCCGCATAAGTCTCAATTCCGTGGGAATATCGAGATAAAAAGTATCATATGTGTTATTCCAGACTATAAACTATATGTGTGCCAAATTTCATCAAGATCCGTTCAGCCGTTTGAGCGTGACAAAGAGACAAACATACACACACTCACAAACTTTCGCCTTTATAATATTATAAGTATGATAAGTGTGATTATTATATTATACTATTAGATATTTAAACCAATAAACAATTTGAAAGAAAAGGAAGTGAAAGTTGCTTTATTAATTCTATACAAAAAATAAAATTGCAGTGTCTATTGTAATGTGAAAAGAACAGCTTTTTACTAAATGCAAATGAAACTACATAGGCACGGGTACTTATAACAAAAAACTTTTTTTTTCTGTCTGGCTGTCTTTTTGTGCCGACTAATCTCCGAAATGGCTGCACCAATTTGCACAAAATTTTCACTAGCAAATAGCTGATGGTATAAGGAGTAACTTAACGACTTTTATTTTAGAAAAAGGTCGACGCGGGCGATGCCACGGGCAGAAGCTAATGTAAAATATTTATTTGGAAAATTAATTCATTATTCAACGAAGAATGCAAGACGCTTTTAGCAAAACAGTGCAAATAAATAAAGTCTGAATTGCAAAAAACAAAGCTGCGTTTTAAAAATGAAATGGCAGCGCTTAACTCAAGAGTACACTTTGTTTAAAATTAACAAAAGTTTGTTGAATACACCACTTATGATTTGAATCAAGATTTGAAGAAAACCTTACAGATTTTTTTTTTAGTATTATGTCTCAATGAAAATTAAAAACAAAATTTCAGGAACGTATTGATGTTACTGATTTGGTTAATAAAGATAAAGATAGAGGAAGATAAAGATCATTTATTTGTCCAAAACATGAGTATACACATACACACACATGGCATGCAAGATGTTACAATTAAATTTTACCACTGTCATGTTTTCCCTTAACGGCGCACAAATATAAGTAGGTAAGTTATTACAATTTTAATCAAATTTATAAATGTATGCATTATTCAAATAATTAATAGTCCAAATTAGAATTTAAAAAGTTAATATGTACTACAGAATAGAGTCAACAACTCATTATGTATAATAAAATTAGTCAATTAAATGTCAAAGTAATAAAAAAAGAGAAAAGAAAGAGAAATGATTAAATTCTATCCTATACTATTAAATGAGCAACATGTTTTATGTATATGTATATATTTGTAATCACATTCTCGAAAATGGCTCTAACTATTTCGATGAAAGTTGCAATAAAGGGATTTACGGGGGTGACAATCGATCTAGCTAGGTCTCATAGCTGGAAAAATTCGTTTCTCTCTATTTTCACAGACTCTGAAATGTGATACAACGTTGGTATACCTGGACGATATGTTTATCTTTTTTCATCCGAGCGGAGCTCTGTCTACCAGGAACTGAATCATTATATCAATATGTAGGTAAGTATGTAAAAAACAGCTTAGAAAAAAGTATTTTTCTAAATCTCTAAATCTCTCTAAATCAATCAATCTAAATCTAAAATTTTCTAAATCAAATACGATATTTTGAAAAGAATGATAAATAAAAAAGAAGTATGAGGATATGTATTCTCTAAAATTCCAAATTCATTCCATCACCACAGGATTACTCATTATCAGAATCTATAATTATTAGGTAATATTATGATCGTATCAACAAACACAATTAATTTGCTTAACGAATTGCTCGCACAAAATTGATGAATAACAAATATAATTTCCAGTAGGTAATTGGTGTAGCTACACACGATAGGTACAAAAAAATAATTACCTATCTCACAGCCTGGGTCCAATATCCGAAAGCGTACCCTCGTTGATTAGGCAAACATCTTGTGAAAATTGAATATTGGAACAAAGATGAAAAAAAATCTAGGCACAAATAGATTTTCATGGACGGGAAAAGCATATTCTAGATCTTTTAAATGAAAGGACCTGACCAATACAGGTCCTAGGGCATCAACAGCAATCCGTTTAAGATAGTTAATTGATTAAGGCGTGACCTTGCGGAAATCCATTATAAAATACAATAGACGTTGATATATTTACTAACCAGTTCCGCTTAATTATTCCTAAAGAGCCATAAAAAACCCTGTAAGAAATCGACACGTGTTTCACCTCTCAACAAGGCATCCTCAGGATGACGATTGACTTGTATCCGAACACGGTGTATTGCCACACCGAGCGCTGGACGCAGAGTAACAGTGACTCTGCCTCGTTGAGAGGTGAAACACGTGTCGATTTCTTACAGAGGTTTTTATGGCTCTTTAAAAATAGTTAAGCGGAACTGGTTACTAAATATATCAACGTCTATTGTATTATAGCAATCCGTTTGCAAGCCTTATTATCCAACAATTTTGATCAGGCGTCTCTTAATCACGATGTGATATTCGTATACGCACGTAATAAAAATCGTTCAGATTCTTCATAATGATAGTTCATAGGTATAAATATTTCTCCGGTATATACTGTACATTCCTTGTGGATAATAACTATGACAACGGAACCATTATTGTTTCCGAACAGAGCTGACCTAGGTAAAACAACGTGCTATATTATATTAACATTCTTGTGTCAGGTATGCTAACATCATTTAAACAGGCCGTGTATAGTCTAGTACGCATAGTCTAGACAAAACACAATTATGTTACTGCCCAGACTAAACGGATGTTAGTGGCGAATGAGCTCCTATACAAAATGTTTCCAGTCGATTTCCTTCTTAATATGCATAAGAAAAAAATTGCATAGTGTTACATTTATGTCTGCATAACTCGTTAAAATCAGATGTTCCCTATGGAACATCTGATTTTTTTTCGCGATTTCTGATTTGCTCCCATAGTAAAAGTTGTTCATAATGATGAGTAAAGTCAAGTGTTGAAGTTTGCGCACTAGAGAAAAACTTACCCTGTATTTAGTCACTCCTGGCAGTGGCAAACATTAACTTAGTAGATAAAGTGTGGGTTTATTAAACATGTAGGCCAGCCCGTCTCATTTTTTAATGCCCTCCCTTTGGTGAACGCCCTAAGCCGAGGCTCGTACCCCACAGGGGGTGCCCTTAGCGAGCGTTTACCCTAGCTTTTTAGCTTAGTTTTATGTGTGCCCTGGCTGGAGGCTTTGAGTGTAGTAGCTTAAGGCAGCCACAGGTTTGACCGGTTAAATAGTCATGGCCTCAGAGGCCAGCTATGAGATGCCCTACAGAAAAAAAAAAATACATGTAGGAAAAATTCAAGCATACAGTAACGTACTTAGTTACCTTGTTTAACCCTTCAGGAAAAGCAAGAGTGTGATATTATGATGATGAACTTTATCGATTTATTTCTGACTGCATAGTATAATATGGCTTGCAAATAATGTTGATATTAAAATTCATTAATCATTAGGCTAGGTTATTTATTTTTCGTGTGGTTAGTGACTAACCTGGGGGCCTACCACCAGCTCAAAAGCAGTATTATTTTAATATTACTTCAGTGGGAGAAAGATATGGAGCTATACGTCCTGTAGAGCTTCATCTCTTTCCCACACTAAAGTAATATTTAAACAATACTGCTTTATGAGCTTGTGGTAAGCCCCCTGGTGTCAGAGTTTTAAAGCCGCCAATGGGCCTCTGACTTGGCTTCGTATACCGTCGAGAAATATCTCTCAGGCATGCCGGTTTCCTCACGATGTTTTCCTATATTATTATACAATAGGCACATGAATCCAAAAGTCTGAAGTGCGTGCTTTGAGCTCGAACTCGAGACCTATGACTTGGTAGTCCGATGATCACACCTGTCATCAGGCTATCATTGAGCTTAGCTAGGTAAGCTAGAGAGAATGAATGGGAGGCTCCAAAATAGCTGCTCGTCAAAGTGTAACTTTCCAACGCAGTATAAACCAGGGCTCGGAAACGTTATTTAAAATACCTAACGTTTTGAAAAAGTTTCTAACAGTTCTCGTTTTTCTTTCTACAACATTTTGTTCGGAACGAAAACGAAATGAGAACGTTTTGCAAAAACCGGTTTATTCCGCAGGACACAGCCGGGCACGGGGCGTGCACCGACAAACTTGAACTTGTTTAATTAAATTGTATCTTATCTTCATTTCAATACATAATTGATTCTGTAGCGGTTACACCACCACATACGAACTACGCATCATAGACATGACGTCACACAAATCCTGCATCGCGCAGTTAGAGTTTACCGAGCGATCGACATACATACAAGATTTCAACTTCAAACCGATGGGCAGTTGCCCGCCAGACACAACACCCGTCTGGTCGGAGGATCCTCCCTTTTCTATGGTGGATGAGTGAACTTTACACCCTGTTCCTCATACCCCTAAAATTCCAATGCGCTTGCCGCTTACGTATTAATTAGGGTTGTGTTGCGAGTTTCCTATCGATCAACCCAAAAATGGAAAAAGACGGTTAAAAACGTTTTATTAACAGAGAGCGATTTAAATTTTGTTCTTTTCAAAAACGTTTTAATATCGTTCCGTAACCGAAACAAATCGTTTTTTAGGTTTTTAAGACGAAACCGTTTCGATAAATATACCGTTATCCGAGCCCAGATATAAACCTCGTAGATCTATCGATCCTTTCCCTCACACTCAAACAATCTTATCAAAGAGAAACACAACAGAAATCACGCCATCATCTAAATCCCGTCATAAAACATTTATCACCTAATACGTTCTGACGTAAAATAATTAAGACTCAACATGATGGTAATTGAGTCACAATCGTATAGCGACTAATGCTGACTAATGTCGTGTACAGTAATTATGTGACGCTCGTTAAATGCCATGCTGACGTTGGGTGCCTTCTGACGTGGAGCCCTCCTGACGTGGGGTGACGCTAGGGTAGGCTCGGCCGAGTCAGCACATGACGTGTTTTGTTTCAGAATAGACCTTGTTTAGAAAAGGTCTTGGTGGATTATGTAAATGGAAATTACTTGGACTGGCATGCCTATATTTGTAAAGAAATGAGATTAGTAAAGTGCGTTCTTTTAGTTAGATATTTCGGCCTATAGACAATGTCCCTTACGCATAGTTAAAACCGGCAAAAAGTGGTCGGGAATTTGATTGTAAGCGCATGATTAGGTTTTGGGTAACCTCAAGGGATTTGTCTATTTTTAGCCGTTGATACATCGATTTAAAGCACATTGCGACCACACAATATTTGTCATGCAAGCAATTTCTTAAAGGGCCTTTCAGTTAAAGCCTAAGGTTGAAACATGACATAAATTTAGCCTTTTTAGGGTTCCGTACCAAAATGGTAAAAAGGAACCCTTATGGTGCGACTTTGTCTGTCCGTCTGTCACAAATACCGTTCCCCTCTTGTCTCCGAAGTTCGCATAGAAAAAAATCTGAAATTATTCTTTGTGATAGAAGTTTATGTAAAGATTACAGGAAAAATAAAACGATGTCTCTAAATAGCACATTTTTTAAGAAATCAGCAACAAAAAATGCATTAGTTCCACTATCGGTCAAGAGATGGCGCTGACCTAAAACTGTAATATTCTACACCGCAGTGTTAAAATTTTCTGACGAATATAGGCCTCGCCGATGAAAATTTAAAAATGGTACGAAACCCTCGGTGCGCAAGTCCGACTCGCTCTTGACCGGTTTTTCATTCATCATGCTGGTACGTTGTCAAATGTTCCATCAAACTTTCAGCAAACATCGATCACGACAGGTGGATACGATGTCCGACATTCTCTTATATCTTCGATAAACAACTGATAAAAACGAATTTACATCATGAAATGTATTCGAAACTGAAACTCCAGTCAGTTCAAACACCCACCATTCGTTCTCAAGTACGAAACAACCATTTCTTTCAGCATACTCTTGAGGTGTCGTTTATATGAAAAACTGTTTATCTGTCCGTCGCAACCATATTGGGAAGTGTTCTTCTAAACACATAACATAAGTCTAGTAGCATTATCGTCGCTACAAGTGACATAAAGAACGTTTTATGACATTGTGTAGTTGGAGTTGTTTGGAATCCAGCCAATGTGCGTGGGTGAATAAAATTATTAGAATTGCTTTTTATTTTTCGATATTTTAGCATATTTTTTGTTATTTTTGATTGAACTAGTCTTGCTAACTCTTCGGTATTAGTTTTCAGGACTCAACAGCTATCTGTACGGTTTATATACATACCGTCAGCAACCTACTATTGTACTGTATTTATAACAATATTTAATATTATTTTTTTTGTAAATTTTAGAATACCACGAATTAGCATCCAATTCAACTTATGTACTTGTGATTAGTGATATCTAATAAACTCTAGTGCTACGAAATCTTTTGAGAGTTTTCAGTGAGGTAAGTTGACTTGATTTTGGTTGAGTCGACTTACCTCACTCAAAACTCTAACTTACAACTCCTTATTTATACTGCAAGTACAAAGTCCTACTACTCGACCTTACATTTAATGACGATTCTTTGACTTTCAAAATGTGCTGATTCTCGGCTTAGTTTTAATCAATCAATCAATCAAAAAATTTATTTCAGATCATACAATCCAATTAGTTAGTAATTACATACACATCTTAAACACTAGTGTTAGTACTTACATAATTAATAATATTCGGCAAACTTTGGTCATAATTACATTAATGTCAAAACAACCAATAATAACGTGAAAATCACAAATAAAATGTCAAAATCATAACTATAATATCAAAATCACAACTATAATAATATGACTTTAATTTTTTTGTATTTGATTGGTCCTTCGAGCCGGATGAGAACCTAGTTGTTATTCTTTCCTATATTTCAAAACGAAATAATATGAAAAATAGGCTATAATATACAGAATACCGAATAGTACGAGCCACGCAGTCTTCATCAATTCTTTATGTAATGTTACCAGTTAAGGCCACAACCTGATCTAACGGCTACCCGCACCTTTCGTTTGGTTCTTTTAAAAGCAATAACGTGAAAATCGGTGATAGCCTCTGAATATTGTATGTAACTACTATCTTTAGGGCTGTTAATAGTGTATGGGGATATGTTTCCTGTACGCCTTACCAATGTATAAGGTACTGATAAGATATTAAATAAGATACCATACATAGTCCCCGAAGGGTTAGGCAGTGGTGTACACCCACATTTCGCCAAGTCCCATGTAATAGGTGAGCCCATTGCCATCAACTGGGCACAAATCTAGACTGGGCTGCTACTGAGAAATCCCGGATGGCAAATCCCAATAACATTTTACCCGACCCGGGAATCGAACTCAGGACCTCATGCTCGGCAGTAGCGCTTGCGTCTACTTGACCAACGAGGCAGTTTTTTCGTTAGGAACCTCCGATTTTGAAAGTCAAAACCATTATATCTAGTACGGTTTGTTAGTGTTCGTCAGGACAAAAATCTACTACCACGACCCTAAGCATGAGTTCTGTCAAGAAGGTGTGATCATCATCATGATCATCACTTCAGCCGAAAGACGTCCACTGTTGAACATAGGCCTCCCCCAAGCACCTCCACTTTGACCGATTCTGTGCTTTCCACATCCAGTGGATTCCTGCGGCCTTCACAAGTCCATCTTGAAGGTGTGATACGCTAGCAAAATTACAAACATATTCTATTTCCCACGACTTCGAGCCATAGACTAAAATCTGTCACAAAATCAAATAAAAAAATCAATCTGCCAACAAAAATTGAATAAATCCCAAAATATTTAGCTACGCAAAACATTTTATTTGGCCAAATGTATTGGAAAAATATCTAAACTTTTTGGCAAGAACTCTTGCAACTCGTATCATCCTAAAACGACTGACGATCCACCCAAATTACACAACTTTGTCTTGACGAAGCGTTGTCTTTTGTTTTTAATTTCGTTTCATCAAAGGGCTCGCTTAAAAAACAAAAATATCGAACTTCGAAATATTTTAACTTCTCAATCAATCGGCTTTGCCTTTATCCAACTATGATGGTGTTGGCTTCCAGTCTAACTGGATGCAGCTGAATATCAGTATTTGACATATAGCAACTGCCTATCTGATCTCCACAACCAAGTTACTAGGTAATACTATAGGTACTCCTTGGCAGCACTGGTTGTCAAACTATTGAGCTTCTGTCTACCTGAACGACTGTCAAAGATTTACGAATGACAGCCGGGACCACCGGCTTAACGAGGTCGGCACGTAGGGGTCAGAAAGAAAGAAAAGAAAGAAAGAAAGAAAAATAAGTTTAATTGCCACAGAAACACGTGCATAAAAGAAAAGAATAATAAAATAAAATAAAACAATAGATTTAAATATAATCACGAGCACAAAACAGAAATATGCGGCAGCTGCTGGCACGTCATGACTCCACTCAGCATGATGCTGTGCTATGGGGACCCACAGCACAGCGCTGATTTTCAGTGGTCACCCGAAAAAGTCGTACGGAAACCAAGTTAGGTTTAATGAATTAAATAAAAAAGATAACAAAATAAAATAAAACAAATAGTACTTAGAATATAATGCTACTTTACAACCAACTATATGATTAGCTCCATCTTTGATCGCCCCGTGCGGTTGTTAACATTTAGCCACAATAATATTTAACTTATCGATAGTCTAAATAAGAAAGACAACTTTACTCAAAAATACATGTAATGTGGTCATTATTTTGACAACCTTGTTTGAGCAAAGTCGACCTTGCCGTTCTGTTTCAAGGAGCGGCCGGCAAAGTTTTGCTGGTCGCTCTAACAGGCCGGCAAAACATTGCCGGCCGCTATTTTGACGTTTCAACGTTTTAATAAATCAAATTCAAAAAGATTTTATTTAAAACACAGCTGTTTGTATTTATAGAGATAGGTACAAAAAGATTTTATTCCATATTTGGCTGTATAGTTCCAACTAGCATTGATAAAAAAAAAAAAACAAAGAAGTAACAAAAGCGCGGTTCAGCGAAAATTTTATTTTTATTTTGTGACTTTTTTGCGTAATAAATGAAGAAATAATACAGCAGTCAAACACCGCATTAAAATTATTGCAAACTGTCCTCGCTATAAAGGCCTCGACCTACGGCCTCGGCCTTTATCTCAGCTCGTCCATCAAGTGCTGCACGCCGACCGCGCTGTGTCGGCCTGGAGCTGCGCTACGCTGCGCTGTCGGCCATCATCAGCGCGACCAGCAAAGTAGTCATTATAGACCGCGGCAGTAATGTACTATTAAATCTTTTGTCATAATTTTATGTAACGGGTGTTAAAAAACCCTTACCGAAGCCGAGAGACACTTGTTCTACCCGTTATTATGAATATTTTTTTTTTTTTTTGGTTCCTTATTGCACGTTATACTTAGCACACTTGGCGAATGACAACATTTTGACCGCCACGACACTTTTGTTACGTAACAAAAGTGTCGTGACGTTCAAAATGTTACACTTTAAAAAAAACTTCGTTCTGACCGGTATCCGCTGTCCCACGACTACACAAGCAAATCAATTCCATAAACATGGTTTCAACTTTTATAGTGACTATCAAACTATAACTATTTGTTTCTTTATGTGACATTATACAGGGTGGCAGGGACATCGAGGCGAAAACTGTTACCATGGATTCAGTACATGATTCTGAACACCACTGCGTTGAAATTTTTCGTCGGTAATTAAAAAAAAAACAGCTGTTCCATACATTTTGACTGTGTAGGTATTGCACTTTTCTATGAAACAGCAGATTCTTTTTTATATGCGACGAAATATTTCAACACCACCTTTATTATTTTTTTGACTCTTACTGACTAAAACCCAACCGTGTTTCTTCAGTTGCTATATTGCCGGGGGCCACGATATTCCTTTCGGACTTCTTCGCAACCCCAGTAGGCATCGGCCCTAGCGGACCCCGTCAGTTCTGCTGACATCTCTTTGAGGCGCGCGTGGAACACAATGCACGTGTTGAAATATTTCGGGTTCAGCATCATGTACTGAATCCATGGTAACAGTTTTTGTGTCGATAAGGCTGAACTTCAATTGTCAACTTTAAATGTCAATTTACTTTCAGCTACTTTCACTGTGAAGGAAAGATGAGAAGTCAAAGTAATACCTACCTACCTAGGACTTTTTGAAAGTCGTTTTTTCATTGGTCATAGCTACACAGACAGGAGAAAACAGCATGATATCTATATATATAAACAAAACCTTTGCATCTACATACTGACATAACAAACATAAAAACCATATTCAACTAAAACGCATTTCAAAAAAACTTGCTCCAAAAATCCCACTGTATGAATCTTTAAAACAAAATAAGACCATTCCCTTCCTTAACCTGCTTTATATAAAAGACAAAAAACTTAAAATGGCGTCGTAGGAATCCCGCAGTAATAAAAACAATGCTTACAATTTGCAATGCTACAATGGTTTTTTTATGTCGCAGGAAAAGTTCATCATTTATCCTGTTAACCATGATTTTAGGATATGGAAAATCCTTACTATAATCCTAATTCGATAAAAGGTATGCATAAAAATATTTTTTTTTTTTTTTGACCAAACACGTTTACACATTTTATAAAACTGCCAAACTGCGTGTCAGTTTGTCGGTAGGATTAGCGAGGTAGGGGGCGCTCTTCTTAAAACATTTGATATAGTCAAACTTTTGCTTTTAGTAAGTACAACATGTCACATTTTTGGGATCGAAACGACCTACACCTCGTAAGTTGCGATTGCTACCACTGAGCCACCGTAGTGGTCCCCGGTGGCCCAGTGGTGACAGCCACAGTGAACAAGTTTAGACAAGGATAAGGAAGGCAGTTTATTTTGTGTAAATTATTTCATCACCACTACAGTTACTCTCAAAACGTTGAAAGAAAACGTCGTGGGGAGGACCCTTTTATCCTAAAACCAAAAATTCAAAAACATTATGACATCCACCAATATGCACTGGGCCCGCGTGGTGGATTACTGCCCACGCCCTCTCACAGAGAGAAGGCCTGTATTCCAGCAGTGGGAACATTATCGGCTGATTATGATATTTTTTTAGACTTCATGACAACGACTTTGTTTTGAATCTTGAATAATTCTAATATGCGGCAATAACCCTAGACTAAATATATTAAACGTGTGGCTTACCTAGTTCATGGAAACCGTTTATTTTCATTGACACCAAAGTTTAATAATAGCTACATGTGAGTCATGTGACTGACTTAAACATAACTGGCGAAATGTGGGTTTTACTAAAGGTACACCTCTACCCAAGCCTTCGGGATACAAGGCGTGATGTTATGTTATGTTTATGTGTAACAAAGATTGAACTAATGAAATGCAAATGATATCATAAAAAAAATAGCATTATCTTGAAACTCGTCTGCTACTCCCTATGGGAAAGACAAAATAATATCGCAATAAAAAATAATAGGGTTCAGAAATTAACGTGTAAAGTCCACCATATTAAATTTAGGGAAAATTTATATAGCCTATGGCACTCCGACCATTATTAAAAATCTATTCATGCCTCATTCATCAAAGTACTTTAGTAGTTTAGGCGCTACGGTGGAACACACGTACAGGCAAACATACACACATGGACTGCTAAAATCATAACCCTTCCTTTTAGTTTTGCCGTAGTCGGGTAAAATTAATAATTGACAAACTGCCAGAATCAGGGTGACGACATTAGGTCCCTGTACAGGGAGCAAAACTGTCTCCATGTATTTGGCACAATGCCAACAAAATAAACTGAGGATTTGTTAAAAGGAAACCACAATTAAACAACGTTTGTGAATTTTGAAACAATATTTTTAACACATTCGTATTTAATCTGAAACTTTCATTTAGTGAAATAAACTAAATCCTACACATAATATACCTACTTAATGTATTCGTACACACGACTACACATCAAGCTATACATTTCCAGTATAAGCTGATCTCGCATTGTCGCATTTCCGTACAATGCGAGGTCAGCGTAAACTGGAAATGAGTACCAACCAACAAACTGGTACACACGGCTACACGTCAAGCTATACATTTCCAATTTATGCTGATCTCGCTTGTATAGGATTACAGTACAATGCGAGGTCAGCTTAAACTGGGAATGTATAGCTTGATGTGTAGCCGTGTGTATAAATTCGATGTTAACGCAATTCAATATTTTTGTGGGAAAAGAAACTACTTACCTATGTTTTTCATAGCAACTGAAAGTATAACAATGTTGTTTTAATCATGAAGTAAAAATACAGATACGCCTTGGAATATTTGAACATTCTGGAGAAAACGACAGTTGCTCCGAAAAAATCAATGATACAGACATTCAGCCGCATTTGGTTTAACTGTCACAACATTAGTAAAACGACTGATACTGGCAAAGCAAAAATCGAAGAATCATCAACAACACAATGCTAAGTCAAAGTCAAATAATTGATTTCAATTAGGCATATAGAAGGCACTTTTTGAACGTCAAAATTTACAAAAATAGAATTGATTCTAGTCGCCCCTTCCAAAAGGTAGTTTTCGTATGGAGAAGAATGGGCAAGAAACTCCGCTATAGGCACACTACCTCGCAACTCGAACCATTAGCACCAGAGAGCAAGTTGGCCACATTCGTAAAGCCCCATGGTAGAACCCCGCCACGCAGAGTTCAGCGTCAGGTGGTACACTTTGTGCTGCCATCTGACATTATGCTGAGCTGAGGCCCTTTTGGTATTATAATCATTGTTTTCTGTTGTTATAGTTTTAAGGTGTATTTTTCTGTCTTAATGCCAATAAACGCAATTTTCTTTCTTTCTTCTTTCTTCTAGTTCTCGTTATATCGCTAAGTCTCTTCAAAACTTTAAAAAAAATGCAGTTTTTGGTGTGTATGTTTTCATTACTAATAAGGAAGTGAAGTTATGTCTTCGCTATCAGATAGGTATGAACAATTAGAACCAATTAAAAACCACATTAACATGGCTTTGTAGGGTTCCGTACACAAAAGGAAAAAACGGAACCCTTATAGGATCACTCGTGTGTGTGTCTGTCCGTCTTTCACAGCCAATTAGCTCCAAATCTAATAGACCGATTAAGTTGTAATTTGGTACACATATGTATTTCTGTGACCCAAACACGGATGTGTAACGTGAATAAATGAATTTTGAATATTTGGGGGGCCACACTTTTGGGGGGCAAATTAGAAAAAAAAAAAGTTCTGCAAAGTATACCGTGTGACATATCAAACGAAAGAACTTGTTGCGAGGAATTCAAATATATTTTATTTATAATTTTAAAATAAATACATTTAAAGATATTTAAGCAAATAGATGAAAATTGACCGTTCCCCCCTCGTCTCCGAAACTAATTTTGAAAAAAATACAGAAAATAGTTCTTTACCCATAGAATACAGAAAAACCCATAAGAAGTTTATGGTCTTAAAATAACATGGTAAATCTCTCAATATTGCACACTTACATTTGCAGTTGGAATGTATGGGAGATGTTTATCAACTACAATGTTAAGTTTGTATTTGGGATAAATTCATTCCAACTGCGGAACTCTTCATTGTGCGTGGTCCAACACGCTCTTGGCCGGTTCTTTCGTGATTTTTCCTCTATTGATCAAAATTAATTAAAGCATCTTTTACTTGCTGATGGGCGTGTACTGAAAACAAAAACAATGAGACGAGACAAGCCACTACAAGCTGTATGCTAAACTTCAGTAGCCCACAAAGGACGTCGGTCTTAGATCCCCATTTATCCATCTCATCTTCTAAAAACTTTGGTAATCTCTTAAATAGTATCATTATATCCCAAAGTGTGGGTTCCAGAGTTTTAAACGCGGTTACTTTTTAAGTTAAGGGACTTCCATCCAGATTATGATAAAAAGATTTAAAGACATATCTTACATTTGTATGCAAATTCGGCAAACTTTTTCGAATATTTTACGGTCCCGTATACAGTGGCTCATTTTTGTCATATCCAACTTCAAAATGTACTTTTCAAAGTTGAAATGAGGATTATTAACAGGATTCATCTTCTTCATCGGCATGAATTATAAGGACAGCTCATACGTTAGTAAAAGTAAGAGCCAGTCAGTAACATGGTAGCGAGGCTAGATGCCCAGAAGGCAGACAAAGTGGCATTCTATCAGCGATAACGAAGATGGGAAAAAAAAAACATTTTATTGACAAGTTTTATTTTAAAACATGTTTTTTCTCGCTTTATAAAATGGACCCATACTGCCATCACATTGTTTTTTACTATCGCAGTGTCACTCGGGATGATGTAAGGATTCTAACGATACCCCATTCATCTAAATCTGTTCAGGCATTTAAAAGTTATGGTTGAATAAAGAAACTCACATACATACATTAACCCTAAAAACATTACACTTTTTTTTGGGGAGTCTTGTAATTACACTCTTTTTTTTTGGCAGTCGTGTAAAAATAAATAAGACTGTTATAACCTACCGAAAAGCTTCTATAAATCCTGTTGAAAGTTGTGTTAGAAATACGAAATAGTTGCCATTCTAATGCACAGCCAGGACAAGATTTAGGCATTATTTAGCAGCGTTATAATTATATCAGGCTGTTGCCGGATTTGACATTTGCTTTGGCAAGCGATTTGAAAACCGCAATCCCAAGCGGTTCACAATTAGGAACGCTTGACAATAACAATGACAAGATGTGCTGTTTCGATCAATAGACTATGTTCGGATTAAATATGAGACAACTTTGAGACGTGTTTTGTTTTTTCTTTCCGTCATGTTTACCGCAAATAAACGTACTTTCTTTATTTCTAACTGTACTTTCAGTTTTTTTTTCTTAAATCCAAATTATGAAGATAAATCAGCACAACCAATATTGTCACATACAGGCAACTGTATTGCGTTGAGGGCAACTTTCTTGAATAGTCTCTCTATTCTAATAAAAACTCCTTTTATTAAAAAAAAACCTTGGTTCTATTATGAAATCGACTTTAAGCCACTTGGAAAGCTGCTCTTCTTCGACATAAATAATACATTTCCTCTTAATACAAAGCCTGGACTATTTATTTTCAATTGTAATACAATAGCAACATTTTTAATCCGGATCCGTTGCTGCATCCGCATCTGTCCGGAAGTGGGGATCTTCGGATCTTCGGATTAGTGGGACTTGCATCAGTCGTGGCCAATGTTGCGGTGGACAGCGCGACGGAGCCGAAGTAAACTCAATTACTATGTGCATAGTTACAATAATCTTGCTTGCAGGCTCTGCTTGACACGTCACCTTTGTGAAAGTCGGAAAACGACTATTTTTCACGCAATGTCGAGTTGAGTTTGTATTTATTAATTCAGTCAATTCTGAGATTTCGGCTGCACCAACTGATAGTTTATTATTATACTAGTGACCCAGCCCTGCTTATACAATAATTATACTGATGTGATGACATGTCAGACATCGAAATTTCTATGCTAAATCTAAGTTATTAATACACATGAATCTTCCGGAATAAATGCTCTAAAGTCTAAATCATGGTGAAAACCGAATCAAAGTCTATTGTGCAGTTTAGAAGATTTAAGTGATCTCATAGACAGACTCGGGAAATGACTTTATTTTTATTAAGTAGCCAGCACACATCGGCAGAAAGCGGGGCAGAGTATTTTAAAAACAACGTAAATTCGTACGTATTTAATGGTAACAAGATATAGGTTCCATTATTAAAGCTCAGAGACTAACCACGGAGCATCAAAGGGGATTTTTCTCTGCGATATTGAAGGGCGCGCATGGAGGATACTGCGCCAGAGTCCGCTAGCATACGATCGCGGGGGAGAGGCAGTGCAAGCGGGGGTGCACTCCGCATTTCCCCCGTGTCATACCCGGGATGCTCCTCGATGCCGTCCCCTGCGGTACTCCGGTGTACGTTGACCTTTATATGACTCGTTTTAGATTGCATTCATTACTTTTATATTTAATGATATTTCCACCCTGATTAAGTGGTTTTTTATCCATGAAATTAAATACGAACAGTTATTAAAACTAATTCGTATAATGTTGTTTTACTAAGTGTTTATGTACACCTAATAGGAACACCTGAATATATATCAAAATAGACGAATTTGTTCGCCACGTCAACCAAAATCAAATCGAGAAACTGACAAACCACGTACTGAGATCGATGGAGAATGAATATCAAATCATGATTATGATGAGACTATTATTCCTGGACACATATCAAAATTTGAACGAAACAATAGTTATTTTTTTCTCACACTGTGCCCACTCTCTTTTGCATAAAGAAAGCCTGTGTCCCAGCAGTGGGAACATAATAGACTGATTATGACGATGATGATACATCATCAGTATTCATCAGTGCATGTCAATTGTTTACTGAAGTGAAAACTTCTTTAGGCGCGTTGGGCATTTTTGAGATGGGAAAAAACAATTGAACTCGCGACACCGTTCCCGACACCTCATTTTTGTAAACGCGATTGTGCTCTTCAATTATATTACGTTACGGATCAATGTTCTATGCAAGTATTGTTACGTTCAAGTTTTTACTTCTATCGGTACTCCCGGAGTGATTATTTATTTATTTCATCCAAGATTTCAAAGGAATTACTTCTTTATACTCATTACCATATTGAAACATTTCTCGTGTTTACTCTCCAGCATCAGAAGTTAAATCGAAATTCCTCATTGGATGTTGATTCTCGCTTCCCAATATCTGTCAGAGATTTACTTTATATTCGTTCAATGAACTGTCACGTTCAGTATAGAACCAGAAATTGGTTTCACATTACGAAACATCAGCTTTTTGAATTTATTCAGAGCCCATGGGAACTTACACGAATTCGTTGCTTTGTAAAAGAATGAAGATTAACAATGAATGCTGATGCAATGTGAATTCAACTTTAATTGCTGAACTTTTAGGTTGAATGTTGCAGGTTTTGTTACGGAATTCATTACTTATTGGCAGCGTCTCAATTAGTACTAATCCTGGGCTAGCATTGACTAATTGGTGGTTCTTAAACCACCCGTATTGTTCCAGCTTTGCATTCTAAGTCTATTTTTCCTGTTACACAACTTGACCAAAACCTTTGGGTTTAAGTATCCAGTTTAAGTGTTGTGTGTTGTTTGTGTATTGTGTTGATTATATTCTATTTTTTCTCAATATCATTTTGTGAAATGGAGCCCAAATCTTTTAAAATCTTACTAAGAGCGTTTATTTAAAAGTTGGCAACGCCGCAAATAGCTGTCAAATATTTACCTGTTTTGATTAATTTGGCAATATTACTGTGTTGAAATATGAAATGTGGCTAACTAGCGAACTAAAATATTGATTACTAGCGGACATCACGTGGTTTCACCCTCGAAGTTCCTGTGGGAGTACGGGGATAAAATATAGCCTATGTTACTCGCTGATAATGTAGCTATCCATTGCTGAAAGAATTTTTCAGTAGTTTTTAAGATCATTCGTTACATACAAAAATACAAATCTTTCCTCTTTCATCATCATCATTTCAGCCGAAAAACGTCCACATAGGCCTACCCCAAGCACCGCCACTTCGACCGATTCTGTGCTTTCCGCATCCAGCGGATTCCTGCGCCCTTCACAAGGTCATCGGTCCATCTTGTGGGAGGCCTTCCAACGCTACGTCTTCCGGTACGTGGTCGCCACTCCAGAACCTTTCGACCACATCGGCCATCCGTTCTGCGAGCAATGTGCCATTGTCCATTGCCACTTAAGTTTGGCAATTCTTTCCTCTTTATAATATTATTATTAATATAGAAGTATAGATGATATGCAATAATTAATATCGTAACACCGAATATTTAATTTTAATGTAAAAAAAGTATTTGGAAACTTTTCAAATGCCTTTTTTACACCTAAAACGGTTACAACATCAAATTCAGTGTCATAATTGCAATTCATTATTAATATTCTAGTTCACAAGTTAGCCACATTTCATATTTCCATACAGTAATATTGCCAAGTTATTCAAAACTGCGAAATGTTTGACATATATTTGCGACGTTGCCAACTTTCAGAATAAACGCTCTTATGGAATGCTTTTCTCTTCATGTCGAAGTTATTAAACCGCAAAATATATGACATTTTTAAGTTTTTGCAATTACCTACCTACTTACTCGTAGATGCGAAACGTAAAGCCAATCATTGCCAGGACCAAAATATTATGTTAAACGGTATTTAACAAAGTTTCCGGTGGAAAGGAAAAAGTTAAGTCTTAAAATATGGTAAGCAAATAACTATTATAATTTCAAAACAGTCTTTACAAATTCATGAACAGCAGCAACTTTTGTAGATTTTAAAAACTTTTTGGTATTGTCACCGAGTTTTCTGAGATGAAAATTAATATGTGCTAATCCAGGATATTTAGCACTTCATTAGCTTGAAAATTAGGAGCAGTTCGTGGCTAAGTTATAACAGCCGTTCGGGTCGATCCATCCGGTTAAACTACGTTTGCCAGGGTTGGAACATCTTTACATACCGAGACTCCTCCGTGCCTCGGAAAGCACGTTAAACTGTTGGTCCCAGCTGTCATTCGTGGATCTTTGACAGTCGTTACGGGTCGTCAGAAGCCCGAAAGTCTAACAACTAGTGTTACCAAGGGATATCGTATTACCCAGTAACTGTTGTTGTGAAGGTCAAGTCGCTTCATGTAAAAGACTGGTATTCAGCTGCATCCGGTTTGACTGGAAGCCGAACCCCAACATAGTTGGGAAAAGGCAAGGCTAGGCAAATTAGCTTGAAAATTATTATTTGAAGCTTATCGTTGGTGTTTAAAAACGTAACAACATCACGCCCGTATACCCAGAAAGGTAGCGCAGAGGTGTACCTTTTTAGTACACCCTCATTTCGCAAGTTATGTTTCAAGTCCCATCATGAATGTAATAGGGAGCAAGTCTATTGCCATCAACCAGGCACAAATCCAGACTCCGTTTAAAAACAGTACCTGGGTGACCGAGCTCTGCTCTGGTGAAAATAGAGAAGCTCATTTAATAGAGGATAGTTCACACTAATCCCTTGTGTAATAATAAGCCTTTTTATTCTGAACTTTTCATAAATATGAGTACAATACGTTCTTATTATAATATGTCCCGAAGCTCAGTTTGCCTTTTGGCATAGGCCTCCTCTAACAATTTCCATTGGGACCTGTCACTTGCTACTCTTCTCCAGTGAAATCTAGCCATGAGTTTCAGATCATCTTTCCATCTTATCTGTTGGCGTCCCCATGTATAGTACATACTAATTCCATGCTGCCATGATAGTACGTACTTACTAATTCCATGCTGCCATGTCATTATTCTAATGTCATTATTCTCATGTCATTATTCTTATGTCATTTTTCTAATGTCATTCATTATTCTTATGTCACTATTCATTATCTTGTTCTAAACTTTGTGCGACGGAGCTCTGCTCAGGTGAAATTAAGTAGAAAACAAATTTTCCCAGATATGAGACCTAGCCAGATCGATTTTTCGCCCCCGTAAACCCCTATATTGCTACTTTCATCGAAATCGTTACAGCCGTTTTCCAGAACGTGAGTACAAATTGCTCGTTTAATAGTATTTAAAAATATAAATAACTAAGACCTATTTATTTGTTAGTCAAGAAAAAAAGTCTAGTAATAACCTAGAATTCGCTTTCTTTTTGCTTCCATTTAATTAATCATTAAAGTAATAGCAATAGAGAATTCGGAAGCATGTGACATCTACCAACCCGCACTGGGCCCGCGTGGTGGATTACGGCCCGCTCCCTCTCACAGAGAGGAGGCCTGTGTCCCAGCAGTGGGAACATTATAGGCTGATTATGATTGCACACTTCATTACATTAAAGTCTAAAAACATACATTGTGAAGTGACACTGGTCAAAGTATAATTTACCCAGTTCTTACGTGAAACCTCGGTATATTTGACTTTCGTTAGCAGTAGGGGAACGTAGTATGTACACACAGCTATACATCAAGCTATACAAAACCAGTTTATGTTGATCTCGCATTGTAAAGGATTTCCGAACAATGCGAGGTCAGTTTATACTGGAAATGTACAGCTTGATGTGTAGCCGTGTGTACAAGTATGAAGCGGGAATGAAGCACTTGACGAGTGCCATAGAGTAATGTTTTAGTTTTACAAAAAGCTAAAAGTTTTCTGTAAATTATTAAGCCAGCAAGTTTATTTTGGCCTAGCTAGGAAGAAATGTAAATGTGGAATTAAAGATTTTTTCAGGTTTTAAAGTAAGTTACTGGGCGACCGAGCTCTGCTCGGATGAAAATAGAGAAAACTAATTTTCCCAGATATAAGACGTAGCTAGATCGATTTTTTACCCCCGTAAACCCCTGTAATGCAACTTTCATCGAAATCGTTACAGCCGTTTTCGAGAACGTGATTACAAATATTTATATGTCACGGCTACAACCCGAAGTGTGGCTATACCTAGTTTTAGCCGGCTACACCTAGATGCGGCAGGTAGCAGTTGGTTAAATGTTGTTGTAGCAAATGAAAATGGCTGAAAGGTAGGTTAGGTTAGGTTAGAACTGTGATCACATGAAACACCGCACGAGCCGAGCAATCAAAGCGAGCGGTGCCGCGGCAGCGGCCGGCGAGTGCCAGGGTCTATTTAGGCACAAGAGTTATATACTCACACCCTGACACAAAAGAATGTAACTCTTGTGCCTAAACGGACCCTGATACTCGCCGGCCGCTGCCACGGCACCGCTCGCTTTGCTTGCTCGGCGGTTGTGTACACACACACAGTTTTAACCTAACCTAACCTACCTTTCAGCCATTGGCTACAATTAGTTTTAGCACAACGTAACCGGTTCCACCTAGTTCTAGCCGTAAATTAATAGGCTACGCCTAAGTTTAACCAACTGCTACGAGCCGTTATTCAATTTAAAAAAAAAAAAAATTAAAAATATTTTCTGCGATAAAAGATAAATTAGTAGAAACTAGAAACATTTTTATGAAGACATTAATTAATTTTGTAAAGACAACATAATGATATATGTAATTTTAACACATCCCCATAATCTTCATCGACCTTAAAATAAAAACCTAACGCTATCTTTTTCAACAGTAAAAACAAATCATTGTTCTTCAGAATTTTTCTGTTCTTTTTTTCGTCTACGGCAATAAAACAAATCTGTCAAAGACAAGAGACACCGAAAGTGTAATACAAACGATATTACGAATAACATTGGAGAATCGACGTCTCGTAAGACCTTGATTTTCTGACTTTCAACGAAAACTATCTTGACATCGATAAACGATAATACAACAATGATTTGAGTAGGTCTGAGGATTTATGTTACATATTTTTTCAGGGTTTTGTCGAAAAATCTTTAAGATTTTTGACGTGACAACGTCTTATAAATTGGTTTGCCGGGTGACACTTCTAGAAACTGCGTTACGCTCCGCTCACGTTATGCGCTCACAATGAGAGCGAGTGAGAGGCACGCGTGCATGGTTAGCCCGCCTAAGAGCGAGAGAGACAGACATAAAAAGTGAAAGGCACGCGTCCCTTCCACTCGAGCACAGTTAGCCCGCCTAAGAGCGAGAGAAACAGAGCGAGAGAGAGAGAGTGAGAGAGATAGGCATACACACCGGTTCATGTGTATAAATAAATGTTTTAAATTGTTACTATTATTTCATCCTTCTTCCTACTATACGAATAAATATTCACATTAAAATTATTTTACCACTCAAAGTCGTTGTCACGTAAAACTTTCGCCCGTATACCGACTTTACAGGCAACCAATTTTTTTTTCTTTACGTAGGTAGACGACCATTAAATAAAAATATTTACATACTTACTATAAAAATAATATTTATATTTATTTATATAATATCATAAAGAGGTAAAATTTGTTTGTTTGTTTGTAGGGGGTAATCTCTGGAACTACCAGCCGGATTTGAACAAATATTTTTGTATTGGATAGCCCAATTCTTGAGAAAGATAGACGAAGTCACGGGCAGATAAGCTAGTAATACTATAAATACGAAGTAAGTAAAACCTTCTCCAGGTTTTACCTAAGTACATGTTTTACGGAAATGTGCTACTTTTCGTCCTGGATATTTGTATAAAGAAATTATGAAATTCAAAATACACGCAGACGAACACCAGCTCGCTTACACTAATAATATTATAAAGAGAAAAGATTTGTATTTTTTGTTTATTCTCAAAAACTAATGGACCAATTTAAAAAAATCTTTCATGCTATATTATCACTGAGTAGCATTGGCTTTAATTTATAAAGATATCACGCGGGCGAATCCGCTGGCGGAAGCTAATCTAAACAAATATTATAAAAAGACCTATTACTCCATAGATCATTTTTTTATGATAAATATTAACGGCTATTGACATTTTTTTTAAATTATTGACATTATAATATGTTAGTAACTGACATAGAATTTTGAAATAATTAATTTATTCTTATTAAATTCTTTTGATTATTATTATTACATGTTTCCGAATAATTATAAATACTTATTAAAATTATATAAAAAATTATTTGTATACCAATTGCATTGGTAGAACATAGAGATCTTGCTAAAATGTATATTTTAAGACCTTTTATGTACCTATGTTCCCAAATAAAGTTTGATTTGATTTTGACTTGAAAGAGAAAAGATTTCATTTTTGTATGTTTGTTTGTTTGTAATGAATAAACTCGAAAACCACTGAACCGTTTAAAAACATTCTTTCACCAGTAGAATGCTATATTATCACTGAGTAACATAGGCTACAATTTATAAATATAGCCGCTGGCGGAAGCTAGTTTTTATAAATAGGCGCGTCAATTATTCAGGATCTTATTTTCTTTGTTTAATCTAGGGTCTTATTTTGTTGTAATTTGATTTTAGTTGATTTTATCTTGTTTTATTTGCCATTATTTTATTTTATTTGACTTTTTTTATATTGTTTGACATTACTTTATTTTATTTGACATTATTTTATTTTGTTTGACATTATTTTATTTTATTTGACATTATTTTATTTTATTTGTAAAATTTATTTATATTTACCTGAAATGAATGAATTTATTTATTTATTTTATTTAATCTCAACCAAGCCGTTTTGCCATGCAGTTCCAGCTCAATTTCAAGCTCCCTAGAGACCAATAAGATGTCTCATTTCCTACTATGAACCTTTACAGCCCCTAAACTAAAGATCATGTAAGTATCAATCAACCGAAAGACGTCCACTGCTGGACATAGGCCTCCCTCAAGCAACGCCACATCGACCGGTTCTAATCCTTCCCGTGTGTAGCGTAGAAAGGCCTCCCACAAGGCGGACCGATGACCTTGTGAAGGCCACAGGAATCCGCTGAATGCAAGAAGCATAGGCGTCATAATAAAATTAAATAATTATCATGATTTTTTATTGGGAACCCTTTAACGAACAATGACGCCAATCCACGCTAACAAATCATACTTAATTATTTTCAAACGCGTGTGAATTTCTGGAACTGTTTCATTAAAAATGTGTTAGCAGGAGAGTGTTAATTTTGTACTGACTTACTGAGTAAGAACTGCGCTCAAATTAAGTGTACCTACTTCTCACACGTCCATGTTCGTCTACAATTACGAACATGCTATTAATTAGCATTCATTACCTAATACTATTGTTTGGTGAGTGCGTATTTCATGACGTACTTAGTTGTTTTGTTCCAGGTGTGACGATGCGGTCGATGAAGCTAGCGTGGAAATAAATATGGACATATATGTATGTGTTATAAATGTACAAAATATTCAATCGAAAGCTTATACGAAAAATATAGGTGAAAAAAATCAATGTCTAACAGGTACGATCGAGGTATTCCACTAAGAGCACTGATTTCAACAGCACTTGTCCGAACCGCACCTGAGCACTACCACCAACAGCACTGAAACAAAATTTTAAAGAGTGCGATTCGGTGGAACAGTTTATTAATATTGTTAGATAAGGATTAATATTTACCTAATACCGGTCAAAACAGCTTCGGAAATAACAATGAAATTTTTTTTCAAATTCTGAAAGATAAAAATGGTTATTGTGGGTCATCCTGAGAAGATAAGGACATATGCCATCGCGGACTTTTTTGTTGAACTTTTTAAGATGAACAATACTGTAGAACATAAATTTTATGTAACTTTTACAATTTCCGCGGCGCACGCCAATAAAGTTCCCAGTCGGCATGATTTTTCCGACATCTTCAACAATAATTATCAAATTTCAGCTAATTTACATAAAACCATAATGAATTATACACTAAAACCTTTCGCATGAATCACTCCGTCCATTGGTGAAAACCGTTTGAAAATCGCGTTCAAACAGACACACAGACGCTGCGGGGGAATTTGTTTTATAATATGTAAGGATGAGGATAGTCTCCGAACGGCACCGTAATATAGTTTTTATTTTATTTGTGATGGGATGTATTTTTTAACCGACTTCCAAAAAGGAGGAGGAGGAACATAGAATGTTCGACTTTAAACTTTACCTTTACAAATATTTCAAACGACTGTTTTTAAGTTCAGGTTGGGTAGAGTGATGGGATGTATTTTTAACCGACTTCCAAAAAGGAGGAGGTTCTATGTTTGACCTTAAACTTTACCTTTATAAATATTTCAAACGATTGTTTTAAATTTAAATTAGGTATAGGTGTACCTACAGTACACCCACATTTCGCCAGAAATTTAAGGCCCATGTAATAGGGGGTGAGCCTATTGCCATCAACCGGGCTCAAATTCAGACTCGGGGCTGCTACTATTGAACCCAGCTAGACCTCATGCTCAGCAGTACTGCGCTTGCGACCACTAGACCAGTGGTCGGTAAACCGCGGCTCGCGAACCGCATGCGGCTCTTTGCCCTACAGAGTGCGGCTCTATACAAATGTCGATGAGTGCGAGCGTAGATACACGCGGGGGTCGGTTTTCAAATTGTATTCAAAATTCTAACTATATTTCAAAGGTTCATTTCCGAAGTATTTTCACCAATAATTAACAGGACATCGAAAATTAAACTTTTACTGTACCATTCAAAACTTTTCAAGGTTAACTTGTTAAAGAAAATATTATCAGCCGATATGATGATGATGATGAAGACATCCTACTTCTTAACAACTTAATTTTAGGAAGCGTTGTGGAGTGAAAGAGGGTGGGAGTTTTAAGTAATAAGAAAAGTGTATGGAGACAGTCTTGATACACAGAAAGAATTGGCTCTCTTAAAAAATCTTTGTCGTGTAGTATTGATAATTGGCTCTATTGACTAATGAGTTTGCCGTCCACTGTACCAGACCAATGAAAATTGAAATAAGTGAATTGTTTTTTCTTCTTCTTTGATTTATGTTTTTTATTTTCTCTTATACGGTTACACATGTTGTCTACATCTCTTTTTGTATACTTTCCTGTCGCAGGTATGCTGGAAGAGATTTCTTTAGAAATAAGCATTGCCTTTGTACGTATTGTTCTGTTCCTTTCTTCTTGTTTGTTTATATATGTGTGTGCATAAATGATTAAATAAATGAGGCCGTAGCCACAAATATTTTAACCATGTTTAACCCCAAACATCTGTCCACAATTAAATTTTAATAGCAAGACAGTAGCAAAATTCAAACAACAATTTCACTCTACAAACGAAACCAAAACCCCGGAACAGTTTTATTCAAAATAAACAATGCAAAACATAGCAGTAATTATATTCGTTGAAAGGGGAACCAGAGAATCTTATACAAAACGGTAGCACGGTGAAAATCCTCGCCTTATTATCTGGGGACAAAATGTGGAACAAAATAAAGCCCTTGAAATATTGCAGATACACATTCCGCCTCATTTTTAGGGTTCCGTAGTCAACAAGGAACCCTTAAAGTTACACCACGTCCGTCTGTCTGTCTCTCTTAGCTTGTCAGCTTGGCTTATTTCAGAGACTCTTAGTACTAGAAAGCTGTAATTTGGCATGGGTACATATAATCATGCCGAAAAAGTGGTAAAATAAAATCATTAAAAAAATTTGATACTTCCCGTACACCTAAAGTGGGGATCTTTTTTTATCATCTATTGGAAAGATTGTTTAAAAATATTATGAGTGTGTGAAAAATATTTTTGTTTCAGGAATCCGTTTGCGAAATAATAAGTTACAAAGTGCAAATTTTTATTAGAGTCAAGTGTCCTGCCAGCTAAATGGATGTTTTTGGATATGTGAAAAAATTCACGGCAGTAGTATATATAACGAAGTTAAAAAAAAGCTATCACAGCTAAGAAGGCTCTACAAGTTAACGAGTAATAATCGACCAACTTACATTTACGTTGGAATTTGTGGGAGAACATGTTTTTCAACTACAGTTTTATAAAGTTCGTTTTTGAAGGAGCTCGTGGCTAAGTAATAACAGCCGCACGAGTCGATCCATCAGGTTAAGCTATGCTTGCCCGGGTTGGGTGACCTTCCCATCCTTACACACCGAGACTCCTCCGTGCCTCGGAAAGCATGTTTTTACAACAAACTCCCCATTGACATTCGAAACTTACCCATTAAACGATTTAAAATCTGTATTAAAACCAAACTTTATAAAAAAGGGTACTATACAATTTCAGATTATTTAGAAGATAAAAAAGCTTGGGATTGAACTGCTCGCTCTGCTAAGCCTTGTGATAAAACCATAAAACTAGACATTTTAATTATTATGTAAAATCAACATACTTATACCAGTTTTATAAACACATTGACATTGTTGAAAATTATATTCAAAATGACATGATTACTTTGTAAAGTATTATATTATTTTAACTATTGTGAATGTGAGGACTATGTGGATATTGTTTTTATTTCTCTGCTAGTTTTAGTGATGGTATGGCAGTTTGAGTAGTTTATGCGGCCTACCCAAATGTCCTTTCTTTGGTATTGTTCGTCGAGTTGAGCTCCACGATTACTGACAAATGCTTGCACTGACTGGACAGGTCCACTCAAATCTGTGTGGTTCTTTGCTCAAAAGACCTTTTCAGACACTTATCTACATGGTCCTCATATGGCCTGACCAAGATTATGTCTGGACTTTAAAAGAGACTGCGACCTCTGAGTTTGTTTCGGCCTTTCTTCTCAGAGTAGTCAGATAGGAAACGCCGAACTCATCTAGCTTATTTTTAATATTTTTTTATATGACGTGTAAAAGTGATTTCTATATCCTATTTACAGAATAAACAATTTCATTTCATTTCATTTGTTAAGCCGTTGGTCCCGGCTGTCATTCGTGGATCTTTGACAGTCGTTGTGGGTCGTCAGAAGCCGGAAAGTCTAACAACTAGTCTTACCAAGGAGTATCGTATTACCCAGTTACTGGGTTATGGAGGTCAGATAGGCAGTCGCTCCATGTAAAATACTGGTATTCAGCTGCATCCGGTTAGACTGGAAGCCGACCCCAACATAGTTCGGAAAAGGCTAGGCAGATTGAATGTTAAGTTTGTTTTTGAAATAAATTCATCCCAACTACGGAACCCTTCATTGTACGTGGTTCGACACGCACTTAGCTGGTTTTTACAGCTATTTTAAGACTTGAAAATGTGGTCGGCGAGGTCAAGAAAAGTAGCGGTGATTATAATAAATTATGGTTAGAATATAAAGGGTTTCTCGTCTTTATTTTACAGTAAATAGAGAGCTTTGTTTAATGCGTATTTTCTGCTTTAATAGGTTGTTTAAGTACTTACTTAATTTTAATTATATCTAGATTTGCTAGTTAAGTTTCCAAGTAATGTAAGTAAAATTTATTTGTTTAGACCAGGGATCCCCAAACTATTTTGGACAAGTGACCCCTTTTCCAAAATGAACTGTTACCTCAGACCCACATGGCCAAATTACCTACTTTTAAGATCAACCCCCTTATTCATAATGGTCCGCTAACTTAAAACAGCTGCTAGAGTGTTATTTTTCATTCTGACTTCGTTTATGTCGACCCCTAGGAAACCGACATCGACCCCAAGGGGTCGATATCGACCACTTTGGGAATCCCTGGTTCAGACTGTAGGTATGTCGTGGCCAGATCTTAGAATTGATCATATCGTGAAGTTTTCTACCATTTCAGACCACATCATAATGTGACCAGCGGTCGATGTTCTATTTCATGAAAAACAACCATTTCATGAAATGGTCGAACATTTCATGAAATGATCAATTCTAAGATCTGGCTACGACAGGTACATAAAACAAGATGTAGGTAACAACAAAATAGGTGATCCTTGTACAATGTATCTACTTTTCTTGCTTTCCTTTAAGACCTTCTAACTTAACGTTTTGTTTTTCAGATTATCTTTTACTTTATGGCCGCTTTATGATTTAGTGCCAGTTTCACCAATGAATCCGAACGCGATCAGCAAATCTGAACTTCGTTCAAGAGCTGTCAATGGCAATATTCCACAACAATGTTGACATCTGACAGCTCTTGAACGCGATTTAGATGTGCTGATCGCGTTCAGTTCAGTGAAATCCGCGTTAATCTCTTATAACGATACTAACGGGTAGTTTGCTCGTACCTATTTATTTACCTTTTGAATAAAGATTTTTTATCAATGTTGGAGTTCAAGTCAATAGTGCATCAGGCGTAGGTAGTTGAAATAAATAACCTCTAGCACGCTAATAAAACAAATGCAAATAAATAAATGTAAATATTTCTAATTCTTCTTTTCTAATCTGATGCCCTTACCGCTGAGCTCATTGTTATCAAAATGCACACTTCTACAACAAATTAAGTAAATTAATATTCATGAACGGGAAAACGTACAAAATAAAAATGTTTTTTCACAAAGAGTAGAGTATACTCGTACAAATAGGTATGCTAAAAATGAAAAATCTTGATTAAAATTCCCAATTCATAACCCGAAAACGTTAACCCTCTAAATTGCAGAAACAATTGTTATTGTTTGCGTTACCTTAACGAAGGGTTACCAGCTAATGCTGTGCGTACAAACTCATATATTTGATTCGGCGCAGGAATACCTTGTCACGTACATAATTATAGGGTTAATCTCGTGATTAGGAGGCTGCCACGTTGTCCTCACCTGGACGATGGGAATTAGGAGTAGTTAATTGATGTTGAAGATAGGACCCATTTTGCTGTCTAGTAAATATGTCAGTTCACTCTGTGGATACTGTTTCTTTGCAATATTTCTAGTCCTTTGGTACCTACATTATGAAAGAGATGTAACTTAAAACCCAAATACATAGTGTTTTGGCACATAAGGCTCTTACAAGGATCAATGCCTATACGATACGAGATTATTAGTTTTTATTTTAAGTTACTTTTCTAGATTTAGCGTTTTTTGAAATGCGTTTATTAGCGATAAAAATATTTAAAACTTCTATCTCTGTCATCTTCAAACGATTGACAGGAATAGAACGATGATTCGTTCGTTTAGCGCTAAACATATTTAGGGAATTATGGTGCAAGCGAGCCTTAACAGTAGTTTAACACGTTTTTGTGGTTAACCTGCCTGAACTGGGGTGTCTAGCTTAACCTTAATTACTGACAGTGTTATCAGACCAGCTTATTCCCAAGTGTCTTGTTGGGTCGCCTAAGCTCCTAGTGTAAATAGATTCCTCTGAGTAATTAACACGGAGCGATTGCAGTGATCTCACACATCACACCGAATAAGACAACTGTAATCTCAAGTTAGACTTGAGTAATCTAAAGTGGATAGGCCAACAGCCGAAATGCAAAAGGATGCTCAGACAAAAGTTGTCCATTCCGTCGTAGACGTAACTAAGTTTAAAATGTATACTATGGTAGTACAGTAGAACGCACGGAGGTGTTAGCACTGACCTTAAACTGGCCTAACAATCAATCTGCCTAGCCTTTTCGTAAGGGTTTCCTTTTATGTTGGGGTCGGCTTCCTGTTTAACCGGATGCATCTGCCTGTCTGACCTCCACAACCCAGTTACACGATAACTATTGGTAAAACTGGTTGTCAGACTTTCGGGCTTCTGACGACCCGTAACGACTGTCAAAGATACACTAATGACAGCCGGGAACAACGACTTAACGTGCTTTCCGAGGCACGGAGGAGTCTTAGTATGTAAAGATGGTCACCCATCCACAGACCAACCCCGGCAAGCGTTGCTTAACCTGATGAATCGACCTGTGAGGCTGTTATTACTTAGCCACGAGCTCCTGTTTTTGTGAGTAAAAATTATTATTATTTCAAAAATGTCTGACAAATCTCGGGACCCTGGGGTCTCGGACCTTTGAAAGGCGTACGAGGAGCTGAAGCCAACTCGCAGAGGCCCCTTATACAATTTGAAATGATGGTTATTATTATTAGATTTAGCCAATATCTGAAAGTTTAATCATCAAAGATTTTCCTAAATTAAATACCCAATCAATTTGTAAGTAAAAATTATGTCAAAATTGCCTTAAAGTTTTGCTCAACTCTTAACGTTAGTAAATAGCTTCATTTAATATTATCTAAGGTTTATATTTTATCTGAACACTGTTAATAGTAGGGCCTCCTTTATTAGATTACCTAAGAACTAATTACTGATTCGATGAGCTGACGAAGTTGCTAGTTAAACCTCGTTTAACGTCGAGTTAGATTTATTATTGAAGCAGTTTAGTTTAATATTTTATCTACTCTCATAGCGTAATATTCGAATTATAAAATTCAAAACGAGTTTATATTGACATACTTTATGAACACAATACCGAAATTTAAAAATAGAATCATATTATAACATTTTTTCTGTAACATTTTTTTTCTATTAAGATACAGGGCTATTCCAAGAAGTTAATATCACCAAGGAGTTTCCATCAACTTTTGCATTGGAACGTTTAAACGGGGGACAGCAGCACCCGCTGTAGCGCATTTATGCGGTGATGTGCTGGTGCAGACGAAATTCATTTGTTTTGTTGTACTGAATTTCGTGGGATTTTTCAATTTATTCTTGATCTTTAACTTTGATCTTTTATTTAGTGTTAGGTTCAAGCCCAATGTATGAGAGTAGATAAAGTAGTGTATGAAACTGCACATAACTAGGTATTAAAACATTCGTGTGAACACACACTCATGTTTTAATACCCCTCATTACGCAACAGTTTCATAAACTACTATTATTTATGGTCGATACGTCTTAAAGTAAACTTATTACGTTTTTTGGAACGAAATTCTTCGCGCTTGGTGACTGATATTTTCATATAATACTTTAAAACGCAATTTATTTCATTGTGTTTTAAATCATACAGATTATGTGTGACTCCGGTTATACGAAAACCGAAAACGATGTTGTTTTGTTACCAAGTCTTGTTTATACCTTGTTAGCTGACAGTTTTGTCGTAGTTGGGTTTTTGTTAATTAAACAATATTATTTACATAATATAAACAGCGAAACTTCGTTCCAACCGGATGTCCCACGACACCTCTCGATTTTGTTTAATTTATTTAAATATCTACAATTATTCTGCTTGACCATGCGATGCCTGAGACGAGCTCTTTGAACTCAATTTTAAATCTATGTGATGTTAGCATCCAACGCTTATTAGATTGATTCATGTAAATCATATTCAAACCGTAAACCGACTATTTTATCCCATCTCCAAAAGGAAGTGACCCTTATCCTCTCAATGCACCCAAAAACGGTTCAGTCTTTTGACAAAACTTTTATAATTTTATAATCAGTAAAAAAGTTTAAGGCGTCATTTAAGAAAGTCGAGGGCCATTATGCTCAGGTTTAATATTCATGAATAATAAGAAGGGCCAAGAGGTCCGTGTTAAACCCTCTGCTACCGTGTTAAACCCTCGTTCGAATCTTGAGCAAAATAGTTGGCTTTGGTGTAATCGGACTCGTTTTGAAATAAGAATAAGGAAATCGATTTTTTTTTGTTTTATTATAGTTCTTGTAACATCGAATAAAATTGTAAATTGATAGATATAAAAATTATTAGTTCATTGAAGATTAGAATACAAATTTTCCTAGGACTTAGGTATGTGACAGTCAACTGTTAAGTAGGTACTGTCTCTTGCTCCAAAAGAAACAAGGCAGCATCGCCGTGTCCTCGTGGAGGCGATCGGCGGCGGTGATCTCTCGCGTCCGGCACTGGTTCGGGCCATGGTACGGAGAGAGAGGAAATGGGAAGCTGTCACCTCCTTCTGCAAAGCAATAATGCTCGCGAAGGAGGAGGCGGAACCCGTGAGGGAGAGGCAAATTTCGCGCCCTCGCGCCCCTAACCGCCGCAGGAGGAGACGCCCTGGGCGCCGAGAATCACAGGCAGATTTCCGGCCACCGTAGGCGCGGGCTAGGATGTCAACAGAATTGACGGGGTCCGCTAGGGCTGATGCCTGCCGGAGCTGCGAATAAGGGCCGAAAGGGAAATCGTGGCCCCCCGGCAACATGGCAACTGAAGGAACACGGGTGGGTTTTAGTCAGTAAGAGTCTGACACACCCTCCCGCTCCACCAGCGCCACCGAGCGGGAGAAGTTATTTGATAATTTCCCATCCACAAAAAAAAAAAGTTTGAAGTCGACCGACAGCTGTCGGACATTATTTAAAAAACACAAATTATTAACTCTACCATCTCTGTATGTTTTTGAAATTGCGACTTTTGTTAGGGTAAATCAATCTCTATTTCCACGACTACCTGACGCCTTTCCCCGTAACAGACGTGACAAAAATCAACTGTGTGCGCATACGTCAAAGACGGCATTATTGGGAAAAGCGTTTTCTATATGGCTCCAAAAATTAAAATAAAATACCACAGTCATATAAAGCATTGCCAATGAATTTGTTTAAAAAAAAGATGCGAGATTTATTAACGGAAAGTGTTATTATAATATAAATAACTTTTTGTATTTCTACTATGTACTTGGATTAAAATGCCAATAGAATTTAGTTTTATTTTTTAATTAATTTTTTTATGTTATTTATATGTCGGAACTGAATAACCCCGGGACAGATTTTGATGCGCTTTGGCGTGAGTAAAGGGAGAAGTAATGTCTTCAAAACTACAGTAGTTTGAACTGTGGGGGAGCTGGGTGTGTCGCCCATACATTTTTGCCCACTATCCTTTGTATGCTTTACGGGTGAAACATGTACGTTCGAAATATTAATATTGTGACATCCTGCATGCTTAATTTGCATGTATACGCATGTTTAGACAAATAAAATAATATTTATCAAATAAACGTATTTTCTTTCTTTTTAGGCACTAAAGACTGGATAAGCAATAATTGTAGAACACACTGGTCTTTTCTCTGGTATTTACGAATGTCTTTTTCAGACTACCTCGTCGGTCTAGTGGTCGCAAGCGCTACTTCCCGGGTTGGGCAAAGTGTTATTAGGTTTTTCCATCTGGAATTGCTCAGTAGCAGCCCGGAGTCTGGATTTGTGCCCGGTTGATGGCAAAAGGCTCGCCCCGTATACATGAGACTTAAACATAACTGGCAAAATGGGTGTACTATATATACACCTCTGTCTAACCCTTCGGGGTATACAGGTGTTATGTTTGTTTTCCAAAATAAATATATCACCTTCTCATAATATCATAAAAACTAAACATTCAACCAAATGGATACGGTAATCACCCGCTGCGGTGTTCAAAGTAAAGAAACAGTGAGAATTACTCCATTTATTTTTATATTAGGCACGTAAAAATATTATACTTTCCATTAATTTCAAGGAAGGACGTTTTTATAATGTTTGAATGGTTAAAGAGCTTTTTGTGGGCTACGTTAACATTTAATAAAATAAGCGATGATTTCACTCTCCATTTATTTTTGTGATTTTTTTTACATGAGCGTAAATATATTTATCAGTCTGGAGGGGCTTGTGGCTAAGTAATAACAGCTGCATGGGTCGATCGATCAGGTTAAGTTACGCTTGCCGCGGTTGGTCCGTGGATGGGTGACCATCGTTACATACCCCTCCGTGCCTTGGAAAGCACGTTAAACCGTTGGTCCCGGCCGTTATTTATAGATCTTTGACAGTTGTTACGGGTCGTCAGAAGCCCGAAAGTCTAACAACCAGTCTTACCAAGGGGTATCGTGTTACCCAGTAACTGGGTTGTGGAGGTCTAATAGGCAGTCACTCCATGTAAAATACTGGTATTCAGCTGCATCCGGTTAGACTAGAAGCTGACTCCAACATAGGAAAAGGCTAGGCAGATGATATTTACCATTCTATCTTTAGTATTTTTTTCTCTCAATTATCTGACTTTTGAGTGCTGACGCACAAATAAATTATTTGGTTTAGTTTAGTTCCAACCAGCTAGAGAACCACATACCCCTTCTAATTATATTTAAAAAGCAACAAAATACATTGCACTTCGATCCTTATCCTTTTTACACGAAACGCACTTATTTGTAATGAAAACGAAACACCAGTCACGTTCCACCTAGTTCACCTAAGTTCACCCAAGTTCACACTGGTTCACCCAAATTCACATAAGTTAACCCAAGGATCTGAGAATTACGTAATTGGCGGAAGGTGGCAGCCAACCACAGAGCCGGCTGTTGCAGTAACTGGAGCAGATTATCGAGTTAACCTAACGTTGGTACAGATCAGGGTAATGTCGGTACCATGGGGTAATATTATGGCTAGACAGGGTTTAAAAAAATAACACAGACATTACCCCTTTACCCCATCCCCATGGGTCCGCGTTGACTGGACCCACTTAGACTCAACCCGAAGAATAATACCAGATGTACTACCTACCAATTCAGTGCCATTTGTAATGTCAGGTAAAGTGACATAAAAACAAAAAATCTTTAAACATTTAATTGTGTTGTTCCTACCTAGCTCTGTATTATTTAAGATACTTAATGTTTATTTTTTAAAGATAATTTAATCAGTCAAGTTATTATTTTTGAAGTTAGTACCTACTTGTTAACCTTATAATTATAATCACGTATAAATACTGATTCAATAAATACCACCGTGCTAGCTATAAGATTGTAATGATAATTAACAATAATCTGTGATTTTTACTACAAAGTACAAAGCGTATATTATATTAATAAAGGATAAGTACTTACTAGTTCAATTATTGATTTATTTATCCAAACATTATTTAAATTTTATTACACTCTCTGTAGTGCAAGCATTAAATCGACACGTTTCTGACTATACGTCGACGTTTTTACGCCTATCAAAACAGAAATATCCAGGTATTATTCTTCGGGTCGAGTCTAAGTGGGTCAAGTGGGCATGGACCCTACCCCACTACCCATTGGCCTTTGCATATTTACTTGGAAACAGGCTGCGCTTTTATAGATGGTGATTGGTTACTTGCTACTTACTCATCGAAAGAGTCACACAGAAAAATAAGTCTGGAATCCATAGGCCAAAATAATCCTATTTAATTATAATAATATTTCCTGTAATTACTATGAGTAGTTATTTAAATACCATAGAGGCATATAATTTTAAAGATGGCATCAACAATCACTTATCGTAACTTCGATTTTGAAGAGAAGAATAAAATATAGTCTCCTACCACTAATCGCCTAGTCTGCCCTGTCATGTATCTATAAATCCTAAGAGCACTATCAAGAAAACACATCTAATCTTCATCACAACACATAAACTTAAGCTCTCAAATTCTCAGCACACATACAGAAACATACTTCACATAAACCCGTTAGAGTTGACGCGGCCAAGTAAAAACTTATTCGGTTTAAAGGATTACACTAAGTCGCTACGTAATCCGAAAAGCGAGTGTAACTTAAATTCAGATTAAGTCTACAATTAAATACGTGTAGATTGTGTGTCAAAATTAATTCTTGAAAGTGATCTATATTTTATAAAATAAATTATTATTTAAGGTTGAGTCTGACCACAATGAAAGTTAGCTGGTTGATGTACCTACTTAAAACAAATGAGATTATAAAAGCAATTATCATAAGAAACAAGCACTGAACAATATTATTGTTCAAAAACCAATCACAGAAACGTAATATATTATACGAACCTCGCAAAAAACTTTTATGTAACTTCAATCGACTACTAACGCCATCTAGTTAAACTAAAAAGAACTAACACTTTCACGCTTCGAAACACGCGATTCCCGCGATATAATAGTCGCCTCTTTCAAAGTAGGGACATAACTGTGACAAATCCTAGCATTACTCAGGATTTTCAGGCGTTGACGCAAACCGATTTGCAGACAAGACATGTGTCGTGTTTTGTACTAGGAATTCAGGCTTCTCGTAAAGGATTTAGACCTTCGTTGACGTGATCCTTGAGTCCTTGACGGCTTACAAACTACTAAGTAATAATTCCTTCGGGGATAAGGCCTACGTGAGTTTTATTTTAGTAGATTTGGCGTATAAAAATTAAAGATAATCAGATTGCTACTTCAGCTGGTTTTTTTTGCAGAAAAACTGCAGCTTCTAAAATTGCTGACATTTGCATAGGATTCAAAAGGTGTCCCTTTTGAATCCTATGCAAATGTCAGCAATTTTCGAGTCATTTGACATTTTGTATTTTTATTTCATACATTATATATCATAAAATGTCAAATTACTTGAAAATTGTTGACATTGGCACCTACGCTAATGTCAACAATTTTCATTGTTATTTGCAACCAAATGACCCCTGTCATCAGGGGACCTCTCCTACATCCCAAAAATAGATTGCCGACATGTACCCAATAACCCTGTATACCTACCATAAACTCACGCCTTGTTCCCACAAGAGTTAACAGAAACTACGAACCGCTATTTATTTACTCAACTTAACCCTTTACACTCCAGCCAGTCAACGAGAAACAATCATAAAAACAAGTTAAACAAATATTATTGTTACGAAGTTTAACAAAAGGAGAAGAGAGGTGCTCACTTAAATCTCCCCAGAGAGAAAAAAGATAAATAATTCTTTCGACGTTTGAAATTTATTCACCGAAGTGGTATTCCTCCCGGTATCCGGGATTATGTCTACAGAAACTCCGGGATTCCCACTGAAATTCAGTGCCATGAATAATAAAAATTAGTTCATCTCTGAGAATTCAGGAAACTTTTGGTTCAGTCTAATTGGAAAATGCAATGAAGTTTTTAAATTGTTTGGGAAAAGGAGCTATCTACTCACTATTTTTGCATTAAAAGTTTTTTGTAAAAGCATGAATGAAAACTATCGAGGATAATCAGCCTATAATGCTCCCACTGCTGGGACACAGGCCTCCTCTCAGTGAGATTGAATGGGCCGTAATCAATCACTACGCAGGCCCAGTGGGGGTTGGTGGATATCACACGTCGTCAAATTTTCCTTTCAAGGACATGCTAGTTTCCTCTCGATATTTTTCTTCACCGTTTTTGAGAGCAGTGGTGATAAAATAAACACATAGTAAAGCGCCTGCTGCTTGCTCGAACCCACGACCTATAAGATAGAGACCTCATTAGTGCGTCGCATTGCGTTGCGTTGCGTCGTCGCAGCATCAACGCTGCGTCGTTTTAGATGTTTCGCTTCGGACGCGATGTTTCAACGGATCGACGAACGAGAGACAAAGCGGGGGGAGGGTGATGCGCTGCGCTGTCGGAGCTCCGCCTCTGGTGCGACAACGGACAGTGTTCCACTGCTAGAGGGGCTAACTAGACGTTCGTAAACGTGGGCAAACTACACGTGCGTCGCGCGCCCTCTTGACGACGCAAGAAAGAAAGAAAGAAAAATCGTTTATTTGCGGTAAACATGACGCAAAAAAAAAATTGACTACTAAAATGAGAAACATGCGTCACATCCACGCAAATCGGCTATCGCTCAGCATTATGCTGCGCCACTATGCAAGACGGAGCCCCAGCACTGGTTTTCAGCGACAGCCGGCGCCGACGTAATGACTTCGACCGGTGCAGCAAACAAATATTAAGACGCCAGTACAGCGTACTTAAAGAAAAATAATTTATTAAAATTAAAATGTGATGCAATATACTAAATTGATATAAAAAGACGTCACAACGCAAGCGTGGCATACAATGTGTTGATCAGTTGCGACGACGCAACGAAACGCACTAATGAGGCCTCACTCTAACTCGTAAGTCGAGGCCACCACTAGCTCTCAACTGCTTTCAAACTATCAAGACTGAATGTAAAGTATTTGTTTTTTGTGGGTAAAGAAAATAATTAATCTAGGCGTTAAGTTGGAAATAGTTTCATCTCAAAGGCGTCTTCCGCAAGATTGCCTGAAAAGTTTTGCAGGAAAAAAGTTGAATACTCTCTCTTTAGTTTTTCCTGAAGCAAAAATGTAATCTTTGAATAGACACAGTGTGGTTTTTAGAGCTTCAAGTTTTTTTTTACTGTGTTGTAAGCGCTACTGCTGAGCATGAGGTCCTGGGTTCGATTCTCAGGTCTTAGATTAGATTTTCCTATCTGGTACCCGGCACAAATCCAGACTTCGGGCTGCTACTGAGAAATTCCTGATCGAAAACCCAACACCTTCCATTCGTTTTCATCAATAACAACAGACACCTAAAAGCAATCATAGTCCCATTCACACAAATAAATCTCTGCTAGATAATACAAAAAACAATGAATATATCATGTCCTTAATACAAAGGTACCGTCGCTTACTCACTGCAGGAAGAAAGTCGTGATATTTGTTCATGGCAATATAAAACACGTAAAAATGCGAACGTCTCAATTTATTGCATGGAGTTGTAAATGTAAACCTGCAGTATATGGACTCATTGTTATATAACTTGACAACGAAATGTTTTAAGAGTTATTTGGTTATTAAGGTAATGAGTTACGAGTAGGATTTTTTGATGGCATACATAATACAATACATAGATTTAAGAACCTCGTTGGTCTAGTGGTCGCAAGCGCTACTGCTGAGCATGAGGTCCTGGGTTCGATTCCCGGGTCGGGCAAAGTGTTATTGGGTTTTCCTATCTGAAATTTTCTCAGTAGCAGCCCGTAGTCTGGATTTGTGCCCGGTTGATGGCAATAGGCTCGCCCCCTATTACATGGGACATTAACATAACTGGCGTAATGTGGGTGTACCTGCTACAGGGACACCTCTGCCCAACCCTTCTGGGAAACAAGGCGTGATGTTATGTGTTATGTTATGTAGATTTAAGAACAAATTTATGTTTCAAAATAGCATAGAACTCGGTTTCCGTACGTCTTTTTCGGGTAACCACTGAAAATCATCGCTGTGCTGTGGGTCCCCATAACACAGCATCATGCTGAGTGGCCTTGTTGTCACAGTCATGACGTGCCAGCAGCTGCCGCATATTTCTGTTTTGTTCTCGTGATTATATTTAAATCTATTGTTTTATTATATTGTTCTCTTCTTTTATGCACGTGTTTCTGATACAAATAAACTTATTTTTCTTTTTATTCTTTCTTTCTAGAAATGAAAGTGTATTTTCTTATCGACATTTTAAATTAAACTGGTTTTGATTACATTGTTATTTTCAATTTTGTATTCTTTGAGCTAAAACTGCGTAACTCATTCATTACATTTGGTTATAAGATTTATCAATAAAAACGTTTATCGAATTTCATTAAAAAGTAGAGAAGGCAAAAAAATTACAGTAGGTAAATGAAAACGTCATCAATTGGATAATAAAATTGCGCATCCGGCGTGTGTGTTATGACCAGATGTATGAACGTAAATAAAACAAAAGGAGTATGTAAGGATCGTATTTTATTCTAGGTGCATCGTATTCACATATAGGTAATATTATTTAACTAATGTATGTGCATATACAAACAATTGTAAAACATTTTAAAAGAGTTACGGTGGAGTTTTTTGCTCATTCTTCTCCATACGAAAACTACCTTTTGGAAGGGGCGACTAGAATCAATTTTAATATTTTGTAAATTTTGACGTTCAAAAGTGCTATACATGGGCCTATTTGAAATAAATGATTTGACTTTGACTTTATTAAGTGGCGTTCTACAGTTTCTATGTATGTCAATCAATCTGCCTAGCCTTTTCCCAACTATGTTGGGGTCAGCTTCCAGTCTAACCGGATGCAGCTGAATACCAGTATTTTAAATGGAGCGATTGCATAGTTGACCTCAACAAACCCAGTAACTGGGAAATACGATACTCCTTGGTAAGACTGGTTGTCAGACATTCGGGCTTCTGACGACTCGTAACGACTGTCAAAGATCCACGAATGACAGCTGGGACCAACAGCGTGTGCTTTCCGAGGCACGGAGGAGTCTCGGTATGTAAAAATGGTCAACCATCCACGGACCAACCCCGGCAAGCATACATTAACCTGATGGATCGACCCGTGCGGCTGGTATTACTTAGCCACGAGCTCTTTAGTTTATGTATGTATGGATAATGAAACCTCTTGAATATGACATGTCACATGTTTGCTTCCCGTTTCCATATAAGACGTTTACACAATGACACAGTACCACCTGTCTATAAGTGACGTCACAAACATGGCGTCCTAAACTAAACATGTCAATATTGGGCTTTAATTTTAAGTCATGTTGACGAACAACAAAATAACATTATCTCATAACAGTGGGCGAGTAACTAGTGAGATACGACCTGTCAGGGGTGCACACACAACATGTTCGGCTCGGCACATTGAATTCGGCTTTTTTTAAGAACAATGGAGATAGAAGAAAATCTTTTTGAACTTAATGAAACTGTGTCTGTGTAACATTTGTGATCGTGCCTTTCAAACGTGAGGCGTGTTATATACCCCACACATATGTTCGGGTCGGCATGATCTAGCACATATCGGCGGCAAAATTTAATATACATAATTAGTATGTAGATGATTACATACTTACAGGGTTATTGGTTATACGTCGGTAATCCATTAAGGGGATGTAGGAGAGGTCATTTACAACCAAATGACCCCTTTTGACTCCTACATAAATGTCAACAATTTTCGAGTCATTTGACATTTTATATTTTTATTTCTTACATTTTAAAATATAAAAAGGCAAGTTACTCGGAAATTGTTGACATTGGCATTGGGGTCATGAGAGGTAATTTGGTTGCAAATGACCTCTCCTACATCCTCTCAATGGATTACCGACGTATAACCAATAACCCTGTAAGTATGTAATCATCTACATAATTATGTATTATGTATATTCAATTTTGCCGCCGGATCATGCCGACCCGAACATATGTGTGGGGTATGTAACACGCCTCACGTTTGAAAGGCACGATCACAAATGTTACACAGACACAGTTTCATTAAGTTCAAAAAGATTTTCTTCTATCTCCTTTTTAAGGTTCCGTACCAAAATGGTAAAAAGGAATCTTTATGGTGCGACTCAATCTGTCTGTCCGTCAGTCTGTCACAGCTGGATATCTCAAGAACTACTAATGCTATCAACTTGAAATAGTTTTAGATGACGTTTGCCCAACTATTTTGCAAATAAGAAAGAAATAAAAATGTTTATATTTTTTTCGCAACAGGGTCTGTACGGTGGTCTTACAAATTCGAAGTGGGGCTACTAAGGCATGTTTTGTTTTCGACTTGTGACGAAAAATGTCAAAAAAATACCGTTCCCCCGAAGTTTGCATAAAGTAAAATCTGAAATCATTCTATGTGATAGAAGTTTATGTAAAGATTACAGGAAAAATAAAACGATATCTCTAAATAGCACACTTTTTCAGAAATCATCAACAATAATTGCATTAGTTCCACTATCGGGCAAGAGATGGCGCTGACCTAAAACTGCACTATTCTTCACCGCAGTGTGCAGTGTTCAAATTCTATGACGAATATAGGCCTCGCCGATGAAAATTTAAAATGATACGGAACACTCGGTGCGCGAGTCCGACTCGCTCTTGACCGTTTTTTTTTAATATTTTAGTTGTAACTTTCGATTAAAATATTTAACAAACCATAGAATTACTAAAGGGGACACGCAGACGTTCGTCGTTTTTTTTCGCGTGACTATAAATATCTATCATAGAATGTTTGTCAACATAACATTCGGAACCAACATTATGTTGAAACTGTTTGTCGATAATAGTGGTAGTTTAGCTAACTATATCGTTAAGCTCAGTCAAATCATAGCTTAGCATAGAAATGGTCGTGCAAACGCACGCGATCGAGCGATCAACCATTAGCCTTCATGTTTGTGAATATCTAAACAGATGCAGAGACTCGTAGATATAATCTTAGCATAGGTATCTGAGAACAGTGGCCGTATTATGAAGTGCCAGCGCAAACTGTGCGTATTGTCGCTGTGTCTAGCCGCTGCAACAAGATGCCCAGTTGTAGTTGCATCTGCGTCATGTCTTTGCGACTAGACGTAGAGCTGTCGTGTACGTATGCATCTAGCCGCTGCAACAACAACCACAGTTTTCGTATGCATCTGCGTCCTGTCGCTGTGACTAGACGACTAGACAGTTTATTCCAGAAATCCCTACCAATTGGAATTGGTTTTTTTTTCAGAAATCCCCACTATTTAAAAGGTTAGGTTAGTTGCATTTATATTTGCATTTGTCTTGATGATTATCATACGAAGGCGATGCGCATCCGACTATCGTCGAGTGTGTCTAAATACCATCATGATTCCCGTCCTAAAGCGGGATGGCGCTATCAGTATGTATAGTCCGTCTCCATCTCTCACTGGCATGGCATTTAAACGTCATAATACGACACCCGATAGAATAGTCTCGTAGTAAGCCAATATAAACATACAAGTAAAATTTCAAGAGGAATAGTACCGTTCTTTTTAAATCGGTAGGTATTTCAAAGATATTTAGTCAACTATAAACAGAGAGGTTTTGGATAATTAATTGATTCAGGCGTGACCTTGCGGAAATCCATTATAAAATACAATAGACGTGGATATATTTAGTAACTTGTTCCGCTTAGCTATTTCTAAAGAGCCATAAAAATCTCCTGAAAGAAATCGACACGTGTTTCACCTCTCAACGAGGCATCCTCAGGATGACGATGGACTTGTTGCGAACTCGAACACGGCGTGTTGCCACACCAAGCGCTGAGTGCAGACGCTGGCTGGTGGCTGGTGGCTTGGTGTGGCAACACGCCGTGTTCGAGTTCGCAACAAGTCCATCGTCATCCTGAGGATGCCTCGTTGAGAGGTGAAACACGTGTCGATTTCTTTCAGGAGTTTTTTATGGCTCTTTAGAAATAGCTAAGCGGAACAAGTTACTAAATATATCCACGTCTATTGTATTTTAGAGAGGTTTTGGACAAAAGATAACTTGAAAAATACAGGTCCAAGCTCTCTTCTCAAAAACGACTCTCACGAATGACATACTCGTATGCATAATTATATTCTTTCACATATTCTTTTTCGTAAAGACACAAAAACTTGACTTAATTAAAAACACGCGCGCCGTACCTACGTACCTAATGATAAAGGTGTATACGAAATGGCCCCCATCAACCCGATATTAATTACGTTTAAAACCCTTAGTCGACATCACACGGAAGATACGAGGTTGACTATTTTTAGACGAGAACAATACTCCTTGTATAAACTGAGTTATATGAGTACTAACCAGGTTTGACTCGCAACCTTACTACGTGATCAGCACATGAATTGAATAGGGAATGTATTTTATTCTTCATAATTAATTAAGGAACCTAATAATTTACTAGAGGCATTTCCAGTAAGACTAGCCCTAAATTACCAAAATACCTACAGCTAATTACAGAAGAAAAAGGGCAAGGAAAATAATCAGCTATCCCAGAAAAACCGAAATTATTTTTGGCATTCGCACTTTGTTTTCTACTGTCGTAAGTTCGATCGTAGAAATGTCCATATCGTGAACTGTCTGGCCTCGTTACTCTGATGCCGATGGCAGCGTATCGTGAATTGGCCGGTTATATCACGATGCGCCTAAACGAAAGTCAGGCGGATCGACGAAAGCAACCTATTTATGGATGTTCCCAACTGACCATTTGGCATATCGCAAAATAGTTGCATTTCACGCCGCTAGTGGCACCCTGTCCAAATGGGTTAGGTTAGAACTGCGACCAACCGCACACGAGAAGGGCAAGTGGAGCGTGCGGTGCCGCGGCAACGGCCGGCGAGCGCTACTTACAAGTTGGTCGCAGTTACTCGGCAAGACCCTAAAATCGGAATTATTCGAGAATTCAACAGGAATTATTACCCGACTACGCGGCATCAAAGATAGGGTTATGTTTTTACGCGTGTCTAGGACTCTGGGTTGATATGTCTAACGCTGAGCGTTGAACGATACGGCTGATGTTAGATGGTTAAATCATGAAATGGTGGCGTATCGTAAAATGGCCAGGCAGATCACGATATGGCCATTTCTACGATCGGACCACGATATCTAACTAACAAAGTACACGATAACTAACAAAGTAATAAAATCTTGAAATTCACTTTTAACCTACTTCTAATTCATGATCATCCGCCTAGCCTTTTCCCAACTATGTTGGGGTCAGCTTCCAGTCTTACCGGATGCAGCTGAATACTAGTATTTTACATAGAGCGACTGCCTATCCGACCTCCACAACCCAATTACTGGGTAACACGATACCCCTTGGTATGACTGGTGGTCAGACTTTCAAAGATCAACAAATGACAGCCGGGACCAACGGCTTAACGTGCTTTCCGAGGCACGGATAATACGGTCTTGGTATGTAAAGATGGTCACCCATCCACGGAGCAACCGTGGCAAGCGTAGCTTAACCTGATCGACCGACCCGTGCGGCTATTATTACTTAATCACAAGCCCGTATCCTACTTCTAAGTATCGTATCGAAATGAAACTTTGTATAACAATAATATAATTGATATTTCAAATAACAATACTATAATTTGGTATGTCGGAGCTGATCTGATGATGGAGTCAGGAGGTGGATAGTGGAACTCTTCAGTGGCAACTAGTAAACCCCTCGAGTTTGATGATTCGTTTTGACGAGTCCAAAAGATTGGTTTTGATAACGAGGGACTTATGATGGAGCCCGGAGGTGGATAGTGGAATTCTTCCGTGACAATAATTAGTAACTAGACTAAAAAGAATAATAAGTATATAAAAAAAAAACAAAAAACACACTTTAATCACGCACTAAAAATTATAAAATAATTAAATTGACTTGTATTAGTATGTAGCTTGTCACTTCTTTTATATTCAATGATTAATTCAAAAAGCCTTCCAACCAGTTGCAGAAACGAATAAACCTTTTAAAGCTGTCATTAAATACTAATCTTCCATTAACTTATTTTCACTTGTTGCTGAAATCTTTGATAATATTAATGAAATCATTTTCGTTAATGATCCATTACGTAATGGGGCATTAATGTTTGACTGTGCAACTGGGTGTTATGCCATTTAACACTGTCACTTTTACATGTCATCAAAATTGTCACCAAATGGTCCAATCAACTGTCTCTCAGTGGTTATAGCAGATGAAGTATTTTTTTGGCTACGTTGGTGTAATTTCTCTATGGCGTCCCAGTGGGAAAATAAGTAAATAAATAAATAGGTAGGTAAGAGTTAACATTGTTCTGAACGTTTTAAAAGTGTAAATCAACTCTCGTTGCCAACCCGTACGTACAGTACCGACCAAAAGTCCATAAGCAATCTCACAAAGCAATAGACTGACGCTTCGGTTTGACTTACGACCTTCTTCTATAAGTTGTTACAATACTGTAGACACGCACATTACACACACACACTCACTTTGTCTGCAACTCATAGTAATGACTAGTTCGATAATTATTCGTTTTTTGTTTCATTCGTCTTGTTCACATAAATATTAAAGTTTAGCAGGTAGACCACAGAAAACTAAGTAAATTATTTCGATTTCTGTGGGGTAGACAGATGCAATTCGTTATGAGTATTCACTTAGAACTTTGTTGGTTCGTGATTATTGTCGGTGACGAGTATTTAGCTATTAGCGGTGTTGTGGTTATTATTTTCAAAATGCAGTCAAATAAAAAGTGAATGCAGTAAAAGTGAATGTAATTTTATTACACAAATTTACAATGAAACCGGACTAAGTGTGAGTGTTATCATTTAAATATTTCATATTTTACTAAACATAAATCTTAATCAAAGGTATTGTTGATAGAACAGAGGTATTGTTGAGATAGAAGATGCCTTTAAAGTTTTAATTTTTATTATGACGTGTAATTCGATTAGTGAATGATAAATAATTAGGTGTTATGTGTAATAAATACAATGTTATTCTTTGTTCTAGAGAAATACTGTGAGTGTGAGGGTTAAGAGATATGAGGAATAGGCTTATTGTCGGGGTGCAGCGATGTCAAATGGTGAATGAATATGAAACAAATGGTTTCATACCAACGAGATATTTTGCTGAATTATTAAACACGTCATTATGAACCGTTCGCCGTGCACTCTGAAGCCTTGCATCACTGAAGACCAGCTAGAAAACCGTTTTTGACACAAAGGCATAATAAACCTGAACATTTAAGTTTCGCACGATAATATTAAGACTTCAAGTGGGACACTGCTATATTTTAACCTTAAAATATTTACCATACCAACTTAATAAACAACACATTCGTTACCTATTGCATGAATTTGTGGTAACGAATTATTAAGCACGTTTCAATATGGTGCTTGTCGTATTTCTTGCAGTTAAACCGAAAATGTTTAAGATTATTTTAGTCATATTATTATTTTAGGATTAAAATTTGAGGTTTAGTTTCAATCTTCTTTTCGTAAAGAAAATGAATACTTAAACTATAACCTCAATACCAACCAATATTTACTAAAGTCAAAAAAAAATAATAATTAATAGAAATAAAATATAAAAAACTGCCCATATTTAACCTTAAAATCACCTATTCTGTAAGTAGTTTTTTTTACATTTTAAGTAGTCTAATATTCTTATTTATTACTTAATTACTTCGACCATGAAAGCTTAATATTTATGGTGAAAAAATCCATTTAAAATTTAAAACATTTCATAATTTAAATATGTCTAAATAATACAAACTGCTTCTAAGTTTCTTGACATCTATTTCACATCTTATTCAGCTAAAGTAATAATAAATAATTTTTGCAGTTTGTTAACTTATGTAAAATAAATATAACGAATAAATATATTTTTTAATTTTGTTATCATATATCACGCATTTTTATTCTAAACCCTTTATTGCAATAACAACATAAAAAAGCAGCAATATTTAAAAAATATTATTATCGAAAACAAAAATAATAATATTTGCAAAAAACCGCACTGTGCTTTACGAGATTAGAACCTGAGGCAGTTTGAATTTCATACCAACGCTTAACGCTTTCTGCTATCTGAACTTGTTAAGTTACAATCGAATTTTAGCAATGCCATAAACTGGTCAAGGTCACGCGCATAATGCGTGTGTGCTAGCATGTTTAAAGCGACGGAAATATATTGTTGTTTCGTGTAGTGCAAAACTGCGTTATCTGTGGTGTGTGTATCGTGTTGCTTACACATACAAATGTACGAGTTATACCGCGTGTTCACAGCAATACGACTCTTAACGTGCTTATGCACTTTTGAACGCTTACTATACATAGTTCTACCAAAGAGCACCCCACGCAATTGACACGGAACACATAAAAGTGTAGGTGTGTGCTAAACTTTGTTAACTACTACGTAAACCTGTTGTAAACGGTACCATAGCCAGCTATAACAACGGTTTGTATTGCTCTAAAATGCTCAACATTGTATACCAGCTTTAATAGTTACTTTTTGTTTTGTCGCTGACCATTTTAAAGTTGCAATAATCTGGGCTCGACTTACTTTTTTTAATTCGTTCTCTAATAAACTAAGACTCTCCTAGGTAACTACTCCTAGGAAGTACCTAGGTATCACTTCATAAAAGAAATTAATTTCAAAATTTCATTTATGGAGCTTAGCTAAGAAATTAACAAAAAAAACGAACAAGAACATGTTGAAACACGAACATCGAACACTTTGTTCGCATGTGCGTACCACTAACGAACATCAAACACTGTGTTCGTCAAAAATGTTCGTGGCGATCCAATTTCGAATCCATGGCTAATAAAGAGAGCGGAGCGGCTGAGCGCGAACACGAGTCTTACGGTGTTCGTATCGTTTAAGACGTGTACGCACGAACGAACAAAACATAGTGAACACGAACATCGAACACGGAACATTTGGTTCTTACGTGTGGACGTAAATTAGCAAAGCTAACGTGAACACCATACGAACATAGTTTGAGCTCAACCCGCTCTTTTTAGTAGCCATGGATTTGAAATTGGATCGCCACGAACATTTTTGACGAAGTATACACATGCGAACAAAGTGTTTGATGTTCATGTTCACCATGTACATGTTCGTTCGTGCTTTTAAGTTTGCTCTTAGAGCTAACACACACAGGCCAGATATTTATCAGGTTTCAACTAACAATAAAATTGAATGATTGTAGGTTCTGCCTAATCAATCAACATTCATTCAAAAGTTCAGACTAATACCACTTCAGCCTCTAAAATACCTAATCATCGGAAAACAAACGTAGTTTGTTAAATTAATCGACCAGTAACCGGTTATCGTTCAACAAGTCCAATATCTCACAATTTTCAGGCCTGGGGTCAATTTACATCATCTGTCAAAACTATCAACTGGCCCTTCGAAACATAACTCAATATCCTCGTCATCATTATTGAAATAGTTTGAAAGACAAATTGCTTAATACGGTGCTTAGTTTTTGTGTAAAAATACTTAATATGTTAATTAAAAAAAAAATAGTGTTTTATTTCAGTAAAAATACCCATATACAAAAAATAGAATAAATAAATAGTAAAAACATTAAAAAAATGTTCACAAATTTTCATTAAAAATTACCAGTAAAAATTATTATTCAAAGTTATTATTCAAAATTAAAAATTTATTCATAAATTTTTTTTTATTATATTTCGAGTTTTCAGACATTTTGTCATAAAAAGCGTAGCATTTTTCATATTTATAAACACGAGGAGTTCATTATACCTTTTTTAAATTTATAATTTTACTAAAAACAATGTAACCTTCGGAACGATTATTAAAATATTGTCAAAATAATATCCCCTTATAGCAGTTACTTTTGCGGACGATCGAATTAAACCCAAGTTTATGCTTGGCAGCCGCTTTGGCGACCCCTGACTAACGATACGGTTGAGTTAATTCATTTAATTAAGCCCCTAATTATGAATAACCAGGGCTTAAGCGATGCTGATGCAATTACCGTTAACGCTGCGAAAATATTCGTCGAAAAAGAAACCAAGGAAAAGGTGAAAAAAAAACAGTCTTTCTAAAACCACTCTTCTATTTAGCACCAAAATAATGAATTATATTTCATGTCGTGGTTATGAATGCTAAATATGTAGTTTAAAGAGCGTGCATTCTGAAAGTGGGCAACGTCGCAAATAGATGTCAAATATTTCGCTGTTTTGATGCAATATTACTACTTACTGTATGGAAATATATTGATTATGAAATGCAATAATTATATCGTAACACCGAATATTTAGTTTTAGATGTAAAAAAAAGTATTTGGAAACTTTCCAGATGTTTTATAAAATGGTTACAACGTCAAATTCAGTTTATAATAGCAACTATGAAAGGAAATTGTTGATTTTGTAAATAAGATCTTGGAATCACGTTTACACGTCATATAAAAAAAAATAAGCTAGATGTTCTCACCTCTCTATTTATAGAAAACTGTTATTATACTGTTCAAGATTTTATAAATGATAATTTTTAATATTTTATTTTTTAGTATTGTTTGTAAGTATTTTAGTTTTTAAATTACATTTTAATTAAAATTTGTATGCCTTCGCGGCAAAACATAGCGCTCAAATATGTTAACCTAACACCAATAAGTAAATACCTATGTTTAACAAATAAAGATTCTGATTCTGAGTTCGGCGTCTCCTATCTGACTACCTACTCTGAGAAGAAAGGCCGAAACAAACTCAGGAGGTCGCAGTCTCTTTTAAACTCCAGACATAATCTTGGTCAGGCCATATGAGGACCATCATGTAGAATAGTAGTTTATATTGTAATATTATAAAATAGAGGTACATACACCGTCTTACAATCCACTACGTAATAAAACACAGGAGAAAACAGCAGTAATTACTGAAAAGAAAATTAACTTGCCTTACAAAAGGTTAGATCAGAAGTGCCTTTACAGCGTACAAGTAAAACATTAACACTACTCTATTTTACGTCCTAGGAACCCATCTTGCGGCTACTACAAATCTTCGTGGAATCCGCAGGATGTATTTAGAAAATAACTACATATATAAATCTTTACCTTTGTCCGTTTTATTGTGCGTCTGAAATAACCCTTTACGAAACCAGGTATCGTAAACATTTAAGACGCAGATATATGCCAGTGACCTTGAGTGGTTAGCTTGTGTGTTCTGTACCGAGCTCACGCAACGCGTCGTACGTCCAGCGAGTAATAAGACTCGCCCATCAAGAAGTGCTGTCCCAAATTAGACGCATTATTAATTTATTACACATAAAACAAAAAAGTATTTTAATAAAACACGTATACTAAAATATCAATAGTTAAATTATTTTTAAAATGGTGAAGGTTTCAGAAAAATACGCTTAATAGATTTTGCGTGATTCTAAGTTTTTTATCCGCGTTAGACATAACTTTACAAATTAATTTCACTATGAAACTTAATCTAAAATATTCCTATATTAAGTTATTAAGAAAATGCTCTAATTTAACATATGTTTTTTCTAAATCATGAACACTACTCGTTTAGACGTGATCTTGAGTATAAAATTATTAAAAGTCCGTTATCGTCGCCTTAAGGTAATTTGTCGAAAATATCGATGTTAGGTGTCGAAAGCGGGACATATTTTCTTCAACGTATTATGGGATAAATAAAGCAAAAAGAGTATGAAGATTGTAGTAGGTGGCGTTTTGTAGTTTCTGCCTACCCGCATAGGAATAAGGAGCATATAAGGGATAATAGTCTCATACCATTAGGTAAATTGAAAGAGTCTCCAGCGTATTACGTTCAAGTTTTTTTGGTTGTAGAGACATAAATAAATTATAACTTACTTTTTAGGGTTCCGTACCCAAAGGGTACCAAACGGAACCCTGTTACTTTACCTCCGCTGTCCGTCCGTCCGTCTGTTCGTCTGTCTGTTTGTCAGTGGGCTGTATCTCATGAACTGTAATAGGTAGACAGTTGAAATTTTTACAGATTGTGTATTTCTATTGCCGCTATAATAACCAATAATAAAAATTCAATAAGTAAAAATGACATACAATCAAGTTTTGATTTCGAAAAAAAATAAAACTTACGAGTAGAGTAAAAATATATAATTTTTATTTTATTTTATCTTAAAAAATTAAGAAATAGGTGGCCGTAAAAGTTGTCAGTTTTAGACCATTTTTGAACGAGCTCTATCGCAACAAGTTAGGAATTTGAAATGTCTGTGTATCATATTATATTGTACTTAACCAACAAATTAAAAAACTGAGTCATAAGCTATTTTATTTAAATATGGGCGATTTTCTGCAACTGCAAAAACTAACTTTGTAATACATAGTATCATTATGAAATACAAGTGTATCTTTGCGATTTTCAAAATAAATTGTCCTTAATCAAGTACATAGTGTAAAATCTTGTACGATATGGTACGGAACCCTTCGTGCGCGAGTCCGACTCGCACTTGACCGGTTTTTATGTCTAAGCTATGTAAATTTAAGGACTTTTTCATTTGTTAAAGAGTCTTGTTCAGCATATTCATAAACGTAAGTAAATACTTTTTGTCTCCGTCCGGATATGTTTTGAATACAATTCATGACTTAACATGACTGAAAAAAAAGTCTGCTTTTTAAAATTATCCTTGTCCTTACATTTTATAAAACAAAGTCCCCCGCCGCATCTGTCTGTCTGTCTGAACGCGATAAACTCAAAAACTACCAAACGGATTTTCAAACAGTTTTCACCAATGGACGGAGTGATTCATGCGGAAGATTGTATATAATTCATTAATGTTTTGTTTAAATTGGCTGAAATTTGACAATTATTGTTGAAGATGTCGGAAAAAATCATGCCGACTGGAGAACTTTATCGGCGTGCGTCGCGGAAATCGTTAAAGTTACATAAAATTTACGTTCTACAGTATTTTTCATCTTAAAAAAATCAACAAAAAAGTGTACGATGGCATATGTCTATCTTCTAAGGATGACCCACAATAACCATTTTTATCTTTTAGAATTTGATAAAAATTTAATTGTTATTTCCGAAGCTATTTTGACCGGTATTTTATTAATCCTTATCCAATAAACTATGATATTTAAATTGAACATTTAATTTAGATTAAAATATGCCTTGTCATCATTTCATTTAAATTAATAGTTTAAAAGATATCACAGATTCAAAATTTCGCGTAACAAAATAATTTTGGTTGACGACAACGTGGGCGCAGCGGTAGGAGTCAATGACCTTTTCCTCGGTTATTAAGTATGTAATCCCGGTAGTACATTCCCGTGGAATATTACATCCACGCGGGCGAATCCTTGGGCAAAAGCTAGTTCTACATAAATCTATTTATTAAAATGGCACACATAACACGATTTTACCACAATGTAATAACTCAACTTACACGTTTGTTCCATTTACCGGCCAAAAATAATTTAAATTACGTAAAATTATTTTTAAAATTTTCCATTTAGTAATATTATTTTAGAATCAGCATGTATATTAAAAAGACCATCCAGAAAAGTACTTTAAAAATTACACGTGAAACGCTTGTTTTGTGACGTAGAAAAATATGGATAAAACGTATTTTAGCTACACCAAACCCTCACATTTCAACTACGTATGTAATAAATTACACAAACTAGCTATTCTACAGTTAACGTCTCCTTCATTACTAACCGAAACCTCTTGACGAACTAATTTCATAATTGGCTTACTATGTATTAAACAATGGCCTTATTTGACCTCGTTAATCAACCTTGTCTAAAACGAATACAACTCTAATAACAATAAACTTTAAACAATTAGAAATTAATGTTCTTATATTTAGATCTAGCCTAATTCGTACCACATCTAGGCAAGTCAATGAAATTTAATCATTTTCAATCTATAACTTTGAAACAATCTCTAAAACAATATTACTTGCTCAGGGTACTTAAACCTTGACGAATTTAATTAATGAATCGCGACATAATCTTAGGCGATGAAATTAATTGCCTCGAATAATGAAATTTATTGAAATTAATCCAGATATTGTTAACTTTATTAAGCTGTTTTGATCGCATTGCGTGATAAGTTTATAACTGTATTATTTTATTATAGTGTTACAAGAGTACTTAAAGTTATTTTAAGCAATATTCTGAAATTATAACCAGCTTAACGGCATATCTCTCGACGTTTTTAGGACTATTTAAAAATATATTTATGGCTCCTGCAATATTCTTATGCTCTGCACAAAATATTTTCATTTTAAATGACAAGTTACTGTTAAATTATTTTTTAACAAAACAAATGCAGATTTGAGCAAGGATTTTTAAATTACACTGCAGAACAATGTCATTACTTTCAAAATGGCAGCTCATCAAGTGGCAGAGACCATTTTGATAACAACAACCCTTTGTTTTGTAACAAAACAGAAGCAACAGATACGAACTCGACCGCAGGGCCCCCGGCCGCCCAAAACACGGGACGAATCTTAATCCTTATAAATTATGAACTTACCACGTCCCGAACAAGCACTTAAACTTAGTCCTGAACAAAACTCTTACAAACCCTTAACTAACTTGAAACTTTGCTAACGAAAAGACAAGATTTTAAAGTAATTATTTATCTAAACAACGCTTTGAATTAAGTCTACTGGCGAGCTTACTTATCCACCCACCAACAGATCGTTTTGTTCCAGAATATTAATGGAGACGAAACCAACAATGGTACAGTCGAAATTGCTTAACCTTTGCATATAAAGCGGCCAAGTGTGAGTCAGACTCGCACACGAATGGTTCCGTACCACCGTACAGTATCCACTACATATTATTTTTTAATACTTTAGTAAAAAAAAACACGATTCTTGAATAATGTAATATATCCCTTTTAGGGGTTTATTAATAAAGTTAAGTGACGTTGAAACGTCAAAAATGTATGGTGAAACAGTTGCTAATCATTACTTAACTTTAAACAACGTTTATAAAGCCCTTTATTTTTAACTTATTTTATTTTTATTATTTGTTGTAACAGTGGCTACAGTAGTAGGTACTCATTTCAAGTGCCTGCCTAATACGGTTCAAAAGATACAGTTCTGTGATAGATGAACGGACAGCGGAGCCTTCGTAATAGGGTCCCGCTGGCACCATTTGGGTACGGAACTCTAAAAAAAAAACAAAATGACAGCAGTGAAAATAACGCGATACACTTTCATTATGCTTCAACCCTTTTATAAATGTGCAAAAGAAACACAATGGTACTTATTTAAATACATGTTTTGGTGAAGTTTTTTGCGTGTGCAGGTGAGGGTTATTCTGAACATTAGTCCCTTCCGTTTGGCGAATCTTGTGGGAGTTATGACGCTTTTGTTTTTTTTCGCTCGTTTGATTTCATTGCTGGTTAGTGGCCGGTGTCATGGTTACGAGATTAGGAGCGGTTTACTGTATTACAGAGATAAAAATATTTTACACTTGTTCTTGTAGTATCTTTTATTTCTATTTTTTTATGCGTTGAAGTATTTTTAAGTACCCAGACGTAGTAAAATTTCTTCAAATAAAAAGCTTTTTGTCGGTTTATCGTCATATTAAATAAAATAAAATATCAAATCCAGCGCTTTATATTATATTCCTCAAAATTTTCGTGTTCATCTATTATTTTACAAAAGCAACCTTTACCACTGCCTACCACCGCTACAAAATAAGTCAAAATAAACGCACGAGCTCAATAAAACAAATAATAAAGCGGAACATTCAGACAGAGCAGTTAACTTGTGTAGCACAGACCCGAGCTAAGCCATCGACAGGGTTAATTCGGCGAATTGTAAGGTCATCAAAAGTTTACAGCGGCGTCGAGTTTCGCGCCAAAAGTGATATTTTATTGTGTAAAGGGTTATTTTATTTTAAGCGCGTTTTTAATTGTTCTGTGATATTTTTGGGTTTTGGATTTTAAATACCTAGGTAATTTAAGAAGGGACTTTATTTTTCATGTAACGTTACCTACAGTTATAAATAACATCGTTTGATAAATTGCAGATGACTAGATATATTGTGAAATCATAAGTTTTTTTTTTTTATATTACATAAATATTTTTGAATATTTTTCTTAACTATCCAGATATTTAAGCTTTATTAGTCAGTAGAATAAGTCAGAAAAACAAACACTTAAATCCAATAAACATTTATTAATAAGCTGCCTCCAACTTGCCACAAACAAAACAAACAAATCGAAACTCAAACAGGCCGTACAGTCACTCACAGCACTGTTTAGGACAACACCGTACAGTCACATACAAAAGCGTTTCAAACGAGACCGTTGTGTTCAAAAATCGCCGATGTTTGTCCCGAGTACAGGTGCACAAACACACGGCGGCATTATAAATACTGACTGTGTATTTATGTCCTCGATTGTACTTCTGTATGTGTGGACTGTAACTTCAAGAGTTTATTTAGGACAAGTATATTTTCGCAGTTAATCAATTATAAGCAGGTGGTTGTTTTAGCGAGCGCTGTTTCCTTGCTCAGCTTAACTGTCGCAGAAGAGATGAATGTATGCATGCATGTGCATTAATTAATCATGCTGTATCTGCTGATGTACGAGCGCGATTTCATTAGAGTAGTGTTGCATAAATTATTATTTAAATATTGATTACTTAGGTTTTTTGTTTGCTTTAGAAACAAGAAGACGGTTTATATTTTAGAGATGAAATATCTGTTCAATATTAAGACAGATGGCTTTCCTGAAGAAGATTGACATAAGAATAATTAGAAATTAATTTAACAATAGTGACAATTTTCAGCACGAGTAAAACATTAAATTGTTATTACGACTTGAATGGAAAACAGTAAAAATATAAAGGAGGTCAGTTCAGAAATATATGTATGGTACAAGAATCGTCAGTCATCCATGCATGATGCAGCACGGCGTGTGGGTATCCACACAATATTCAGTGCCCCCGGCTACGCGCGAGGTAGCGGACCGTAGCCGTAGCGCTACGCCGTAGCACTATGCTACGAGCAACAAACGATAGTCACTTCTTTGTTGTATTGGTGTATTTAAATATCACAATGTCTTTTTTGTACTGATGTCGATGTCGATTGGAAAAACGTTTGAATTTTTATTTATATTTTTAGATTTGCTGGAATTGCTACTTAATTAAAAAAAAAAGTTTTTTTATTTTATTTCAACAGTGATAGCCTTTTGGTGTGACCGACGGACTGCCAAGTCATAGGTCTCGAGATCGAACCCAAGGCACGCACCTCTGAGATTTTGGATTCATGTGCGTATTGTATATTAATCACTCGCTTCAAAAACGGTGAAGGAAAAAATCGTGAGGAAACTGGCATGCCTAAGAAATATTTCTCGACGGCATGTGAAGCCAAGTCAGAGGCCCATGGACGGCTTTAAAACTCTTACACCAGGTTAGCCACGAACCACACAAAGAAAATAAAAAAGAAGCTTTATCATTTCTTGGTAAATAGCAACCTTCTATAAATTTATAAAATTCAAACCCACTTATTCCACAGTTTGCTTGTTTTACTAAAGTGTCAAGTTGTAGGTAGTCCTAGGAATGACACCAAAAGCGATGATTTCATGCACATCTAGGGCACACTTTCATAAGCCTGACTATTGTGCCCGCCATTGCGGCTAAACATTCGGTTACTGCCATGACATGAGACTTAACACCCTGACTGACACTTTAACGCCAAACTGTGATGTGAACAACGGAATACACAAGGCATGTGCCTTTAAAGCAAATGTTCATTTTGAATGAATGAATGAATATATATTTGTTAAACACAGGTACTTACATACATTTGGTCTTCAGTAAAAATTCAGTTCAGTTGTTGTTGTCAGCTTGCCGGGGTTGGTCCGTTGATGGGTGACCATCTTTACATACCGAGACTCCTACGTGCCTCGGAAACCACGTTAAGTTAATGGTCCCGGCTGTCATTCATGGATCTTTGACAGTCTTTACGGGTCGTCAGAAGCCCGAAAGTCTGGCAACTAGTCTTACCAAAGAGTATCGTATTACCCAGTTGCTGGGTTGCAGGGGCGAATTGTCCATATAAGCCGATTCCTACCGGCTTCCCTTTGGAAATTCGGAACACAACCACTCTATCGTCATTGAATAATCTATATATATAAAAATCAATTACTGTTCGTTAGTCTCACTAAAACTCGAGAACGGCTGGGCCGATTTAGCTGATTTTGGTTTTGAAATATTTATCGTAGTCCAGGGAAGGTTTAAACGGTGAGAAAATATGGAAAAACTCACGAAAAAAAAAAATATGAAGAAAATTCACGTTCTCATACATTTTGTGTGGATCGGTTTTTTGGACATCTCGGTAGGTAGGTAGGGTAGGTTGGGTAGGTAGGTAGGGTAGGGTAGGTATAGGTAGGGTAGGTAGGGTAGGTAGGGTAGGTAGGGTAGGTAGGGTAGGTAGGGTAGGTAGGGTAGGTAGGGTAGGTAGGGTAGGTAGGGTAGGTAGGGTAGGTAGGGTAGGTAGGGTAGGTAGGGTAGGTAGGGTAGGTAGGGTAGGTAGGGTAGGTAGGGTAGGTAGGGTAGGTAGGGTAGGTAGGGTAGGTAGGGTAGGTAGGGTAGGTAGGGTAGGTAGGGTAGGTAGGGTAGGTAGGGTAGGTAGGGTAGGTAGGGTAGGTAGGGTAGGTAGGGTAGGTAGGGTAGGTAGGGTAGGTAGGGTAGGTAGGGTAGGTAGGGTAGGTAGGGTAGGTAGGGTAGGTAGGGTAGGCAGGGTAGGCAGGGTAGGCAGGGTAGGCAGGGTAGGCAGGGTAGGCAGGGTAGGCAGGGTAGGCAGGGTAGGCAGGGTAGGCAGGGTAGGTAGGGTAGGTAGGGTAGGTAGGGTAGGTCAAAGTCAAATCATTTATTTCAAATAGGCCCATGTATGGCACTTTTGAACGTCGAAATTTACAAAATATTAAAATTGATTCTAGTCGCCCCTTCCAAAAGGTAGTTTTCGTATGGAGAAGAATGGGCAAGAAACTCCACCGTTACTCTTTTAAAATGTTTTACAATAGTTTGTATAGGTACGTACATTAGTTAAATAATTATATGTGAAGACGATGCACCTAGAATAAAATTACTATACCACAATAGGTAAAAAGAATTAAAAATGAAGCAACGACAGATAATTTAATATGTGATAGATACATGGTGCTCACATATTTACAAACATTGTAAAAGTAGACGATTTTCCTAAAATTTTGTAATTAATAAGTCAGTGTGTGAGAAAGTAATCACAGAATGTTAAATCAATGTCATAAAACACAAAATAATCAATTTTACAATTAAATTAGCAACCAGTTTGATTTTGTCTTGATTCTAAATTGTCCTATGGAGCAGGACCAGCATGTTTCCAAGCACTCTTATCCTGGATATAATCCTCTAATTTGTAATATGCTTGTTTACAAAGTGCACTTTTGATATGAGTTTTAAATTTTCTTTCATTTAATTGCAATATGTCACAAGGTATTTTGTTGTAACATTTAACACAGTACCCCATAAAAGATGTATGTACTTTAGATAATCTGTAAAATGGTTGATCTAGTTTATCTTTATTTCTAGTATTAAAATTATGTCTATCACTTATTTTATTAAAGAGATGTGGATTTTTCCTTACAAACATAATATTTTCATAGATGAATTGGCAAGGTATCGTCATAATATTAATCCTTTTAAAAAGTTCCCTGAGAGATTCGCGGCGACGTAGATTATAAATGGCTCTGACAGCTCTCTTTTGCAAAATAAAGATGGATTCAATGTCAGCAGCCCGACCCCACAGTAAAATGCCATACGACATAATGCTGTGAAAGTAGCTAAAATAGACCAAACGCGCGGTTTCCACATCTGTTAACTGTCTTATCTTTCTAACAGCATAAGCGGCCGAGCTTAACCGCCCCGCAAGAGATGTTATATGAGGTCCCCATTGTAATTTCTCGTCTAGCGTGATTCCTAGGAAAACTGTTTGATTAATAAATTCCAGTTTTTCTCCATTCAATATGATGTCACATTCGCTACTTTTAACATTAGGTAATTTAAATCTAATGCATTTGGTTTTTTTTTTATTAAGTACCAGATTATTTACCGTAAACCAATCTTGGACTTGCAGAATAGAGCTATTCACGTCGTCAAGATTTTGTGACCGTCGGTTTATTTTAAAGATTAATGATGTGTCATCTGCAAATAACACCATCTTCGGTTGATTTTGAAGTAATTGGGGTAAATCATTAATGTAAACTAAAAAGAGGAATGGACCCAATATCGAACCTTGAGGAACGCCCATTGCCATTTCAGACCCTAATGAGTTTACGCCGTTTACCTGAACTTTAACATTTCTATCTTTCAGGTATGATCTAAATAAATCAAGACCTGTATTCCTAATCCCATAGTGCTCTAGTTTCAGCAGAAGTGTCTCATGGTCTACACAATCGAACGCCTTCGAGAGGTCGCAAAAGATTCCAATGGCATCTTGTGCTTCTTCCCAGGCATTAAAAATGTTCTTTATTAGGGTGACACCGGCGTCAGTAGTACAACGCCCTTTGGTGAAACCGTACTGTTGTTTATGAAAGATGGAATTTTTATTAAAGTGAAGTAACATTTGATTGAGCATCAACTTTTCAAACACCTTACTGAGAACTGGCAGAATTGACACAGGCCTATAATTGTTGGGTTCTTTACTATCACCGGATTTGAACAATGGAACTACTTTACTGTGTTTCATGAGATCCGGAAAGACTCCTTGGTCTACACTGGTGTTAAATATGTAAGCTAGATAGGGCGCAATGGTTTCGATAATAGATCTACAGACTTTTACAGACATTCCCCAGAGATCTTCTGTTGATTTAATTTTAAGATCTTTAAAAGCTTTTATAACAGCCTGGGGGTTTGTATGCTGAAACCTAAACTCTAAAGGGCATGCCTTCACATTTTGTCTAAGTAAAGCAGCAGAAAGCGCGGGTGAGGAATTTAAAGCTTCAGTAGTTTTAAGGGGAATATTAGCAAAAAAGTTTTCAAATTCTTGAGCTACTTCTATATCTGAGTTAATGGGGCCATGTGCAGTCTCTAAATTAAATTCAGTATTTCGCTGTTTTTTCCTACCTGTTTCATTATTTATTACTTGCCAGGTAGTTTTTATTTTATCATCAGCTGATTTTATTTTATTGCTAATATAAAGAGCTTTAGCTATTTTGCAAACACTTTTAAAAGTTTTTGAATATTTTGCAACATACTTATGAAAGCTTGTATTATTCATATGTTGTTTTAAGCCATAAAGTTCAAATAGTTTTTCCCTGCTTTTACGAATACCTGGAGTCGCCCAATCACTAAATAAGAACTTTGTGTAAATACTTTTAGTCTTTAGTGGAAAAGTGTCATTAAATTCCGTGTTTAATAGTGAAAAGAACTCGGCGTAGAACTCATTTGGGTCACCTATATTATTAAAACTCTGAACACATAATTTATTGGCCAAAGGTAGGGTAGGTAACGGAGTTTGCTGGGTCAGCTAGTCAAACTATAAGTATTTGATACACCATAAAATTAAAATACCTATTACAAAACGCCTACATACATTAAAAATTGTCTTAATAACCCAACAACAAAACACTGCGCTAAAATAACTCGTAGGCGCGTCCGGCGTACGCTAAATTCAATTTCCTTACAAAAAATAAAGTCATCATGACGTCACTTCGGTCACGTGATCCGCGGTTTCTATGAGCCGAGTAAGCCGGTCTGTAGCGAGTTATTGTAGGCACAGAGTAGCAGAAACGTGCGCGCGGGAGCGAGAAGGAATTATTGCTATTGCACCACCTCTTTCTGGCACACGCATTTGATTCGGTAAATTTCGTAATGCGTTCGGCTAGGAGTTCGTAAAAATTTCATCATTCGTTTGACAAATATATTATGTGGTTGTTTTTTGACGTAATCGCATTAGAATCTTATTAATTTGCATTTTGTTCGCTCAGTATTAATTGAATTCATATGTTTATCAATACTACTAGTATTAATATTTGTTTGTAGTTATAGGACAGTGATTAACATAGTGTTTTGAGAATGATTAACATGGTGTTTTGTGTGTTGTGAATGTAAAGTACCTTGTAATTAGGTATTTGGGGTAAGTAGATAGTTTCATAAGCTGAAATTACTTATTTAGAGTAGATTTGACAACTAATTAGTACGATCTTATTAGGATGGCGGCATTCATAGTTTTAGAATGTCATAGTGTGTGAATTTTGTGAAGAAACATGCTTTTCAAGGTTAAGTTTTGAAAATACGTGCTCGCCCCGATGTGACTATAAATCTCAAACGCCGCGATGGTTTTTTCAAAAATTGTAATGTTTCCCTTTACGATAAATATCAATGACTGACTGGCAGTCGTTCCCGTGTTTACTTTTGTTAGATTGTAGTTGAATTCATCAAAAAAGATGTGCAGACTGAAAAACATATTCGTAGCTGTTTTATGAGTTCGGGAATCGGGAATTTGTATGAAGCTCATAATAGAAAAGTAGTATATCGAAATGTAATGAAATGAAATTTTGATTGATTGATTGATGTACGGTAAATAATTGTTTTTTTTTTTTTTTTTTTGTTGGTTCGGCTTACCTCCTCCATAAAGTCACCCTGCGCTACTGCTGGGTTGTGGAGGTTAGATAGGCAGTCGCTCGATGTAAAATACTGGTATTCAGCTGCTTTCGGTTAGACTGGAAGCCGACCCCAACATAGTTGGGAAAAGGCTAGGCAGATTGACTCTGTTTATTAACCGACTTCAAAAAAGGTGATGGTTATGCATTCGGCGAGTTTTGTTTTGTTCATGTATGTACACCGATTTATCGGTGATTATTGAGCCGATTTACGTAATTCCTTTTCATTTGGTAGAAACTGTGTAGGCTTCCCTTTTACTTGATTTTTAATAACTTTGCTTGAGTAGTTTATGAGTTAGCTCCAATAATATATTTTTAATCTACGTCATATATGTATGATATTCACATAGCAAACAGTAGTAGCTTCCTATGTGTAGTATCTTCCACAACTTACTAGAAAAAGTGAAAAATAAATATGCAAGTTGACAGGGACATCGACGCAGAAACGGAAGATTCTGAACCCCCAGCGCGGTGGGTTATTTAAAAAAAAATCTGCTGTTTCATAGAACAGTTTTCGCGTCGATGACCCTGTATTATATTGGTTTACGTGACTTTCAAAACTAACAATTTACACTTTACTTAGCTTACTTATATATATAAAATTCTCGTGTCACAGTGTTAGTTGCCATACTCCTCCGAAACGGCTTCATCGATTTTTATGAAATTTTACATGTATATTTGGTAGGTCTGAGAATCGGTCGTAATCTATTTTTCATACCCCTAAGTGATAAGGGTGGTCCACCCCAAACATTTATATGGCAAAACAACGTTTGCCGGGTCAGCTAGTAGCTTATAAATTGACGGTAATAAGTTGTATTGCCTACACAAACTATTATCGGTTCAGTTCTGAAATATACATCCTTTCCTGAACAGACTATAATACCATTTTATCATATTTCTAGTATCTCAAAGACATATTGCAGAGTTCGCAGTCGTGTGGGCGTCTGCCCCGCGATATGGAGCATGTTGTTGCATCACTATGCATGACTGTTCTGTGAGGAAGCCCCGTTCAAGGCCTCGAGCGATGCGACTTGCGTCAACCGACACACGCGTGGCATCTATTTTCATCCGCGATTATTCGTGGCATGTTTTTGAAGTGAAAACTTCTTTAGGCGCGTTGGGCATTTTTGAGATGAAAAAAAACAATTGAACTCGCGACACCGTTACCGGCACCTCATTTTTTAAACGCGATTGTGTTTTTTATTTATATTGCGTTACGGATCAATGTTCGATGCAAGTATTTTTACTTAAAAGGTTTTTGAAGCATTTTTTTTTAATTATTCAAGTTTTCACTTCTGTCGGCACTCCCGGAGTGCCACTGTTTTTTTTTGTGAATGGCATCTTGCAGGTGAACCTAGGAAGTTGTCGGCTGCTATGGCTGGAAGACTTAATAAATGAAGGCCTGTAACTCGTCTTAGGGCGAAGCTGGTGGCCAGCAACAAGAGACCAAGCTGGATCAGATCATACTCTCAACAACTTCTTTCATTTGTTTCCTCCGTAATCGCTGTCGCAAGACGCGTGTCGCTTGAGCGTGTACCTAGCTCGTGGCTACGGGGTTTAGACGTTATATTACAATTTAGCTTTTATTGGATTTGTATAACAATGTCCACAAGTTTACTTACGTTCTGAGGATGTTTATATTTCACAATATAAGTTGGCGTATTGTTTTATATAAGACGAGGTTTTTTGAGTAAAATTGAATTATTTTAGACAAATTAATGGACATGTGCATTCTCCCTATCCTTACATACGGCGCTCAAACCTGGTCTTTGACAGTTCAACAGAGGACCGGGCTCGAGGTTTGCCAGCGAGTGATGGAGCGCAGTATCCTTGGAGTTCGACTTACCAACTGGATACGGAACACGATACTACGCTCTAAGACACAAATCGCTGACATCACCCAAAAAGCAGCCAAGTTCAAGTGGGACTGGGCCGGACACGTTTGCCGCATGTCGGATGCATTGTGAGCTAAGACCACTACAACATGGGTTCTTGAAAACGTCCAGTAGGATCGTGGAAGACCCAGGCGTAGATGGCGGGACGAACTTGACGCTTATAGGAGGGATTGGTCTATATTGGCTCAGGATCGAGTTGAGTGGAAAAAGGAGGCCGTTGCCTTGCAGTGGGACAATACTGGCTAATTATTAATATTTTAGACGGTGGGATTTTGCTAGGCAAAAGTTGTAGCGGTACTTCTATGACGAACTGTGAGAAATTAAAGTAGATATGACTTCGTTGTTTCTCAATTTTTGAAGTGAAAACTTCTTTAGGCGCGTTGGACATTTTTGAGATGGGAAAAAACAATTGAACTCGTGACACCGTTACCGACACCTCATTTTTGTAAACGCGATTGTGCTCTTTATTTATATTAAGTTAAGGATCAATGTTCTATGCAAGTTTTTTACTTTAAAGGTTTTGGAAGTTTTTTTTTTTTTGCAAACGCGATTGTGCTCTTTATTTAGATAAGGTTACGGACCAATGTTCTATATAAGTATTTTTCTTCCACCAAGGCGATCTTGTTCAAGTTTTCACTTCTGTCAGCACTCCCGGAGTGCCACTGCCATTTTTTTTGCACCATTCATAACACGATGTGCTTAACATAAAAAATACTTGCTAGCTAAACAAACGCTTGCTTTACAGTAATTTTAATAACACAAACAAATTAACTAAAATGTAAACAGTAATGCCTTGAGCAGAAACGTAGAGTAAATAATTTGTCTAGTGCGTACCGTACACACCACACCACCGTTCTCTGTAAGTACATAATATGTGTCCTACCAGTCCTACCGTGCGATAGTTTTACTGTGTAAACTTCAAATTGGACAATTTCCAACTCAAATAATATATTCTACTAGCTTCTGTCGTCGACTTCGTCCGAGTGAAATTTATTGTTCCCCCGTCCCACACCATCGCATCGCCCGCCCTAGCGCGGGCGATGCGATGCTGTTACTTCGTTTTTGCTTAGTGTTCTTTCTGACTTTTTAATAGTTTGGTTAATAGCCAAGAATTGGGTTAGTAAATGCAAAAAGATTTTCTTAAATCCGACCGGTAGTTCCAGAGATTAGTGCGTTCAAACAAACGAATAAAAAAACAAACTCTTCAGTTTTATTATAAGTATTGATTACTCGTTATTTTTTTAGAAGGTTTTGTAAAACTATAATACAGGTTAATGTTTTTAGTTGTCCGTTTAAAAATTTAAAGAATACAAACTTTATCGCTCTCTATGTTTGTTAATCATTACCATACGTATTAAAAAAAATTGTTTTAACTACCAGTGCCCCGCGGTTTCACCCGCATAAGTCTCGAACCCGTGGGAATATCGAGATAAAAAGTATCCTATAATAAAAATCCAGGTTATTAATTATCTGTGCGCCAAATTTCAGCCAAATCCGTTTAGTAGGTTTTGCGTGAAAGAGTAACAAACATCCATCCATCCTCACAAACTTTCGCATTTATAATAAAAAAATAATCAAAATATTTTATTTCAAACCTAACATGGGCACTTATGAAATGTCGGAATAGGATTATTAATATTAATTATATTATTATAGTAGGGCAGGATTAGGCACAGGTTTGTACTAATCAAACGCCATTACTATTAAAAATTTTATCTTTAAGTTGAATGCAACTAATAAGCAAAAAAACAACCGACTTCCAAAAAAAACACTACAAAGTGAAAAATAACTTTAATTTCGGAAGTCGGTGTCTTGGGTTTTGTGTTTTCGTTTTTTGCCACCGACTTCCGAAATTAAAGTTATTTTTCACTTTGTAGTGTTTTTTTTGGAAGTCGGTTGTTTTTTTTTTTGTAAAAAGTTTTTATTTTTCACTTTTTAGTTGTGGTACCTACCCCGCACACATTCGAATACCACTACCTGCTACCAGTGTCAAGAACTTATCATATCATCTACATACTAAGTGGGAAAAAAATACGTATTTTGAAGCTAACTCAAAAACTACCCAAGCAATGTTAATAAAATTTATATGGGACCAATTTGGGAGCCTACCCTTTCAAACAAAAAAATAATTTTCAAAATCGGTCCACAATTGACGGAGAAATCGGTGGACAAACATAAAAAAAAAAAAAAAAAAAAAAAAAACAAACATACGCGTCGAACATATAACCTCCTCCTTTTTGGAAGTCGGTTAAAAAGGAAAAGAAATGATGTAAACAACTTATTTATCTCCATTTACAATAAAAATAAAAATTTAACTTGGCTAAGTGGTTATAAAAACATGACAACGCTCACTTAATTTGCCACTCTTTCTGGCAACTAGTTTCCTTGTAAAGGAAACCATGGAAGCTCTAAGAGCATATTAATTTAATTCTTTTTCTCTACATTCAAAGCTAGGGCTGTCACGATAAGCTTAATTTTTTGAAGTGAGAACTTCTTTAGGCCCATTGGGCATTTTTGAGATTGGACTAAACTATTGATTTCGCGACACTGTAATGCAATTTACCGACACCGGGGAGAAAAAGACATCAACGCGTTGATTACTGCGGTTCCGATTTTTTTTAAGTTTTCACTTTTGTCGTCACTCCCGGAGTGCCACTGTTTTTTGTTTTTAATTCAGGGTCAGGTCTCGAAACTGTTTTTAATTTTCTAGTAGCTGAGATGCTGGTAGGTTTGGGACCTATATCCACGTTGATAAAATACCTTTTCCAGAAGGTGCGTATCCTATTTAAACGCGATTGTGCGTCCAAATAATGTTTTTTTTTGCTCTTTATTCAGATAAGGTTACGGACCAATGTTCTATAAAAGTATTTTTCTTCAACCAAGGCGATCTTGTTCAAGTTATCACTTCTGTCGGCACTCCCGGAGTGCCACTGTTTTTTTTTTTAACCTGGGCTTTTAATGTAAATCTGAAATCGCCAAGCCGCCTTAAAGAAGCTTAGTGATCAATGCCTTCTGTGTATAAGAAGAGGTTTCTGCCCTGCAGTGAGACAATATAGGCCAGTAATGGTAATGATGTAAATGTCACACGAGAAGAAATTTTAACCGGGTAATGGGGTTAGCTCTTTATGTCGAAACATAAAAAATCAACAGGTTGAGTCGAGGGAATGAGCTAGTCTGATATATTCTCTCTATTACACCCTCTGGATTTGTTAGTCTGTTATAAGTTATAGTCTAACGCTAATTAGGGTAAGCTTATGTCAATATTTCCATACCTTACGAGTAATGCTCACAAGGGAGCCGCTCATTAAGAAAGTAATTAGTATTACGCTGTAAAGAATGGATCGCATAATTTATGTACCTTCCGGGATAGATTTTTATAAACGATAATTATAGAGTTATTATGTTTTTAGGCTCATGCAAAAATCGCATGGCCTCTTAGAGACTTAATTTTAAATGGTAAATAATTTACGCGTAATGCAGTGAGGCTAAAGATCACTTTCATTGATAAAACCGCCCATTGTGTCACCCTTTGTAATTTTTTTATGTGTACATAATAAAGAATATCTATTTTTCTAAACCTACTCTGGTGGAGATTCACAGATGACTCCACCCTTTTGTTATTTTTTTGGGTGAGAAATTATCAAATAACTACTCCCGCTCTGCGCGGAGCGGGAGGGCGTGTCAGACTCTTACTGACTAAAACCCACCCGTGACTTTCCCGCGACCCCGGCAGGCATCGGTCCTAGCGGACCCCGTCAGTTCTGCTGACATCTCTTTGAGGCGCGCGTAGAACACAACGCGCAATCGACCCGGGCCTGACCCAACCCTAGAGTGTAAATATGGTGCTGTTCCTCAAACAATGGTGCACTTAATATCGTGTGCAGCATGTCAGTGATGCAGGAGCTGATGGACGCTACTGAAGGTATCAAACTCGCAACCAAATTCTGGGGTGACTCTATATAAATTGCCGTGGACACGCTAAGAAGAGTAACAAATCCAATAATGTCACGGTGCTCGATCTATATAAATAACATAAACTTACGTATAAATTATATTTAAGTTTTCTGTTCCTTTAAGGTTTTATAAAAATCCAGGACGAAAGGGTTTATGCCAAGCGGGAATTGAGCCCGCTAACCAGTCACTAAGCCTGTATGAGTATTGAGCCGTCAACAATGTCTACTTTTAAATTAATCAATTTTATTAACACTTTCACTGTCCCAAGATAGTAAGTAATTCTGTCACTATACGTCCAATAATAATATTGCATTGTGATGTTTTATAAGGTTATTTACGAATTCTACGATGGCGAAAATTTGTCTATCACCTTCAGATAACCATTACATAATAGGCCTGTGTCCAAAAATGTTTTTCTTTCCTCTCGTCGATTATAAAAAAATATTGAACATGTATTTTTTCTTTTTTGACGTAACCGAAAGATTCATCATCATCATCAGCCTATAAATGTTCCCACTGCTGGGACACAGGCCTCCTCTCTGTGAGAGGGGGTGGGCCATAATCCACCACGCGGGCCAAGTGCGGGTTTGTAGATGTCACATGTCTACGAATTTTCGGTTCTAGGACATGCCGGTTTCCTCACGATGTTTTCCTTCACCGTTTTGAGAGCAGTGGTGATGAAATAATTTACACAAAGTAAAGCGCCTGTCTGGGGCAAACCTACGACCTACAACGCGTAAGTCGCGGCCGTTACCACTGGGCCACTACTGCTCTTCTTCTACCAAAAGATTATGACGATACATTGAGTTAAAATGTGGCATGACGTCACGCCTTGCTAGATTTAATACTGCTTTGTGACGTAGCGAACCCCCACTTCCCAACTTTAATGCATGTTTTCCAAGTTATTTTTGATTAATATGATAAAACAAAAAATACATGTCTAATATTTTTTTATTATTTGAAAGTCGGACGAAATAGAATTTCTTTTTTTTTACTTAGGCAACTACACTATTATCATTTTCAAAATGCATTACATGCAATGCACGGACGTATGAGCTTCACTTCCAGCTAAAAGTGTTTGTAAAAACGTTTGAAACAAACAACAGAACTAGTTCTATTATTTAATTTTCATTAATGTTACTGGAATATTGGATAAAAAATATAACTTCTAGTGCATTACATGTCATGCACGGACGTATAGGGCTGCGTCTTCAGTGAAAGTGTTAATATTCTTAACACCTGCATACGTTCCCTGGTCGTGACAGTCGACGCGATGAGACATCCCTATCTGAGCCCATCTGTAACACATGTCTGGTCTCACGACGAAGCTAAACCATTTATTAGCGTGAATATATTTTATACTGTGGTTTCCACCTCATTATTAGCAATGTATATGAATAAGGCAAAAAACATGCGATCTTTTTCGAAGATTAATGCTGAATTATATATTAGCGTTTTTGTTTCTCTTTTAAGGTGCTCTTCTAAAGGCAGACGCAACTGGCTTCTATGTGACTTTATGAAAACGCTTCCGTAGATTGCCGCCTGTTACTGTTTTCATAGAGTTACATAGAAAACAGTTGTGTCGCTGCGGTCTGTCATTGCGATTGGGTGGAGTTACCGTTGAGCTTTGCGGTTGCGGTCGCCTTCGGAAAAGCATCTGTATAATAAGTTATGCAAGTGATCATCTTGTTTGAAAAATAGGATAGGTTTATATTTTCCTGTGTCTGCTACTAACTATAAACTGCGTCCACATTTTTGCCAGCACTAATACTAATGAGATACAACTTTTTATAATTTAATTTATTAAGAGATAAGTCCTATATTTATTAAGAATTAAAATTGTACCTAAATAATTAATAAAATAAAAATATGATATCCTAACTTAACTAAAACTGTTAAATAGTTTATTATTTTCAACTAAAAAGTCGCTAATTTCACTTACTATATCAATACTCATAATGTTATGTAGTTATGCCAAACAGCATACATACATAATATACAGACTACATTTACATAGTATTATTCAAATACACATTCATTTAGTCAAATCCAAAACCCACGCTAGATACCTCAAAGTCAAACCTTATATCGCAATGCAAAGTCCACAGAAAGCATAGATTCTGATACCGTAAAATATACAATGAATAAATATTTATATTAATCAAATATCTCTGATTCAACTTGTGTGCGGTATGCATCATTCATCGGTTGCAATAAAGCACGGGATCGGATACCGTTTTAGCTATATTTTCTCTTTGGAAACGTCTAAATTAAATTCTGAGGTATTTCCGGGTTTGTAAATTAGATTTTTTGTTGGAAACGGAAAAAATTATGACTGTTTCGTGATTTTAATATTTGCAGTAATTAAGAACGCTTTGCATTAGTTTAATTCTCTCGTTTAAATCCAAACGCATTATTTTTAGGGTTCCGTAGTAAAACAAGGAACCCTTATAGTTTCGTCATGTCCGTCTGTCTGTCTGTCTGTCTGTCCGCGGTCTAGCTCCAAGACTGTTAGTACTAGAAAGTTGTAATTTGGCATGGATATACATATTAATTATGCCGACAAAGTGGTGAAATAAAATTATGAAAAATATTTTTTTTTATGGTACCTCCCCTACACGTAAAGTGGGGATGTTTTTTTTTTCTATCTCTTGGTGTGGGGTATCGTTGAAAAGGTCTTTTAAAAACATTGTGAGTATGTTAAAACTATTTTTTTTTTTAACTACAATGTTAAGTTTGTTCTTGGGATAAATTCATCTCAACTACGGAACCCTACATTGTGCGTGGTCCGACATGCACTTGGGTGGTTTTTTTAAATTTAATGTCTTTGGAAATGTGTTTTTTACCCTCATTTGTTTCTAGACAGTTATTTACAACTGTCGCTTTTAGAACCTAAAGAAGAAGAAAATAATAGTAGATTGTTATACGAGGGGCTAAAATAAACCCATTCTATCGAGGGAGTAAATAGTTAGAATGGGTTTTAGCGCCGTGTGTTACACTCTACTTTTCACTACGATTGCGAGAAAATAAAATAAAACAATCCAATACAATATTAAATTGTTTGTTTTATTTAAAAAAATATACAATTTGTTCAATCTGAATTTTTAAGGAAACTTTTTATCCCGGTATGCGGTAGTAAAAAGCTAGTTTTACATAAGAATTAAGACTTTTTCGTTTTCGTAGGCTCGCTGGTTACAGACAAAAATTACTTTTTCCTCTAGAGCAAGATATGCTATTTTTCCCCGCTCTGATATGCTACAATGGCGGACTTTTTGAGCAAGAGGAGTGAAAAAGAAGTTTTTTAAGCCTTATACATCAACGTATCAATCAATCTACTCAGTCAAGGGTCCACAGACATAAGACGTCTTATCCGACAAATAACTGCGACCTGTCCGCGTCACACACAATACTGACATCTGTCGACAGTCACTGACACAACTGACGTTTGAAGAACCGTTTTTTAAAAGATGCTTGATTTTGAATGTTTCTTATTTTAAACTAACAAGATTATCAAAGCCATTTGTTATTTACGTTTGAAACAAAGAAAGAATAGTAGATTGTTTACCAAGGGAGCAAATAACTATTTTTAAGGCGAGAGTGTTTCTTTGAATCCAGAGCGGAGCGAAGGATTCTAGAGTAGAATCCCGAGCGTAGCGAGGGATTCTAAAGTAGAATCCTGAGCGCAGCGAGGGATTCAAAGTACGCCACTCGAGCTTAAAATAGTGTTGCTCCCGAGGTGAACACTCTACTTTTTATCACCCTCTATGAGAAAAAAAAAACGTGTATGATCCGAGCCCCGTCAGGAACAAAGTTCCTTCACAAGTAAAATTTTAAAAAAATCACTGCCACCATCGTGGATTTACATTGTGACCTCACTATAGACTTAAGCACCTTCGAAAACTATGAAAACGATACCCATGATGAAAATTTTTAAATTATTCGCAGCTGCTCTGCCATCTTGGATATATATTTTGACCTCACTATCGGTTTTAGTACCCTCGAAAACTATGAAAACGACACCCATGACGAAAAACTTGAAAATTTTCTTAGCTGCCATCTTGGATTTTCATTTTGACCTCAGCATCGGCTTTAGCACCCTTAAAAACCATGAAAGCGATACCCATGACGAAAAATTTTAAATTTTCGCCGCCACCATCTTGGATTTTCATTTTGACCTCACCATCGGCTTTAGCACCCTTAAAAACCATGAAAACGATACCCATGACAAAAAATTTTAAAATTTTGGCATCCGCCATCTTGGATTTTCATTTTGACCTCACCATTGGCTTTAGCACCCTTAAAAACCGTGAAAACGATACCCATGATGGTAAATTTGAAAATCTTCAGAGCCGCCATCTTGGATTTACATTTTGACCTCACTATCGGCTTTAGCACCCTCGAAAACTATGAAAACGACACCAAAGACAAAAAATTTGAAAATTTTCTAAGCCGCCATCTTGGATTTTCGTTTTGACCAAATTCACACTTTGTCTCTCTTGCCAGCCTGTTACTTGTTCATACAATGTTCGTGTTTGATCTCTTTGGTAATTGGAACTTTTACTAACAATATCCACATTCCAAATTCAAATCACTTTTAATCCCTAGGGATTAAAAAGCGATTTTAGTCCCTGTTTACGAAGAACGAATTAGCTCTTTTTGAATAGATGTGATAAAAATATATGTTTATCTACTCTCATAGCGTAATATTCGAATTATGAACTTCAAAACGAGTTTATATTGACATACTTTATAAACAGAATACTGAAATTTAAAAATAGAATCATATTAGGGTAAAACACCCATTTATTGGCACTTTAAGTGGCTATCTCACAAACACTTTTAATTCTGCTCATGTAATATAAATTTAAACAAAGATTAGATATTGAAACTCTTCTAATATCATTAGAGAACGTTTTTCAGTACACTTTATTTTAGATTAAGCAGTTTGATTTAACATTTTTTAAAATTAAATGATGTTAAGTGGAAAGACCAGTCATTGGCATAGAAAATCCTTTTATTGGCAGTAAACATAACCTATTATTGGCTCACCTATATTTTACATTATGAGCATAAGATACCTACCTAGTTAGGTATGTGAGATTAACTGATTTCACTCTAATGGATTTTTTAATTTTGGCATTTACAGGTTACTAATAATAAAAAATGGTATATATTTTATCAAAGAACATAGTTTAGGAACTTATTTTAAGTTTCGTACAAAATATTATAAAAAATCAAGTAAACATTAACAAAATTATGTAATTAGCTGAGATCGTTCATACTAATCATCTAAGAACATAGTTTAGGAACTTCTTTACCCAAATACTAATTATTGACACTGCTGCTAATAAATGGTTTTTCATACAATTGGCAGTGGGCCAAAATTTGGAAAAATATGTTCTAAACTTACGACATGCAGTTATTTGAAATTTGAATCGAAAAAGAATAGACATAAAGTATATTTTGTCCTAAAAGTAAATTTATCATAATTTCCTAATATTGACACATTTTTTTTTTTTTTTTTGGGTGGGAAATTATCAAATAACTTCTCCCGCTCTGGGTGGAGCGGGAGGGCGTGTCAGACTCTTACTGACTAAAACCCACCCGTGTTCCTTCCTATGCCATGTTGCCGGGGGCCACGATTTTCCTATCGGTTTTCTTCGAACCCTCGGCAGGCATTGGCCCTAGCGGACCCCGTCAATTCTGCTGACATCTCTTTGAGGCGCGCGTGGAACATAACGCGCCGTCGACCCGGGCTTGGTCCTTATCGGACGGCGAGCTACCCATTGCTCACCGTCCGCAAGCCCGCGCCTACGGTGGCCGGAAATCTTCCTGCGATTCCCGACGCCCAGGGCGTCTCCTGCTGCGGCGGCTAGGGGCGCGAGGGCGCAAAATTTGCCTCTCCCTCACGCGCTCCGTCTCCTCCTTCGCGAGCATTACTGCTTCGCAGAAAGAGGTGACGGCCTCACATTTCCTCTCGCTCCGTAGCATGGCCCGAATCAGGGCCGGACGCAAGAGATCACAGCCGCCGATCGCATCCACGAGGACACGGCGATGCCCTGCCCAAGCCGGGCAGACCTCCACCGTATGCTCCACCGTATCCTCCGGGCGATCCACACAGTGACGACACCCGGGCGTTTCCTCCCGCTTTATCCTGAACAGGTACCTCCCGAAACAGCCGTGTCCGGTGAGTACCTGCGTCAGGCGGAAGGTGAGGACGCCGTGGCGCCTCTCTAGCCACTCCTCAAAGAGGGGTCTTATCACCGCAATTGTGGCGTGCCCAGCGCTGGGTTGCGACAATCGCACTCTCCATTCCGCCATGAGATCCCGCCTCGACTTCTTGCGGCATCGGAGTTAAGCCCCGGCGCTTCGCCTCCTCGCGCCACTCCCAAATGTGCGCGAGGACCTTTGCCAATATTGACACATGTGTCAATAAAAAGGTTTGATTCATATTATGTGTACCAAATGTTGGCACCGCAAAAAAGTATAGAAAATGGGCCAAAACATGAAAAATCATGATTGGAAATGAAAGCTAAACAACTAAATAATCGAATTAAACAGTATCTGTAACCAAAACTCAAAAGATTTACGAAAATTATTGAGATTAGTGAACCTCTTACCTTAGCAAAAATACAGGAATTTTGATAATTTTTTTATTCAGGTCCGAACACGACAAACACGTTTTTATTAAGACGCCATCTTTAAAAAGGAACAGTTTCTGTGTTGCCAGCAGTATAGAAGATTAAACCTACTATTTATTACCCGAAATAAATACTGTATTCGGAAACTGGTAACTTTATTATTGATAAATAACTGCAGCGTGCCAATAAATTGGTGGAGTGTCAACAATAGGTGGCCTTACGGTATAACACTTTTTCTCTAACAAAATAATACTATAAAACTATTATTTTTTTCTATTACGATACAGCGCTAATCCAAGAAGTTAATATCACCAAAGAGTTTCCATCAACTTTTGGCGGGGGACAGCAGCACCCGCTGTAGCGCATGTGCGGTGATGTGCTGGTGCAGGCGACATTTATTTGTTTTGTAGTACTTACTGAATTTCGTAGGATTTTTAAATTTATTCTTGATCTTTAACTTTGATTTTTTGTTTAGTATTTGTTTCAACCCCAATGTTTGAGAGTAGATAAAGTAGTGTATGAAACTGCATATAACTAGGTATTAAAACATTCGTGTGATACTATTAAAAACCTCGTCTACGGCTCGGTTTTTAAACACACACTCATGTTTTAATACCCCTCATTATGCAACAGTTTCATAAACTACTATTATTTGTCACAAAAACAAGTGCAAATAAAAATATACTTAAGTAAGATAATAGGAATAAAAAAAATAAAGATCTATAATCACAAACAGTTATAGTCAGTTTACATTCTAATAAAATAAACCAAAGACAAAAAGAGGAAAAGCCACGTGTGGTCACAAACCGTTCTACATCTTCTTGGGGATATAAAAGCGACATATTTAGGAGTAAAGGAAATTCCTATCTATAGTCAAGATCACATTTTCGATAAAACCCTTTACGTTTAACTGTTTATGTTTACCTATTATCGCACTAAAAATACGTATCTTTGAACAAAGCCATTTTGAATAAACTAATTCTGTACCTACTTGTATTATGGCTACATATTTGTTTTTATTATAAACTAGATAATCCATCCATAAATAATAATAATAAAAATTAAAAATATATGCCTCAGTCAGCCTTTGTAGATTTTTTTTTTTTACTTGTGCAATAAATGTTTAAAAATATTTGCAGACGAGAATCATGCTTCTCTGATGCGAGGTTGACCAAATTTTGTCGAAAAAATTTAGTTTCGTTGAATCAGTTAACTAATTAAATTGGGTATGTCTCTCTTTATCTAAAGGAGTTATTTCTCAACCAAATCCATATTTGTTTCTACTATTGAATTATTCAACATTAATGCGTCCAAAAATCCTAACTAATATTTTGACTATACACCTTGACATTTTAGTTGTCTTACAAAAACAGAAAAACAAAGAAATATTTCGTCGGTTATTAAAAAAAAAATCTGCTGTTCCATACATTTGGACCGTGTAGGTATTGCACTTTTCTATGAAACAGCCGATTTTTTCTAAATATCTAATGAACAATTTCAACGCAGGGGGTTCAGAATAATGTACTGAATCCATGGTAACAGTTTTCGCGTCGATTTTCCTGCCATCCTGTATATATATATATTTTTTAATGAATGTTTCATACTCATTGGATACATGAAGTGGGCTGCTTTTGTAAGACAACTAAAATGTCACGGTGTATTATAAATGTTAAAGTGAATTTGTTGGTTTATTTGTTACGCTTCCACGCTAAAACGACTATACGGATTTGGATGAAATTTGACACATGGATAGACCATAATCTAGGTTAAGACATGGGGTACTTTTTATCCGGATATTCCCACGGGATCGAGACTTATAGGGTTGAAACTGCGGGGCACAGTTAGTTTTTTATAACTATTGAAACCACGAAATAGAACATCTTTTATCTACCCCGTGATTTAAACCTATGACCCGACTACAGAACGTAATCTAAGCTCTAATAAATTAGTTAGTAGCTCGGAATCCCAAGCGTGTAGGTATGGCAAGTGAGCTATTTACCTTCTTGTGCCAACAATCTAGTGTTACAGAGTTAAACTACCATTATCAGTTAACGTTAGATACGTAGTTGTAATGCTTCGTAAAGCACCGCAAGTGTCTCGCTATCAGGAAAAGTTAAAATAAGATATGGAGTTTATTTATTTATAACAGCATGGAAGACTGACCATAGCAGTAATAGCCTAGTCGTGTGACCGTCAGACTGCCAAGTCATAGGTCTCGAGCTCGAACCCAAGGCACGCACCTCTGACTTTTCGGATTCATGTGCGTATTGTATAATTATCACTAGCTTCAATTCTAGCATTGATTACCCCGGTGCCGATGTTTATCAAGTTTAACTTCTGTCGGCACTCCCGGAGTGTCACTGTTTTTGTTTTTCCTCATCTGCTATATTGTTACAGGCAATGGCTTCGAAAATACTATAATATTTGGTATAAAAAAGTTGTTAGCCCTAGTCGTTAACTTTCATTGTGTATTTCTTGTTGTCTTTAACATACTTTCCGATTTTTACCCCCAAAACTTCTGAGGATCTCTAGCACAAATATTGAATGAAAAATTATTGCCATGACATAATTTGTTACACAACTATTGAAGCTATTATATACACATCTTATAAAAGACAGATGGTGCGTAATGCAGTTTTCTAACGTTGATATTAAACTGTTCTCACTATTAAGCAGACAAAACTCTCGGAGAGCAGCTCACATGCTGAAGTTATAAGTATTAATGCGATTTAAATGTATATTTTTTATATATTTATTAGTTGTTGAGTTTTTCTATATGAAATTTCTCAGTAGCAGCTCGGAGTCTGGATTTGTGCCCGGTTGATGGCAATAGGCTCGCCCCCTTACATGGGACTTAAACATAACTGGCGAAATGTGGGTGTACCTGCTACAGGGACACCTCTGCCCAACCCTTCGGGGAAACAAGGCGTGATGTTATGTCATGTTATTTACAGGATAAGTTTTTATCCAGTATTCCAATTTATCCAATTATTTTCATATCAAATCCACGAATTTTTCTAGAAGTTAAGCACCAGTTCTAATTCAAAACAACTCTATATTTTTAAACCACGCATTCTAAAAACTTCCTCCAACTAAGAAATACGGAAAAATATTCTTAACCTATAAACGGGTTCAATGGCGAATAGCTCAGTAATGACCCCGAAGTTAACCCTGTAAGCGCCGAGACATTTTATTGAATCGTTGGGTAACGTATAAAGGGTTATTTGGTCATGACGAAGGTTTGTGTGGTAAATCGAACGTAATTAGGTCTTATGTCAATAAGTCCTTGGCTTATTTTGATAGTGGAATATTTTGCGTTGTAGGTTATGTATTAAACTAGCTTTTGCCCACGGCTTTGCCCGCGTGAATGTTGGAAATTATCCGGAATCGGAAACGGGACAAGCATCCTATGTCCTTTTGTTGTTGTTTTCAAATAACTGTATTGGTTTACGCGGCGCACGCCAGTAAACTCCCAGTCGGCATGACTATTTCCGACATCTTCAACAATCATCATCATATTTCAGCCAATTTAAACAAAACCTTAATAAATTATACACCTAAACCTTTCGCATGAGTCAGTCCGTACAGTAAGCGCTCAAAAGCGCATGAGCACGCTAAGAGTCGTATTGCTGTGAACACGCGGTATAGCTCGTACATTTGTATGTGTAAGCAACACGATACACACACCACAGATAACGCAGTTTTGCACTACACGAAACAACAATATATTTCCGTCGCTTTAAACATGCTAGCACACACGCACTATGCGCGTGAACTTGACCAGTTAATGGCATTGCTAAAATTCGATAGTAACTTAACAAGTGCAGATAGCAGAAAGCGTTAAGCGTTGGTATGGAATTCAAACTGCCTCAGGTTCTAATCTCGTAAAACACAGTGCGGTTTTTTGCAAATTTTATTATTTTTGTTTTCGATAATAATATTTTTTAAATATTGCTGATTTTTTATGTTGTTATTGCAATAAAGGTTTTAGAATAAAAAATGCGTGATATATGATAACAAAATTAAAGAAATATGTTTATTCGTTATATTTATTTTACATAAGTTAAAAACTGCTACAATTATTTATCATTACTTCAGCTGAATAAGATGTGAAATAGATGTCAAGAAACTTAGAAGCAGTTTGTATTATTTTGACATATTTAAATTATGAAATATTTTTAATTTTTAATGGATTTTTCACCATAAATATTAAGCTTTGATCATGGTCGAAGTAATTAAGTAATAAATAAGAATAGTAGACTACTTAAAATGTAAAAAACTACTTACAGAATAGGTAATTTTAAGGTTAAATATGGGCAGTTTGTTTATATTTTATTTGTATTAATTATTTTACATTTTATTTGACTTTAGTAAATATTGGTTGTTATTGAGGTTAAAGCTTAAGTATTCATTTTCTTTACGAAAAGAAGATTGAAACTAAACCTCAAATTTTAATCCTAAAATAATACTATTACTAAAATAATATTAAACAATTTCGGCATATCTGCAAGAAATACGACAAACACCCTATTGAAACGTGCTTAAAAAATTCGTTACCATAAATTCATGCAATAACGAATCTGTTGTTTATTAAGTTGGTACGGTCAATATTTTAAGGTCAAAAACGGTTTTCTAGCTGGTCTTCAGTGATGCAAGCCTTCAGAGTGCACGGCGAACGGTTCATAATAACGTGTTTTTAATAATTCAGCAAAATATCTCGTTGGTATGAAACCATTTGTTTCATTCACCATTTGACGTCGCTGCTACTCGATAATAAGCCCCTTCCTCATATCTCTTAACCCTCACAGTATTTCTCTAGAACAAAGAAAAACATTGTTTTTATTACACATAATACCTTATTATTTATTATTCACTAATCGAATTAAATTATTACTGAATATTAAAAGAATTTAAAACTTTAAAGGCATCTTCTGTCTCAACAATACCTCTGTTCTATCAACAATACCCTTGATTAAGATTTATGTTTAGTAAAATATGAAATATATAAATGATAACACTCACACTTAGTCCGGTTTCATTAGATATTCACTTCAATTTACGCAGCGCAATAATATTCTCTGATCTGATCTGATCTCTTCAATATATTTTATGCCTGCTTTTTGATAATAATAACCACAACACTGCGCTAAATACTCGTCACCAATATTATCCACGAACCAACAAAGTTCTATTAATTAAATACTCGTAACAAACTGCATCTACCCCACATAAATCGAAATAATTTACTTAGTTTTTTGTGGTCTACCTGCTAAACTTTAATATTTATGTGAACAAGACGAATGAAACTAAAAACGAATGATGATTATTGAACTAGTCATTGGTTGCAGACAAAGTGAGTGTGTGTGTGTAATGTGCGTGTCTACAGTATTGTAACAACTTATAGAAGAAGGTCGTAAGTCAAACCGAAGCGTCAGTCTATTGCTTTGTGAGATTGCTCATGGACTTTTGGTCGGTACTGTACATTGGTAAAAACCGTACGAAAATTTGTTATGTAGTTTTTAAGTTTATCGCGTTCAGACAGACAAACAGACGCGGCGGGGGACTTTGTTTTATAAATATGTAAGGATATATATATATACGATTATGAAGTTGAAGTGTTACGGGATGGACGCAATAAAAACGACTTTGGAAAGTATGAGACTTGTATTACTGCCTACCTCTGCACTGTCTTAATATATAAAGGTACAACACAATGAAAACGACTAAGGACAAGATGTACAAAAGAAACAGATTTTACACAAATGATAAAAGTTAGCGTAGAGAGATCTAGGGATTTAGGAAGTCTAGATTTTGGAGCTGAGCGGGACGTGCGTTCGAGTTCAGATGAGATCATGCACTGAGGTCGTTGAACCCTGGGAATGATTTTCTGCAAATCATATGTGTGTTTCATTATTCCGTTTATTGGTGAAAACCGTTTAAAGATCCGTTCGGTAGTTTTTGAATTTATCGCGTTCAGACAGAAAGACAGATAGATAGACAGACGCGGCGAGGGGACTTTTAATAAATTATAATAATGAAAGGATGTTTAAAAAAAAAAACGACCTTGTTATTTACGAATAAAACAAGTGTTACGCTTGTATAAATTTCACTCCTTATAAAATTTCCATACCAGGGGCCTTAAATATGAAAAAGCTTTTTTACAAAAAATACAACCGACTTCCAAACTACAAAGTGAAAAATAACTAACTTCGGAAGTCGGTGTCTGTATTAGATCAGTATTATAGTTTTTTGACACCGACTTCCGAAGTTAACGCTATTTTTCACTTTGTAATTTGGAAGTCTGTTGTATTTTTTGTAAAAAAGGTTTTTTTTTTTACTTTTTAGTGGGTTAGTTTTTTTTTTTTCAATAGCCTAATGTCAACTGTTCATCAAAAATACCCAAATCGCTATAGATGTGCCTATAATATTTGAAGAGTTCCCTCGATTTCTCCAAGATCCCATCATCAGATCGTGACCAAATGACAATGGAACCAACTTGGAAGTATACCCTTTCAAACAAAAAAATAATTTTTCAAATCGGTCCAGCCGTCTTCGAGTAATCGGGGAACATAAATAAAAAAAAAATATCCCGACGAATTGAGAACCTCCTCCTTTTTTTGAAGTCGAAAAAAAAAAAAAAAAAAGGAGTAAACTCCAAAAAATCTTGTCAATGTTTACTGTTTCAGTACCTTTATTTCACTTTGAAATGCAGTGGGTAGGTACATTCGTCATAATAACATGGCAGTCATTTGAAAGCGGTCCTCTACATTAAACTTTTAACTCGTTTGTCGCTAAATGAGAAAGTTTAAAGAGGGAATTGCTCACACAAAATGTTTACTACCTATGTTAGATTAAATTCATAACAACTTTGACGTTTCATACGCGCACGACGTACCGATTATGCTTGTAATACCAAAAAGGGTAGACAGAACCTTTATGCTGGATACTAAAGGTAGAAAATAACTTATTTAATAGCTGGACGAGAAACTTGCCATACTGCCGTTCTTAAATTAAAAAGCCGTTAGCCCTGAAATGGCCAATTTTCACTTTTCAATTCAAAGTTATAGAGTTCAAAATTCTCCATCTTTCTGTCTAAGAAACGTTTTACAATATAAATAGTCCCAGAGATATGAAAACTTTTTTAGGCCGTTAAGTAACACAATTTATGATGATTCCATCACTATAAAGCGTCTAACCCACACTTCTTCTTTAAAAGTTTCTGGACAGAAAGGATTCTTTAGGATAAACAGAAAAAAATATCAATTGATGTGTCCAACAATCATTGTTTTTAAGAAAAAACGATTCCCGCGGTTTTGTTTTTTGCCATTTTTTCGAAAATAACTTTTTGGGCTTAATGGCCTCCTAGTTAAAGGACGACTGCATAACACAAATCAGTTGGTTTGGCCATAGACAAGAACAAGATTTTTGGTTTTATTTCGGAAAACCACCTCAAACTTCGGAACCAAAAAAATAATAATTCGAAGACAAATTGAGGCACACTCGCCCTGGGCCCGTGTGGTAGATTATAGCCCACTCCCTCATATAGAGCATTTCTGTGTCTCAATGGGAACAGTATTTATTTATTTAAACTTTTCAAATTAAAAAAAGGTACAAAGGCGGACTTAATGCCTTAGGCATTCTGTACCAGTCAACCAAGGGTGGTGAAGAGATTAGATGGCAGGTGCTCTGTTTGAGAGGAACAAAGAAAACAATTTACTAGAAATATATCATTAGAAATAAAATAACAACAACAACAACAACATTATAGGTTGATTATGAAATGCAAATACTTATCTAGACATAACCCTTTCCGGATATAGATCCTGAAGCTTCATGTTTGACAGTTGTACTTGTGAATAGAAGAGATATACCCAATATATATAATAATACCAGTCTATTATTGTCCCACTGCTGGGCAACGGCCTCTTCTCATACAGAGAAGGCACGAGCATTGATCACCACGCTTGCTCAAGATGGGTTGGCGATTTCAGACTTATATTAACTATTAAGTCCAGGTTTCCTCACGATGTTTTTCCTTCACCGATGTTAGTAATGTCCAAGATAAACTCAGAAAGTACCCAATACATACTTCAAACAAAATAAACGATAAATTATTCTCAAACCTCGCATTTCTAACTCAGAACTCCATCATCCATCCATCCTCTGAGTTGTGGTATCCCGCATATCTCCTAGGTACTCTAATTGAGATCCGGAGCTTACCATAAAGTCTTATTACCAGTCGGCTTAAACATCACTAATGGACTGCCCACCCTGCCCACCCTATTTTAGTTAAGGCGGCGTTTGTGCTGTTCAAACATTAAAGTACCAAGAACTGCATTGAAAGTTCAGTGTGTTTCAAATTTCAGTCAAAAATAATTGAGAAATTATGTAGGTAAATAGACTGACGCCCCCGAGAAAGATGGGTTGACGAAATAGAAAAGGTAGCGGGCCAGAATTGGCCTGCAGTAGCACAGGACAGAAGAGAGTGGCAAGAAAGGGAGGAGGCCTTTACCCAAAGAGGGGTCCTTAATTAATTTCCTCAATTTTATTTATTATTTACTTTTTTTTGTTATACTTTGTTTATTTTTTTAATTAAGGAATAAAAGAGGCTTTATTATTATTATTATATTATTAAATAGACTGATCGAAATTTTCATTCGTTTTCGTGACTTTAAGAGATTTGATTTTCGGGCAGAATTGAATTTAGGCAGCATTTGGTGTGAGATTGAACTGTACATTATGGGAGCTTTTATTACAGCACGTGTTCGAATTTTCCCAAATATGAAACCTAGTTAGATCGATTTTTCGCCCCCGTAAACCGATTTATTGCAACTTTCGTCAAAATCGTTAGAGCCGTTTTCGAGAACGTGATTACAAGTATAAATGTTTACAAATATTGCTCATTTACCAGTATAGGATAAAAGGAGATATTTAAGAAGCGTAACAGGTGGTCTTTTATAGTTCCTGCCTAACCCCATGGGAAGAAGACGTGAATTTATGTGTATTTTGTATCCACATAAAACTTAAGGTCTAATAATTCCGTAGTCGACCGCAAGCGGCAGCAGCTGGCGACGAGTTGCTGCAACACTACTGGTTTCTATGTATTTCTATAGCAGGTATTTCATAGAAATTCATAGAAACCAGTCATGTCGCGACGATATGTCGCCTGCTGCTGCCGTCTGCGGTCGGCTACGGAATTATACCTTAATAGGTAAGAAGTTGAAATACACCTCCTCATTGATAAGTACAAAACTGTACAGTAACACTTCTAGGTACTTACTCACCCGAATCCTTACTTTCCCTTCGCCACAAACAAGTAAAAGAAAAATAAGTAATACTGCCGACACAGTGAAGGAAAACACGGTGAGAAACCCCATTGAATTACCTCATAAACCCGAAACGTGGGTAATGGTTTAGGTACAAGAACTCATCGTCACGTTGGTTTGCCATAAACACAACAATACAGTGCGCTTATGTCAAGTTTGCCTCGTGTCCAAAAATATATTTTTGTTTTGTCCGTCTTGTATATTATTAAAAAATATTGAACACGTATTTTTTCTTTTTAGCCGTAACATTGAGTTAAAATGTGGCAGGATGTCACGCCTTACTAGATTTAATACTGCGTTGTGACGTAGCGAGCCCCCACTCCCCAACTTTAAATCATGTTTTCTAAGTTATTTATGATTAATATGATAAAGCAAAAAATACGTGTCTAATATTTTTTTATTATTTGAAAGACGGACTAAATAGAATTTCTTTCAATCATGTACTGAATCCATGGTTTCAGTTTTCGCGTCGATGTCCCTGCGACACCGTATTCCTATGATATATTGGGTCCAAAAATTGTCTATAACTGCATGTGCACTTGTAACTTGATGTATTTAGAAGCAGAATCTAGAGTTACTGAAGTCTGAATCTGTGTAGGATCTTCTTGGAACTTCAATTACGAGTACTTGAACGAGTTTAAGAACTGAAAGTTGTTTTCATGAAACTTCTTAGATTTTACTTTGAAGAATGATCGCCAGAATTGATATTAATCGAGGTTATATTTATAACAAGTTATAAATAAAATTAGTGAATTGGATCAACTTGATTCGTTTTTAATGTTATTGCAAACGATATTGTGTTTGATAGCGAGTAATTTAGGTATGAATGATTCAGAATCATGTACTGAATCCATGGTTTCAGTTTTCGCGTCGATGACCCTGCCACCCTGCATAATATGAATAAGTAAATTATAAAGTTGATAAAGTTATGTTAGGTATATCAAAAACTTAATGTACGGCTATTTTTAATTTTTTTGTTTAGTTTATTGGTTTCCAAAAAAGCTTTTTTTTTAAACTATAAGGTAATACAAACAAATTATGTGAATCTATACATTGTAAGTGCCTGGACCGATAAGTGAGTCCCTTAGCCCCTTGGAGCTTTACTTCAAGTTAATTAAATGTAAGTTAAAGTTATAATAATAGCCCTTTTCACATAAATAGTTGTCTTAACTATTTAACTAAGATACGGCACGGGTTTATCTTTATAAAATTAGCATAATTTCCGGAACAATGTAACTTCTGAATTTCTTACTAGTTTAAGAATATCAAAGGATGTTTCACAAAATGTTTGAGAAATTTTTGCTTCTCCAATAATATTAAACATAGTTACGTTAACCCTTTTACTAAAGAAAATGGAAAATTTCGTGTTTGGTGTGTGTTCTTCTAAACAAAATAACACGCGATGCTTGATATAATAACACATATATAATAAGCACCCGCAGAAGTATCGATCCCGTAGGAATATCGGGATAAAAAGTATCCTATATGTTAATCCAGGTTATAAACTATCTGTGTACCAATTTTCATCCAAATCCGTCCAGCCGTTTGAGCGTGAAGAAGAGATAAACATACACACACACTCACAAAGTTTCGCCTTTATAATATTAGTAGGATAGTAACGAAGAATTTTTGTCCGTCTGTCTGTTTGTCTGGATGGTATGTTCCAGATTAGCGCAAAAACGGCTAAACAGATTTGTAACACAAAGGGTACTTTTAATCCCAGTGGTACGTTCCCGTGGGATATTTTCCAACATCTTCTATATTCTTTGATATGGAAAAACCCAGAATAAAACTACATAAGTACTACACAAAACTTACAGTAACAAGAATTACCTACGTAATCGCTATTTCAAACTATGTACTGACAAATGACGTCATCAAATGTCAGTGTTATTTTCAATGTCATTAGGACCATAAAGTTACGAAAACTTAAAGTAATAGCTGTTATAATGACCCTTATGACCCACTGTGATGTAGCTACGACAGGTAATTGTGCTTAATCACCTCTTTCAGTCCAAAATGTCGACTGGTCATTAGTAAGATTTTAATTTAAAAGTTATGTCTCGATTAAATATTTTCGCGACACCATTTTTATCTATACTCCATTTGAAATAAGATTAGACATTTGAACAAACCTTTTTTACAGTCCGTACAACCAATTTTGACTTCTATTGCGTTGGTGGCATGACAATTGACAAATGGCAGCTGCAGTAAACAGTTGGTATTGTAACAACTTTTTTGCTTTTAATGCCATCCTTATGCCCACGGTATAGAAGTCAAAATCGGTTGAACGGACTGTAAAAATGATTTGTTTAAATATCTAATCTTATTTCAAATGGAGTATAACTACATCTAAACTAATATTATAAAGGGAAAAGATTTGATTTTTTGTATGTTAGTAAAGTATGTTAGTAGTTTTATATGTTTGTTTGTTACGCTTTCACGCTCAAACGGCTGAACGTATTTAGATGAAATTTGGCACATGGGTAGACCATGACCTGAATTAGGACATAGAAACTTTTTATCCCGACATTACCACGGGATCAAGACTTATGCGGGCCGCGAGCGCAGCTAGTACTTTATGAAAAAAAAATCTAAGGCGCCATCTCCACGGACGAGAGAATCGCGATCATATCGCCGTGTGGAGATTGATTCACACAGTTTCTATTTTTGATGGCAAGGCGAGACTATCGCCACGATTTTCTTGTCCGTGAAGATGGCGCCTAAGTATTCATTGTGAAGAAGTAACTTAAATCGATCGACACTTCAATATTGCAAAATGTCATCTTATAACAAGCAAGGATTATGAAAAATCAAAAATACAGTTTGCGACGCTTTCATTTTTCAGTCCACAATGTCCTAAAATATCAAAATCATTTCAAAATTACCACAACCAAATACCACACCACTACAATAACTGAAAGCACAAACATCCCGACCAAATAAGACCAATGATTGAACAACATATCACTTGCACTGGTTTAACCTACCATACGCCACAAATATACTGCTAAGTATAGCTTGTCCAGTCTAAAATGACGCGCCCCACTACCGCATTTTACGTACATGAAATGAAATTGTTTATTCTGTAAATAGGATATCGGAATCACTGTTACAAGTAACATAAATTTAAAAAAAAATCTAGACTAGTTCAGCGTTTTCTATCTGACTATTCTGAGAAGGAAGGCCGAAACAAACTCAAACTCGTTACAAGCCGCGTCGCCCGTGTACGTAAAATGCGGTAGTGCGGCGCGTCATTTCAGACTGGACAAGCTATACACTATGAAATAATCCGTCAGTCCAATTTACACCAACAAACTAATAGATTGACCTACCTCCCCACTCGCCCACACTCTTGCTAGGGCTGTCAAACACCGGATTATCGACTTAGCACTTTTCAACTTTCAATAAGCTGTGAAATTGCGCAATCAGCGCTTCCCTTCAACTTTTGCGTTCAAAACAGAAGCAAGCCTTTTGGTGAATAATGCAGGTAATCTAGTTGATTGAGCAGTGAAGGAAAACATGGAGATTATTAATAGATGCTTGATATTTCAAGTTTCAGCAAATAAGTCAATATTAGATTACTGCAAGCATTTAATACGTATTTATGGTACTTGATTTGGAATAAATAGGTTTTTATTTTTAGTGTTTTATATCTTTTATGTAGATTATTTTCTATTTTGGGAATGTGAGAACGTTGTAGGCCTAGTAGACTGTAGATTAATCTACCATTTTCAATTTTGTTAAGTACCTGGTACTTTTTCAAAGGCCTACACTGTCCTCCTCACCTATTAATAACGCCAAACCAACCAACCAATAAATAATTAATATATTTCACTGTGGCAAGTGATAACCCTTGTAAATATTGGTAGAACCAATATTGCCATCTAAATTTAATATTTTGCACCCGACTGTCTGGTAGTTTCGGGAAATTAATAATTAACTAACTTAGTAATCCGTTAAACTCAAGTTATTAAGTTAGATCCAGTCAAATTGTTGATCATTTTAAAGTTTAAGTTGAACGACTTTGTTTATTACTGTCAATATTTTTCTTTTCTAAGTAAAGTAAATAAGATATCTAAATTATGGAAAGATAAATACCTAAAATGCTGTTTTGTTTGAATAAACTCAGTAAGTAAATTGGACATAAACTTAAATTAAAATAATACGATTTCAAAGAATTAAACAAATTTCTTATAACGTACCTATTTGAAACTTTAATTTGTTAAAAACTTAATTCGAAGATCGTCACTAAGCATTTACATTTCTTAAGAAAACGTAGACATCAAATACAGACTTGTATCTCAATATTTTCTAGACTTTGCAAAATATTTAGTTTCACTATTAAGAACAACATTTTTAATCTTTGAAAAGACAGCGATCAGACGCAGCTTCCGTAACCCTAGATACGGGGACGGAAATTGTTACTGTGTTATTGCAGGTACTTACAGGTACCGAGCGAAACAGGGGGTAGTACACAGATAATATAACAGCTATGTTCGGATTGCGGATTTAATGAAAGGCAATTGCATGCAGCTGAGATGAGAATGCTAAGAGAGATGTGGTGTTACGCGAATGTATAGAATAAGAAATTAGTATACAATGTTATTCTTCATAATGTGCACATATCGAAATGAGGGAATCTATACTTAATTTTAAAGAAGGAAAAAAAAATTATTTTAAATTTTAAATTTTTTTTTTTTTTTTTTGTTCTCTTTGGCATCTTATTTATAAATTTTATAATTATTGTAAAAAATTATGAAAAAAAAACAGATTTTTGCTAAAAAAACATGTTTATTTTCAATTGAGGGTAGTTTTTTTCTCAATTTTGTTTAGTTTAAAAGTTACACAGTTTTGTTACAACTTTTTTTTTTATTCCATAAAAACATAAAAAAATATTTAACTCGTTTATAGTTAACTCGCCCTATAGTAATAGCTGAAAGTGAATATCGTCATCTGCTAAAATGTAACCACAATATTAAAACGAGTTTTGATGTCGTTGTCTAGGAAAATAAAGAATTAATGAAACAGTACTTCTATGTAAAAATCTATACCTATATTATTACACATTAAAGTCATTCTCCGTATCTGTCTATGTGATTGTGTTGATCTTCTAAACTAAGCAACGGATTCAAATGCGGTTTTCAAAATCACTTAAGACAATTTATTCCGGCAGGTTTACGTGCATAATATATTAATATTAAACGTATATATATTAAAGAAATTTCGATGTTTTGACAACTCGTAAAAACCGTGCAAAACGGGGCGGGTCGCTAGTTAATAATAAATACAAGCAGGTACTTGTATTTATGATTCATTTGGCTAAAGTAAAAGCGCCGGACGACGATCGAGCGCAGTTCCCTCGCTCTCCAGACACGGCTGCGGAAGTTCGTTACTGTGACACGGTAGACATATACCTAGGTATGTACCTGTGTAAAATCAAGTACCTAAATAAATTCTGGTAGTATTTATTTACTTGACTTGAATTGAATTAAATTAAAGCGGGTCATGAAATATTGAGATTGGCAAGCATGTAAACTTTCAGCAATTGAATTTTAAGAGTTACTATACTACCTGTGGAATGATATGAGGTAAACCTTACCAACCCTGACGACCCCATTACCCTCCTCCGTGAGAGCAGTAGGGAAACTAGAACAGTGTACAAAAACAGACGCCTCCCGTCATTCCGACCTCGCCGCCGCGAGGTCCTTTGCGATCGCGACCGCGTCCCCGAGTAAATAATACTCTCCCCCGACCCTTGCTCGATAACGAGGTGCCAGCAGTTGTTGCAGCTGAGCACGTAGCTTTAAATTCCCCGACTAATAATCATGATCAAAACTTTGATCCAGCCCGTCCCATGCTTGATGTTTTCCCTCCGGTTGACGCCTTAAGCCGAGGTTCGTACTCCACAGGTGCCCTTAGCGAGCGTTCACCTAGTTTTAATTAGCATAGTTGAATAAGCCCTGGCTGGAGGTTTTAAGTGTAGTAGCTTAAGGCACCCACAGGAAAGCCCGATTAAGTAATCATGATCTCGGAGATCAACTACGAGACTACCTAAAAAAAAAACAATTCAAATGCCGCATGTCTGTTAATCAATTAATTATTCTTTTAATTTTCGTGTGGTTAGTGACTACCCTGGTGTCAGAGTTTTTATGCCGCCCATGGGCCTCTAACTTGACTTCACATGCCGTCGATAAATATTTCTCAGGCATGCGTTCCTCACGACGTTTTCCTTCATCGTTTTTGAAGCAAGTGATAGTGGTAATTAATTATTTAACTTGGAATAGATTTTCCGAACAGTCACCAAATGTGACATAAACAAACTGTTCACACAAACACAGGTGTCGACTATCAAACCATCCTACATAAACAGTTTTGAAACGTTACATTATTTTCGTAAACCTAAGGTTTTTCTTGAAGAAAATAATGCCTACGTCAATAGGAAAGTAAAAGTGCCAGAAGAAAGTTTCCAATATCAACTTTAGATAGCAACGTGGGTAGTAGGACACAAACACGAAGCAATTAGGGTATGTAAGGATAGTTGCAACTCGCGTTCTGTAGTTTCTCCATGTCCATGGGAATAAAGGGTGAGTTTGTTTATTTATTAAGAAACAGAATATTAAAAAAATCTGCATAAAAATAAACACAATAATTATTTATGAAATCAAACAAACGGAACAAAGACAAGAAGTCGTAACAACAAGTGAGACAATGAATGAAGTCAACGCCATGGCGCCATTGTCCGTGGGACAGCGAAGCAGTGACTTTTATTATTTTCTATAGAAACAAACAAATGCCGCTCCATTCCCTCCTTGTTTTAATCTGAGCGACATACTTTCTGAGGTGATCAAGGGTAATTAGGTGGTTATGGCAAGCGTAAAAATCTTGGTCACTGAATTACTAATTAACTTTTTTATACTGCACATAAAACTATAGATATACAAATTAAGTTGTTTTTCGTGTCTGTGATTTTGATTCGATTTTAACCATCATTTACAAAATTTATTCTGAAAGGATTATGTGTATGGTACAATAATAAGTAACTTAAGTATAGCACAGAAATCTCGATAATTTGACGTGTCATACATCAGAGCGGCAATTCGCTTATTAAGAAGAACGTTCGCATTCGAATCTTATTCTCAATCTGTCAAAAACCTTTCTCTACGTTTTTGACAAGGTTTTGACATATTTTTGACATTGATTGTCACTGAGATGAGTTTGCGACTAGATTTTGAACGTTTTTAATTACGGGAATTGGCTTTCAGTATACCGAAATTGCACCTGTACGAAGCATAGGCGTATAGATATTATGGAAAAACTACTCAAAATATAATTATTTGAACTTTTGAACAAATTATCTATCCCTGTACTGTTTCTATTTTGCCATTTTCATACTACATAAGTTATTTATTTACGCCCAAAGATGAGCTAAAATTAGAGTTGAAATGTGGAAGTTTCGACGCTCATAACTTCCAAACCAATATTTTTTTTCCAATTCTGCTTCCAGGGCTAGATAATGACAAGATAAATTGATATGATTTTTAGCTTTGAACGTACACTGTCAAATAGATGAGTAATCACCATACTACGTTTGTATGGAAGAATGACCAACTAGCGTAACCTTAAGTATACTTTGCGAACAAACTATCAACTAAGTTATGAATTCATGATACACGTTGTTGCAAATGGAGCGTTGATTTGAGGCAGCAGGCTTTTTGCCACGGGCAACTCGCCAGTTCAGTATTATTTGCTTATACGTAATTTGTGAAAACAGTATAAAAGTTTAATAATTCTTCTTCTCTTTACACGAATAGCAAGAAATGAAACCAATATCGAAAAAACGACTTCAATTGGAAGTTTTTAAACTGTTCAAAGATACAAAAATCGTGAACGTTTATTTTTCCTACGACTCTAGCCTTATAAAAGCTGCAAACGATTTGTGTGCACCAATCAATGCGTAAAATTGCAGCCCCGTTCGCTAGTGAGCTGGTTGACATCGTCGACTCGGTAGAAAATATCTATTTTCTACCCATTTGAGTTCTACTCATCCGAGCTTGGTGGAAACGTGTTTTATTTCAGCCAGGGGACTTTTTTGTATGCAAAATTTTTATATTGCGTAAATTTTAAGACGGTTTTAGTTTTCATTTTCTATGTAAAATACTTCTAATAAGCAGTACCAATCTTAGCAGTGACTAAAAGTCAGACGTATACGACTTGTGAACTACTTTAGACTACAAATATTGCAAACAAATGTTTGTGGTATAAAGTGCCAAAAGTTGTTTTCATGAGCAAGGTTGTACTTTCCACATCAACTTTAGTTACTGCAATAAAGAATAACGATAGTTTAGGATTACTTTTCAGTGGTAAACAATATTGCAATATCTACTTATGTTAGTAGAACTCGTGTGAAGTCTGTAGCTTCTACAAACGTAAGATGTTTCTAAAAGTAGGTACGTAATTATTACCGGCATGTGTAGCAAGATAGAGAAAGTGACATTTATTTTAACCCCCGACGCAAAAAGCGGTGTAGTATAAGTTGGACCGCAAAGTGTGTGTAGTTTTTTTTATTTGAAACCAACGTTTCTAGCGATGGTTCTTGGACATGTTTTAACAATATCGGAATCGTTTGAAGATTATCAGCTGTTTTCTAGTCGATGAATGGATGTGAGCGTCTTCCACAAGTCTGATTGATTTGAAATTTGGTATTCTGTTACTTCAATTATATTAGAAGAACATAGTAACCTTGAACTGATGCTGCAGCATCACCTGGAATTTGCAGGATATCCAACTCCCTTACCAACTTACAGCACAGGTAACGTGTTTTGGCTCATTGGAATGGTCTCAATAGGTTATAGATAGATGATGAACAGGGTCTGGTGATGGAGTAGGAAAGAGAAATGGGGAAATGTTTGTGTCGGAGGTTTTTTTTAAATTTTTAATTTACATTTAAACTTGTCTTCATTTGTATTTGACATCGCGCCTTAAAAATATTTCTACATCTACAATATATTATTTTGTTTTTCGTTTCTTCCGTTTCTACGGTTTCTACGGTGGACATGCTATGCATGTGTGTATGGACCAGTCTCACTCCTCACCATAATAATTATTATGATGAAGCATAGAAAATAGCTACGAATAATACGCTTTGACGAAATATCTGCTAATAGAGACCTATAGAAGAAGATATGATTCGTAGATCTTTGATAGTCATTATGGGTAGTCAGAAGCCTAGAACAAGTCCTTAGCCGACTGCAGCCAGCAGCAGCAAGCGACTTGTCGCCGCGACACTATGTATTTCTATAAAAGCGACACATCGTGTTGCCTCAGTCGGCTACGGACTTGTACCTTTACTTGGCTATGGAGGTCAGATAGGTCCCTGTAAAATACTGGTATTCAGCTGCATCTGGTTAAGGTACAAATCCGTGGGCATCAGCAGGCGACGTGTTGCGACACTAGTTTCTGGTTTTCATGTATTTCTATGAAATCGAATCGAATTTTTATGAAATCGCGTGTTGCTGCTCCCCCCAACATAGTTGGGAAAAGGGCAGATTGCAAGCTGACCCTAAATAAATTCGAATAAGGGCAGAAGAATAATGATATTGGTAAAATATTTGTGCCCTGAACCGAGTTAGCGAGTTGACCTTACTTTGCTTGTGTATATTATATTTCTTTGCCCAACCCTCGTCGACCCGATAACATGTGTTTGCATAATGCACTAACATATTCATGTTTCTTTATTTTTATATCATAACAGGCTGTATGGCTGAATATAACATGTGTTACATGGACGTCTCTATATCTAGTTATAGAGAAAAACCTTTATTCCAACCTTCTCAAGAATCTTTCTCGCTGAAGGCACATGTTTGGCATATTTTGTATTTGTAATCAAAATGCTCCAGGTATAACTTACTGTTTTTAGCTGGTAACAGCTAGATGAAAGTGCCCGAAAACAGAGTAGGATAGATGGAGCTGGGAGAGGCCTATGTAAGGCAATCTATAGGTTTGGTTGCAACAGGACATTTCACTTCTTCTGTTTTATGACACCCAGTTGTTGGATTTATTTTGTTTGTTAAAAGTTTTGGAAATGAAAACTTCTTTAGATGCGTTGGGCATTTTTGAGATAGGACTTAACCTGAATTTACTGACACCCTGGAGTAAAAGACATCAACGCGTTGATTACCGCGGTGCCGATTTTCAAGTTTTTATTTCTGTCGGCACTCCCGGAGTGCCACTGTTTTTTTTTTGGAACTTCTATTCCAGAAGTTAAAGTTATATTGAAACTGTGGCGGCACCTATATCGCCACATACAAACTACGCATCACACTGACGTCACGCGAAATCCTGCATCGCTCAGCATATATATAACTTTACGACTTCAATCGTTGGACAGTTGCCCAACAGACACGATACCCGTCTGTTCGAAAGATCCTCCCTTTTCTATAGAGAATGAGTGAACTTTACACCCTGTTCCTCGTACCTCATACCATTTATGAAACAAAGGAGATCCGAGTTTACATTACAAATTAGATTTCTTGAAATTAATGCATACATTATGAAATTAAAAGTTTACACGTGAAATTGTTAATGGAATTAATGCATGAAACTAATTTCGTTATATAATTTTGGGGTCAGACCCCCACAAACGACTCACCTCTCGCAAGAAATATTTATTCCAAACAAAATCCCATAAGAACTCAAATAAGTAGTTGAACAAGAGGAATCAGGGTCTTAAGCGTTCACAAACATGAGCCGGTCCCAGCTCCAACAAATAGCTTGATTCACTGCGAGATCAAATAGAAGTTTATTTGAGAGCGCTCGGTGCAAACATGCACGGGGGACAAGCTTGCTTAGCAAATCTTTTAAAATATTCAGCTTACATGGACTGCCTCCGTGAGCAGCTACAGTTAAAGGGTACACTGTGCTTAGATTTTTTCCTTCAGCCAAATGACAAAAGGATTTGTGCAATTTCCTCCATAATGTTGTCACTTAAAAAATATATATATATAATGTATTGACTGTTCCTTTGATGGTTTGGTCATATTGAGAGGGTGAATAAAAGGCCAATAGTAGATTGTTATACGAGGGGCTAATATAACCCATTGTAACGAGGTAGTTTTACTCCCGAGCTTTAGCGAGGGAGTAAATAGAAACCGAGTTATAACGGGTTTTAGCGCCGTGTGTTACACTCTACTTTTTAAGTGAAATAATCCAATACAATATTAAATAGTTTATTTTATTTAAATGTACAATTTGTACAATTCTGGATATCTAACAAGATGTTTTTTTCCGGCAACTTAATTTCAGTCCTCTGTGAAGATGTTCATACTAGATGATGACATTTTCACTGTTGTAAATTATATTACGGCCACCAATTCAATTCGTAATTAGAGAAAAATTCTAAAGATTTCGCGGCAATGCCTTTTTTATTTTTTCTGTAGCCGCAACGCAATGCACACATTCTATCGAAGAGATTTTAGTTCCATTTTCAAAAATAAAATGTTCTTTTTTTGTAAACCAGTAATAAGTCAAGTCCATAATCATGATTATCTACATAAGAATAAAGACTTTTTCGTTTTTCAAGGCTCGTTGGAAAAGACAAAAATTAAAAAAAAATACTTTTTCCCCTAGAGCAAGAAATGCAATTTTTTCCCCGCTCTGGTACTCTACAATGACGGCCTTTTTGAGCAATAGGAGTGAAAAAGATATTTACAAGGCAAATGTGACTGGAAACGCTGGGAGGGGACGCCCTAGGAGCACATATTATGTAAATATAATTACCATATTGGTGATGTTCCTCAGATAGACCAGGTGCGTAGTACTCGCAACTAGCGTGCGTGTATGATCAGATGTACGAACGTAAAAGTGTTTGGTTTTATATTATATTTTTAGCAGCTTTTTAAAGTAATTTCTCTTCCTTATTGCAAGAAGTACACCATACACATATTATAGATACTGATTTCTGATTTAGAGTGTAGGTACACGATAGACTTTGGAGAATCAATCTCCATACAAAAATTTAAAGGTCCTACCATTTTGTCGAGAATATCACGCCGCACCGAGCGACCGCGGGCGGGAGCTGCGGTCGCGGAGGGGGCGCTCGAGCAGCGCGCGCGCACCGGCCGGCACGCCACTGCGTCTTCGACCACCGTACAACATATTCATTTAGTAATTCTCGCCAATACATTCCAAATTGTAAACCATTTGTTTCCCTTCTTAAATCTTTATATTATACAGTCCACTATTGTCAAGTTACCGTTGTTTTAGTTCTCGTACCACCTGGAGGATTTACCCATTCTTTTCTATTTTCTATAGTATATTCAGCACATAAATATCGTTTGTCATCCTTACAGCATCATTATAGCTCCTTGCTCTCGTTTCATTTTTATTATTATATAAATATACATTAATTTATATAGAGTCCGAGCTCTGGTCGGGTGAAAATAGAGAATGCTCATTTAATAGTATAGGATAGTTCAATACTAATTCCATGCTGCTATTTCATTAAGGTAGGTAGCCATCTTGTTCTAAACTTTGGGCGACCGAGCTCTGCTCGTGTGAAAATACGGAGAAAACGAATTTTCCCAGATATTATGAGACCTTGCTAAATCGATTTTTTGCCCCCGTAAACCCCTATATTGCACCTTTCATCGAAATCGTTAGAGCCGTATTCGAGAACGTGATTACAAATATATATATACAAAATTGCTCATTTAATAGTAGAGGATAAGTATTTAAGCTTTACGTATGTACGTTTTTATTGGATATGTGAATGGGACACCACAAACTATCTGTAGTATTGTCTCTTCTCCGTTTAATCCATCCAAAGATTGTCTGTAACAGATCGCTTTTAGCGATAAGACCGGCCATTGTGTCACCCCTTGTAAGATTTCTACATTTATATCTGTAACTTTTATGGTGTACACAATAAAGAGTATTTTATCTATCTATCATAAAATATATTGCCAAAGGGCATTGTTTGTGTATCCCCTTTGGATTGCATTCACTGCGCTATCGGTGTGCCATTTCATTGAGTGACCGCAAGCCTATTCAGGCCTGCAGACCCTGGAGCTTACGGTTGCATCTTACCGACTATTCTCATTAGAGGTAGTGTGGTGATGGCTTTATACTATAAATAGAACATAATGAGGTATTCATGGGAATGACGACCGATGCTAATTATTTTAATCGTTTCCATCCAAATACTATGTCAGTTATGTATTAAATTATAAATATTACTTATCTGTTCAATAAGCTTGTAGTTAAAAGGTCCAAATGTCTAAAGCCGGGTTTCCTGCGCGTGTTTTTTTTGAAACATTACACAAATACATTTGGGGAATGTTTTCCATGCAGGTCGGAAAACAAAAACATCTTGTTTGCATACACAAATGTGTATGGTACGCTCCTTTCTTTCGATGTTTTTGTGTAATGTTTCGAAAAAACACGCTCAGGAGACCCGGCTTTATACACAAAAGCGGCGCATATAGGTACTTGCAAAATAATAATATTGAATCGCAGGTGCAATAGCAGCGAAAAAAATACCAAATATTTTGGGCACTGAGTAGCAGTTACTTTTGGATATCTTCATCAAAATAAGTCCTTTTAGCCTGGTCACCTGCTGCCCTACTTATCACCTGCCATTCAACGGTACCCAGCCCAGAGCATTTTTGAGCAAGCTTATGCAGCGCAAAAAGTTGATAGCTGAGTAGGTGCGCCATGATGAGACAATACCAGAAATATATTTTTGTACATTTTCAGGTGCGAGCCCCGTAGTCCACATTCAGATTTCCAAAAAGGAAAAAAATAACGTGATCTACAGCGCATCGCATCGTGTGTCCCACTGTGGATCGAAAAAAGCCTCTCGAAGACATGGAGCTTAAATTTTTAAGTGTCGATTTTTTGCTTAAAATGGATTCTAATAGCCAAGTTTATGCATAAATATGTCATAGGATACAATCTGGTACACAAATTGGCAATTTTGCAATCAAAATAATAAGGAGCTAATGCTTATTATATCTCCGGAACGGAGAGAATAACCATAATATCCTTGCACACGGTGATGTAACTATTTATTTATTACTTCATATAACCTTCCAACTGTCATTAATGAGACACAATAGAATTTTAATTGTTTTCGATCTTAATGAGTTCTCGTGACAGTTGAACTCGTAACGAGATTTAGAGCGGTTTTTTTTTAACTGAAAGATATTATTTTTGCAAAAAATGTAATTTTCTAATTCGGTTACCAAATTGTATCCTATGATATATTCATCTATATACTTAATATATAAAGCTGAAGAGTTTGTTTGTTTGCTTGTACGCGTTAATCTCAGGAACGACTGATCCGATTTCAAAAATTCTTTCAGTGTTACATAGCCCATTTTACAAGAAAGGCTATAGGTTATATATCATTACGCTAAGATCAATAGGAGCGGAGCACCAATGAAAAATGTTTCAAAATCGGGGGTTTGTTTTTTTTCTTTTTGAGATTTTCCACTGCGTGCGCTGCGTAAACGGTTAAAGTTTCGCAAAAATCATTTATGACAGAATTGTTCCCCTTTAAAAGTTCTAAAAAAAAGTTTTCGACAATATATGTCTATCTTTAAAGGTCGGCTCAATATAACCTTTTTTATGCTAACCAAATTTGTTCTACTGACTGCCTCGTTGGTCTAGTGGTCGCAAGCGCTACTGCTGAGCATGAGGTTCTGGGTTCGATTCCCGGGTCGGGCAAAGTGTTATTGGGTTTTTCTATCAGAAATTTCTCAGTAGCAGCTCGGAGTCTGGATTTGTGCCCGGTTGATGGCAATAGGCTCGCCCCCTATTACATGGGACTTAAACATAACTGGCGAAATGTGGGTGTACCTGCTACAGGGACACCTCTGCCCAACCCTTTGGGGAAACAAGGCGTGATGTTATGTTATGTTATGTAAATTTGTTCTAAAATAATGCATTATTTGCGAAGGTGTTTTTATAAACATGATATTAATCCTTATCCAAATAAATACGCCCAAAGTAACTATTCCACGCGGACGAAGTCGCGGGCAGAAGCTAGTGCATGATATTGGCGAGGGCCTTTTTTCGATACACATCTATTTAATACGGAGCGAACATATTATGCCTTTCGCAACCTACAAATTACCTAGACTAGACTCATTGTTAGATAAGATTACCCTTATTATTATTCCTTTGTTCTATTTTATGTTATGCGGGACCGAAATAATAGTAATATGTCTGCGGGAGCTATTATAATCTTTAACTATTCAACAGTTTTGTACCTAACTATTTTCGCAAGGGCTCAAAAGATAATTAAATTCAATCAATCTGCCTAGCCTTTTCCCAACTATTTTGAAGCAGCTGAATATCAGCATTTTACATGGAGCGACTGCCTATCTGACCTTCAAAATCCAGTTACTGGGTAACACGATACCCCTTGGTAAGACTGGTTGCTAGACTTTTGGGCTTCTGAGGACCCGTAAGGACTGCCAAAGATCTACGAATGGCAGCCGGAATCAACGGCTTAACGTGCCTTCCGAGGCACGGAGGGGTTTCGAAATGTAATAGATGGTCACCCATCCACGAACCATCCGCGGCAAGCATAGCTTAACCGACCCGTGCGGCTGTTATCATTTAGACATGAGCCCGAAGATAATTAAATTCAATGCTTTTCATAATTAAATTCAAACTGGTCATCTAATAAGAAAAGTTTATCACTGTAACACCTGACAAAACTTCTGATTTAAATTATTAAGTCGCCTTAAACAAAACGTCGGGCAACTTAAATTAAAAATTATTTATTCAAATGATTACTTTTCCACAACAGAATTTTGTCTCATTTGGAACAAAGGTGAACATTTATGTTTGTATAATAAAAGGTCACATACCTACATCATGGTAAGGATTAGGTTCTTAACTAAATTAAAAATAAGTTCTAGATATACAAGGTACAATACGACAATAAATTAAACTTCATAATATACACCGTGACATTTTTGTCGTCTTACAAAGGGCCACTCAATGTATCCGACATAAAATACCTCTAGGAGCAATTAAATAGTAGATTGTTATACAAGGAGCTAAAATAACCCATTGTAACGAGGTAGTTTTACTCCCGAGCTTTAACGAGGGAGTAAATAGAAACCGAGTTTTTACTTTTCACTACGATTGCGAGAAAATAAAATAATCCAATACAATATTAAATTGTTTACTTTATTTAAATGTACAATTTGTACAATTCTGGATATTTAACGAAGTGTTTTTTCCAGGAACTTAATTTCAGTCCTCTGTGAAGATGTTCTCACTAGATAATGACATTTTCACTGTTGTAAATTATATTACGGTCACCAATTCAATTCGTAATTAGAAAAAAATCTAAAGATTTCGCGCCAATGCCTTTTTTATTTCTTCTGTAGCCACAATGCATTCTATCGAAGAGATAGCCGCATTTAGTTCCATTTTCAAAAATAAAATGTTCTTCTTTTTTTTGTGAACCAGTAATAAGTCGAGTCCATAATCATGATTATTCTACATAAGATTAAAGCCTTTTTCATTTTTCAAGGCTCGTTGGAAAGGACAAAAATTTAAAAAAAAATACTTTTTCCCCTAGAGCAAGAAATGCTATTTTTTCCCCGCTCTGGTACTCTACAATTACGGCCTTTTTGAGCAAGAGGAGTGAAAAAATTGTTACAATACATAAATTTTTTTAAATGAATATTTAGACACATTTTTTTAAATGAATATTTTTGGATACATGAAGTGGGCTGCTTTTATAAGACGACTAAAATGTCACGGTGTAAATCTAGTGACGTTCTCAGTTTGCATACAAAAATAAAATAAAAAATATGCAACAGTTTAGTCACTACAGCTAGTCAAAGATTGGCAAAACCCATCGTCGGCCAATCACTACTACCCATTTTTTCGTTTGGAAAAATCACTTTTAGGGTTTCGTATGTCCGAATGAATGAAAAACGTACCCCTTATAGGATCACTCTTGAGTTTGTCTGTCACAGCCAATTTGCTCCGAACCCAATAGACTGATTAAGTTGAAATTTGGTTTACATATGAATTTCTGTGACCCAAGCACTGACGTGTAATGTAAATAAATGAATTTTGAATATGGGGTTACTTTTGGCTGGGTCACTTTTGGGAGGCTTATAGAATATTTAAAAAAAAATCCTATGTGTACGGTGTGACTTATCAAATGAAAGAACTTACAATGAGGGTCAATTAATTATTTTTTTTAATTTAAAAATAATTCCGTAATAAATAAATAATAACTTTTTTTTAAATATTTCTTCTTTTTTTGTGGTTAGTGACAAACCTGGTGTCAGAGTTTTAAAGCCGCCCATGGGCCGTCGAGAAATACGTATCTCTCAGGCAAGCTCAAAAGTTATTTAAGAAAATAGATGAATATTGACCATTCTTCACCCCTTATCTCCAAAACCACTGAAACCTAAACTTTGAAGAAAATACCGAAAATAGTTCTATTATTTATAGAATACAGGAAAACCCATAAGAAGTGTATGGTATTAAAATAACACGATAAATCTCTCAATATTGTTAAAGGTGGTTACTTCTCTCTTTTTCTCATAATGAAAACCTCGCAAGGATGCTTTGTAACCGTGTCCAGCAAGGATTTTCTTATTATGTGGGTACTTATTGTCAGAAAATCTCCACTGTCAATAACCATGGTCCATTTAATTACTGAAGTAATACTCTTGGTAAAACACGCTGTATATTAAGACGCTGTCACATAGAGAGCGAACCAGTGGCGGATTTAGGATCATACTGACATCCATTGCTCCACATCATATCAATCAATCAACTCTGCCTAATGCAGTCCACAGCTGGACATAGAAATAAAAAAAAAGAAATAAAATTTACATGTGGGAGAAATGGAACGTGTATTCAGAATGTAAAATGAAACACTCATGACCTGCAGAAAATCATTCTCAGGGTTCAGCGACCCCAGCCCCCGACCCTTGCTCGAAAACGAGGGGCCAGCAGTTGATGCAGCTGAGCACGTAGGTAGCTTTAAATACCCCGAATAATAATCAAGAAGTTTGATCCAGCCTGTCCCTTCTTGCTGTCCTCCTCTCAGCGACGCCCTAAGCCGAGGTTTGTACCCCACAAGAGGTGCCCTTAGCGAGCGTTCGCCTAGTTTTAATTTAGAATAGTTTATGCCCCTGGCTAGAGGCTCTAAGTGTAGAAGCTTAAGGCAGCCACAGGAAAGTTCGTTTAAGCAGCCATGTCCTCATATGTCAACTGCGAGATGCACTAGTCAAAAAATAAATGCGACCCCAGTGCACGATCTTGTTCATTACTCTGCTCCGTAGACGTGCTACAAATTTTAACGACGTAAATAACGCCCTACTGCAGGTCCAAAATTGGTTCACTGCTAATAATTTAGTATTAAATGAAAAAAAAACTAAGTGCATAAAATTTTCTTTACCAAATGTCAAAAGTAGTGATTGTGAGATAGTATTGAATCAAGAGAAACTAGAATTTGTCGACAAAACTGTTTTCCTAGGGATCACGCTCAACTCAAGACTGCAATGGGGTCCTCATTTAACATCTCTTGCAGGACGGCTAAGTTCAGCAGCATATGCTGTCAGAAAAATCCGTCAATTTACTGATACCGCGAGGCTAGTCTATTTTAGCTACTTTCATAGTATCATGTCTTACGGTATTTTACTGTGGGGACGGGCTGCAGACATCGAGTCTATTTTTATTGTGCAGAAAAGAGCGATCAGAACCATATATTATCTCCGCAGGCGCGATTCTCTAAGGAAACTGTTTAAGGATATTAACATCATGACGGTACCTTGTCAATATATCTATGAAAACATCATGTACGTAAGAAAGAATTTACATCTTTTTAGCAAAAGAGGTGATAGACATAACTATAGTACAAGAAATAGGGACCTATTAGTTCAACCAGGTTTCAGACTGGCTAAAATAGATTCATCTTTTATGGGATACTGTTTAAAATGTTACAATAAAATTCCTCCCCACATACTTCAACTGAATGAGACGAAATTCAAATCTTGTATAAAACGCACACTATGCAGGCAGGCATATTATACGTTGGGGGATTACATCGCTGATAAAAATGCTTGGCTCAATGCTGGTCCTACTCCACAACAAATTGATTAACATTTGCAAATACTGTTGGAGCTGCTGAAGATTGTAAGACTATCTTTGCATTGTATAAACTCAATCTCCATTGTATTATATAATTGCATAGCACAGGTGTGAGTACTATGTACTAAAGAGTTACCATTTACCGGGTAATATGTCTTGCATTGACTTGAATCTGCCCTGGCGGCTGTGAGTATGTCATGCTCACTCAAATGTTTCGCTGATGGTGGCGCGTGTGTTGGATCATTTAGCTCCCTTCAAAATGGTTGAGCTGAATGGTGCTAATCCATGCGTCATGTTCGTGAACGGGCGCCGTCAGTTGGGACTGGTCATCTCTTAGCTGCCAGGGCTTATTTTTATTTTTATTTTTTGAATTGTTCTTTGTTTTATCCTGTTATTACGGACGCTTCTAACGTGCACGTCTTTCTACATTGTTCTCACATGTATAATTTCAACATGAATGATGTAACCAATATTTTGTGACAATTTTTTATTTAAAAGAGTGTCCGTGGAGTTTCTTGCCCGTTCTTCTCCATAGGTACCTACTACGCTTTGGAATGGGCAACTAGCTTCATACCTATTTCTGACTGAACGATTCCTTGACAATTCAAAAGTGCCTGTAAATAGTTTAATTGAAATAAATGCTTTGAGTTTGAGTTGAGTTTGAGTTTGAGCTCCAAGATCTATACTTCCTCAAAGCCCTAGACCTCTCTAAGTTAGTTTCCATCATTCATGTAATATTTGTTTCATTTACTCTGCAAGCTATGTCGGTAAACTCCGGTTGTATTCCGGATAATTTTAGTTCTGGAACTTCAAGTATAGCCCGCTCCATAGCGCGCTGAACGACCTTGAATTTGTGGCCCAGCTCGATTTTCACTATTTACGTTTCGACATTGTTTACGTTTTGACTTTCTACATTGTTCTCACATGTATAATTTCAACATGAATGATGTAACCAATATTTTGTAACTATTTTTTATTTAAAAGAGTGTCCGTGGAGTTTCTTGCCCGTTCTTCTTCATAGGTTTGCCTACTACGCTTTGGAATGGGCAACTAGCTTCATATTTCTGACTAACCGATTCTTCGACAATTTGAGTTTGAGTTTGACACCGTATGTCTTTACGGGCAGTTTGATACCGGATATCTTTACGGGCAGGACACACTGGTTGAAGACTTTAATATTGCTCCACATACCCAAAAACTATTCGTAGACTAACACCACGTTTGATCAAGTATTATGGGATCGCAATGGTTTTTTACTAGCCCAGGAGGATGCTGAATTTTTGGTCATCCAAATATATTGTGCCTAATTTTACTGTACAGTATCTTGTTCCCTTGCTAAGCTAAGGTTTTATAGAATAGCGGTAGCCGCCACATAACGGTCCCAATGACGGCCGTCATGAAAATGATAGCACCGGGATTTGACATTACGGTGTCAAAAAAGCTCTCTAGGAAAACACACCAACTTACTTTCGTAAATAATGTTTCAGTGACGTCATTTGCCGGTAAATTGCGGAGACTATGTGGTGGCCAACGAAGTCTTAGAAAACCGTAGCTTTACAGTTTTAGCTCAATATGTTTTTGCTTGACACGCCGCTTTTCCTTCGCCTCGTTATCTATGTGACGGAGGCTTTATAGCCGTAGTATCTCAATACAGTGTCAACCTCAGGACCGGACACAATACAAACTAACAACAGAAGGTAATTTAACTTTCAAACTAAGTACTTACTTGCAGTCAAACTGATATACCTAATAGATTTATTGAAACTTTCATAATTTTAAGTAGTACACAATTTTTTTTTTCTATTACATTGGAAGAATGCTTATTATTTTTATACTGTTATAAAATGTCGACATAGCTCACAGAATAAGCAAGCTGAAGTGGCAATGGGCCGGTCATACTAGCCGTAGAACCGATGTCGGTTGGGTTAGACGTGTTCTTGAGTGGAGACCGCGACTTGGCAAACGTAAGGTAGGGCGCCCTCAGGCTAGGTGGAGCGACGATCTTCGCAGGGCGGCTGGTAGCAGCTGCATGAGAGTTGCCGAGAATCGAGCTGAATAGCGTGCAATTGGAGAGGCCTATGTCCAGCAGCGTGGTATAGGCTGATATTGGAACTTTAAAAAAATATCGTATGTCACGAAATCCAAAATATCTCAGGCAAATCTATACTATAATTATTAATATTATAAATATTATGTTTGTTTATTTGTAAGTTTGTATGTAGGGGTAATCTCCGGAACTACTAGTCAAATTTGTATTTTTTTTTGCGTTGGATAGCCCAATTCTTGAGGAAGATTATAGGCATGCGGACGAAGTCGCGGACAGAAGCTAGTAAATATTATTTTAAAGGATGTTCTACATACTAAATTATTACTTACTCAGATCCAGAAGAATACCTCAGGTTGAAACAATTAAACGTTCAACTTTGTTCAATAAAGTACGATAACATAGAGCAAATGTTTTCTCTAATTAGTTAATTTTCCACGTAGAACTTAGTAATGTTTATATAATGTAGAGCAAGTTACTTAAGTATTCAAAAACCAATTATTATCAATACAGTATCTAGGTCATACAAAGTTGAAGTACAGACATATATACCTACATAAACTCACGCCTTCTTGGGAGTAGTCAGAAACTACACAACGCCACCTCCTATGACCCTTACATTCTCCTTTTGCTTCATTTACGTTCATACATTTGGTCATACACGTTGCGAGTACTACACACCAGAGTTAAGAAATATATATACCAACATATAATTAAAAACATAAAACGTGCGTAAAAAAAAAATAGTGATACTCCGGGAGTGCCGACAGAAGTGAAAACTTGAAGAAGATCGCCTTGGTGGAAGAAAAATACTTGTATAGAACATTGGTCCGTAACATTATCTAAATAAACAGCACAATCGCGTTTACAAAAAAAAATACTTCCAATACCTTTAAACTAAAAATACTTGCATAGAACATTGATCCGTAACGTAATATAAATAAAGAGCACAATCGCGTTTACAAAAATTAGGAGTCGGTCAATCAATAATTTTTCAAATTTCTTCAAATTTTAAATTTCTTCCTGCATTTTCAACTTGACCTTCTGTTTCATCTCCACGTCGTTGTCAAAGATCGTAAAATATATATTATAAGCTCTTAGAGGTTCTTTATTGAAATGAGGCATCGAGGCTCTAACAAGGGGATCCACGCTTACTTCGGAAACCTGATGAATAAGCAAGTGGTTTCAAATGGATCAGTTCAATGGCCATTTATAATTTATTCAGAATTGCTTGTTTACCGCTTAAAGTATGCCCTTTGATTGTACCGTACTTTGTTTTACAAACAATAAACAATGGTTAATTTAATTTTAACTTTGGTATTCTCGAGAAAGGTCAGGTGCGTAGTACTCGCAACCGGCTTGCGTGTATGACCAGATGTATGAACGTAAACGAAGCAAAAGGAGTATGTAAGGATCGTAGCAGGTGGCGTTCTGTCCTCTTTGAGGAGTGGCTAGAGAGGCGCCACGGCGTCCTCACCTTCTTCTTCCGCCTGACGCAGGTCCTCACCGGACACGGCTGTTTCGGGAGGTACCTGTTCAGGATAAAGCGGGAAGAAACGCCCGGGTGTCGTCACTGTGTGGATCGCCCGGAGGACACGGTGGAGCATACGGTGGAGGTCTGCCCTGCTTGGGCAGGGCATCGCCGTGTCCTCGTGGAAGCGATCGGCGGCGGTGATCTCTCGCGTCCGGCCCTGATTCGGGCCATGCTACGGAGCGAGAGGAAATGGGAGGCCGTCACCTCCTTCTGCAAAGCAGTAATGTTCGCGAAGGAGGAGACGGAGCGCGTGAGGGAGAGGCAAATTTCGCACCCTCGCGCCCCTAACCGCCGCAGGAGGAGACGCCCTGGGCGTCGGAAATCACAAGCAGATTTCCGGCCACCGTAGGCGCGGGCTTGCGGACGGTGAGCAATGGGTAGCTCGCCGTCCGATAAGGACCAAGCCCGGGTCGACGGCGCGTTGTGTTCCACGCGCGCCTCAAAGAGATGTCAGCAGAATTGACGGGGTCCGCTAGGGCCTGCTTATAAAGACTCACACTGTATATTGTATGTAAATAATTAAATTTTAGTGATGATCGTATCGTGACCGTTATTCGTGTCCCGATGGCCAGTTGCATGTGGTTAAAGAACACGCATTTTGAGGACTTCGTTGAATATTCGAGCCCAGAAGCACCGATTTCAGACTATAAGTAGTCTCCCAAAAAAAAAAATGTCGTGCGGAAATCTGTTGTTATAAAAATAAAATAAAATAAAAATATAAATCATTTATTTCAGATTTTAAAAAAGAATTCGGTATCTGCAAGCAAGATTACTAGTATTCATTTATCTGAAAAGATCCTTGAAATAAATTGCAACTGATAGTTATCACAAGCAATTAAGTAACCCAAAATCGTCTGGAAGAGGTTCAGTTAATATCAAATGCACAATCTGTAAGTCTCAAGTTACGATTCGTGACAGCTAAGCGATTAACAGAGTCATTCACATCCGAAATTATTTATGTTTATTAGGTGATAACATTTTAATCCAATGATTACATTTAAAATTAAATTAATATTGAGAGCACTACCCAATAAATTGAAAAATATGCATTTTATGTCATTTTGAGTACGCATTTAATAATTTTATATTAAAAGCGTCCCCATTTTCTTAGGTGTTGAGTCTCAAGAAATATTAAAACGTATCTCGTTTGCATTTGCCGAAGTAAGCACGGTATCAATAATACCAGTTTTCTTTAGATAATGATTTTCAGACACAATGCTTATGGCACTAGCAACGCTGGATTCTGAAATCGAACCACGAGACTTAGGAGTTAAGACTTTTTTTTATGCGGGGGCTTGGGATGGGGGCAAAACATTTTTTTTTTTTTGACGTGGCATTCATAATTTAAGCTCTAATAAGTGCATGGAATTTGTGAGTATCAATACCATCCAGTTGCCACCCCCCAACATCGTTATAATTGAAATAATGTGTACAATTCTTGAAACTCCTTATCACCGGAAATGAGGGTAAATTTTATCAAAACCAGGTGGCATTGAAACACTCAAATTTCTTGCATTAGAGCTTAAATTTTTAATGCCTTGTCAAAAAAATCCTCCATCCCCCATATCTCCGCCCCCGTCCATTTGGGCCATGATGAAATTTTACGTGCCATTGCCTTGAATATCTTTGTCTTTATAATTTACTGGTACTAATCAATTATTTCAAAGGAGGCACAGAATCCATTTTTCTAATGATAAAAGAACTTTTAAAAAAGGTTTTTTTTTTAATATAATTATTTGAAACAAAACAAAACCAAAAACCCTCTCACACAGAGATCACGACGAGTAAAACCCGACAAGCTGACCCCCATTAGAACAGTGGCCGTCGGAAGACCGTGAGATAAATCTTTTTGTTTCGACGACAAAGGAGCCGCGGAAGTTGCTAGAAATATGTCATGATAAAACATACTTTACACTGTTCCAGAGATAACTCCTTTGATGTTTTACTGTCTTAGATATTTTCCTTTTACTAATACTTGGAGTGTCCCTACGTGATTGAATCAGAAATGAAGAGATCCGTAGAAGAACCAAGGTAACCGACATAACCCGAAGAATTGCCAAACTTAAGTGACAGTGGACAGGGTACATTGCTCGCAGAACAGATGGCCGATGGGGCTGAAAGGAGTGAGAGCTCTGGAGTGGCGACCGCGTACCGGAAAACGTAGCGTTGGAAGGATTCCCACAAGGCGAACCGTGGACATTTTGAAGGCCGCAGGAATCCGCGGGATGCGGGCAGTACAGAATTGGACGAAGTGGCGGTGATTGAGGGAGGCCTATGTCCAACAGTGGACGTCTTTCGGCTAAAATGATAAATGAATGAATGATGAATGCACCTGTCACAATAATAATGGGCAAGAAACTCCAGAATCATTCAAGGGACAGTTTCAATTATTCCCCTTAATTCTTGTTACTGTGTGGCTTTTGACCGCATTTTACCGATAACTGTTTTAGTCCCTGTGTAAGGTATTTAGGGGAGGGAAAGACATTCCCAAACTTTGCTTTTCTGCTGAAAATTTCTACAAGGGAAAGTCAATTACGTATCCACTTTGACTAAATCATTCCGGGGTAATTGTATTTGCCGTCAAAACATGCAGACATACATTGTTAAGTTGGATCTTGTTCGTTACGCCCACAGAGCATGGAAACATAAAAAGACGGCGGTACTCATTAAATTTGTGTAACCGTCATCAGTTTCATATGTAATAAGTGTAGTTCGAGTAAAAAGTGACACGCTGGGTTTGTATGGAAAGTGTTATGGTACGATATACTTGCGCAAGTTTAGACTTGAATAAGTCCGCGTGACACCGAATGGCTCGGATATTTGTGCTAATTTATCCCACAGACGTTAATTTTCAACATTTTATTTATTTATTTACTTAACAGGTCAACCCAAGGCGTCTACAAACAAGTTACATTTTCGTAATACACGCGTACAGTTACAATTTGTGCTTAACATATTATTGTTAGATACTAATGTATACTTGTGCAAGTAAAATTTTGCGCAAGTATATCGTAACGTGTGCATTACGATACCGTCTCAAGCAGCGGCTGCCGAGGCGTCTCCTGGTTCTGTGGTTATGCCCATATTACACGGTTCACCTTTGTTTCAATTTGAATGAAACAACCAAAAATTGTGGCTTATGAAGACTCCAGTGAATCATCAATTCGTCACAATACTTAATTATATTTGATTACTCGTTTATTTATTTACTTATAAGTATAAAAAATATGTATTAGGTATGTTGAAAATGTTTGTTACTTATCCGTCACTTGTCCCTAAAGATTCATTAGAACAGCATCGGACTGGCAATAATGCTGAAATGGACGTTTGTAGCGCAGCCGTGAGGCATATACTGTTGTGTAACATTTATTTTTTTATTTGTATTTTGTTTTTCACGAACTGTTGCCAAATAAATGTTGCCCTTTGTTTCTTTCTTTCATCCAATCTCAGCCATTCCTTAAATTTCTGCGGGTTTCAACATGAACCAATTTGATTGAACCGTGTAATGTTGCCTTTATGTCATGCCGGAAGTCTGCGTTTGTTACGAAATATGTAATGTAATGTATCTATTTACCTGAGTAGCTTTCTACCATAAAATTAAGCGTGATAGGTATATTAGATATCTGTCCAGTAAACTATTCAGCAATTTCCATATTCAGGCTAAGATTAAGCTGCCAATAATGCTGGAACTTCAATAGAACAGTAAACTACTTCAGCTATGTACATCGCCTACAGTTTGACAATCTTGTCATGAAACTATTTATAGTTTCACTAATATTGAATACTAGTCGAACAGCATATTAATTTGGTGGAACCTTGATTGAATTGAGGGGCTCGCGCACTAGTACGGTAATACAGGGTTACTGGTAACTCGACGTATTCCTTATAGGACGTCATAGCAGAGTTAAAATGCAACAAATTAAGCCACCAAATGTTCTACCGAAGTTCAGTAGTTTTTGAGTTAGTTAGATTTTTAGTTTTTTTATGATAATGCCCAGATTAAATAATTTAAAGCCAATTTAAAAACTACTTACGGCGCGACTATACTATAATTTAAGTTATTATTATAGCTGATGACGTAGCAGATCTTTGTTATTAATGAAAAGTTCAAAAATGCCTAAAACTTTGGCAAAGATCACTATTTAAACATTTCATTTTTCGTAATTTTTGTCATTACTTCATAGATAATGTTCTACTCTAAATAAAAAACTACTGAATTTCGGTAGAACATTTTGTGGCTTAATTTGTTGCATTTTAACTCTGCTATGACGTCCTGCAAGGAATACGTCGAGTTACCAGTAACCCTGTATAAAGTAAAAAACACGCGTGTTTAATATACACGCGTGTTTAATAGAGGAGCTTGTGGCTAAATAATAACTGCCACACGGGTCGTTCGATCAGGTTAAGCTACGCTAGCCTAGGTCAGTCCGTAGATGGGTGACCATCCTAACATACCGAGACCCATCCGTGGCTCGGAAAACACGTCAAACCGTTAATCCCGGCTGTCATTCATGAATCTTTGAAAGTCGTTACGGGTCGTCAGAAGCCCGAAAGTTTGACGAACAGTCTTCAAAGGAATATCGTTTTACCCAGTTTCTGGGTTGTGGAGGTCAGATAGGCAGTCGCTCTATGCAAAATACTGGTATTCAGCTGCATCCGAATAGACTGGAAGATGACCGGAAGTTGGGAAAAGAAAAAAACATCTTGATTCAATAACATAACTATCTTGATTTTGATTCAGTGACAACAGTTTATGCGGCCCCCTGAACAAAATAACTGTGTATAGTGCATTCGTTGATACACGAGGTTTTGATACTTTGCATAGTTCTTTTTGGTACCTAAAAAACAATAGGCCCCTATCCGTGGGTCTTTTAAAAAGCGACCACTAGATTTTACGTGAAAAGAACGCGGAATAGCAAGAGAATTTCCAAAATCAATACGTTGTCATCAATCCTATCTACCAGGCTTGAACCTACTTTTAACATTCACTGGGAGTTATTTTCAGCAGTTGTGTTATTAATTTAAAAGCTAACAGTCTCAAAATAATAATAATAAAAACATTGATCAGGCAGGGGACATAGGCCTTCCATAGTTCTAGGTAACCAATCCACTATAGCCACCCAAACCCATAGCCCAATATATTTTGTTTCCAAGTTCTGCAATAGCCCTACACCAACCGGGGGTTGTCCTTGGGTGCATTTGCATAGTGCATACAGGGATAATCGTCGGTTGGTGCCTCATTACATTTAAAATTGTCCAAGGGGCCTCTGCGAGTTGATTTTGGCCCCTCGTACGCCTTACAAAGGACCGGGACCCCATGGTCCAGAGCTATGTAAACACATAAATAATAATAATAAACATGTACAAAAATATATAAAAATGGAGTGGAATTATTTCCACCAGAGGAGGAATTTTTGATGCCCTATGGTTATCCATAGGGCATCAAAAATTCCTCCTCTGTTAACAGGAAAAGTGCCCAAAAGGCTGGACACGTTGTATGGCAATGCTGCTTCTTTGGCCAAAAAATAGGCCAGCCCTCTGGCCACGTGAAGAGTTGACCAACCGCTTGGCGACGTCTCGAAATGCTAAGTGGACACTCGGACCCCATGGCCATAGTGTTTCAACCCCAAACGGTAAGAACATAATATAAGTCCCTATGAAATTGGAGATTGTAATGGATCAGATCAAGATTTATAGAATAATTCTATTAAAAAAATGTATTCTTCACTATCTTCTTGGGGACCCATAACAACTATCTAGAGGAACCATTACCATATATATTCCAAAACCATTTCCTTTAAATATCTATAACAGTTACTAGGAGATCATAAACGTCCGGAAAGGTTCACAATAAATAAGAGATCCAAGGCATATCTAAGAATGACCAGATTAACTTGTATTCGTAGCTGGATATAATAAAAGGAAAGTATTATATTGTATTCAGTTTATATTCACGCCATTTTGTTTTTTCATAATGGATAGTATTCCAGCCGGAAGGATCATAGGGACCGTTCATAATATCTTTGGATAATGGAAGCCAAAAAAAACCGGCTAAGTGCGTGTCGGACCACGCACACTGAAGGGTTCCGTAGTTGGGATGAATTTATCCCAAAAACAAACTTAACTTTGTAATTGAAAAACATGTTCTCCCAGACAGAATGTATGAGAAAACATGTTTTTGCAACTGCAAATATAAGTGGTCGATTATTACTCGTTAACTTGTAGAGCCTACTAAGCTGTGATAGTTTTCCTTTTAATTTCGTTATATAAACTACTGCTGTGATTTTTTCACACATCGGAAACCAACCATTTAGCCGGCAGAGGGGGGGACACTTGGCTCTAACAAAAATTAGCACTTTAAAGCTTAATATTTCGCAAATGGATTCCTGAATCCAAAAATGGTTTTCACATACTCAAATATTTTTGAAGGATTTTTCCAATGAAAAAGAAAAAAAAAACATCACCATTTTAGGTGTAGGGGAGTTACACTAAAAAAAAATTACCACTTTGTCGGCGTAATTTAATATGTATACCCATGCTAAATTACAGCTTTCTAGTACTAAGAGTCTCGGAGCTAGACCGCGGACAGACAGACAGACGGACATGACGAAACTATAAGGGTTCCTTGTTTACTACGGAACCCTATAAAAACCTGTTAGTAAATACTAAATAAGACAATCGAATCGTGACAAAATGAGAGAGAATTATTATTTGTACTTCGAATCCTAAAACTTGCATGCTTAGACTATACTCCATTTGAAATAAGATTAGACATTTAAATAAACCTTTTTTACAGTTCGTTCAACTGATTTTGACTTCAATTGCGTTGGTGGCATGACAAATGGCAGCTGCAGTAAACAGTTGGTATTGTAATCACTTTTTTGCTTTTAATGCCATCCTTATACCTACGGTTTCGAAATCCAAATCGGTTGAACGGACTGTAAAAAAGGTTTATTGAAATGTGTAATCTTATTTCAAATGGAGTTTAGAATATCTCAAGCTGTGATAAACTTTGATCATAAAGTCAACTAAGTTGGTAACAGACTTGAATCAGGTAACAAAAAAATCAGGAAAACCAACCCAGATGAAATCAAGTTTTTATTAAGCTATTGCATAGCTTTTATCGCGGGCTTTGAGCGCGGCGACCGAATCTAGAAATTCCGTAACGTAACGAAAATAAAACCTAACACCCCCCACTCCGCCTACTATGTAATGACGGTTCCCATGACAACGTGATGTTGACGTGATGTTGTCATGGGAACGTAATTTTTGTTTTATGTCATCACGTCATCATCCCAAGTGTAGTGTTGACAAATAGGAAGTATGGAGGTTACAAATGCTATGCAATAGCTTTAACGCGGCAGTCCCCGAGTGCCACACGTTTTTTAATGTTTTATAATTGTTTAACAAAAATAAAGTGGCCTTCAAAAATTTCATACTATTCAAAAGACATAATTACTTATAATAATGTTTTTAACGAAAAGAAAAACCGGCCAAGTGCGAGTCGGACTCGAGCACGAAGGGTTCCGTACCATTATCTATAAAAACAGCAAAAAAATCATGTCTGTTGTATGGGAGCCCCCCTTAAATATTTATTTTATTCTGTTTTTTAGTATTTCTTGTTATAGCGGCAACAGAAATACATTATCTGTGAAAATTTCAACTGTCTAACTATCACGGTTCATGAGATACAGCCTGGTGACAGGCGGACGGACAGCGGAGTCTTAGTAATAGGGTCCCGTTTTACCCTTTGGGTACGGAACCCTAAAAATAGACCGGACTCTGTGGTCAATACCTACTAGTAAAAGTGTTACCATGGCTGTATCGTTGATTCTGTGGGCTAAGACGAACCTTAAAAAGTTGGAACTGGTTTCCTAATGCACAGGTTTTTTAGTTCGAACTTTGTTTTGTCTAACAAACTATACAAATTAAATTATAATAACCTAATACAATAAGCCACGAATGTTGATAAGTTACTATTCATTTTTAATTCAAGATCGTTGTATGAGGTACCCAGAGCGGGAGAAGTTATTTGATGATTACCCACACAAAAAAAAAAAAAAAAAAAGGTTTGGCGTCGCAAAAGCTGCTCTCATGAAATATTTTAACTGTTTATCGCAACTCTGCTTAGTAAACAATTTAGCAATTTAACCATTTTGTTGATAAAATAATTTAAAAGGTTCAAAATCTAGACGCAAGCTCATGTCAGCGACAATAGGCATGTGACCAAAAAAAAAATATTTTTGTCCGTTTTTTAGATTAATAAAAAATATTGAACACGCATTTTTTTCATTTTTGACGTAATCAAAAGATTACGGCGATACATTGAGTTAAAATGTGGCATGAAGTCACGCCTTGCTAGATTTAATACTGCGTTGTGACGTAGCGAGCCCCCACTCCCCAACTTTAATGCGTGTTTTCTAAGTTATTGTTGATTAATGTGATAAAGCAAAAAATACGTGTCTAATATTTTTATTATCTGAAAGACGGACTAAATATAATTATTTTTTTTCAGATTCAGATAACTTTATTTGTTCAAACATGTGTGTACATACGATACAATGCATGCAAGGTGTTATAAGTACATGGAGTTGTGCTAACATGTTTACCATATTGTCATGGTGTGCAAATATTAAAATACAAGTATAGAATTTAAAATAATAATAATGTAACAACATTCATTAATATTGACAATGCTGACATAAGTAAATAAATTGAATTGATTGATTACATAATTGATTCATATAGAAATAGGAGTTACATACAAAATTTACCGTATTAATGTCAAAAACTTGTCTAAAATGTGGAAAAATTAGCGGTATTTTCACAGATTTGAATGCCGTTCGCATTCAAATCTGTGAAAATACCGCTAATTTACCGATTTGAATGCGAACGTTCTAAAAATTCGAGAATTGCCCCTCTGAATACTGAGGGTGCAAGATCTGCTAAATATGTTCACATGTTTATCAAATCTAAAATAAGGCTGAGAATCAAGCAAATCCCACTCTCCCCCTCCCTCTCCCTCTGCCTCGTGTTGACTAACCACATAACTTCTTAAATTCAGTTCAGTACTTATAGAACAGCTTAGCACAAAACTCAGACCAGAAAATGTAACAATAGAAACCTTACAGAATTAAAGAAAATACATGACAAATAAATATCACCTCAACTTACAACAAAACCTAAAATAAAATACAAGTGGAAAATCTTCAAACACAATAGCACAAGTCCTCGAGAATAAAACACGTGTTGTCTCGTGTGTAATAGCCTTAACTTGCCAGCATTTTGCTAAGCTTATTGTGTTATCTAACCGTGTAGCACTGGCTTTATTATCGCCACAAACAATCCGTTTTCAGGACTGTATCGGATGAAAAGGAATGTTCCGACAATGGGACTTAGTACTGTTTATGTAATTGGCAAGGGGATACGGAAAAAAGGTATAAATATTGTTGAAAATGGTTGATTAAAGTTTGATAAAAAAGTAGTGACGTAATGCGGTTGTTGGATTAAGAGCGTGCATTCTGAAAGTGAGCAACGTCACAAATAGATGTCAAATATTTCGCTGTTCTGATTAATTTGGCAATATTACTGTATGGAAATATGAAATATGGGTAACTAGTAAACTAAAACTTGATTATGAAATGCAATAATTAATATCGTAACATCGAATATTTACTTTTAGATTTAAAAAAGTATTTGGAAGCTTTCCAAATGCCTTTTTTACACCCAAAACGGTAACAACATCAAATTTAGTGTTATAATTGCAATTAATTATTAATATTCTAGTTCACTAGTTAGTGATATTTCATATTTTTAACCGACTTCCAAAAAGGAGGAGGTTATATGTTCGACGCGTATGTTTGTTTTTTTTTTTTTTTTTTTTTTTTTTTTTTATGTATGTCCACCGATTTCTCCGTCATTTGTGGACCGATTTTGAAAATTCTTTTTTTGTTTGAAAGGGTATGCTCCCAAATTGGTCCCATATAAATTTTATTAACTTTGCTTGGGTAGTTTTTGAGTTAGCTACAAAATACTTAGTTTTTTCGCACTTAGTATGTAGATGATATGATAAGTTCCTGTCACAGGTAGTGGTATTTGAATGTGTGTGGGGTAGGTATCACAACTAAAAAGTGAAAAATAAAAACTTTTTGCAAAAAAAAACAACCGACCTCCAAAAAAAAACACTACAAAGTGAAAAATAACTTTAATTTCGGAAGTCGGTGGCAAAAAACGAAAACACAAAACCCAAGACACCGACTTCCGAAATTAAAGTTATTTTTCACTTTGTAGTGTTTTTTTTTGGAGGTCGGTTGTTTTTTTTTGCAAAAAGTTTTTTCATACAGTAATATTGCCAAATTATTCAAAACAGCGAAATGTTTGACGGCTATTTACGACGTTGCCAAATTTTAGAAAAAACGCTCTTAAGTTGTCTGCGTGGGATTAGGTTTTTCCGTGTGTCACGTAAGAGCTTAGTTCAAAATACTTAAAAATAAGTTGATAAATCCGATCCCGCCTGTCCCTTGCGGTCCTCCACCAGCGATGCCCTAAGGCGAGGTCCGTACCCCACAGGGGGTGCCCTTAGCGTGTAGTCGCCTAGTTTCTAAGTTTTATGCCCTGGCTGGAGGCCTTAATTTATTGAGGCAGCCACAGTAAAGTCCGGTTAAGCAGCCGACAACCTTCTAGGATGACCTGCAAGATGTCATTAAAAAAATAAAAATAATTGATGACTGTCGTTAAAATGAAAATCTAGTTAGAAATCAATAAGGTATTATAACAACATAGTAACTTTAAATTTATTTTATAGGTAATGATTAAGTAATTAAGTAGTTTTTAATTGCTAAAAATGTAATGTTGACACCTTTATTTTTCGCCCGTATGGTAGGTTGGTATTAATAATACTGCTTCTGACTATATTCGTAACCAAAGACAATAATATTATTCATATTTCTGAGTTCATGACAAATAAATTACAAAGATCGTGTGTGCACGCATGTCTTAATAGGACAACATTTTTTTTGTCCCTCTTTTATATTATTAAAAAATATTGAACACGTATTTTTTATTTTTTGACGTAATCAAAGAAAACGGCGATACATTGAGTTAAAATATGGCTCGATGTCACGCCTTGCTAGATTTAATACTGCGTTGTGACGTAGCGAGCCCCCACTCCCCAACTTTAATGCGTGTTTTCTAAGTTATTTTTGATTTATATGATAAAGCAAAAAATACGTGTCTAATATTTTTTTTTATTATCTGAAAGACGTACTAAATAGAATTTCTTTTTTTTTACCTAGGCAACTACCCTATTAGTGGCCCCAAGTAGTGCCAAAAGTTTACATTGGTACTTACATTTTTAAATTACTTGGTTTCTTGTAAATTATTAATTGTGAATAGTTGGCACATATTTTCAGCATTCGGTCTTTCGTTCCAATAGTAAGGTTTTATTTTTCTTCCTAATTTAAGCCTTGCCCTTAAGCCTTGCCTTATCTAATATTATCTATGTTTTTTCAGAAGCCTAATTACGTAACATATTTTATTTCTGATTGCATTTCTGAAACGAAAGCAAGTCCAAACTTAATTGCGTGCCATAATTGGAATTACGGTAAAAGAAAATACCAATCGACTGGAATTTGCTAGGGTTGTTCAAAGCAAGTGGCCACAATCTGTTTCGTTGATATTTTGTTACACCGTTCCACGCGCGCCTCAAAGAGATGTCAGCAGAATTGACGGGGTCCGCTAGGGCTGATGCCTGCCGGGGGTGCGAATAAAACCGAAAGGGAGATCGTGGCCCCCGGCAACAGAGCAACCGAAGGAACACGGGTGGGTTTTAGTCAGTAAGAGTCTGACACGGAGAGCGGGAGAAGTTATTTGACAACTTCCAACCAAAAAAAAAATTAGGCATGACTAATTTCCAAATTATTGTGCTATAATTTAATTTTGTTTTAATTATAACTGATGATATCAATGCTTATAAATGAAAATGTACAATGATTGCAGAAAAATAAAAAAAACAGTGGCACTCCGGGAGTGCCGACAGAAGTGAAAACTTGAACAAGATTGCCTTGGTGGAAGAAAAATACTTGAATAGAACATTGGTCTGTAACCTATCTAAATAAAGAGCACAATCACGTTTACAAAAATAATACTTCCAAAACCTTTAAAGTAAAAATACTTGCATAAAACATTAATCCGTAACGTTATATAAATAAAGAGCACAATCGCGTTTACAAAAATGAGGTGTCGGTAACGGTGTCGCGAGTTCAATTGTTTTTTCTCGTCTTAAAAATGCCCAACGCGCCTAAAGAAGTTTTCACTTCAAAAACATTTTTAAAACACTTTGTACCACAAACTACCATAATTGAAATACGTAAGGAAACATTTTTATTTTTCCGTTTTTGTTATGGCCACAGGGCCAATGACAAAATCGTAGAAAAGTAGTGTTGTCGACTTAGTGGGATTTCCACTAAACCTGGGAGTTTGGACACCCCTACTGGTGGAAAAATTTTGCTTTTAGTGGCTGGTGGTTTTGTCTAGTAGTTAGTTTAATTCAATTTATAGAAAACAATACAATCAATTACTAAAACTTTGACTCGAGAAAATATTAAAATAACACGATAATGGCATGTTTTATTACGATTTATTTCTTTCAAACGCTGAAACCACTGCGGATTCGAACGCTGATTTTGAAGGACTGTTTAGCATGACGAATATAGTGAAGCCAAACACAGGCTCCACCCGAGTGGAGATCGAAAAAAACGTCAATTCGAAAAAATATCTCACGGGGACATATTTCCTGGTTATTATGTATAAGAATACCAGCGCTGCGACATTTTTTTTTTTTAATGTCGCAGCTTATGCTGATATAGGAGCCTTTTGGCCTCGTACAGGACTCTCTGCTTTTATTTTTAATTTTACTTTGTTTTTTATTAATGTTTTTAATGAAGGTGTTTAGTTTAATTTGTGATTTCCTGTGCGAGTCTCAATAAATACTTTTTCTTTCTTTCTTTCTTTCTAACAAACATCTTCACTAACTTTTTCATTAATTATTGTGATATAGTAGTAATATTATCATATTTAAAAAAAACTAGCCAAGTGCGTGTCCCACGCACAATCAATGACCACGCACAATAAAGGGTTCCGTATTTGAGATGAATTTATCCCAAAAATAAACTTAACTTTGTAGTTGAAAAACATGTTCTCTCATACATCGATATACGTCACGGTCAATTCTCCAACTGCAAATGTAAGTTTGTAACTGCAAAAAAAAACAATTAATTTCCCTGACTTTCCTATCCAAATGCAATGGTTATACAAATGCCTAAAGGAATATTGAAACCGGCGCCGGGTAATTGCGTAACACACTTTTAAAGAAGCAATGGCTTTCATTTTGACAGTTCAACAACATTCATTGCGTTATTTACGTTGTTGAGCAGACTAATTTTTCAAACATATGAACCAATGGATTAGCAACATCCTTCAAAATCATTCAAATTGTGATTGAAAGTGTGCCAGTAAAAATAAACTAGTAAAGGACATAATATTATTGTGCTTTTTTAATATACTACCTACATATTATAAAATTGTAATTGATCGCCATTGTTTGCGTTCCACAATTAAACGCAAATAACTTGTTACAGCGTTTTATTTATTACTGTTCACCACGCAAAGATAATTAGGCTGCAATTTTAATTTTTGATTTTATCTGGTTTGTTTGGTCTTATACAACATGTAAAAAAAATCCTGTCCGATCCATGAGGATGTTGTTAGGTATTGTACTGAGATCTTATTTATGTGTCAATTATAAGGAAAAAAAAAATCGTGTAATTTTTTTTTCAATGTGGTATGTTACCGTGTTATTAATTGGGGAGAGGGCGGCCGTCGTCGGGTGTCTACAAGTCATAACTTATGACATCTGTAGAAAATTTTGCTAATTTTAAATTAATTCGGGGTAATATTGATACTAAAAATGTGATTTTTAAATAGCAATAACTTTTTTATTTTCAATAATAATCAGATTTTCTCGTGGCTAAATAATAACAGCCGCACGGGTCGATACGACAGGTTAAGCTACGCTTGCCGGGGTTGGTCCGTGGATGGGTGACCATCTTTCCATACCGAGACTCCTCCGTGCCTCGGAAAGCACGTTAAGCCGTTGGTCTCGGCTGTCATTCGTGGATCTTTGACAGTCGTTACGGGTCGTCAGAAGCCCGAAATTCTGACAACCAGTCTTCCAAGGGGTATCGTATTACCCAGTAACTGGGTTGTGGAGGTCAGATAGGCAGTCACTCCATGTAAAATACTGGTACTCAGCTGCATCCGGTTAGACTGGAAGCTGACCCCAACATAGTTGGGAAAAGGCTAGGCAGATAGATAATCAAATTTTTATTAATTTTATTTATATTTAATGTTATTGCAGTACCTATGAGCCTCTTCGGATCGGACAGGGTTTTTTTTACATATTGTATTGGCTTCTAGAAAAGTAAGACACCCACAACTTTTTGAATGTGGGGTTTCCACGAAACGTTTTGCGCTTTTGCGCTCTTATTTTTCTATGGCGAAAAAAGTACCTCTACTTAAGGAGCTGTCAAATATTTCGCTGTTTTGATTAATTTGTTAAAATTACTAAATGAAAATCTATACCTACATCTATAATATAGGTAATGTATCGCAGCCATCTGGTTAAATTAGCCATGTAATTGGACGCCTAAGCCGTTCATTAAACGCCATAGCTGAAGAACAACAAGCCAAGTCATTAAGCACAACGTTTAACCAGATGGCTGAATGTCATGTAGTCATTTAACTGGGTGAAATAGGTTAGGTTAGGTTAGAACTGTAACCAAACCGCTATTTCCAACTTGCATTTGAATCGCATGGCTGAGTCTTGGTCAGTCATCTTCAAAGGGCTGACGTTCAATACGCCAAGTTGTTAAACGTTGAAAGATTCTAGTTCTATTAACTATCGGCCTAAACATCCAATTGGCGTTTAATGAACGGCCTAGGCGTCCAATTAGTTGGCTAACTTAACCAGATGGCTGCGAAATATACAAATAAATAAAATTGGTCTGTTTGTAATGTCAAAAGAACAGCTTTTTACTAAATGCATATAAAAGTAGGTATATAATACTTAAGGAACTTATAACAAAAAAAAAATTGTCTGTCTAGGTATCTGTTTGTTCCGGGTAATCTCCGAAACGGCTGGCCCGATTTTGACGGGACTTTCACTAACAGATAGCTGATGTTATAAGGAGTAACAAGGTTAGGTTTATTTTAGAAATAGGCCCGGGTCGACGACGCGTTGTGTTCCACTCGCGCCTCAAAGAGATGTCAGCACAACTGACGGGGTCCGCTAGGGCCGATGCCTGCCGGGGTCGCGAGAAAGTCCGAAAGGGATACCGTGGTCCCTGGCAACATGGCAACTGAAGGTACACGGGTGGGTTTTAGTCAGTAAGAGTCCGACACGCGCTCCCACTCCGCCCAGAATGGGACAAGTTATTTAAAATTTCGAAAAAAAAAAAAAAAAAACAGCGCGCCTTTAGATGTTTCACATGAAAAACAATTTGAAAAGGTTCCAAATGCTTTTTTTACACCTAACACAAAATATTTAGGTAACACAAAATATTTCGTGTTAATTATTGCAATTCATAATCAAATATGTAGTTATTTTTATCATAATTTCATTTAGTAATCGAAATATATCACCGCTACTTATTTGCGACGCAAAACTTTCAGAATACACGCTCTTAAGAACATTCCACATAAGGTAGGTTTCCTTTCAATTCTACCAATAGGTATAGGTATCCGCTGCCTTTTCTTTACGTATCCTCCCCTCTCTCATATCAAAAAGAAACCCGAATCTTTTGACAGCACTTAAATATTCCTCCAATACAAAAAATACGTATCGAAAAGTCGGCAAACTGCGTTCCAATCTACGGCGGGTTTTACAGCCTTGTCTGCGGAGTATGACGCCATTTTGTGATTCTCACGTGACTCCCAACAGAGGAATAGACTCGTTTTATGGATGGACGTGTTGTGGACCTTTTATTCAGCAAGACGTGAAAGAAATCGGTTGAAGAAATTACTTTTTTTTTGTTTTGGTAAGTTTTTGGACCATATCTCAACATTATTTGATTCATTCAGTACTTACTTTTTTACTGTTTTTTTTTTTTAAATAGTGGTATCTATAATGTTAAGGCAATATTTATGGAAATAAATGTAGTGTGTGTTTCAGGCTGGACGCATGCGTATGGTTTCCTGATCAGGATTCCTGATTCGAAATTCCGTGAGACTAGCGCAGACGTTCGATTTTTGAAGTGAAAACTTCTTTAGGCGCGTTGGGCATTTTTGAGATGGGAAAAAACAATTGAACTCGCGACACCATTACCAACGACACCTCATTTTTGTAAACGCGATTGTGCTCTTTATTTATGTTACGTGACGGATCAATGTTCTATACAAGTATTTTTCTTCCACCAAGTTGATCTTGTTCAAGTTTTCACTTCTGTCGGAACTCCCGGAATGCTACTGTTTTTTTTTCTTTTGTTTCCGAAACGAACGTCAGGTTTTTTTCCGTCCGGAAAAAGTACAAACGTGTGCGCCTAGTTGAACATTTTGTATGTAAAGCAAGCATTCAGGTTTCAGAATCAGGAATCCTGATCAAGAAACCGAATCAGGAAACCGTATGTTTACGGCCAGCCTTATCTTAATCGTGGACGGAAAGTTAAAAGTGTCTTCATAATTATATTTCCATACATGTTACTTCCCTGTGTTATCCACGATGATATCGTCAAGTTAGAAGTTATACAAACGTACTATAGGGAAGCTGGCAAGGTTTTCTGTAAACATTGCTCTTGCAATAATATGTTTTTATGCCCCGACGCAAAAAAAGGGGTGTTATAAGTTTGACCGCTATGTGTGTGTTTGTGTGTGGCACCGTAGCTCTTAAACGGGTAAGCCAATTTGAATGCGGTTTTTTTTATTTGAAAGCAAGTTTTCTGGCGATGGTTCTTATACATGCTTTATCAAAATCAGTTCAGTGGTTTGAAGATTATCAGCTCTTTTCTCGTTGATGTATGGATGTGAGTATCTTCCACAGGTCTGATTAATTTGAAATTTGGTATTCTGTTACTTCAATGATATTAGAAGAACATAAGTAACCTTGAACTGATGCTGCAGCATCACCTGCAATTTGCAGGAAACCCAACTAACTCCCTTACCAACTCATAGCACAGGTATGGTGTTAGGGCTCATTGGAATGGTCTTAATAAAAAATGTTATAGATAAACAGTGTCTGGTGATGGAGTAGGAAAGAGAAATGAGGAAATGTTTGTGTCGGGGTTTTTTTTTAATTTTTGCTGTTAAAATTGTACTAGTAAATCAAATCAATCAAATCGGATGTCATTTATTCAAATTAGACTGAGAATCTGCACTTTTTGAACGTCGAAATTACATAAGACAGTCCCCCAAAACGCGTGCGCCCTTCACCACATCCGAGTGCTTTAGTTGGTTTAGTTAAAAAAATGGCGCAACAAACTCCCCAATAGCACAGCATTTGTACTCTAGCCATAATAATTATACAACTACCTATGAAATGTTTATTGAATCAATCACTAATACTTTTACATTAGTTAATTAACTTAGATATTAAAACTTGTCATTAGTAAAGTAGTCATTTTCATATTGATCAAAATGGGAAATAGACTTTCTACCTGAATACATATTTTTGAAACACCGGTCCATTCAAATGCCGTTTAAAGTTCTGATTAACTTGAAAGCAGAGTTTATTCTTAATTAATTGCTAAGTTCTTAATGACTTTATTACTTAATTGAAACTTCATTAACGTTGAGAATGTAAGGCGTGAATTGTAATGAAAAGACAGAAGCAACTTCCTATCTCTATTTTATTCTAATTAGGATAATATCTTAATTAAGACTGAAATTCAATTAATAAAAACTGTAAAGAAAATTTAACCGGTAAAATTACGGTCTTAATTTTTGTCTGCGGCAATATTTACACCAAATATGATTCTGATATGAATTGAATCGAATCTGATTCAGCTAAAATAAGTGTCACCAATTCACCATAGAGGAATTGCAGGAAATTCAGAAAATGAATTGCTTTTAGAGGACTTGCTTAATTAATGTGGCCGTTTTAGACCCGCTGATCATAACGAAAGCCTATTTGACATGCGTGGAACTCCCTCGTTGGGCTAGAGGCCGCAAGCGCTATTGCCAAGCATGAGGTCCTCGGTGCGATTCGCAGGTCGGGCGTTTTTAAGACCTGGCACTCTAAACACCATTTCCACGCAAACTCCGCCCCCCATGCACCCCGCCACTCCACTATGTACTAAACGCTAACACATTAGAAGTAAAGTTGAATATCGCGTGAGCTCTTTAATAATGTTCGAGCACGGAACTAAATGGCGTAAGTCTCAATTCTTATTTCATTCATAACTCAAGTAATAATTGATCTAGAGAAATAATATTTTGTGGCTGGATAATAAACTATATTTTCTTTAATGTCATCACTCATTTTCGACATAAAATCCGAGTAATCTTCATTTTATTTAAATAATCTTTAAAAAAAGACAATCATGATTTTAGAATAAAAATTAATCGAGCAAAAATGTTATAATTACATAACTGGACATGGAAAGAAAAAGATCCAATAAATCAAACACTAAAGTTCCATTTTGATTGTGTGCGTGACTGTTTCAGAATATTAATGCAAATTAACATACAATTTAGAGAGCCTCCTCTTAATCGGCTCTAATAGTTCATTTCTATCTGATAGTGAGAACATAACTTCACTTCCATAATGGAAATTAAAACATAAAGAACAAAAAAACTTGTGGCACTCGGGGACTGCCGCGGTAAAGCATTGCATTTGTAACCTCCATACTTCCTATTTGTCAACGCTACACTTGGGATGATGACAAAAACAAACATAAAACAAAAATTACGTTCCCATGACAACATCACGTTGTTATGGGAACCGTCATTACATGGTAGGCGGAGTGGGGGGTGTTAGGTTTTATTTTCGTTACGTTACGGAATTTCTTGATTCGGTCGCCGCGCTCAAAGCCCGCGATAAAAGCTATGCAATAGCTTAAAAACTGCCTCATTGGTGTTATGGTAGCACTTGCGACCACTACTGAGCATGATGGGTGTGATTCCCAGGTCGGGCAAAAGTATTATTGGGTTTTTCCGTCAGGAATTTCTCAGCAGCAGCCCGTAGTTTGTATTTGTACCCGGTTGATGGCAATAGGCTCGCCCCCTATTACATGGGACTTGGACATCACTGATGAAATGTGGGTTTACGATCAATGTAGTTACGTAGTTAGACCTCTGCCTAACCCTGCTGAGTTAAAACAGGCGTGATGTAATGAGGAACAAATTGTTTAGGTAGGCTGGGTACTAATCGCATTGAAGCAGTAACCCATTTTCCTTTTCACAATACTCTATTTAGGCTGGTTTCATAGCTGTCCGGAAGAACCGCATGGGTCGCCCGCACACGGGAGACCCGTACGGGTAACGCCCGCAGTGCTCTGAAACAAGGGAGTTGGTGCGATACGGTTGCTAGCGTTGTACGGGCATTACTCGGAGCGGGTCGCGTACGCTCCAATCCGCATCGCTGTGAAACAATGTTCTAGCGCCTCACGTGTATCTCCGTTCTGGGAGCCCGTACGGACGGTCCGCATGGATTTCCCGGATAGCTGTGTTACCAGCCTTAGATACTAAAGAGTCCTATTACATTTTTTTGTGGAAATTCATGATTTTTGACGGTGTCATTTTCGGCAGCAGTAAGAAATTTTAATTTTTTGATTATAATAACGATAGTGCCATTCTCTTTCTTGTAAATTGAAGTTACACATTCTTTTCAAGTGATTTTCTGAATTGACGCGGAATATAAATAGTACTTTAATTTTATTTATGATAATTTTGTCTTATTATATTGAGAAACGAAAACCAATGAAACGTATTCATTGTAGATAGAAGTTTTATACCTTATTCGTTTATTTGATAAAATTTTGTTTATTTGAAATATAATGGACGCTGAATCAAGACATTTGTTGCTTTTCTTTATGATTTTTTCCGTGAAAACTTAAGGAATTTAAAAAAATATCTGGAACTCCATTAAACAAGTAAAACGTTCAACTTATCTTTTAGTAATTTTAGCTTTTATTAGAATTGAATGAAACAATGTGAATTTGAGCGTCAAATTTCCATCGCCGACGGATTTTCTTGTAAACTGAGTTCGTAAAATATTTATAGTAAATTCCACGAAAAGAAAAATTTTAATGTGTAAATCCAACTTACAAGAAAGAGAATGGCACTATAGTTATTCATAATTAAAATATCTTACTGCTGCTCAAAATTACAATGTCAAAAATCATGAATTTTCGTAAAAAGTGTAATAGAAGTCTTAATAACTTATTGACCTTTTCAAACCAATGAGTTTGCTTACATACGTTATCTACCTACAGATCTCCAGTCATGCCGATATCATCAAACACAAGTGTTTAAATCAGAACCGTTGTATCAACGTGTTATCGCTAAACAAACTGCTCGCCTAAGTAGTCGGAATCGACATAATTATAATGTTTCAGTGCTGAGGGAAAACCAGCAATTAGATAAGTATATCATCGAGAAGTTTTCTGTAGGGTTTGACGTATTGGTAATGTTTTTAATGTAAATACTGTAATCTAGAGCAGTGATTCTTGATTTAAAAGTAGATTTTCATGTTGCTGATCCGGAAAGTTTCATAAACGAAACGAAATCACACATTTCAATCGATCGCTACAAAGATGTTAAGAGCATCACTACTGGAATATGTCGTAACACCGCATAAAAAAACCGGAATAAAGAAAGCAATCACATCACTACTGTATAGTGACGTCACACCTCATCCGTCATAATTAAAGCAAATTATAATCCTAACACTTACCAAAGTCCCATTCCCATACAGCGTATCGTACGACTCAGCTCTCGAACACACGTTCCGAAGCTTGTAGGGTTTCTTCAGCGGCGGTGGTGGCTGCCCATGCTTGTGCGAGGGAGACGGCTGCTGGTTCCCCCCTCCCCCTCCACCAGAACCAACATGGTTCGAATTCACTTTATTTTCCTTCTCTTTCACTATCTTATTGTTGTTAGTCAAGTTGTTCTTCGTGAAGTTGCCGAGCTGCTCGAACATGCTCGTCAGGTGTTGGGACATCATGTTGGCTGGTTCTACGGATGTGATGTTCGGAAATCTACTCAGCTACTGCACGTTTGAGTTTTGTACATTTCTATGAGCACTAGTTTTTGGGGGTTAATTCACATGGTTTGAAGTTCTGTTGGTTGTGAATGAAAATTCGCCTTTTATGTAGTATAGAAAAGTTTTGATGACTTACAACCAGAAACGCAACATGTGGTTATAGTTTTTGGTATCGTTGTATTTTTGTCTAAGTTATAACAGAGTTATCGCGATTGAATTTTCAGTTTAATTTTTATCATTTCGTTTATTAAAATGGAATTTTACCTATCTTCAGTATATACTTTTCAGCTACATCTCAACAAAAAAAAAGAAGAAAATACGCAAAACGAAAAAAAGAAGTTGAGGGAAATCATGCGTCACACCCACGCAAAACGGCCATTGCTCAGCATAATGCTGCGACCCTATGCGACACAGAACCCCAGCACTGCTTTTCAGCGACATACAATGAGATATAATAAGATAAAAAAATAAAATATAATTAATTCTACATATAATTTAAATAAAATATAACATTTCAAATGGCAACATTCCGTTCAGTCGGCATCGACTAACGCAGCGCCCGCGCCGCCGGCTAAGAGCAATTGAGAGTTTTTTTAATATTATTTTATGGAAAGCGAGGTTCATATTATTAATTTTTATGCTATTAGAAAACCATATTTTACCATCGTCTCAATACGAAACAAAAGACCAAAACTCGTTTCTGTCTAGCCACGCCGACCTCATTTCGAACCTACCCAAACCCGGTGTATCTGACAGTACCATTGTACTTATAATTACTAGCGCCTCGTACATAGCACGTTTTACTCGAAAACTTTCCTAAATAAGCTACGCCATGTTCGCGGCATGTTCGAACGGGGTCGACGTGTAAAACAATGACGTCACAGACTCCGATACTGTCACTTGGATTCCGGAGCGAGCTCTCCGAGGCAACTTGTCTTGAAACCAACCTATAGGTACTTTGGAGACGTTTTCTATGTAATGAAGTGTGAAGCCATGAGATGGTTTAGTAGTGTTTTGTTTCTTTGCAAATAGTTATTTGTGCAACTGTTGTATAATAAGGGGTATTAAAACACGAATGTGGGTTTATCACACGAGGCGAAGCCGAGTATGATAATAGGATCACACGAGTGTTTTAATGACCCATGATATGAATCCTCTATAAAAGGTTCTGAAACCATAGGGTGTTGTACAATATTGTTTTTTTCTGGTAATAATTGGTTAGAAATGTCCTTTGCTGCATTAGAAATATCTGGTAGTGTGTTATCAAAGTTTGTATCATTCATTTTTGTAAACACCAAAGTAATAAAAATTTGCAATACTATTATCGAATAAGAACGGCGGGATACGACGTGAATTCGAATAACCTATAAAGTTTTCTTTTTAAATTACGGCGCTGTGGTAGTAAAACGCGCGTGCATGACAATATTCTTTTTTTGAAATTCGAGTTGCATGATGAAATTTAGTACAACATTAAAACACTCATTTGGATGATATTATGGTTACTATGACACTGGCTGTTTTAATGTTTGCAATAAGCTAACTGTTTCAGAAACTTTTACAAAGGTTTTATAGCATGAGTGTAGATAAAATAATAGATAACATACGCTTTATTATTATGGATTATCTTGAGTAAGTAGCAAATCAATGACAGAAGTCTAAAATGTTAACTTTTCCGTCATATTTAGGCACTATTATTATAACTGAGCTGTTACTCCAGCAGCATGCTAGATTCAAGTACCATAAAAATAATAGTATCTACCTACCAACAAAAATATAAAGCTGCTATTAACGAAAATATGATCTATTGCTAATGAAATGCCTACAATCTACGAGAAATCTAATAATAAGCTTAACATCTACCATTACCGTAAGCACAAGGCAATAATTACCTTAATTTACTCATACTCGTAAGTATGTTAAAACAAACCGTAGTAAATTAAACAAAGTTTTCAAGAAACGGTAGCATCGTAAACTGTTACCGAGTGCTACGATATTTTAATGCTCAACTTCGTTACTTGGTTGAGCTCAACAACTTGCGAATCAACAAGTCAGTGAGCCCCGTTGAGTTCTTGCACTTAATGCTAAGTTAACCGACCGTCAACTCCGTTATTTAGTTACAATCGCACTTCAGTATTGAATCTGTTTAACTTACTGTTTCGGGATGAAAATTGGGTTCGAATTCGGAAACGTAATTTCTATCTAAAGGTAACAGGATTGAAAAACGTTGTCTTCATAATCGTTCTGCCGAAATAAACACATTTCCTACTCCTACTCAACTATTCTTTTAAAACCCTTGCAAAAGGAAATTGTGAAAAAAATATTTCAAGCAATGTTTACGAAAGGAAGCGTCTCGGACAAACAAAGAGGCTCGTCATAATAGAAGAACAGAAAGTTCCGTCAAAGAGGGCCGCCTCATGGGCAAAGTTGTCTTATCTCGGCCAAGTTTCATCGAATCACACTTATCTACTCTCTGTATTGATTGGAATTTAGTGCTCTGATTAGTTTTCTGATTATTGTATGGCAATACAAAGCGTGTATTATCTCAAGGCTCTTAGTTTTATTCTGAAACATAACCTATCAATAATATTAACCAAAGTAACTCTGTATGTCGGTATGTTACCTTCTCACACCTAAATGGCTAAACGGATTTGGATGAGGCACACGGATAGGCCATTACCTAGATTAGGACATAAGATACTTTTCCGGTTGTACGTTCCCGTGCAATAATTTCCGACCAACACGCGGGCGAAGCCGCGATCAAAAGCTAGTCAAAATGAAAATGTCTTTTCGGTTGACCCAAAGCAGTTTTCACGTCGCCGGTCACAGAAAAGTCAAACAAATTAATATAGGACGAGGATCCTCGGTTTATATGAGCAACGAGAGGCATTTTCTGATGACAGAACAGTTCTTTCATATGAAAAATATATCTAACGAAAATATAAAGAACGACGAAATTGAGATTAATGTTTGGTTTTAATAATTCTTATCTAGATTTAAGAGGCGGTTAATTTGAATTACTTGAGAAGGTTTAAGATGGAAATGAATACTGCTTAAGTACAACTTAATCTCACAATATAAACAGATTTGGAAGCTTATCTAAATAGAATAATAGACTTTTATTGAGCTAGCCTCAGACATAATTATTACATTCGATAAAGGTTTAGATACAGAATGTGTTGAGCACCAATCAACGATTATAGTGTGGTTCACAAAATATGAAGATTTACAAGATAAGTTCAATATAAAAGAAAAGTACGTCAATAAAATCGAATCAGTTCTATCAGATACGAACAAATAAGCTGGCAATCTTCAACTATAACTCAACTAGTGATAAAATATATGAGAACTGTAACCGCCAACGTTCTATTCGTAAAGTCTGAAAGAAAGGCCAAGTCTGACATTTAGATTTTTATGCGTAATCTCAAAGCAAACATTCTTGTGCGGTTTATAATAACCAGAGTACTAGTATGAATACTTAATGTGCAGTTGCGTTATGCAAGACACATGAATTTGTTATAACGTACGTGTTTTGGTTACAAGACAGAAAAAATGCCGTACAATTTCAACTGAAGTGAAGATCATCTCGTGGGTTTATCACGTCAGCTTGGATCAGAGACTCATTAAAATATCAAAACACCTAGGAGACTTTACTTTGAAGACAAGTTGAAAAATTGAATGAAAACAAGCTCAAGATCGAGACTGATTAGAAACTATCGGTGATTGAGATGTTTTTAATTTTATATATTTTATACAAAACTTGAAATAAAATGGACAAAAAAGACCTACTTCCAAGGGAAGGAATTGAATAAAATTTACTTATTAAATGAAATAAGTTTCTGATACTACAGCGACATTATAATTGGGGCCTTTCCAAGCAATATAATCGCCCGTTTGGTCAGCATCCTACATTTAACTATAACAGTATAAAATATGACCACTCCCTTTTATGCCTTACCTTTTGAACTACAAAATCGGTTAACGACAACTCTGAGGACTACATTTATAATTGGGTTGTTCTGGTAACCTAATATGACCAATAAGGTCTCACACAACTACAATCCTGTTTATATTGCCAACATTTTTTCAATTTCATACGATAATTTTAATTTTATTTTTGTCACAAATAAGTATCCTCCTATAGTACCAGACTAGGTATTATAGGAGTTTGAAGATAGACCCAATGAAAAAGAGGCTTATGCCCAGGAATTGGCAAAGTCGGGCTGTAAATGATAATGTTGATGTAGCAAACCACTTAATAAAAATTTGCCATGTCTATTGGCGAAGTTACAAATGACCCGTCAAAAATGATTAATAGGAGAACTAATTACATACACCATCAAAAAAGTAACTGCAGAGACATACAACTTTCCCCAATTCCCACACAATAATTACTTCTCATACGGTACCGTCAAACGTAAGGATGTCGTCTAAATAAATAAATATAGAGGTATATTTTAGAAACACGTATGTCGGTGCTAAACCCCTGCTCCTCGAGGATAATAAACGACCGTTGGATCATTGGGATCGGTACTTGTATACGTGCTGCCTGAGGATAAGGTGTGGATTCAAATGTAAGTGAGAAATATAGAGATGGTGATAGTCTTAGCGTAGTTCCACTGTTTTGAGACATGTTTGATTTGCATTTTACCTGCATTTTTTCAAAAGCTTATTATTGCGTTGTTCTCTAAAGTCTGATGTTCAAAGTTTGCGCAAACTTGTGTAGATATGTGTTTAGTTGTTTTTTTTTTATAATTCGGTTCAGTTAGGTACTCTTCTTACATAGCAGAAATTGTGCTGAACTTTACGGGCCGGTATAACTATAAATATTTTACAACCAATCCAAAACATAAAACTGAATGCGATGAATTTTGGAAAAAGGAAACATTATTATATTCCGTATAGGTATAGAGTATGTACCTTCCAAACAACATACTTTTTACAAGTTAGTTTGTAATGATTTTGAACTAACAAGTCTACAAAACCAACATACCAAGGAGGTCTATTGTTAATACCCTCCCCAGAAATTCACGTAAGATAATCTCCATTAACGACATGACCTCAACTTTACACTGCAATATGGGATCTAACCCTGCGGCTACCGAGCCAACTAATCAAGCGTGCATCGCGTTAACTAAGTTTGTGTTGAATATTAAATACATCGTGTACCTCTCCCTTGACAATGACGTCTGTAACACAACACTCCGTTTTCTTTGGAGAATTTCTGGATTAATTATTTTGGAAAGGCAAATATTAGCAGGTTCGCGTTGCGTGATTTTGTATGGAGTATTTAGTTAAATGTGTGGTTCCGAAATAGCTTCGTCATTGACAATATCATACTTTGTACGAAATGCTTTATTACTGAAAAACATTGTTAAACTTTTAAACCTGTTACCAAATTATTACTTGCTTGTGCTTACTAACAAGCTATATTACGGATGATTCCCACCTCTCTAAATCGAATCGTCTCTAATAAAAACACAATCTAATCAAAGATCTCCGATAGTTACGGCAAGAATCGATGCATATTCTAGGCTAGGCGCGACAGTTATAGAAGTCGACTGAAGTAAGTGGGTTATTGCGACGCTTGAAGGCAATGACCTAGAAACCTGGTACTATATATGTGTAAACCTAATATTAGGTACAGTTGCATGAGTTTCATGGGTAAATAGGCTCAGATCGATCGTTCAGGCTCATTTGACAATCGTTACAGGTAGTTTAAACCCAAAGCCAAAGTTAATTGGTCAGACAATTCGGTTTTAGTATCATCAGTAAAACTGCTCGTAGTGAAGATCAAAGTAGTGACATTACCAAAATATTTGGAAATAACCTTTGTCCTTGCATGACTCATTCTCGTACCAAATGAAGAAGAAGATTACGAACTCGAAACAAGACAAACGTCATTGCAAAAGTAGCAGGTAGTCATTGAATGCGAGTTGCCCAAAAGAAATTGTCGTGGAAATCTATGATGAAAATAATGATGAAACCAAAAATATTTAGAGGTATGAGGAACAGGGTGTAAAGTTCACTCATCCACTATAGAAAAGGATCCTCCGACTAGACGGGTGTTGTGTCTGGCGGGTAACTGTCCAACGATTAATGTCGGAAAGTCATTTATATGTTGATCGCACGGTAAACCCTGTTTTCGCGATGCAGGATTTGAGTGACGTCAGGTCTTTGACATTCACATGTGGCGTTTAAGAGACCGCCACATATCAATCCGAAAATGATTAACTGAAAAACGGTATAAATATGAGGTACGGGAGAGCTAGTATAAATATCAATGAACAAAGACAGTATCGCGGTTAGCTAAATAGATAGATCATTATACCGCCATTACCTTTATAATAAGCATGATATATTGAATCAACGTTAATGGACTTTAAATTGAATTGCACTAGTCCATGTCTTTGTATAATCGACTATATAGTAATATAATCGATAATTGAATCGCTCGCTTTCAATCCACTATTGTAATTTAAATTCGTTGAGTTAAATAGTTTTCTATGACGTTCAAGAATTCCATTAAATGCAAAACTTTCCTTTTTTTTGTTAATAACAGCGCCCATATGTAGTTTCTCACAGGATCCGTGTTTTTTTGGTATAAAAAGAATCTCAAGAACAAGAAGAAGAAATCATTTGGGTCAAAGAATTTTAGTAATAGGAATTATATTTCCAGACATTACCCTTTAAAAACTCACAGACAACTTAACTTCCATAATATTATTATAGAGAAGTGGTTGGTTTCTATCTTTTAAAAATTAAAACGTTTTAGTACGAATGGAAAAAAGTAAATATTGAAATTAAATTTACTATTTTTGAATTTTATTTTTATTTTATGTACTTAATTAAAATAAAATAAAAGTAATATTTATAAATATATAAACTATTATATATTGATGACGACAAGAGCTCGTGGCTAAGTTATAACAGTCGCACGGGTCGATCCACCAGGTTAAGCTACGCTTGCCGGGGTTGGTCCGTGGATGGGTGACCATCTTTACATATAGAGACTCCTCCGTGCCTCGGAAAGCACGTTAAACCGTTGATCCCGGCTGTCATTTGTAGATCTTTGACAGTCTTTACGGGTCATCAGAAGCCCGAAAGTCTGACAACCAGTCTCAAAAAGGGGTATCGTATTACCCAGTTACTGAGTTGTGGAGGTCAAATAGGCAGTCGCTCCATGTAAAATACTGGTATTCAGCTGCATCCGATTATTTTGATTGTTTGATTTGATTTTGATATTGATGATGACTGCCTCGTTAGTCTAGTGGTCGCAAGCGATACACTGAGCACGAGGTCCTGGGTTCGAATCCCAGGTCAGGCAAAATGTTATTGGGTTTTCCATCTGGAATTTCTCAGTAGCAGCCCAGAGTCTAAATTCGTGCCCGGTTGAAGGCAATACACTCGCTCCCTATTACATGGGACTTAAACTTCACCGGTGAATTGTGTATGTTTCTATAGTTACAACTCTGCCTAAACCTTCGGGGAAACAGGGCGTGATGATATATATATATGGATAGACGAGCAAGAGAAGTAAAAATTATATAAAAGGATAATTTATAATGAGTGTACATTATTTTAAAGTTGAAAGTTGACAAAAATTTATAAGCATTTGTAAATTCATGATTGATGAAATGCAAAGAGCAAATAAAACATTTCAGCAATTTTAGTTAGATACAGTAGACCTGCACATTGATAGAAAACATACTGCATTGGATAGTAAGGCAAATATTGAGATTAAGCAGATATTGAAGGAAAAGTTATTTCATTCCTTTTGAAATATGCAAATGTTAGTAGTAGCAAGTTTCTCTTAGCGAATCCAACCGCTAGATTGTAAAATGAAAGCCAAAATGGATTGCGTAGGTAGTTAGTAGTAACATTAAATAAAAATACCAGCCTATTATAGTCCCACTGCAGGGCAAACGCCTCTTCTCTTACAGAGAAGGCACGAGCATTGATCATCGTGCTTGCTCAAGACGGGTTAGCGATTTCAGACTTATATACTGCATCAAATACAATTGTTGTAGCAGGTTTAGTCGCTGTTTTTATTTTAAGACTAATTTCTTCTGTTTGAAACCGAAGAAATTCCTAGTGTAAAGTCTTATTTTATATTTATTTATTTTTTGTGCAACTGTTTACAGATGCGGTAATTAAACCCATTGATAATTTCGAGATAAAAAAACCACGTTCGTCCTTATTCCAATTAATATTCTGCGGGAATTCACATGAAACATTTTATTATGAAAATTCCATTAAATCAATGAAATAATTTTAATGAACTGCAAATCCCCGACATGCGGATAGTCAGACATACGTCCAATACCAAATTATAAGGACAGTTCTCTGAATACCAAGTTATACGGTTCCGAATATTAATTACCGTATTTGGTTCCAATATGAGCAATATATTTGGTTTCGTTTGAAATCTGAAATACTCTTTTAGGCTTTGTCTGAGAGTTTTTGGATAGAGTTCATTCGTATTTCATTGTTATCATTTATTACATAACAGTACTTGGGCGACCGAGCTCTGCTCGTTTGAAAATACGGAGAAAACGATTTTTCCCAGATATGAGACCTAGCTAGAACAATTTTTCGCCCCCGTAAACCCCTACATTGCAACTTTCATCGAAATCGCTAGAGCTGTTTCCGAAAACGTGAGTACAAAATATATATACACCGTGACATTTTAGTCGTATTACAAAAGCAGTTTACTTCACGTATCCAATGACTACTAAACATACATTAAAAAATATATATATACACCGTGACATTTTAGTCGTCTGACAAAGGGCAATATACCCGACATAAAATACCTCTAGGAGCAATTAAAAAATTGTTACAATATATAATTTTCTTTTAATGAATGTTTAATTGGCTGCTTTTATAAGACGACTAAAATTTGACGGTGTATATACAAATATTGCTCTTTTAATAGTATAGGATAGGATGACATCTGACAAGGGAGAATAGAAGAAGACAACGTGTTGAGCTGACGCCAAGTAACATAGGAGAAGAGCAGGAAGATAATGGTGATGATGGTGATGATGAACATAACATCAAGTCTGTGGTCCCCGAAGGGTTAGGCAAAGGCACCTATAGTATACCCAAACTTTGCCAGTTATATTTAAGTCCCACGTAACAGGGGACGAGCCTATTGCCATTAACCGAGCACAAATTCAGACTAGGCTACCACTGAGAGATTCCAATTGGAATTTATTAAAGGCGTCATTGATTTTTTTGTTCCCACATGCTGTGATATTTTCTGTGCCCGCATGCGGTCGAAATGCGGTTGTAAGTAAGAAAGAAAGAAAAATAGGTTTATTAGTCACAGAAACACGTGCAAACAAAAAGTAAAAAAAAAAACAGAAATTAGTCGGCAGCTGCACGACATGACTGTGACAAGAAGGCTTGATTTCTGAATGAAGTGCTGATTTTCGGTGGTCACCCGAAAAAAAGATGTACGGAAATTAAGTCTGGTTCAGTGATTTGTCTATTAAATAGGTTGGTAACAAAATAAAATAAGATAAACAGTGTATAGAATAAAAGACAACTAAGTACAGACACCAAGCAAGCTATATCGGACCGCTCCCGCATGCGGGCAAAGGAAAATGGATGGAATGGTCATTAGAATGAGATTTCTGTTGCAAGAGATTTTTTTAAATGAAACCCAACTGTAAATCGATTATTTTAATCATTATGGTGGTGCTGCGGTTTAACACTTTGCATAAACGTGTATTTTCATATTTATTTTATTCATTCTTTGAATTATATTCATGTTTATTCATCCATATTCAAGTATTTATTTTCATTACACGCACAGAGAGACAGCTTTGCAGTTATTACGTAATGAAAGCTTTCGCAGAAATTAGTAAGCATTGGTGGGAATTACGTACTTACAACCAATTTTTACATAAAAAATTGTGAAATTATAAGTCCCAGATCTCCAGTCATCAAATTCATATGGCGGTAAATTTTATATGAAAGCTTTCGTAAAAAGTCCGTGGTCATATAATAATTCCAGCTACTAATTAACACTGCAGTATATTGTGTCTTACTGCCAGCGCAAAGCTTGGTAAATTTGGACAATATCTTCTAAGGGCTATCCTTAGAGGATATTTTCCTTACCTAACCAATAAGATTTATATGACACCCCATACAGCCTATGTTTTAAGTACCACAAAACAATTATTCAAATAAAAACCTCTGACAAGTTTGCCGACTTCAAAACATTTTTTCTTTTTTTTGACACTTTTCTCACCTCTATAGAAATAAATTGAAAAATGGAACACAATTTAAATTATCTGTCAGATCAAGAGGTGATGAACAGATAACAAAAAGTGATCGTTAAAAACTCCATATTTCAAAAACGTTATACAAAAGTGCATGAGCACGATAAGAGTCGTATTGCTGTGAACACGCGGTATAGCTCGTACATTTGTATGTGTAAGCAACACGATACACACACCACAGATAACGCAGTTACACGAAACAACAATATATTTCCGTCGCTTTAAACATGCTAGCACACACGCACTATGCGCGTGAACTTGACCAGTTAATGGCATTGCTAAAATTCGATAGTAACTTAACAAGCGCAGATAGCAGAAAGCGTTAAGCGTTGGTATGGAATTCAATCTGCCTCAGGTTCTAATCTCGTGAAACACAGTGCGGTTTTTTGCAAATATTATTATTTTTGTTTTCGATAATAATATTTTTTAAATATTGCTGCTTTTTTATGTTGTTATTGCAATAAAGGTTTTAGAATAAAAAATGCGTGATATATGATAACAAAATTAAAAAATATATGTTTATTCGTTATATTTATTTTACATAAGTTAATAAACTGCTACAATTATTTATCATTACTTCAGCTGAATAAGATGTGAAATAGATGTCAAGAAACTTAGAAGCAGTTTGTATTATTTAGACATATTTAAATTATGAAATATTTTAAATTTTTAATGGATTTTTTCACCATAAATATTAAGCTTTGATCATGGTCGAAGTAATTAAGTAATAAATAAGAATATTAGACTACTTAAAATGTAAAAAACTACTTACAGAATAGGTAATTTTAAGGTTAAATATGGGCAGTTTGTTTATATTTTATTTGTATTAATTATTTTACATTTTATTTGACTTTAGTAAATATTGGTTGTTATTGAGGTTAAAGCTTAAGTATTCATTTTCTTTACGAAAAGAAGATTGAAACTAAACCTCAAATTTTTATCCTAAAATAATACTATTACTAAAATAATATTAAACAATTTCGGTATATCTGCAAGAAATACGACAAACACCCTATTGAAACGTGCTTAAAAAATTCGTTACCATAAATTCATGCAATAACGAATCTGTTGTTTATTAAGTTGGTACGGTCAATATTTTAAGGGCAAAAACGGTTTTCTAGCTGGTCTTCAGTGATGCAAGCCTTCAGAGTGCACGGCGAACGGTTCATAATGACGTGTTTTTAATAATTCAGCAAAATGTCTCGTTGGTATGAAACCATTTGTTTCATTCACCATTTGACGTCGCTGCTACTCGATAATAATCCCCTTCCTCATATCTCTTAACCCTCACAGTATTTCTCTAGAACAAAGAAAAACATTGTTTTTATTACACATAATACCTTATTATTTATTATTCACTAATCGAATTAAACCTCACAATGAATTTAAAACTTTAAAGGCATCTTCTGTCTCAACAATACCTCTGTTCTATCAACAATACCCTTGATTAAGATTTATGTTTAGTAAAATATGAAATATATTAATGATAACACTCACACTTAGTCCGGTTTCATTAGATATTCACTTCACTTTTACGCAGCGCAATAATATTCTCTGATCTGATCTGATCTCTTCAATATATTTTATGCCTGCTTTTTGATAATAATAACCACAACACTGCGCTAAATACTCGTCACCAATATTATCCACGAACCAAAAAAGTTCTATTAATTGAATACTCGTAACAAACTGCATCTACCCCACAGAAATCGAAATAATTTACTTAGTTTTTTGTGGTCTACCTGCTAAACTTTAATATTTATGTGAACAAGACGAATGAAACTAAAAACGAATGATGATTATTGAACTAGTCATTGGTTGCAGACAAAGTGAGTGTGTGTGTGTAATATGCGTGTCTACAGTATTGTAACAACTTATAGAAGAAGGTCGTAAGTCAAACCGAAGCGTCAGTCTATTGCTTTGTGAGATTGCTCATGGACTTTTGGTCGGCACTGTACATATTGACTTCAGCACCGAATATCGGACGGACAATATTAAGCAACAATATCAGCCGAACCCACGCTTTTTGATAAGCAATTTATTCAAAGTGCTTACGTCCCACTATTCCCGTTACGATTCCTTCGATAAAAAATATTACATATTCCCTTGTAAGTTACACGTTTATTATTCACGGAACCGATTTCTAAAGAAAATGTTTTGTTTATAAATAAATAAGGATTCCTTATTAATAATGCGTTGGGATCGACAAGTACTTAGTTTTAGTTTTACAGAGGTTTTTGTTGAAAATGTTGTTCTACACTAATATCAGGTATAATAAAGAGAAAAATATGTATTTTTATTTGTAATGAATAAACTCAAAAACGACTGGATCGATTTTAAAAATTCTTTCACCATTAGAAAGCTATATTTTCACTGAGTAACATAGGTTATAATTTATAAATATATCACGCGGGCGAAGTCGCTGGCAGAAGCAAGTATTAAATAATAGAGGGTTAGAACATACTCTAATATGCCCCATGATTTAACATTTTTTAACCGACCTCCAAAAAGGAGAAGGTTATATGTTTGTAACGTTTGTATGTTTTTTTTAATGTATGTGCACCGATTTCTCCGTCAATTATGGACCGATTTTGTTTTTTTTTTTTTTTTAAAGGGTTTGCTTTCAAGCTGATTTCATATTAATTTTATTAACTTTGCTTGGATAGTTTTTGAGTCGGGTTCAATAATACGTATTTTTTCCCCACTTAGTATGTGGATGATAAGTTCTTGTCAATGTTATTTACATAGCAGGTAGTGGTATTTGAATTTGTATGGAGTAGGTACCACAACTAAAAAATGAAAAATAAAAACTTTTACAAAAAAAAATCAACCGACTTTTAAAAAAACACTACAAAGCGAAAAATAACTTTAATTTCGGAAGTCGGTGTCTTTGGTTTTGGATTTTCGTGTTTGCCACCGACTTTCGAAATTAAAGTAATTTTTCGCTTTGTAGTGTTTTTTTTGGATGTCGGTTGATTTTTTTTTTTGGACAAAGTTTTTTATAACTTATGACCATTTAGATACCACTGGGGAAGTGGAAAATGAGGAATAAGAGAGGTGTATGCAGTCAAAACTGATACAACTTTCCTCTTCAGCCTTCTTTCTACTTGGGTGCAAGACAGTAGTCAAAATGTTCAAACTTTCAAAGTTATAAAAGGAAATTAATGGCCAGTTCTGCATCTTTGCATACGCTATTAATGTTTTCTGCAATCTGTTTACTGAGTGTGGTATATGTTAGTGTAGTTTTGCTTATCATGGTGACCCATTTTAATCAAAAAGTTCACGACAGGTATATACCGTCATTTACGATTGTGATAATATTGTTAGTTTCAAATAGTTTCCATATCAATAACCATTGAATGGTCTCCATTTCTTTGAACTTAAAAAGAGACCATACCTTAAAAACTTTTCTTATATATCTAGTATATTATATACAAAATATAGGTCAATGATGTCATAGGCAGGTTTTCGTGTGAATATGAGGATCAGGTGTGTGGAAAAGTAGTCGCAAGCTTCAAAATTTAACAGAAAACGTACGAAAAAAGGATAGGAAGGAAAACAGATAGCTTTCCTCCTCACAATTTGTATTCAAGTCATAATAAGTACAGTTTGCATCGAAGAAAATTGCCAACCCATAATAACAATGTGAAAATAAACTTCGCTTTTTATAGACTGCCTCAAAAAAGGACGCAGACATTGAATATTAAATTTTGTATTGTTTATTATAATAATATTACTAACAATTGGCTAACTATTATGGTCAGGTGTATCATGACGTCAATGGGGTCTTTACGTCACATAATTGCGGTTCGTTTTCGATGTTTGGGCCCATTTGGGGACATTATTGGGGTACCGACGGCATTTGTTCCCAAATATAATTTTAAGGGTAGGCAACGTAGTAAGCTATTTTAGGGTAAATGAGTTTCGAATCACTGATCGCTGTGTTTTGTAAGCGTTTTAATTATATTTGGCTTTTTTGTGAGCAGCAGGCGTGAATAAGTAGACTTGGGAATTAAATGGCATCTGTTTCAGGTGAATTAATTTCTTAATTAGAAAACCTCTTTAGAGGCAAAGATGTCTTGGGCCGTCGAAATTCATCTGCTTTTTTATTTTAAGAACATTCAGGATTCGAATTCGTTGTGATTCATTTGTTTTTATGTGTTCTTTTTCTTCTTTTGTTTTTAAGAGTGGATAAAGTCTTAGAAAAGTTCACTTACCGTTAATGTAGGTATAGTTATTTGTACTTTTATAGTTTGCGAATTTTGAATATGATTGAGCAGATCCCGAAAATTTAAATTTACATTGTTGGCGACTTTCAGTTTAAAGTTAGGTTAGAGTTGTAAATAACGAAAGTATTACAAGGAAAATACTGTGCCAAACATATTTATTTTCAAAATATTAAATATGTAGGTGTAAAGTGCAGGATATGCATTGTGTAGTCAAAAATATTGTGATATAGGTACTTACGTATTATGTTTTTTTTTTTTACTTTTTGGCAGATTTTTTTGTTAAGATAGTTTAGTTGCTATTTCGATTGTTTAAAGTAACTTACAACTTTTATAACTTAGTATTGTAATAATAAAAAGTAATAAAACTTATTATATTCATATCAAACTATTTACCTACATTACATGAGACGAATTTTCATTCAACAAACAACTTTCGATACTTCACGAAACTTTTTCGAACTTGAAAAGTTTTTCAACTTTGTGAAAAATATTTTCTATGTTAAGTCCGGTCGTCGGAAAATACTTTCGGCGTAATTATTCACTACGACATGCGTTAAGTTATGCAGAGGTGCATTTGGTTCGCGTCCGCATAGCACTGAGGTATCGCGGCGACTGCTTTGCTGCCCAGCGTCCGTCGTCGTTGATGGGGACGTCAGCCAAGCATTTCTTCGGCGGCCGTACCGCGCATGCGCGGGCAAGCTCCGCCTCCTCAAACTTTTTCAGCGAAAAGTATACGATCTTTTTTCAAAACTTTTCTTTTATTATATTTCCCCTTTGAGCAGAAGGGATATTAAAAAGTTATAATTAATTGCTTTCATGTAAAGCTGTTTTTGTTTTGTCGGTGACAAGATGAGTGTATGTGATCGGTTACATAAAATTCGTTGACATTTTAATTAATGATTCGATTTTGTTTTCGATGAGCTGTATTGTTCTGATCAAATAAAATAAGATTAAATGACCCGTTATGCGTAATCATTTATCATAGTAAATAATATTTTCTGCATCAGAATATTTTTACAATTACATAAGTAGAGGTAGGTACCGTAACTGACCTATAGATATATAAAATCCCCTATGTTCCCCAAGGTAAGATAAACATTTATTTATTTATTTAAGCGTCTTAAATTTCTTAGTAGTAATAAAAGAGTTTTTTTTTACATAATTTTATCTAAGGACCTCTCGACCACTTTTTCCAATCTTGGGCTGTTCTCACCCAGTCGTTGTTTGCAAATTTTATAAGTTCGTTCGTTTCTCTTTTCCTTTTTCCGGGGAAGCCAGCCCATGTAGTAATTTTTCTAGTCCATCTCTCTTTACCCTGACGTGCATGTGACCAGCCCACTTCCATTTAAGTTTCTTGCAGTAAGTAGGTTAACGCATCAATAACGTTTGTCCTTTCTCTTATTTCGCTGTGTCGTTTTTTGTCTCTGAGTTTCAAGTTAAGAATGCTTCTCTCCATGGCTCTTTGGCATTTTTCTATTCTCCTAAGATAAGCATAATCAGCCATTAATGTTCACACTGCTGGGACACCGGCCGCCGCTCTTCGAGAGAGAGTGGGCTGTAATCTGCCACGCGGGCCCAGTGCGGGTTGGTAGATGTCATATTAGGTCTTCGAGTTTTAGGGTTCCGTACCTCAAAAGGAAAAAACGGAACCCTTATAGGATCACTCGTGTTTGTCTGTCCGTCTGTCACAGCCAATTTGCTCCGAATCTAATGGACTGATTAAGTTGAAATTTGGTACTCATATGTATTTCTGTGACCCTAACACGGACGTGTAACATAAATTAATTAATTTTTAATATGGGAGTCAATTTTGAGGGGCAAATCAGAAAATCAAAAACTAAGTTTTGCAAACTATACCGTGTGACGTATCAAATGAAAGGGCTTATTGCGAGGATCAATAAAAAAAAATATAGTACATTTTAAGATATTTAAGAAAATAAATGAAAATTGACCCTTATCTCCGAAACAAGCCTAAAATTTTGAAAAAAAACAGAGAATGGTTCTTTACTCATAGATTAGGTACAGGAAAACCCATAAGAAGTCTATGGTCTTAAAATAACACGGTAAATCTCTCAATATTGTGCGTACAAACTTACATTTGCACATCATTAATCTTTAAAATAAACCGACGGTCACAAAATCTTGACGACGTGAATAGCTCTATTCTGCAAGTCCAAGATTGGTTTACGGTAAATAATCTGGTACTTAATAAAAAAAAAACCAAATGCATTAGATTTAAATTACCTAATGTTAAAAGTAGCGAATGTGACATCATATTGAATGGAGAAAAACTGGAATTTATTAATCAAACAGTTTTCCTAGGAATCACGCTAGACGAGAAATTACAATGGGGACCTCATATAACATCTCTTGCGGGGCGGTTAAGCTCGGCCGCTTATGCTGTTAGAAAGATAAGACAGTTAACAGATGTGGAAACCGCGCGTTTGGTCTATTTTAGCTACTTTCACAGCATTATGTCGTATGGCATTTTACTGTGGGGTCGGGCTGCTGACATTGAATCCATCTTTATTTTGCAAAAGAGAGCTGTCAGAGCCATTTATAATCTACGTCGCCGCGAATCTCTCAGGGAACTTTTTAAAAGGATTAATATTATGACGGTACCTTGCCAATTCATCTATGAAAATATTATGTTTGTAAGGAAAAATCCACATCTCTTTAATAAAATAAGTGATAGACATAATTTTAATACTAGAAATAAAGATAAACTAGATCAACCATTTTACAGATTATCTAAAGTACATACATCTTTTATGGGGTACTGTGTTAAATGTTACAACAAAATACCTTGTGACATATTGCAATTAAATGAAAGAAAATTTAAAACTCATATCAAAAGTGCACTTTGTAAACAAGCATATTACAAATTAGAGGATTATATCCAGGATAAGAGTGCTTGGAAACATGCTGGTCCTGCTCCATAGGACAATTTAGAATCAAGACAAAATCAAACTGGTTGCTAATTTAATTGTAAAATTGATTATTTTGTGTTTTATGACATTGATTTAACATTCTGTGATTACTTTCTCACACACTGACTTATTAATTACAAAATTTTAGGAAAATCGTCTACTTTTACAATGTTTGTAAATATGTGAGCACCATGTATCTATCACATATTAAATTATCTGTCGTTGCTTCATTTTTAATTCTTTTTACCTATTGTGGTATAGTAATTTTATTCTAGGTGCATCGTCTTCACATATAATTATTTAACTAATGTACGTACCTATACAAACTATTGTAAAACATTTTAAAAGAGTAACGGTGGAGTTTCTTGCCCATTCTTCTCCATACGAAAACTACCTTTTGGAAGGGGCGACTAGAATCATTTTTAATATTTTGTAAATTTCGACGTTCAAAAGTGCCATACATGGGCCTATTTGAAATAAATGATTTGACTTTGACTTTGACTTTGAGTTGAAATGTATAGAAGAAAATGTTTTTAACTACAATGTTAAGTCTGTATTTGAGATAAATTCATTCCAAATACGGAACCCTTCATTGTGCGTAGTCCGACACACACTTGGCCGGTTTTTTTTTGGTAGTAGGACATGCCAGTTTGCTCAAGATGCTTTCCTTCATCGTTTTGAGAGCAGTAGTGACGAAATTATTTACACAAAGTAAAGCGCCTGCCTGGGTTCGAACCCACGACCTACAAACTCGTGAGTTGGGGCCGTTCCTACTGGGCTACCACTGCTCTCCCCAAGGTAGAGGTGTGTGTTAAATTGGATGTATCTACTCACTTTTCTCCAATCAATAGGTATTAAATATTATACAATAAAAATATACGAAATTAAAGTAGGTAAGTTTGCCTGTCTTTCTGTTACTTTTTACCACCTGACTGCCCCAGAAGGAGGGTAATGTTTTTCAAGAGTATGTATGTCTATTTCTTTGGCACGCTCTGTAGCCTAAACGACTTGATGGATTTTGACATGTGAGGTGTCGTTAGATTCGTCTTAATTGTGGAAGCGACTTATGTAAGCTATATAATCTGCTGCTGCCTCGTTGGTCTAGTGGTCGCAAGCGCTACTGCTGAGCATAAAGTCCTGGGTTCGATTCCCGGGTCGGGCAAAGTGTTATTGGGTTTTTCTATCTGAAATTTCTCAGTAGCAGCTCGGAGTCTAGATTTGTACCCGGTTGATGGCAATAAGCTTGCCCCCTATTACATGGGACTTAAACATAACTGGCGAAATGTGGGTGTACCTGCTACAGGGATACCTCTGCCTCACCTTTCGGGGAAGCAAGGCGTGATGTTATGTTATGTTATGTTATAATACAACGGCTACACGTATTTCAATGTTTGGCACACAAGTAGAAATTAATTGAAATGAAATTGTTTAAACTATAAATAGAATATCGGAATTACTTTTACACGTCATATTAAAAAAAAAATAAGCTAGATGAGTTCGGCGTTTCCTATCTGACTACTCTGAGAAAAAAGGTCGAAACAAAAAAAGGTCATTTTCTTTTTAAGTCCAGACATAGACCATGACTTGGGTAAGAGCATAGGATACTTTTTATGCCAGTCGTACGTTACCTTGGGATAATTTTCGACCACCACGCGGGCGAAGCAGGGGGCGAAAGCTAGTTCTGTTATACATTTTTTGTAAAAACTAGTGAAATAGAGGCCCTTGTTCGCTTTACGACAGATTGGCTTTACAACAGATTCGCTTTACGACAGATTCGCTTTACGACAGATTCGCTTTACGACAGATTCGCTTTACGACAGATTCGTTTTACGACAGATTCGTTTTGCGACAGATTCGTTTTGCGACAGACTCGCTTTACGATAGATTCGCTTTCGACAGATTCGCTTTGACAGATTCGCTTTACGACAGATTCGCTTTACGGCAAAAATTGTACAGTCGTATTGAAATGGTCTTCACGTAGTTTTCCTTGATATATTGGTATGTTGTCAAGCATCCAAACTACAGCCTGCAACTGAATAAATTAATTATCATCTGCCTAACCTTTTCCCAACTATGTTGGGGTCGGCTTCCAGTCTAACCGGATGCAGCTGAATACCAGTATTTTACATGGAGTGACTGCCTATCTGACCTCCACAACCTAGTTACTAGGTAACACGATACCCCTTGGTAAGACTGGTTGTCAGACTTTCGGGCTTCTAACTACCGGTAACGACTGTCAAAGATCCACAAATGACAGCCCGGACCAACGGCTTAACGTGCTTTCCGAGGCACGGAGGGGTCTTGGTATGTAAAGATGGTCACCCATCCACGGACCAACCGTGGCAAGCGTAGCTTAACCTGATCGATCGTCCCGTGTGGCTGTTATTACTTAGCCACAAGGTCCTCCTGCAACTGAATAAATTGTAAAGGAAAAACCTCGACAGCTTCGTTGGTCTAGTGGTCGTAAGCCACTGCTGAGCATGACGACCTGGATACGATTCCCGGATCGGGAAAAGTGTTATTGGGTTTTTCCATCTGGAATTTCTCAGTAGCAGAACGGAGTCTGGATTTGTGCCCGGTTGATGGCAATAGGCTCACCCCCTATTACATGGGACTTAAACATAACTGGCAAAATGTTAGTGTACTGCTTATTAAGTACCTACACCCTTTGGAGATTACAGCTTATGTTAAGCATGATGAAAATCCTAAAAACCTCACCTGACCTGAAACCGATTGATATTGAATTTTCTAGAATCTATAAGCTGTTGTTACTAGAACATTCGATTCCCCTATCGACTCATTAAAAACGTGGGCTTTAAAGGTCTGTGATAAACGATTAAACCATGCTGTAATGATGAAAGGGCAGGTTCCGTACCTAATACAATCGATACTATAATTAGCTAAACGCTTACCTAATGAGGAGTCGTATAATGAAGTGCTCATTCATTATTATTTACATATTGTATTGATGAATGGAGGTGTTACTTTGATAGATATTATTAGGCATAAGTACCTATCTATACCTCTTGCGCAATTGTGAGGCATAACGTTATAATTATTTAACAATGAATGTGCTCGAAAAGAGAGTTTTCCAAGCCGCCAAATTGTACAGAAAGTGCCACTTTTTCACACTAGTGCTTTTACTTTTCAGTTTATTTTTTGTTTTTAACTTCGTTTCAGCCCGATACAATTTATTTTTATTTTTTTGAGAAAAGTTTTACAAACTAGATGATGATGATGATGATGACGAAGATGACGATGACGATTACGATAGCGATGACGATTGCGATGCCAATGAAGATGATGATGATGATAAATATTGTTTACATAATTTAAACGTCGGCCAACATGTCAGGTGTTACACATCATATGCGACTACTGTAAGGCTCGCTCGTTTTCTTTTATTTCCTTGCACAATGCATAGTAAAATGTTGTATGATACACGTGCGTAAGGTGATTTCCGACTCGTATCGACTTATACACTCATCGGAAATCACCTACTTTCCGCACTTGTAGCATAAATAATTATAGTCAGTCTGTAATAGGTAAACGACATGTACCTAGGTGCCTCTTTAAGTGATTATGCTACATACTTCTTCTTTTCGTGTCGATGATGATAATTTTTTTTTGTTTTATTTTTTTTATTTTTTTTTTATTTTTTTTAGGTCATCCGAGGTGCATGTGAACGGGCACTGAGGACACTCCAGCAAGTGGGGCATGGTCTAATCAGAAGCACCGCACTCGCACTGGGTGTTGGATGGGTCAGTGATACTTCGACAAATGGTGTCTGCAGCGGCCTACTTGGGTACGCAATCGATTGAGAGCTTTCCGTGTAAATTAACATTTTGATTAAATTTTGTTTTCGCGGGGCTAACTTAGCGCATCCCCATAAAAGATTGGTGGGGGGTGACAGACGGCAGTTTTTGCCCCGCCTCAAAAAAAATCTAGATCCGGGTCTGTTTATGGTGAAGAAAATTTACGAAACAATATTGGTGAAACATGTTTTTGTATTACGGGGAACAATATGTTACAAATAATATCGTATTTCGTTTGTGGAAATTACATAGGAATTTACATTGCTGGTAAATTTAATTTACTATACCCCTGTCTACCTTTTAAAAAATACAGGCGTAATGCTTGTATGTTTATGTAGTTAAAAACAAGTGCGAGTCAAACTTGCACACGAATGGTTCCGTATCGTATTAAGATCGAGCAAAAAAATGCCGAAAAATACGATTTATTCCGTTCTAATACCAACAACCACTAGTATTTTAGTGTTCTAATACCACTAGTATTTTTTTCAACTCATATTTATTTTTTATTCCGAAATCTATTGTTTAAGCTAATGTCAAAACAAGTTCAAAGATATAAGGTAGAGTCAGTAAAAAAAAAAATTGGAAAAATGCTTTGTATGTTAGACCTTTAATGAAAAAAAAATCTGTTGAATCCAAAAAAAATTGTTAGTAAACGTCTAGTTCAATAATAAAATATGACTTATAATCAACTTTATTATAGTTTTAGTTCCTCCTTGTACAGTAAGCGCTCAAAAGTGCATGAGCACGCTAAGAGTCGTATTGCTGTGAACACGCGGTATAGTCTGTACATTTGTATGTGTAAACAGTCAGACGTCTGTGGTGTGAGTGCCGTACACACACCACAGAGAACGCAGTTTTGAACTACACACTATCGTATCGTCACGGTTCGCGGGCGCCGCACTTATATTTCCATAACTTTTGCTAGCACGCATCATACTCGTACGCGTGACCTTGGCCAGTGTATCGCATTGCTAAAATTCGAAAGTAAATTATATGTGCAGATAGCAGAAGGCGTTAAGCGTTGGTCTTAGATTCAAGATGGCTAAGGTTCTAATCTCGTGAATCACAGCGCTGTTTTTGCAAATATTATTATTTTTGTTTGCAATAATAATATTTTTAAATATCCTGCCTATTTATTAATGTTGTTATTGCAATAAAGGGTTTAGAATAAAAAATGCGTGATATGTTATAATAAAAAATAAATAATATTTATTCGTTATGTTTATTTTACTTAAGTATAGTTATCAAACTGCTACAATTATTTATCATTACTTCACCTGAATAATATGTGAAATAGATGTCTAGAAACTTAGAAGCAATTGGTATTATTTTGACATATTTAAATTTTGAAATGTTTTAAATTTTAAATGGATTTTTTTGCACCATAAATATAAAGCTTTGATCATGGTCTAAGTAATTAAGCAATAAATAAGAATATTAGACTACTTAAAATGTAAAAAAATCTACTGACAAAATTGTTGATTTTAAGGTTAAAGGCAGTTGTTCATATTAATTATTTTAAACTTTATTTGGCTTTAGTAAATATTGGTTGGTATTGAGGTTATAGCTTAAGTATTCATTTTCTTTACGAAAAGAAGATTGAAACTAAACCTCAAATTTTAATCCTAAAATAATACTATTACTAAAATAATATTAAACAATTTCGGTATATCTGCAAGAAATACGACAAACACCCTATTGAAACGTGCTTAAAAAATTCGTTACCATAAATTCATGCAATAACGAATCTGTTGTTTATTAAGTTGGTACGGTCAATATTTTAAGGTCAAAAACGGTTTTCTAGCTGGTCTTCAGTGATGCAAGCCTTCAGAGTGCACGGCGAACGGTTCATAATGACGTGTTTTTAATAATTCAGCAAAATATCTCGTTGGTATGAAACCATTTGTTTCATTCACCATTTGACGTCGCTGCTACTCGATAATAAGCCCCTTCCTCATATCTCTTAACCGTCACAGTATTTCTCTAGAACAAATAAAAACATTGTTTTTATTACACATAATACCTAATTATTTATTATTCACTAATCGAATTAAACCTCACAATGAATTTAAAACTTTAAAGGCATCTTCTGTCTCAACAATACCTCTGTTCTATCAACAATACCCTTGATTAGGATTTATGTTTAGTAAAATATGAAATATATAAATGATAACACTCACACTTAGTCCGGTTTTATTAGATATTCACTTCACTTTTACGCAGCGCAATAATATTCTCTGATCTGATCTGATCTCTTCAATATATTTTATGCCTGCTTTTTGATAATAATAACCACAACACTGCGCTAAATGCTCGTCACCAATATTATCACGGCACGAACCAACAAAGTTCTATTAATTGAATACTTGTAACAAACTGCATCTACCCCACAGAAATCGAAATAATTTACTTAGTTTTTTGTGGTCTACCTGCTAAACTTTAATATTTATGTGAACAAGACGAATGAAACTAAAAACGAATGATGATTATCGAACTAGTCATTGGTTGCAGACAAAGTGAGTGTGTGTGTGTAATGTGCGTGTCTACAGTATTGTAACAACTTATAGAAGAAGGTCGTAGGTCAAACCGAAGCGTCAGTCTATTGCTTTGTGAGATTGCTTATGGACTTTTGGTCGGTACTGTACCTGCATAATTTTTTTTTTTTTGCAAAAACATCAAAACAAGATTTTTTTTATTTATTATTTTTAAACCAATGTTGAATATATATGCTGTTGGTGTTGTTTAATAAATCAAATTTCAACTGTCTACCTATTGCGGTTCATGAGATACAGCCCGCTGACAGACAGACGGACGGACTCACAGACGGACAGCGGAGGAAAATTTTAAGTAAGCAAGGAAATAAAAAAAACAAAGACCGCAAGTTAACATTGCTCACTAAACTACTCTCATTCGTTAACCCCCCGAGCACCTTCAAGCGTTTGTTAGCCAACATTATTGCATAGTTAACCCTTCTCCCGCCGGCACAGTCGGCACGAGCTGTAAATGTTGAACAACGATACCAAATCGTGAGTTGTAAAGTGTTTACGAATAGATATAAAGGCAACAATGACCCCGACTGCGACGGGTTAATATTTGCAGTTTTCGACATTTATTTTAGGGTAAGCATGATATTTTTTTTACAAGAGACTGTCCTATTACGATTTAATAGTTAAGATTCTGCTATTTAGTGTAAAGTTCGTTTTTTAATACCAGATAGTAATTTTACAGGCATAATGTTCCCACTGCTGGGACACAGACCTCCTCTTTGTTAGAGGAAGTGGGCTGTAATCTACCACGCGGGCCGAGTGCGGGTTGGTAAATGTCACATGTCTTCGAATTTTTGGTTCTAAGACATGCCGGTTTCCTCACAATGTTTTTCTTCACCATTTTGATAGCAGTAGTGATGAAAATATTTACACAAAGCAATTTATAATTAGCTATAAGTAAAATAAAATCCAGAAACTATATGAATTGCATTGAATATTTGTTGTTCAGAAAACACATAGATAGTATTTTGTTTATAGATTAATGGGAAAGTGGATGGTAGGGTAGTTCAGGAAATGAACATCGCCGGACAAAGCAATCGGAACTGTTTTTCCTGTTGACAGAACTGAAAATCAGACTAAGGCACCTGTCCCACCGCCGACGAGGAAGCGACTAGCTGTCAACGATTTCCTCGCTCAAGAAACGTACAAAAGATCTGAGGTCCCGTGTAGTAAAAGAGATACATATATACACGGTGATTTTTAATTCATTTTTAACCTTTCTGGACGTGAAATTACTTATGATTATAAACAACTTTCACTAAGAGACCAACACTGAAATGTCGAAAAAATATCTGTTGTTTCATACAAAAATGCAATATTTACACGATGAAAATTTATGAAACAGATGTATTAATTTTTTTTGCTATTTCGTAGTTGGTCCCGTAGTGAAAGTTGTTTATAATCATGAGTACCTACTTTCACCTCCTGGAAGGTTAACAGTGAATTAAAAATCACCGTGTATTAATAGTTGATCGCTGACTGTCCACGCCGCTGCGGCCGTCGGCGAGTACTCGTTTGTCACACAAGTGCTATCAAGGACTCGCTCGCTCGCTCGCCGGCAGTACATTCGCCGAGAGACTCACGCTTGGTACATACACATACCAGCGAGTAATCGCTCGTCGCCGTCTCGCACTCACTACTCGCCAACTCGTTTTTAGACGCTAGCTCTACTTACTTCTCGTTAATCGCCGGCGGTGAGAGATGCCTTAATCTCATGTCACACTATTTAGAAACGTTACATATACGTCACTGAATAATGTGACATGAAAGAAGTAAAAGCTCCATTCATTTCATCACCTACAAGATCATAGTTTCACAAATTTTTGACGCCATATTTTAGTTAAGTTAGGATATTTTATTTAATGTGTATTGTTAGAAGTATATGCTAGTATAATATTATCTGTTGTAAATATATTGAAAAAAAAAACGCAACTAATACAATACCTATTTAACAAATTAATTTCTAATCTTATTTGACTCCCCTCATACAGCTGTCGATCGAGAGAATTCGCTAGAGTGCGCGAGAACGCGCGAGGATTCGCGTGTCTACTCAGTCATGCGCTCTACGGGTGGATAAGTTCTCTTAAAATCTAGCCTTCTAATGCACATATTACTATTTCTTCGCTTCGATGCGCTGCGACACATAATCAGCCTATAATGTTCCCACTGCTGGGACACATGTCTCCTCTCAGTGGGAGGGAGTGGGCCGTTATCGACCATTGGGCCCAGTGCGGGTTGGTAGATGTCACATGTCTTCGAATTTTTGGTTCTAGGACATGCCGGTTTTCTAACGATGTTTTGCTTCACCGTTTTGAGAGCAGTGACGCGCTTCGTTAATATTAAGTACAGTTGGCCCCACGTCGCTGGTAACACTTAGACCTTGAGCTGGCCTAGCATAGTACAGAGTTTCAATAGAATAGGAGGCCAGCTGATACTGATTTTGTTACCACTGACGTGCAGCTGTACATAAAGTTGAAGTTCTTTACTAAGCTACAATCAAAATGTCAAATATATATCTAGACAAAGCTGGGAACTCGTCGAAAAAAATAGCGTCCAACTGTTGACCGCTAAATGCACGCACACTAGAAAAGCACCATGGTAGTACAATAACGTGGTGCGAGTGTTAGACGTAGCTGTCACGCACACCAGCATAAAGAAGTTGACTTGTTTGTTTTAGTTCTTTTGCAGCGCGACACTCTATCTAGAAATATTAATAATCAAAGGCTACAATCTTAACATGTTAATCTCTCATATTGTTACCCGTAATACTTTGAAATCCTTTTTAGGGTTCCGTAGTAAACAAGGAACCCTTATAGTTTCGTCATGTCCGTCTGTCTGTCTGTCTGTCCGCGGTCTAGCTCCAAGACTGTTAGTACTAGAAAGTTGTAATTTGGTATGGGTATACATATTAATCATGCCGACAAAGTGGTAAAATAAAATTATGAAAAATATTTTTCCCCTACACGTAAAGTGGGGACGTTTTTTTTTTTTTCTTTCCCTTGGTGTGGGGTATCGTTGGAAAGGTCTTTTAAAAACATTGTGAATGTGTTAATACCATTTTTGAATTCAGAGATCCGTTTGCGAAATATTAAGCTTTAAAGTGCAAATTTTTGTTAGAGTCAAGTGTCCCCCCCCCCCCTGCTGGGTAAATGATTGGTTTTGGATGTGTGAAAAAAATCACAGCAGTAGTTTATACAGGGTGATTTGGAAGATGGGTGCAAAGCTTTAAGGCGAAGATAGTACAGACAATTTAGAACCATTTAAGCCATGGTTGTCTTAGACGAAGTCTTACCAAATATTTTTAACAACATTTTTAAGTTTTTTTTCGGAAATTCTCAAAATTTAATGTAAACTGCATAATTATGGCCAAATTGAATGATAAATGAATTCATTTTTTATTTATTTAATTAAAGTAATGTGTAAGCAATCAAGCAAAACATGTTTTAGGCTTCTGTGTCATTAGACATTTTTTTTACAGACATTTAAAGCTCAGAAAAAATAAAAAATTTGTACACTACGTCTTTTAAACCTTATTAAAAATTAAAAAATTTGGTAAGACTTCGTCTAAGACAACCATGGCTTAAATGGTTCTAAATTGTCTATACTATCTTCACCTTAAAGCTTTGCACCCATCTTCCAATCACCCTGTATAACGAAATTAAAAGGAAAACTATCACAGATAAGTAGGCTCCACAAGTTAATGAGTAATAATCGACCAACTTAATTTTACAGTTTCAAAAACATGTTTTCCCATACATTCCGTATGGGAGAACATATTTTTCAACTATAGAGTTAAGTTTGTTTTTAGTATAAATTCATCCCAACTACGGAACCCTTCATTGTGCATGGTCCGACACGCACTTGGCCGGTTTTCGATACATCTTTTAGTCATTTCTTCTACAGTATAAAATGGGGAGACTATAATAAAAGCTGCAGGTATGTATATGTGTAATAAATAAATAATAAATTATTTTTTGCAGCAGTGTGGTCGCACTTCTTCTAGACAGGTTTGTGCACAAATTGCCGCCTTTATAACGAGCCTGCATGTTTTTATGACTCAGCAACAGCTTATATAGGTATCCCCAACTAAAAACACTGGTCTGAGACTATGTTGCTGTGATATTTCACACCTGCTCCAGGTAACATTATAGTTAAAAACTGCATATTTTAATCTATTTCTCTAATCAGTAATAACATTTTAAAATAGGACATAAAATTGTCATAAACTCTCATAATGTTTCCTAAAATAATATTCGTTATACGTCGGGTGCCATCTTGATAACAAGTTAAAATGGCCGCCGGGTTACGTAGCTTTGTAACTACAATGTATTGTCCATAATATTTAATGTTATACTTTTTGGCAGACCTCCCTATTTCTAATATCGTTGAGCTGAGCTAGACTTTATAGTAAATGAAAAGATTTTGTTCTAGAACCTTTTTTCGTGTAAGCACAAATATAATGACAATTTTTGTCTTAGGCACTAAGATTCTCGTGTAGTTTCCAGTAAAGACCGCTACTTTACGCTTGTATGCTTTGATTATTATTTATGTCTAGATAGAGTGTCACGCTGTCAAAGAACTAAAACAATCAAACCATGTTTTTTATGCTGGTGTGCGTGTTAGCTACGTCTTACACTCACGCCACGTCATTGTGCTTTTCTAGTGTGCGTGCTTTTAGCGGCCAACAGTTGGACGCTATTTTTAGAATCTCGTGGCTAAATAATAACAGCCGCACGGGTCGATCCATCAGGTTAAGCTACGATTGCCAGGGTTGGTCCATGGATGGGTGACGTTAAGCCGTTAGTCCCGGCTATCATTCGTGACTCTTTGACAGTCGTTACGGGTCGTCAGAAGCCCGAAAGTCTGACAATCTGTCTATCCAAAGAGTATCGTATTACCCAGTTACTGGGTTGTGAAGGTCAGATAGGCCGTCGCTCCATGTAAAATACTGATATTCAGCTGCATCCGGTTAGACTGGAAACCGACTCCAACATAGTTGGATGAAAGCTAGGCAGATTGATTGAGTTGGACGCATATTTCTATCTTTGCAGGTATGGGTGTTTAAGGGGGAAGCGTCAGGGTAGCCCGCGAAATTCAAATTTTCTTATGTTTTTTGCATTTTGCAGGTCAGTGTCAGGTTTTATGTTAATTAAAATATGATTCGCGACCGTAACAAATATGGCTTTACTTAATTATAATCATTACAATCAGCAATAGTGATTAAGCAGAAGATAAAGGTGTCAAATGTCGTGATTTCATGAAATCATGACATTTGACACCTTTGCTAACTTATAGAGTTGTATTGCTGATTGCAATGATTATAATTGAGTAAAACCATATTTGTTACGACCGCGAATCATATTTTAATCAACATAAAACCTGACACTGACTTGCAAAATGCAAAAAACGTAAGAAAATTTGAATTTTGCGGGCTACCCTGACGCTTCCCCCTTAAAGGCAATCAGATTTTGACAGGAAACTGGGGGAACAGTCCTTTTCGCACCTCCAACCTACCACCATCAGACTGAGCTTAGTCCAGCCAGTTGTTAAAGTTTTAACACTGCTTGCTGCTACTGTAAATACAGCAATTTAATTGGGAATCAAACGAGCTTACCTGTTAAGCGAAGTCTTGATTCAAATTTTATAAACGGTTAGCTCGCGTTCAATCACTAGCTAATTTTGACAATCAAACGTAGATATTTCTCTCTCTTTCTAAATCTGTTTAAGACTGATACTCTGTAAAGGAAGCTTAAATTATTTAAAGGCCCGTTTGCACCACAAATCCCTAAATACGTTTAGCGGTAAACGAATTGTAATAATGGTTCTGTTTCTGATAATCTTTTGAAGATTATAAGTAGAGACAAAATCATTCACATTGAGAGGCATATATTCTTCCAGTCAATATGATTTTTTTTGTACTTGACCTTACTTGGGAACCTTCCCGTTATGGAGATACTGAAAATCAATATACCAACTTTTTTAACGTTTCTTTACGAAAACAAATTTAACTTTTAGTACCCCCACGACCCCTGCATCGTTGCGCGCACTCATAAGCACAATTTTTTTAATACTTTACATTGCGCACTACCGTAAACAGCGACTTTTAACACCAAAAATAAAAGTCGTTTCCCAGCAATTATTTTTTACCATGTTACTTAGTTTGATGTACCGAAGGCCGAGGCTGCTCGTGGCTAAGTAATAACAGCTTGCCGGGGTTGGTCCGTGGATGGATGACCATCTTTACATACCGAGACTCCTCCGTGTCTCGGAAAGGACGTTAAGCCGTTGATCCCGGCTGTCATTCGTGGATTTTTGACAGTCGTTATGGGTCGTCAGAAGCCCGAAAGTCTGACAACCAGTCTTAACAAGGGGTATCGTATTACCCAGTTACTGGGTTGTGGAGGTCAGATAGCCAGTCGCTCCATGTAAAATACTGGTATTCAGCTGCATCCAGTTAGACAGGAAGCCGACCCCAACATAGTTTGGAAAAGACTAGGCAGAAACGGCTTTATGATGGGTCTTTTTACACCCTGTATGTTAAGGGCTAAACGGATTTAGCTATGTGTGGTGCAATCGGACCTTAGTCAAGTCTTCAACATATTCTTTAACAACTAGGTACATACGAGTACATGTTATAAAAAATATATTAATAGAGGAAGAGAGGATCTATATTTTTCTGTTCTAACTTTTGTTTAAAGAGGAAACAGGTTAAACAAATTAAACTGAAAGTTAATCAACAAAGTGGTTATAATAAAATAATATAATCGTTTTCAAGTGGTCTTATCGTTCAACACTTCAATCAGTAATTTATTTCATCGTCTTGAATCAATTTCTTTAATCAATTCGATAACTTTATCTGTTGTTAATCAAGAATCAATCAATTTGCTATTTTCGATTTATTACTAACTTGGAGAAGGAAAGTTTAGTAACTTGAATAAACTTGGATTTTTGGTAAACAGTCCTTCAAAGTACAAAAACAATAAAGGTTTAGTAAATTATGAACTTTCTTTACACAACCTTTAGGTTATTATAGAAAATTGACTAACTGTGTATAACATAACATTACGCCTGTATACTCCGAAGGGTTAGGCAGAAGTGTACCTACTTATACAACACCTACATTTCGCCAGTTATGTTTAAGTCCCATGTAATAGGGGACGAGCCTATTGCCATCAACCGGGCACAAATCCAGATGGAAAAACCCAACAACATTTTACTCGACCCGGGAATCGAAACCAAGGCCCTCATGCTCAGCAGTGGCGCTTGTGATCACTAGATCAACAAGGCAAGAAAGTCACAAATAAATCAATTGTTAATTAGAAGAAGAGAAGAAGATTTCTCAAAAACGCATTGCCTTGGAATACAGTATTTCTTTTTTTGTTAATGTCCCTCGGGTATCATCGGATTTCCGAATACAAACGTATGCAAATTTCCATGTCCATCAGTTATTAGATTTATCGTGTATAATAATTTGAATTCAGAACTAAGTACTTTGTTGTCGCTTTGTTTTGATTTTCGTGTGAACTATATAGAGCTGTAAAACTATTTTTCTATCTGTCGTGCCTGTGACTTTAGCGGCTTTCTTCCCATTTTTTAAATAAATTACATTAAGTTAAAAAGAGTATTAACAACTCTTTATACTTCCAAGTCGATTGAAAGCGTCCAGTCTACACCAAGTGCAAAGGGCAACTGATAGAAATCTGACGACTGACGAAACACGAGGTTTGACATTAAGAACTCATTTGTAAGTAACGTTCATAATATCTAGGAATAGAGAAAAAGAATGTTCCTCTGATACAATAAGGAATCCACAAGCAGGAAAAACGGACAAATGCAATAAGTTCATATAGCCTGTACTATTCTCAAATATCACTTTAGACGTCTTTCGATGACCACTATGTAGTTTCCTCGATTCCATGGAACCGACGCACGATTATTCAAAGCTTGCCACAATAAAAAATTAAATAATTTGCTGTAAACTGAACGTTACCAAAAATAAGTTAACAGATGATAGCGAAAGCGGAAGGTAGCATCTTTCCGCTTCCGCTATCATCTGTAAACTCATTTTTTTAAAGGAAACCAATTATTGCAATTTCTGGGTAATTCTGAGATAGCGTTTGATTTGGTTCTGAGTGAGCCCCTGATCATTGAAGGTCATATATTCTTAGTAAATACATTCTTTGGCAGTCGCATGACAGAGGTATCCTGTAAAATCTATCACTAGTGCAAGCCAAAATGCCTCCACTTCAAACTTAACTCTTGCATTGAATCACATTCCCACATAACATGAAGTCGAGTGTCTCCAACATTGAATGTAAGAGATTTACAGCGCATTGTCCCATGCTCATTCAAGTAGAAGTGATAATCGGGGATGATTGAAGTCAGACCTGCGGTAAGTTGCACAGTTGAAAACGCTAGGAAAAATATGGAGAGGTAAACAAAGTTTGGTTACTTATTTTTGTAGTTCTTCTTTTCGAGTCGAATACATGAAATTAAATTAAATTTATTTGCCAGAATATAGGTACATACATAATAATATCATTAAATTATATCAAAATTTGCAGTCTTTCTTCGTTAATATTAATTAGACACATTAACGTTATTAAATATATTAAATTACTTTATTAGATTATATCTCACAGTCAAGACAGTTCATCAATTTATTGATTAGATTTATAAATAATGTCAAAAATTATAATTTAAATAAAGTGTTCGTAAATTTATATAGTTATACATCATGTTTGCATAAAATGTAAATAACCATCTATTGAATAAAAACATCTGTCACAAAGCCAATATTGTTTAAAGTTCTATTAAATTCTAAGTTAGTACTCATTTTTATTATTTTTTCTGTATAATGTTAGACGGGTTGGATCCGCCGCGAGTAGGTGGCCACGCCAATCGCAGCATCAGTGGCTTCTTTAAGTCCTCAGAAGTGCAGGTGTGTGGGCACTTTGGACACTCCAGCACATGGGACATGGTTTAGTCAGGAGCACCGCATTTGCGATGGGTATCGATTTTGTCGGTTGGTTTCAAACTGCGGCCGAGGTTGGATCATCATCTGCCTTGCCTTTTCCCAACTATGTTAGGGTTGGCTTCCAGTCTAACCGGATGTAGCTGAATACCAGTATTTGACCTCCACAACTCAGTTACTGGGCAATACGATACCCCTTGGTAAGAATGGTTGTCAGACTTTCGGGCTTCTGACGACCCGTAACAACTGTCAAAGATCTACAAATGATAGCCGGGACCAACGGCTTAACGTACTTTCCGAGGCAAGGAGGGGTCTTGGTATGTAAAGGTGGTCACCCATCAAATTCAAATTCAAAAGTCAATTATTCAAACTAGGCTGAGAATCAGCACTTTTCGAACGTCAAAATTACATAAGACAGTCCCCCAAAACGCCCACCCTTCACCACTTCCGAGTGCCTTTTGCTGGGAAGAAGAAGTGGAGCAACAAACTGCCCAGCAGCACAGCTGTCTGTTCAAGTTAGAAAAAAATTATTCCATACAATACATCCGAACCAACCGCGGCAAGCGTAGCTTAACCTGATAGATCGACCCTTGCGGCTATTATTACTTAGCCACAAGCCCCACAAGCCCCAAGGCCGAGGTTGGATAATAATATAAAGGTGAATGTGTTCTTCTATAATTTCTAACATGACAATATTATCGTCGACGCCCCTAAAACTTATGGAAATACGTGCACGTTATAACGTCATCATGGACGGTTCAGAAACATCTTTATATATTATACTTCCCTGTGATATCGTGATGCTGTGGACGTCACATTTAAAATGATAAAAATGCCCCTAGGAGCGGTTTCATTGCGTCAAGTTGTCAGAAAGTCGTTGCTCACTTGTAGCAAAAGGGTTTGCCGATGCATTACCCATTACCCTTAGAAACATCGGAATGTATCATTTACTTGTAAGTTCTCCGCCAATAATTGGTAACTTTGTAAAGTGAAATCTCTAGATGTGCTTGCAAACAGTATACACAAGTCTGCATGTTTGTGCATTGTTTTTAGGGATGCATCGATACGCATCTTGGCCAATACGATACCGATATTTATGAACACGTATCAGCGATACCGATACCGATACGGATGGTTAAATTAAAAGGACTGACTGTTATTTTTTTAATTATATTTAATATACTTTCAATCATAAAATATTCTCAATTAATAATTAAAATAAACATTAAAAAGTTTTTTGTTTTTAGTATTTCTCAAGTTATGCAGAGAAAGGCGATTTGAATTAGGCCTGCTCTAGAAAATAGTCTTTCGCTCAGATGCAACAGAATAGGGGTAATTATAGTACCTTTGCGCCAATCTTTTATACGCCAATCTTTTATACCCGTATACTTAGGTTTTTGAAAAGCGCAAAATTTTAAATGTATCAGTGTATCGGAAAATAAATATCGTCGATACCGATGTATCGGAAAAATCAAAATATCGCCGATATATCGGTATCGGCTGCACCCCTTTTTTTTTGGGTGGGAAATTATCAAATAACTTTTCCCGCTCTGGGTGGAGCGGGAGGGCGTGTCAGACTCTTACTGACTAAAACCCACCCGTGTTCCTTCAGTTACCATGTTGCCAGGGTATCCCTTTCGGACTTTTCCGCAACCCCGGCAGGCATCGACCCTAGCAGACCCCGTCAGTTCTGCTAACATCTCTTTGAGGCGCACGTGGAACATAACGCGCCGTCGACCCGGGCCTGGTCCATATCGGACGGCAAGCTACCCATTGCTCACCGTCCGCAGGTACATGACCCCTGAAACAAACATCATTTTAATAAGTATTTATTTCAACCTGGATTCAAATTCACGACATGTAGCGCAAAACCAATCAATCGCTCAAGTAGCCTTGCCCGTCAATCGGTAACTATACGAAGCAGAGATGACAATAAGGCAATAAATTAAACTTCGTATATGTAATGACGTTCCCAGTCTGCATACAAAAATTCAACCAAATATATCCAATAGTTTAGTCATTATAGCTTGTCAAAGATTGGCAAAACCCATCGTTGGCCCTTCACTACTATTTAGAGCAGGGATTCCCAAAGTGGTCGATATCGACCCCCTGGGGTCGATATCGGTTTCCTAGGGGTCGACATAAACGAAGTCAGAATGAAAAATAACACTCTGTAGCAGCTGTTTTAAGTTAGCGGACCATTATGAATAAGGGGGTTGATCTTAAAAGTAGGTAATTTGGCCATGGGGGTCTGAGGTAACAGTTCATTTTGGAAAAGGGGTCACTTGTCCAAAATAGTTTGGGGATCCCTGATTTAGAGTGTTCGAAAAAATCACGTTTTTAATTTTAATTTTAAGAGGGTTTATCCTAAAAGTTGGCAACGTCGCAAATAGCTGTCAAATATTTACCTGTTTTGATTAATTTGACAATATTTCTGTATGGAATTAAGAAAAGTGGCTAACTACGGAACTAAAATATTGATTATGAAATGCAATAATTAACATCGTAACACCGAATATTTAGTTTTAGATTTAAAAAAAGTTTTTGAAAACTTTCCAAATGCCTTTTTTACACCTAAAACGGTTACAACATCAAATTCAGTGTTATAATTGCAATTTATTATTAATATTCTAGGTCGCTAGTTAGCCACATTTCTTATTTCCATATTGCCAAATTAATCAAAACAGCGAAATATTTGACATATATTTGCGACGTTGCCCACTTTCAGAATAAACGCTCTTAAGATTTATTTGACAATTTAAAAATAATCCTTTGCATTCTTAATATCAGTGTTTTCTTTTATATTCGTATTGTCATCTCCACGTTGTATATTCCTACGTATATGTAATATATATACGTTTATATAATATTATAAATGCGAAAGTTTGTGAGGATGGATGGATGTTTGTTATTCTTTCACGCAAAACCCACTGAACGGATTTGAATGAAATATTTGGCACACAGACAGTTTATAACCTGGATTAACATATAGCATAATCTTATCCCGATATTCCCACGGAATCGAGACTTATGCGGGTAAAACCGCGGGGCGCTGTTAGTACTTACTAATTCCATGGTATCCAACTGGATGACAAAAACAATCACCTATCTACCCAGAAACGAAACCAAACATTGGACTTATTAAACACGACAATTGGACACTAATCAATCGCCAACATAATCAGCCAATGCCAACAATGTTGGCTGTATTATGTCGGACAGATTATTGGCCATATTCGCTGGTCATCACACTCCATTGGCTATCCAACGACAAAGCAAACAAAATTCTACAACGTGTTGCTCTAACTGATTGCTGTAGGATGTAGAAATTCGATTCGGGTACTGGATACGACATTACTTTGTCAAAAGAACAATGATGTAGGAACCAGTGACCGCTTAACCTGTCATAGTTCGACAATGGTTTAATCAAAGCGTAAGAATTTTTTGTTATTATTGCCATTACTTAAAGGTTACGGTCAATTATAGCGTTTTGTATACAAACCTCGTGCAAATTTACAGACGATCAACAAATCAATACAATATGTGTCTTGCTTTTCAAAAGTGGAATGAGTCAGATGATTATTGGTACGTCTTTTATTAAACCTTCGTAAATCTACGCCGTGAACGGATACCTTAATGTGTTTGTATGCAATGAGCGCATAATTATCAGATCTCGGAGATGTTTTTGAATCTTAAGGGGGATTCGCTAAGGTAACCCCGATTTTTTTGTCGGTGTCAGGTTGTATGTTGTTTAAAATATGATTTGCGACCGAAACAAATACGGCTTTACAGAATTATAATCATTACAATCAGCAATACAACTCCTTAAGTTAGAATTGGACACAAATGTCACGAATTCACGATTTCATGAAATAGTCATTCAATGGGACTAAATGAACTTAGAGAGTTGTATTGATGACTTTTTAATAAAAATTCTATAAATAAATATTTGATTCGGCCGCGAATCATATTTAGATCAACATACAACCTGATACTGACCTGCAAATTGCAAAAAACGTAAGAAAATTTGAATATCGAGAGCTACCCTGACATTTTCGCCTTAAGTGCCACATCCAGCCATTGTAATCATTATTCCTCGCCAGGGGTCGTAAATTGAATGAATAACTCTTCAGCTGCCATGGCGTGGCACAATGTCGTTTCCGAAGTGTTACAGAATTTATCAACAGCAATCCTTAATATAAGTACCGTGAGCATAAAATATTTTATGCTTTTCCGTTTGCGTCATGTTTTGCTTTGTTATTTTGGACTTATTTATTTTTGTATAACAAAATACGCGCTGTTTCGGCTCCCTCGATGCTGCAGTGTTTACTGACGCCAGTGTAAATGACTTCTATGGGTGAAAAAGTTGCGTCGGTGGTGCGACGAGTATGGCGGAGCCCGAATAGCGTCTTGAGGATGACTGGTGAGAGAACCGATACTGTTCTGCTCAGTAGGTTCACTGAACTCCATGTGCTGCGAGACCGATGAGCCTACTGTGCAGGGGTAGACGGTGTGTCTAGTTTCTTTTTTTTACTTTTAGTTACTAACATTAGTTATAGGTAAGCGAAATTATTGTTACTAACAACCTTGCCTTGCCTATGGACTTTTTGTCTGAAATAAATGTTTCTTTTTTTTACATTTTGATTCAGGGAGCAGAAAAATATAAATATTGTTTTTTGTTTGTTGTGTAAAATAACACAATCAATCTGCCTAGCCTTTTCTCAACTATGTTGGGCTTGGCTTCCAGTCTAACCGGATGCAGCTGAATACCAGTATTTTACATGGAGCGACTGCCTATCTGACCTCCACAACCTAGTTACTAGGTAACACGATACCCCTTGGTAAGATTGGTTGTCAGACTTTTGGGCTTCCGACTACCCGTAACGACTGTCAAAGATCCACGAATGACAGCCGGGACCAACGGCTTAACGTGCTTTCCGAGGCACGGAGGAGTCTCGGTATGTTAAGATGGTCACCCATCCACAGACCAACCTCGGCAAGCGTAACTTAACCTGATGGATCGAATCGTACGGCTGTTATTACTTAGCCACTCCTTATCCGTGTAAAATAACGCAAATAGAAATATTGCATCCCTTATTTCTTTGTGCCGCCTATTACTTATATTTAGACGAGAAAAACGATTTAGATTTTATTTATAATTTTAAGATATAAATTTTTAAGCTATTGCATAGCTTTTATAGCGGGCTTTGAGCGCGGCGACCGAATCAAGAAATTCCGTAACGTAACGAAAATAAAACCTAACACCCCCCACTCCGCCTACCATGTAATGACGGTTTCCATGACAACGTGATATTGTCATGAGAACGTAATTTTTGTTTTATGTCATCATGTCATCATCCCAAGTGTAGCGTTGCCAAATAGGAAGTATGGAGGTTACAAATGCTATGCAATAGTTTTACCGCGGCAGTCCCCGAGTGCCACACGTTTTTTTTTTCTATTTAATTCTTAGAGTTTCGACCAAATTCACATCATCATCAATATCACATTACATTGATTTAGAGGATAGTGGTGACCCAGTAGTAACGGCTACGACTTACGAGTTGTAAGTCGTAGGTTACTTTACCTTGAGTAAATAATTTCATCATCACTGCTCTCAAAACGGTGAAGGAAAACAGCATGAGGAAACCGGCATGTCGTAGAACCAAAAATTCGAAGACATGTGACATCTACCAACCCGCACTGGGCCTGCGTGGTGGATTACAGCCCACTCCATACCTAAAAGAGGAGGCCCGTATCCCAGCAGTGGGAACATTATAGGCTGATTATGAATGAATTTCACATTACATTGGTTTTGCTATTAGTACATTTCCATCGTCACATATCTCAATTTTTTTGACAAAAACCTCTCCTTAGTTGTCTTCACTTTTTCTTTACAGAGTGGTAGGGACATCAACGCGAAAACTGTTACCATAGATTCAGTACATGATTCTGAACCCCCCTGCGTTGAAATTATTCGGCGGTTATTAAGCTATTGCATAGCTTTTATCGGGCTTTGAGCGCGGCGACCGAATAAAAAATTCCGTAACGAAAAAAACCTAACACCCCCACTCCGCCTACCATGTAATGACGGATGATGACATAAAACAAAAATTACGTTCCCATGACAACGTGATGTTGTCATCATCCCAAGTGTAGCGTTGACAAATAGGAAGTATGGAGGTTACTAATGCTATGCAATAGCTTTAGCGGCAGTCCCCGAGTGCCACACGTTTTTTTTTTTTAATCTGCTGTTCCATACATTTTGACCGCGTAGCACTTTTCTATGAAACAACTGTTTTTTTTAAGAGAAAACTCCTTTAGGCGCGTTGGGCATTTTTGAGATGGGAAAAAACAATTGAACTCGCGACACCGTTACCGACACCTCATTAAAAGTATTTCCTGCACATTAAAATGGTTCAAGTTCTCACTTCCATCGGCACTCCTGGAGCGCCACTGGTTTTTTTTTAAATAACTGACGTAAAAATTCAACGCAGGGGAGTTCAGAATCATGTGCTGAATCCATGGTAACAGTTTTCGCGTTGATGTCCCTACCAACGTGTATAAGTCGAATATAAATGACACACATAACTTACACCCCTATCGCATGACACAAGGATGCAGCATGCAGGCGGCATCACGACTATTTTCCACTTTTCCAGTACACGTCCCGCCACGGACCAATGCGTGAGAAAAATGGCGTCAAGTTGATTGAATAAGTTCGATGGATAGGAATAAAGTAGACACGTTTTCCTTACTGAATCTTTTATTTTGTAGATATTAATGAGTTGTGCATGTTGAGGAGCTCGTGGCTAATTAATAACAGTAACACGGGTCGATCTTCAAGGTTAAGCAATGCTTGCCGAGGTCGATCCGTGGATGGGTGACCTACCGAGACCTCTCCGTGCCTCGAAAAGCAGGTTCATAGTTTCTTGACACTCTTTACGGGTATTCAGAAGCCCGAAAGTTTGATAACCCGTCTTACCAAGGGGTATCGTGTGACCCAGTAACTGGGTTGTGAAGGTCAGATAGGCAGTCGCTCCATGCAAAATACTGGTATCCAGCTGCATCCGGTTAGACTGGAATCTGACCCCAACATAGTTGGGAAAAGGCTAGGCAGATTGATTAAATGAGTTATTCATGTGCACGTAGCTCCCGTTATGTTTAGTTTAGAAATCCATTATTTCATTTAAATTCAGCTGTCATGATTCGATAACAACATTTGAACATCCCTATTGAAATTCAGTACCTACTACTTCAGATAAAGTACATAACGTGCGTTCGCAATTTATTTACCAAACATGTAAACAAACACGAGTTTTAGGAAAAACAGCTGTAATGCCTACACATAAGGTTGTTCGCACTTTTTCAACAGTACTAGTCAGTCCAAAATCAACTTTATTTTCATTGTTTTAAAGTTGATATTTGTTTAAGTGGAAATAACATAAATTAGAAACAAGGATTTGAATAGACCTTAAATATTGCACTAGATATGGACGCTCTATATACAGGGTCAAATTAAATTAGCTAGCAAAACGACGAGACGTGATGGACATCGATATCTGAACACTTTAAAATAAAAGTGTGGTAGTTTTGTTAAGTACTTGAAGTATGAGTTGAGAAAAGTCGTTAATAATGATAATAAACTAGCTTCTTCCGCGACTTCGTTCGCGAGCCTATAAACTTTCCTCAAAAATTGGGCTATCCAATGCAAAAATATTTTTTTCAAATCCGACTGGTAAAAGTTTGTATAACTTACAAACTAACACACAAATAAACAAATTTTACCTTTTTTAAAATATTAGTATAGATAATAATAATAAGTTTTTGGTTTGGGCATGTTGAGAGGATGAATGAAAGGCGACTAACAAAATGTATTTACGAGGCTGATGTGAAGGGAAATGCCGGGCGGGGACGCTCTAGGAGGACATATACTGACCTTATTGGTGATGTTCTTCAGAAAGGCCAGGTGCGTAGTACTCGCAACCGGCGTGCGTGTATGACCAGAATTAACGTAAACGAGGCAAAAGGAGTATGTAAGGATCGTAGCAGGTGGCGTTCTGTAGTTTCTGCCTACCCCCATGGGAAGAAGGCGTGAGTTTATGTATGTATGTATGTAAGTTTTTATTTCAGAATAAACACAAAGTTCACAAAAACAAATCGAGTAAAAAATTTACATCACAGAAAAAGGTGTATCGTATTTTGTTTAGTTTTATCGTGTTACGATATTGATATCCATCACGTCTGTGAAGTTTACACAAAAAAACAGATTTTCAAGTGACTACACTACCTGCGATCGGTGACCCCAAATAAAAAATCATTAAATTAATTTATTTTTGTTTTATCGTGTTTAGACGTCGATACCCAACACTTCTGCGGAGTTTTGCTAGCTAATTAAATTTGACCCTGGAAACTAGACTCTTTCCAAAAACCTAAAGAACTTGTTCAAATAAAAATGCTGCTAAGTTAAAAAAAAAAGTGGTGGCACTCCGGGAGTGCCGACAGAAGTGAAAAGCTGAACAAGATCGCCTTGGGGGAAGAAAAATACTTGTATAGAACTTTGGTCCGTAACCTTATCTAAATAAAGAGAATAACGCGTTTACAAAAAAAAAATACTTCCGAAACCTTTAAAGTAAAAATACTTGCATAGAACATTGATCCGTAACGAAATATAAATAAATAGCACAATCGCGTTTACAAAACCTTAAAGTCAAAATACTAGCATAGAACATTGATCCGTAACGTAATATAAATAAAGAGCATAATCGCGTTTACAAAAACAAGGTGTCGTCATGGTGTCGTGAAATCAATGGTTTAGTCCCATCTCAAGAATGCCCAACGCGCCTAAAGAAGTTTTCACTTTAAAAAAAACTGTCTTCACAAAAGTCTGGTACATCTTTGTAAATCTGTGCAAATGGCTGTTCATTCGGTTTATCCCGCCCTGGGGAGCATGTTCTCCTCTAATATAGCAGCTCTTAAAATATATGTAATGGTCTTATCGTCTGTTAGTCTATAGGCTGTCTGTGTTTGTAAAGCTATGAATAGTATTAGCTTATAATAGGTTTTTGTGTTGATTGTAAATTCCCTGTAGCGTATTTGGTACCTGGGCTATGTACCTGGCCTACAATATTTATCTTCAAGAAAATACATGTTATCAAATGGAATAATGTTATTCTATTGACTCGTAGCAGCGAATTACATCAGGTCAAGGTTTTTTTTTAATCTAAGAATAGTGAAATCGGCAATTCGCCTTGAGAGAGCGTGTTGATCACTGCTCATGCTTTCTCTATACGAGAGTAGGCCTTACGCGCTGAGTAAATAATACATAAACTCGAACGACTTTAAAATATTAAATACTCAAAGGCAATACGTGGTCTTTATCAGAAGATGCGAGGGGATCAGGAGATGTAAGTAAATGAAAGTCAATAATATTCTAAATAATCACAAATCTCTGATCACACTATAGAATAAACAATAATAATGTAAATGATGTTCTCCCGAGTACGTGAGGCGCGTGCGCACATCAATCTACTCAATGCACTGCTAGGCCATGATCACCTTTATCCAAATCGCCATATATCATTAAATTGATCGATGCTGGCTTCGATCCATCCTTGCGATCTCTCCTTTTTGACATTCGGCCGCCTTCTCAGTACTCAGGGTTACGTCAAGTTGACAGCTGTCATAATCGTTCTAAAATCAATTCCGTAAGTTTGGCGTCGTAAAACCTTTAGACGCGCCGTCATACTTATTTCGCACATAATATTGACTATATTGATGAGCAGTGATATTCTAGTGGTGTGACCGTCGGGCTGCCAAGTTATAAGTCTCGAGTTCCAACCCAAGACACGCACCTCTGACTTTTCGGATTCATATGCGTATTGTATAATTATCAGTTGCTTCAAAAACGGTGAAGGAAAACATCGTTTGTTCGTTCATCGTTTTCTCGACGGCATGTGAAGTCAAGTCAGAGGCCGATGGGCGACTTTAAAACTCTGTCACCAGGTTAGCCACTAACCACACGAAAAGAAGAAGATTGACTATATTCATTTCAATGGATAGATAGTAATTGTTAAAAAAAACCATATACACATACATAAACTCACGCCTTCTTCCCATGGGGGTAGGCAGAAACTACAGAACGCTATTACACTAGGTACTAAATTAAATGTCTAACTAACTATACAAATAAATGCGAAAACAAAATGACACACACACAGGCCACACACGCTACGGTTACGATCTACCTGTGCAAGTTTGCCTACGCAGGTCGACTGACATGTCGTATGTTCCAAGAACTGCACAGGTCTATTCCAATACACTCTCCGGTCTACCCGGGCAGGCACACCTGCATAGGTAAACCTCTCCGGTAGACCGTAGTGTGTATGGCCCCCATTAGGCGTCGAAGTAAACGTTCGCATCGTTGCCATCCGGAAACGTGCCCAGAAGACTGGCAGCATTACCACGTTGAATGGCAATACTAATTCTTTGGCCAAAGAACGAGCAAGCCAAGAATTTCTCGTTGACTGGTCGACACTTCACGTTACCGAGGGTCACGTGAAGTGTCGACCAGTCAACGATAAATTCAAAGGAGACGCACATGACCCGAGCTGACCCGACCCCGTTTCGACCTCAAACGGCTCAAAACTGTAGTTACCCATAAGGTCATAGGGTAGTTGTATTTTCGATTAAAAAATCGTTCGAATTTATGTAAAGTTAACTTCGAACGTTCGTGCCTCTTGTATCATTTTATGGTGTGCACGGAACATTTTAAGAGTTGACTATCATGATGGTCCAACATACTTATACCCCGTAAAATGCAAAGCCTTTGCCTGTCCTGTCGTGGTTCTGTCTTTTACCAAAACTGCCAGGGTATTAGGAAGATAACTCACGACACAGATAAATGAAACTCGGTTAAAATACGTGACGTAAACCTACACGCAATAAAACGTTTTTATTTAGAAATAAGCATCGTTTGAAAACAGTCTGTTGACATATAAGTAAAGCGACATTTAGAACTTTCAACTTAATAAGTCAATAACCTATTATTTTTAAACAAGTCAGCCAATCTATTTATTTTAAAAAAACTGGCAGCGCCCCGCGGTTTCATCCGCATAAGTCTCGATTCCGTGGGAATATCGGGTTAAAAGGTACCTATGACCTTTTATGAAATGAAATGAAATAATTTATTCTGTACATAGGATATCGGAATCACTTTTATACGTCATATTAAAAATAAGCTAGATGAGTTCGGCGTTTTCTATCTGACTACTCTCTGAGAAGAAAGGCCGAAACAAACTCAGAGGTCACAGTCTCTTTTAAAGTCAAGACATAATCTTGGTCAGGCCATTTTTCCAGGTCATGGTCTACCCATGTGCTAAATTTCATCCAAATCCGTTCATCCATTTTAGTGTGAAAGCGTAGGTAACAAACATATTCACTTTCGGATTTATAATACTCAATATATTTATTGCTTCCACATGTGAACTTAGGTGGTAGGTTTAACAAAATAATATGATCATTATGGACCCTGTCGGGCACAGCAAAAGTAGGAGAGAGGAAGAGGGCTTTTAATTTTATTACTTATTTAGTACCTATTTATTGTAATTATTTTATAAAACTTGTAAATTAAAATTTGTCATTTAAATAATCATTGATATCATAATAGCATTTAAATAATAGGAATACTTTTAATTTGTTTATAAATGTATTCAATTGTTGTTCATTTTTTATTAATTCTGGTAATTTATTATATATTTTAATTAACATGACTAGTGTACTTGTTGAGTGCATTTTTAACTTAGAACCTGGTAAGTTTAACCTATTTTTATGGCCTAATGTATATTTAGACTGTATGTTTTCTCTTGTCGTATAAAAGTGCCGGTAATTTCGAACGAATTTGCATATTTCTAGAATGTATAGGCAAGGGAGGGTAAGTATTTTATTTTCTTGGAAATGAAGTTTGCAACTGTCGGTATCTTCTATATTTACAAGGATTCTTGTTAATCTTTTTTGTAATGTAAATAATATTGGTTACGATGAAATGATAGTTCATTGGTTAGCGCATAACTTCAGAACGGCTAGACCGATTTGGTAAATATTTGTTTTAAAATGTTCATAATAGTCCGAATCAGGTTCTTACGGAAAGAATTGTTTTTTAAATTGCCGGGAAAATCGGAAAATCTGGGAAAACCGAAAGTGCTTTTTTCTGTGGGATTTGGACTGGACAGTGGTGCCGATTCCCTTGTTCACAAACTAAATTAAATTTAAGTTCAGTGCATCTTTTTCTTTCTATTTCATTAAGAAAAGGACAGAAGATAAATTTTAGTTTAGTCCTGTCAAATTAATCAGCGCTTGACGTAAATTGACGTAATTTTAGTAGGCAAGTTTTTAATCACGTCTAAACTTGTATGGAGTAGTGACAGGCGCTGATTAATTTGACAGGACTGAACTAAAATTTATCTTCTGTCCTTTTCTTAATGAAATAGAAAGAAAAAGATGCACTGAACTTAAAATTAGTTTAGTTTGTAAACAAGGGAATCGGCACCAATGTCTATCGGAGCAGCTAGTATACTCAAAAAATCGGATATCTACTGGAACTTATATTCCTACCACGATATAATAAAAAGGGAACTATAATAACAAGGGCATTACCTACATTACAAAAAGTAACAACATAAACCACTCTAAGCTTGCCTTTGCGAAAAGTATAGGCTGTGTAAAAAGAGCCTATTATATTCGGTTGATTGAAAGTAAGCACAAACTAAAGAAAGCGGTCAATAGCATGGCTTTTATCGGAAATTATATTCAACGGATACCTTGACGAAAACTTATTACTTACAAATGAAAAATTGATTTATTCGAGAAATGGATTAACATTGTATAAAGCAAGGTTGCATGCTTTATAGTTTGTAAATTCCATGTTTTATACGAGAAATCTACAAAGAGGAAAGTATTTTTTTTTTGTTTGTACCGAATAGGCTCCGAAACTACTGGACCGATTTTAATAATTTTTTCACCAATAGAAACTTAAATTATCAGGAAGTAACATAGGCTATAATTTATTTTAAAAAAAATTAGAGATCCCTATGAAATAGTATTTCAATCATTAGACGTTGTGCACAATTTCTGAGCAGTAACCCAACAAAAAGTACTAGGCTTGCATGAATTCACGATAGTATTCAATCATAATGTTATGCTCATAGGATTTAGATGAGGCAGACAGATAGTTTATAACTAACAAAAAGTACTAGGCTTGCATGAATTCACGTTTAGTTCAATTTTAACACATAAAAAAAACCTATATAGAAAAATCTATTGCCGCAAGTCTGAAAGATCATCACTAGAGAATGGCTCAACCAATATGGCTGTTATTTTTTTTGTTTTATTCTTAATTTTCTAAACAAAGTTTGCATGAAAGAAAATTTTGGAAAATTCACCGGAAAAGTCGGAAATACAAGGCGACGCCGGGCACGAACAGCTAGTCGACTATAATTTATTAAGTCGACTGTGCAGGTTTTTACGCCTTTTTGATTCTAAGATACAGAGAGACGCTACGAAATAGATACTACGAGTGAAAGGCTACGCTGCTACGGACTACGCTTTGACACCGCTACGCCAACGTACGGTTCTACGGTTCTATTGAAAATACACGTTTTTGTATTTAATATACTTTGGAATTACAGTGTATTGGAACTTTCATTGCTTTTATGAAATTGTAAAAGTCAAAGGAAAATCGAGTGTATTGCTCGTTTTATTCTTTTTGGAATTAAATAAAAGGAGTTTTGTGTTTTCTTTGGTCTCGTGTTTTTGAAAGCAAAAGTATTATTAAAAAAAACTTTTTACAAAAAAAAAACAACCGGCTTCCAAAAAATACTACAAAGTGAAAAATAACTATAATTTCGGAAGTCGGTGTCTTTGGTTTTGAATGTTCGTTTTTGTTACCGACTTCCGAAATTAAAGTTATTTTCCACTTTGTAGTGTTTTTTGGAAGTCGGTTGTTTTTTTTTTTGCAAAACGTTTTTATTTTTCACTTTTTAGTTATGGTACTACCCCACACAAATTCGAATACCACTACCTGCTATGTAGTGACAGAAACTTATCATGTCATCCACATACTAAGTGGGAAAAAGTACGTATTATTGAAGCTAACTCAAAAACTGTCGAAGCAAAGTTAATAAAATTTATATGGAACTACTTCAAAAGCATACCCTTTCAAACAAAAAAAAGAATTTTCAAAATCGGTCCACAATTGACGGAGAAATCGGTGGACATACAAAAAAAAATACAAAAAACAAACATACGCGACAAACATATAACCTCCTCCTTTTTGGAAGTCGGTTAATTATCTGAAAGACAATTCATTAGAGCGAGAACGAGGAATCTGGCTCGCTGGTACTACAAACACGCAACTTTATACAGTCATCGATTAAATACATGTCCATACATGTGTAGTGAACGAGCACATCTCTGGACAATCCTCCGGGGAGTACAACCTAATCTGTTGTTAATTACACGTCATCGGTATAGGCTAAGGCTGACTGTACGTCAACCTCAAATAGCTGTGTACAGTATTTCTATTTTCATGTCCCTCGGATATCATCGCATTTCCGAATACAAACGAATGCTAATTTCCATGTCCATCAATTATTAGATTTATCGTGTATAATAATTTGAAATTAGAACTAAGTACTTTATTGTTGTTTTGATTTCCATGTGAACTATATGGAGCTGTAAAACTATTTTCCTATCTGTCGTGCCTGCGACTTTAGCAGCTTTCCTCCCATTTTTTAAATAAATTACATTAAGTTGAAAGAGTATTTGGGGCGGAACCTATAAAACCTCCTTACTTAAAGTTGAAAGAGCTCAAAGGGCGATCTTGAAAGTCATGCATTTCAAGCGCAGGGACTTTTCGACCAATCAACTTTATTCAGAAACCGAAGTATTGACTGTAAAACAGCTTTTTGTGCTCCGCGCTGTGCTGCGGAAACACTCTACGTTACGTCTGGATCATGATAAGCTGAAAAGACGCAAAGGCACTCCCGTGTGCGATATGCTCCAATGTCGTTCCAAGTTTGCTAGCCGACAGTATGCGGCAACTAGCTCTCGACTGTATAATAGAATACATAAACTTAGTCCCATATACTCCGAAGATAAAATCAAAATTACTAATTGGTTGCAGAAGTTAACGTATGACGAAACCGAGAATCTTATTAAAATTGTCTCTTAATAGAACTATACTGTATTTAAATTAAGGCATTGTTTGTTTCATTTATGTTGTTTTTTATAAGTACTTGCACGACACTCAGTATCAATTGTATGCCATTATACCTGGAGGAACTTGGCTCCTAAAACACAGGCTTCTGGCCTAGTTTAGGAGGCAGCAGTTCGCCCTTTAATGTGACTTTATTGTACAATATTTATATAATCTTTATGAACTTATGTGTGTTTTTCTAACTGTACAAATAAACATTCTTATTTTATTATTTTTCTCTATATACTTTCAAGTCGATTGAGAGCGTCTGGTCTGTACCAAGTGCAAAGGGCAACTGATAGAAATCCGACAACTAATGAAACACGAAGTTTGCCAAGGGACATTAAGAAAATAGAAATACAGTACATCGAGAAGAGTTCATTTGTCTACAATCTTTCTTCCATATTGTATGAATGTGTAGCCACGAAACACATTGGGTATTTAATCAATTTTTGATACACATTAAAATTGTAGACAAACGAATTAATTGTTGTCCATGTTTATATCTTTTTGAGTCTACCTTTGCCTACTTTATTGTTATTACTGTGGCAAATATATCCTAAAAAAAACCGGCCAAGTGCGTGTCGGACCACGTACAATGAAGGGTTCCGTAGTTGGGATGAATTTATCCCAAAAACAAACTTAACTTTGTAGTTGAAAAACATGTTCTCCCATACGGAATGTATGGGAAAACTTGTTTTTGCAACTGCAAAGTTAAGTTGGTCGATTATTACTCGTTAACTTGTAGAGCCTACTTAGCTGTGATAGTTTTCCTTTTAATTTCGTTATATAAACTACTGCTGTAATTTTTTTCACATATCCAATACCAACCATTTAGCTGGCAGGGGGGGGGGACACATGACTCTAACAAAATTAACACTTTAAAGCTTAATATTTCGCAAACTGATCCCTGAATCTAAAAATAATTTTTACAAACTCACAATGTTTTTGAAGGACCTTTCCAATGATACCCCAAACTATGGTTTTCATAATTTTGTTTTACCACTTTGTCGGCACAATTAATATGTATACCTATGCCAAATAATAGCTTTCTAGTACTAAGGGTCTCGGAGCTAGACCGCGGACAGACAGACAGACGGATTTGACGAAACTATAAGGGTTCCTTGTTTACTACGGAACCCTAACTAGCGTTGGATTGAACAGCACATTTACTTCGTTGTGGTGACGCTTATGCCTATGTCCAGCAAGAGACGTCTTTTTGAGGATATGATCAGAATTACAGGAATTTCTGATATGATCAGAAATGTTATGGTTGAAGCTCTACTTAGGCTCAGAACCATAAGCTGTTACAACATTTCTCAAAATCCGCAAACTTTTTAACAAAAAACCTAGTCCATCAGGCCAGTCAAAACGAATATAAACCTTCTCGATGAAAATCCAGTTTGAAAGTCTCAATCCACAGCCGTTCCGTATGCATATAAAGCAATTTTCAATTTGCGATTGGGTTCGTCCCGGTTACACGGTTGCCCGGTTACCCGGTTGCCCGCACGGTTAGTGGTTGGTGCAAATGGTGCAATTGTTACGATCGGTTCACCACCGACGCTTCAATAACCACGTGGGTACTTGCCGGAAAATTGACCTGCGATCGGCTAGTCTTTTTTTTTTTTTTTGGGTGGGAAATTATCAAATAACTTCTCCCGCTCTGGGTGGAGCGGGAGGGCGTGTCAGACTCGGCTCAGTTTTTAATACTTTATACCTATTGTAGTGTGGCGACATCTACATCGTCACATGCAAACTACGCATCACACAGACGTCACGAAAAATCCTGCATCGCGCAAACAGAGTTTACCACGCGACTAGCATATATACAACGTCCCGACATCAATCGTCAAGCAGTAGCCCACCAGACACAACACTCGTCTGGTTGGAGAATCCTCCGTTTTCTATGGAGGATGAGTGAACATTACCCCTTATACCTAGTACTCATCATTCAACATTCTCCTAACCTAATACAAAGTAGAAGTATTAGTTGTAATATAGTATTATTAACCGACTTCAAAAAAAAGGAGTTTTTTTTTATGTTTGTTCCCCGATTACTCGAAGACGGCTAGACCGATTTGAAAAATTCTTTTTTTGTTTGAAAGGGTATACTTTCAAGTTGGTCCCATTGTTATTTGGTCACGATCTGATGATGGGATCTCGGAGAAATCGAGGGAACTCTTCAAATATTATAGGCACATCTATAGCGATTTGGGTATTTTGATGAGCAGTTGACATAAGGCCATGTAACTTAGATAAATTACAAACCAACCCACTAAAAAGTGAAAAAAAAACTTTTTTACAATACATATACAACCGACTTCCAAACTACAAAGTGAAAAATAACTTTAATTTCGGAAGTCGGTGTCAAAAAACTAAAATGCTGATCCGCGAGACACTGACTTCCGAAATTAAAGTTATTTTTCACTTTGTAGTTTGGAAGTCGGTTGTATTTTTTGTAAAAAAGTTTTTTTATTCCAGGTACATCGTCTTCACATTTATAATCATAATATATAACTAGTATAATCAAAATATTGTGAAACATAAAAAAGCAATAGGCTCGCCCCCCATTACATGGGACTTAAACATAACTGGCGAACTGTGGGTCCTGCTACAGGGACACATCTGCCCAAACCTTCGGGGAAACAAGGCGTGATGTTATGTATGTAATAAAAAAAGTAACTATGGAGAAGTATCTTGCTCATTCTTCTCCGTACGAAACTATACCTTATGGAAGGGACGCCTAGAATCAATTCTGTTTTCTTGTAAATTTAACGTTCAAAAGTGCCTTTTAACGATCTATTTGAAATCAATTACGTATATGACTTTGATTAATATTCTCTTCAAAGTCAAAATTTATAAAACCAAAAAGCATAATATTAATTTTAAATAAATGTAAATTAATTTACTTATTTCAGGTAAATAACACCCACTGCCAAACATAAATTAATAGAAATCATTAGATAAAACCAAAAAAGACCAAATAAAAATTCAAATCAAATCAAAAACCTTATCTAAATAAAGAGCACAGTCGCGTTTACAAAACCTTTAAAGTAAAAATACTTGCATAGAACATTGATCCGTAATGTAATATAAATAAAGAGCACAATGGCGTTTACAAAAATGAGGTGTCGTTACAGTGTCGCGAAATCAATGGTTTAGTCCCATCTCAAAAATGCCCAACGGGCCTAAAGAAATTTTCACTTCAACAAAATAAATCAAATGAAATAAATTAAATCCAACAATTTTGTACTGCAGTGGGTCAGCCTTTAAACAGGCTGACCCACTGCACAAATCTTCTGCAAGCGAGCGCGTTATATATCGTCTGACAACTTTCTGCAGAGCATTACATGCTTGTATTTTAAAGTTTCTTGAGAAACCAACATTGTAGAAGAAAGAACAAGAAAGTTAAAGTTTACAAAGATCGTTGATCAAAATCTTTAGTTCTATTAGCAATGAGAGTTTTCTGAAATGATGTTCACTAGGTGGTAGCACTGAGACGTCAGGTCTGGACACCTGTCAAAAGTGTCAAAGCCCCTATATAGACGTGACTGAATGAATGAAAGGAATGATGAACGTCATCATATATTTTATATTTATCGTCGAAATGGAAGACCTCTTGTCAAAGTGGCGCCAATTGGTGGCGTGAATTTTAAAACCCCCATTGAGCTACTTGTAAAATTGCTAATTGCTTGCTTGTGTTGTTACGCATTTCGGATCGAAGACAAGAAATAGGTTAAGTCACAGGCACACAAGACTTTTCGTCTGGCCTCTTGGATCAGCAAATTATTGGTAATCCTTCAATAGGTACGGTCACAAAAGTCGATTAACACTTCAGTTTTTAATTTTCTTCATTATTCAGCATAAAATTCATAAAAAACCGGCCAAGTGCATGTCAGACTACGCACAATGAAGGGTTCTGTAGTTGGGATGAATTTATCCCAAGAACAAACTTAACGTTTTAGTTGAAAAACATGTTCTCCCATACTTTTCAACTGCAAAAGTAAGATTGTACGCACAATATTGAGAGATTTACCATGTTATTTTAAGACCATAGACTTCTTATAGGTTTTTCTGTAATCTATGAGTGAACAACTATTCTCTGATTTTTTTCCAAATTTTAGGCTCAGTAGCTGCTGACTGTACCACCACCTTCAATTAGGTGAAATATCGCCTTTTTTTGTAGACGGCTGTTACGTCAATGGTTTTGTAAAAACTTAAGAAATAATTCAGCAATTACCTATCTAGAATCAATAAAACTGTCATCATTTCATCAATGTCTATTAAATTCGTCAAATGAACAGAATTTTCGCAAATAAGAAAGGATCCAACATGGCTCCGGGAGGAATTAATGAGAGGCAAGTCACTCAAGTACCTACGTTTACTTACGTAGCATTACAAAATAGGCCGTCTTGTTACGGTCCGTAGGTTAGGTAACGTAAAAGGTAAGTCAGCACTTTTCTTTTCTGATTCTAGCAACATACAATGTAAAACGAAAAAAAAAATCTGTTGTCATTGACATTTGTGTTGACAGCTGACTTATTTCGCAGTTCCAGGATTGGTCCCGTTGTAAAAGATATTCATAATACTGATTACAATGGCTCCTTAACCTGGTCCTGGCTGTCATTCGTGGATCTTTGACAGTCGTTACGGGTCGTCAGGGGTCGTCAGAAGCCCGAAAGTCTGACAACCAGTCTTACCAAGAGGTATCGTATTACCCAGTTACTGGGTTGTGGAGGTCAGATAGGCAGTCGCTCCATATAAAATACTGGTATTCAGCTGCATCCGGTTAGACTGGAAGCCGACCCCAATATAGTTAGGAAAAGACTAGGCAGATTGATTGATTACAATGATTCCTTAAGAGGTTTCATCATCATCATTTCGGCCGAAAGACGTCCACTGCTGGACATAAACCTCCGACAAGCACCGCCACTTCGACCGGTTCTGTGCTTCTCGCATCCAGCGGATTTATGCGGCCTTCACCAGGTTATCGGTCCACCTTGTGGGAGGCCTTCCAACACTACGTCTTCCGGTTCGCAGTCGCCACTCCAGAACCTTTCTGCTCCATCGGCCATCTGTTCTGTAAGCAATGTGCCCTGCCCACTGCCACTTAAGTTTGGCAATTCTTCGGGCTATGTCGGTTACCTTGATTCTTCTACGGATGTCTTCATTTCAGAATCGATCACATAGGGAAACTCCAAGCATAGTCCTTCCGGGTTAGGGAAAACAAAAACTATGATTGATTTATTCGCGATTCTTCGTTCCAGTATGGTTGTGGACGTTCATTGCATATTAAAACTGCAAACGGAAACGTTTCAGATTTAAAAATAGTATAAAAAAATGGGTTTGCTAATAATCTCAGCTGAATACCAGTATTTTACATGGAGCAACTGCCTATCTAACCTCCACAACCTAGTTACTAGGTAACACGATACCCCTTGGTAAGACTGGTTGTCAGACTTTTGGGCATCTAACTACCCGTAACGACTGTCAAAGAACTACAAATGACAGCCGGCACCAACGACTTAACGTGCTTTCCGAGACACGGAGGGGTCTTGGTATGTAAAGATGGTCACCCATCATCAGCAAGCGTATCTTACCCTGATCGATTGACCCGTGCGGCTGTTATTACAAGCCCCAAGTCAAATGTCAACGTTAATAAGCGTAATTTATGAGCAGCACTAAAGATTACCAAAAAAAAGTATTATTGAAAACTATATAGTCAATTCTGAAATGCGAATATACTGTAAAAGAGATAAAAATAAACCAATATACTTATCCATTGGAAGTTTCGCTCACCGCGAGCATGAACGATCACCCACGCCACGCAAAATAGCGAGCATGCGTGTGCTTGATTGCTTTTCGAGCGGATACGAGCAATTCGTGTTCTATTTACAATCAATATTGACGAACGGATACATAGTCGCCGCACGGAACCGACAATGAACATGTTATGGGGACTGTTTTTCATTCATTCAATCATTCATTCAGAGTTTGGTTCATTAAATTTTTGGGTTCTTTACTTAAATTATCGCGCTACTTTATGAAAGTTTATGAAAGCCAGGAAGGTCTTGCGACTTTACCAACTCTACATTACTCTGGGGGGGGGGGGGGTCCACTGCTGGACACAAGCCTCCCCTAAAGCAGCTTTCGGGAACCAAGACGGCGATCGGCTGAGTTGAATGATTGACGTCACAGGGGTGGCGAAATATCTATCACTTCAAAATACATGCGGTAAAAGTAGCTAATATATCCACTTTCAATAAGTATATTGATTCGATGGATTTATATCAGTTATTCAAATCACCGTGAAAGTAGCAATATCGTATAAAATTGGCGTGAAAGTGAATACAAATATGGCACCATCATAAATAAATAGGTACATATAAAAAATAGACATGGATGCATTTTCCGTTACTGATTTAACATCATATTATGGCATAAACATACATTTTATTTGATGCAGTTGGCTTGTTTTACACAAATCAGAATTTATATTGGATCCAATGATCGTAAAATTTAGAAGAACTTCGAATACAATGCAAAATGTTCTGTTAACCAGTACAAATATTTCCCATTAAATTTACTGCAATGGCGCGCCTGGGAATTATTTTCTTGTTTGAGTTTTATGCTCTTATCTCCGCTCTATTATTATTATTAGGTTAGTTTTTATAAAGTATTCCTACTCCATTATTCCTGGGTTTCTGTTTACTATAAGGCAATTTTTTAGAAACGGAAATTATATCAAAATTCCCAGGTACTGGAATGTATCGCCTTGGTTGCTAGATCTTTTTAGCTTCTAAAAGAAAGAAAAAATATTTATTGTGACTCGCACACGAAGATCACAAACTAAACTAAACACACAATGATAAAAGTATAAAAAACAAAAATTTTATAAAAAAGAAAATAAAAAACAGAAGGTCCTGCACGAGGCCAAACTGGTATTCTGATAGGGCCCGCTGCAAAAGCTAGTCGCGACTACAGAACACAACAGGACGTTATCAATAACTCTTAAGTTTATCTGTCTGTAATCAAGCATTGATAGCAAGAAAATTAACACAACAATGAACAAGTTTGAAAGCCTGTATGGACCTACGATATTCAGCTGTGGGGCTGGGCCAGCCAAAGCAATCGTCAAATCATAAATCGTTATCAAAACAAAGTACTTAGTCATATAGTCAAAGCGCTCTGGTGCATTAGAAACAGGAACCTCGACCGGGACCTGAAGATGGATGTCATAAATAGTTATACAAAAATATGCAAGAGCTCATAAACACAGATTTCATCATCACGTGAATGTTGAAGCGATCCAACTCCTTGAGAGCACTGAATTAGTGCGAAGACTAAAAAGGGTAAAACCTTTTGATTTAGTTTAGTACAAAATAAGAAAGACGTTATTGGACGATTTCTTAATTTTATAGTACCTTACTTAGTAGTTTCAAGTTATATTTAAATTACTTATAAGCTAATAGGCTAGATTGTAAAGTGAACATATACTATAAAAAAAGCAAAAAAAACAATAAAACATCTACAACTTAAAAATAAATAAAATACAAGTAAAACAGATGCGGCACAACATTAATATTGCACGTGCCAACTGCCAACGGATATCTGCAACCCAATTACTGGGAAAAAACGATATCCCAAGGCTAGATATGAACGGTCATACCGACGCTATCATTTACATGAGCAGTGGTTATCAGCTGGTGCCTTCACAAAGAAAATATCCAGTCCACGACCTACATAGCAAACAAACGGTAAATAACGCATCGATAGCTTCCGCACTTAGTGTAATTGCTTTTCCATTGAACCCATAAAAAACCTATGCATTCATAACCAACCATTCATGGCAAATTGGCGAAATGTGATTGTACTATAGGTACACCCCTGCTTACCATCGGGGAATACAGTCGTGATGTTATTATGTTATTTTCATTCTTGTTATGGTAATAGAAATACGTTAAGAAATTCCAACTTTTGTGCTTTTGTCTGAATTCCCATTAATTGGGTCAATTGGGAATAATTTCCTATCAATTGAACTTCGATCGGATTCGCTCGATGTGAAAATGTATGGTGCATCGTGTAAATCTAGATTTTCCAACTGCTTAACGATTGTAAATCATATGAGTCGATGTACTCGTATAAGCGAAAAGGTTGTGCCTCCAATATCCCGCACATTTTGGATACATGACAGAAATATAGGTATTTTACATTTATACAATATCATAATAAATCTAGTCCTAGCTTATGAATTCTATCAAGCTGTCGACTATGGACAGGAGTATATTTCTCAGAGGAACTATAAATAAAAATACCACAAAAATACTCTCGATTTAAATGTATTTTGTTTGTATCAGTTGCCAATTCGGGCCATTCAGAAGAAACGAACATTTCAGTATTTTGTAACAGTTTCCATTTCATAGACTACTCGATTAATAATTGACTGGTTTTCTGCGATACAGTCGACGGGTAAAATACCTAGGGCCTCAGAACAAAAAAGAATCCTAAAGCTGATAGTCTAGTATTCTTTCTGTTCCGGGTCTGGGAGTTTCATAAAATATTTAAAGTCAAAGTCAAATAATTTATTTCAATTAGCCACATAAAAGGCATTTTTGAACGTCAAAATTTATAACAAAAAATCGAACTGATTCTAGTCGCCCCTTCCAAAAGGTAGTTTTCGTATGGAGAAGAATGGGCAAGAAACTCCACCGTTACTCTTTTAAAATGTTTTACAATATTTTGTACACATTCATTATATAATTTTATGTGACGACGAAAAATAGAAAAAAGAATTATGTGATGGATACATGGTGTTCACATATTTAAAGTTCATTGTTGTTGTTTGTTGTTGTTGTTCGTTGTTAAGTTGTTTTAAATTCGTGAATTCATTTAAGATTTTTGTAAAACTTTGAGGAGTTTATTTGTTCAAAAGAAGCTGAAGCCGGCAATCAAATTAACAAAAACACCTCGCTAAATTAAAGTACAAAAATTTCTAAAAACACAAATTAATTTTGGTTTGATTTTCTTACTGCCTCGTTGGTCTAGTGGCCGCAAGCGCTACTGCTGAGCACAAGATTTGATTCCCAGCTCAGGTAAAGCGTTATTGGGTTTTTCTATCAGGAATTTCTCAGTAGCAGTCCGGAGTCTGGATGTATGCCTGGTTGATGGCAATAGGCTCGCTCCCTATTACATGGGACTTAAACATAATTGGCGAAATGTGGGTGTACAGTATTTCTATTTTCTTAATGTCCCTCGTTAAACTTCGTATTTCGTCGTCGTCCGATTTCTATCCCTTTGCACTTTGTGCAGACCGGACGCTCTCAATCGACTTGGAAGTATATAGAGTTATTAATACTCTTTTAACTTAATGTAATTTATTTTAAAAATGGGAAGAAAGCTGCTTAAAGACGCAGTCACGACAGATAGGAAAATATTTTTACAGTTCTATATAGTTCACACGGAAATCAAAACAAAACAACAACAAAGTATAAGTACTTTGTTGTTGTTTTGTTTTGATTTCCGTGTTCAATTCAGAACTAAGGTTCTGAATTCAAATTATTATACACGATAAATCTAATAATTGATGGACGAAATTAGCATTCGTTTGTATGTGAAAAAAATGCGATGATTCCCGAGGGATATTAAGAAAATAGAAATACTCTAAGTATAAGTACTTTGTTGTTGTTTTGTTTTGATTTCCGTGTTCAATTCAGAACTAAGGTTCTGAATTCAAATTATTATACACGATAAATCTAATAACTGATGGACATGGAAATTAGCATTCGTTTGTATTCGGAAATGCGATGATTCCCGAGGGACATTAAGAAAATAGAAATACTCTACTATAAGTATACCTCTGCCTAACCCGTCGGGCATTACAGGTGTGAGTTATGTTATGATTCTAACAACAAGCCATTCTATAAACACATAGGGGTTTGAGTTAAGTGACGTTCAAACGTCAAAAATGTATGGTTAATCAGTCGCTAATCATTACTTAACTTTAAGCAACGTTTATAAATAAACCCCAAAACTTCTAAACACCACCCAATTAACACTCTAACAACATGGTACCAATAATCCTTTCCCAAAGACCTTTACCGCCCGATTAGGTACCCACTCAAGCCTTAAGCTGTAAACACGCACACTGCAGGTACCTACCGCCCGAGGGAACAAACACCTTATTGTCTATGTCAAGAGAAACGGTCCAATTTGTCTCTGCGCTTCTGTCAACCCTTTTTATCTATGAGTTATGTAGTGTGTAAAAGAAAACGGGTTTTACTTTATGTTTTTATTCTGTTCACGAATTTCGTTCGTGAAGATTTGGTTTGGATGATTCAATAAGTTGTAGGTTTTGAATAATTGTATGTTTAGTGAGTGGGTAAACAAATTCTGGAAAATGTTTGGTCAAAAGGCGTTGGTCGGAAAACTTATGAACTGTCAAACTAAGGGTTAACCTGTCTATTTCTGTGAGCCATATTTATTTTTTATTTTTTTTGAAGTGAAACCTTGTAACTAGTTTGTTTTATGTTTTTTAATCTCAGATTCACTGCAGGAACACTGCTACTTACTGCATTTTATTGTACCTTTAAGAAATAAAAAACTTGTTAACTTTTTTATGTATGAAAATTACATTAACTTTAAAAATGCAGTAAAATACTAGAATTTTATGAACTACATAACATAACTATCATGTAAATAAAATGCCATACAACGTGACAATGCTGCCAGTATCTTGGATACATTACCAATCGACAGCGACGCGGAGGAATTTTTCGTCGGCATATTTTTTTGTTAGGTTAGAACATTATATTTTTATTTTATTAATGTATTTTATAGCAAAATAAAAATATACACCATAAAGTTTATGGAGAATATTTTTTGTAAAACCCTTAAATAAATGTTTATGGCATTAACATTTATTTAAGGTAGGTACATTTCTAGAAGAAATAATTATGGCTAGAAAGGTGGTGATAACTGGGATGATGACTAATATAGAAGTTTGGAATAAGAAGACTTGACCCCAAATAAATTAGATTAAGAGCAAGAGAAAGATGATGATTTCTACAAGGAGAGGTGTCAGACCTCTAGAACAAAAGTTAAATTCGATTCCCTATTTTGTTTGTTTTCCTATTTCAAGTTTAAAAATTATAAATAACTAGCTGTTGCTCGCAACTCCGTCTGCGATCCAGGATGAAAAGTAGCCTATGTCTTTTTCTAGGTCATGGTCTACCCATGTGCAAAATTTCATCCAAATCTGTTCAGCCGTTTTAGCGTGAAAGCGTAACAAACAATCAAACTCACTTTAGCATTTATAATATTAGGATGTTGCAAGGATCAATAAAATAGGATCCAAAGCTAGTTTTGTATATTTTTTTGCCAGCACATCAAGCTACTACAATCTGTCAAATTTATTTAATAGATTTTCAACTTTATCGCTGAAGAATAAGGTTCAAAGTTGATTGGGAATATTTGACAGTTTCGGGTAGCTTGATGTGCTGGCGTCTGTACTAGAGTGTTACATTAACACATTCAAGGACACTGAACGAGACTCAATAGAAGTTTGATTGTTATGACGCCTATGGGCGTTTAGTTCCCTCAAAGTGTTAATATCCTTTACATCAAGACAGCTCGAGGCCACAAGTTTATTCTAGAATTTATACTTATAAGCGGTTCTTCATTCCATACAGCTGTACAAAGAGATACTAAAAGAAAAATGGCGACTGGTTTGATGAACGTAGTGGAAAATTGTCCTCGCTGCAGCATTCGCTATATCATGCTTAAAATACAGGGCTTGTTTGTAAAATTACTAGGAGATTTCACCAGGATTTACTCTGAAATAAAAATGTCTGGAAATTCTATGTTTTGTTTTTAAGTTAATAAATATCTGATAAATAAAATAATATAAGCCTTTATTGCTGGTTTTACAAATCTAAAATATTTTTCATGCTAAAATTTTCTTAAATGTCGACGTTCGGTGCACTTTTAGAAGTGAAAATATCTTAAGACGCGTTGGGCATTTTTGAAATGGGACTAAACCATTGATTTCGCGATACTGTGCTGACACCAGCTTTTGACCATTAAAAATATATCAACGCGTTGATTACCGCGGTGCATGGAGTAAAAGACATCAACGCGTTGATTACCGCAATGCCGATTTTTTTTTTCACTTCTGTTGGCACTCCCGGAGTGTCACTGTTTTTTTTTTCCTAAATAGCTTGTCCTACGACAAAGGCCTCCTCTAAAGAGTTCTATCTCTATCTGTCTCTCGCCCTCTGAATCCACTCTGGACCAGCTACTCTTTTAACGTGGTCTTCCCAACGTTTCGCATGTCGTCCTTTGCTCCTTTTAAATATCTGATATTGATATCCAAATCTTGATATTTACGAAGGAAAAATTGTGTAGTCTTTGCCAATGCGTTTTCTAAGAACGAAAAGTAATTTCCTATCCTTAAAAAAATCGCATGCATTTAGTGAAAGCTCTGGTGAGCCAACTGTACAACGAAGTACTTAAATTAACTCAAATCTGGATTTTTCTTTTCATAGGAAGCTTCATACTTCATACTTTTTTATATTTCACTACTATACATACAATAAATACCAAATTGTAACAATTTACTAAGAATGAATTTTGAAAAAAACTACTTTGAAATTAATATTTAAGTACTTACCATAATTTAAAAACTTACAGACATAATATCTAAATATATTCACTCACTCACTCATTCATCACGAAATATCGAAAACTGCTTGACGTAAAAAGATGAAATTTGGTAGGGAGGTATTTTATAGTCATTAGACGTCCGCTAAGAACGGATTTTTGGAAATTCGACCATTAACCTCTCGTATGCCGTAATTACAGAAACAATTAAAAACCATTGTGTCTCGCGTGGATCCACGTTCCGGCATACCAAGGGTTAAGGGGGTGAAAAGGGGGGATTTTGTTTGTATGAAAAATCTTATTCCTTGAGTTAATAAACTTGAAACTTGGCACGAATACTTATCTATGTAAATTATAAAGTTTGCCATTTTTAGTTTTTATAAAGTACCCCCTAAATGAGGATTGGGGGGTGTCAAAGTTTGTATGGAAGAATTTTAACGAGCGGTCTGATTAACTCGAAACTCAGTATTTATAATTAAAACTGAAAATAAATAAAAATGTATATCAGGGTTTTTTGAAAATCGATCCCTAACGGGATGAAACGGGGTATTCATTTTTACAGTGGAGGATTTTACTGTGTAGCTTAATTAACTTGAAAATTGGTATAAATAATCTATAAGTCAAATAATGGATACATCACAATAGATTTTTCAAAAGTTATTATCACGCTATTTGCTATGGGGGATGAGCAATGTAGCATTATGTTCGTATTCTTCTATAGTTTACCGCAAATTGCATGCACTTACATAGTACAGACAGAGATAATCGTTGGTTGGTGCCTCATTTCATTAAAAACGTCTAACGGGCCTCTGCGAGTTGGCTTTGGCCCCTCGTACGCCTTCCAAAGGTCTCCAGGGTCCCGAGAAATGTCAAGAGACGTAAAAATAATAATTATAATATTTACAAGTATTTAAAAAGGAGGGCAAATGGTATCAAAAATCTTGAAAAAAGTAAATAATATCTCAAAAAAAAAAACTTTGTAAGTCGGTCTTGAACATGACTTTATGATCAGAGTCAAAAAATCGTCACAACCTACAAATAATTCTTTCGAAGTGATGAACGTGCCAACAAAACTTCCCCTATATATTATTAAAACTATGATAAATCAGGCTGCAGTCTATTTTTACGACGCATACTTCAGAGAAAATAGCCTTTTACAGGAAAACCCGACTCATGAGGGGAAACTAATATGATTTAAACGATTCAAACTTGTGAGAAATCTGAGAAAATTCGCTTTCGTGCTCAAGTGAAATTTTTCTTGTTACATTTAACCGGTTATTTATCAATAAGGAAGGTCAGAGGAAAAGACCTTTCTCAAATCAGTTGTAGAAGATAACTTACTATGCGTGGCTCACGAGGCGTGGATGGACATTACATATCCAATATTCATTTCATATTCAATGTAATTTTATCAATCTCTTGTCAAATTAGCCTTGTATCAATGCCGAAGTCAACAAAGCATGGAAACCTGTACCCTAATTGCGTAACTCATTTTCGTAAACAATTTCGCGAAATTTGTTTAATTTTGACATTTCAACAACATTCATTGCGTTATTTACTTTGTTGAACAGATTTTTTTTCCAACTTATGAAGTAATGGATTAGAAATCTGTTTCAAATCGAAACAAATTGTGATTGTTTTGTATTACGCAATTAGGGTGCTGGACTACAGAAATATAATTACTAATTATATAGAATATTATTATGCTGATTAATTGGTTGATGTGATACTTGAAGTATCACATAGACCAATTAATCAGTAATAAACCCTGATTTGTTCCTCTTCAGTATGAAAGGAGAGATGAAGCAAATGCCAAAAAAAAATACAATAGACGCGGATATATTTAGTAACCTGTTCCGTTTAGCTATTTCTAAAGAGCCATAAAAAACTCCTGAAAGAAATCGACACGTGTTTCACCTCTCAATGAGGCATCCTCAGGATGGCGATTGACTTGTCGCGAACCCGAACACGCGTGTTGCCACACCGAGCGCTGAACGCTGAGGCAAATGCCTCATCACTAAAAGCCCAATCCTATAAAATGGTCACTTTTCTTAAAAGGTAGTCCTTTATTATCAGCCGTTTGTATCCCACTACAGGAGGGGCTTGTGGCTAAGTAATAACAGCCGCACGGGTTGATTGATCAGGTAAAGCTACACTTGCTGTGGTTGTTCCGTGGATGGGTGACCCATCTTTACTTACCGAGATCCCTCCGTGCCTCGGAAAGCACGTTAAGCCGTTAGTCCCGTCGTTAAGGGTCGTCAGAAGCCCGAAAGTTTGACAACCAGCCTTACCAAGGGTTGTGGAGGTCAGATAGGCAGTCGTTCCATGTAAAATACTGGTATTCAGCTGCATCCGGTTAGACTGGAAGCCGATCCCAACAGAGTTGGGAAAAGGTTAGGCAGATGATGATGTGTCCCACAGCAGGGCAAAGGATAAGCAGATGATGATGTGTCCCACAGCAGGGCAAAGGATAAGCAGATGATGATGTGTCCCACAGCAGGGCAAAGGTTGATGATGATGTGTCCCACAGCAGGGCAAAGGATAAGCAGATGATGATGTGTCCCACAATAGGGCAAAGGTTGATGATGATGTGTCCCACAGCAGGGCAAAGGTTAAGCAGATGATGATGTGTCTCACAGCAGCGCAAAGGATACGCAGATGATGATGTGTCCCACAATAGGCAGATGATGATGTGTCTCACAGCAGGGCAAAGGTTAGGCAGATGATGATGTGTCCCACAGCAGGGCAAAGGTTAGGCAGATGATGATGTGTCCCACAGCAGGGCAAAGGTTAGACAGATGATGATGTGTCCCACAGCAGGGCAAAGGTTACGCAGATGACAATGTGTCCCACAGCAGGGCAAAGGATACGCAGATGACAATGTGTCCCACAGCAGGGCAAAGGATACGCAGATGATGATGTGTCCCACAATAGGCAGATGATGATGTATCCCACAGCAGGGCAAAGGTTAGGCAGATGATGATGTGTCCCACAGCAGGGCAAAGGTTAGGCAGATGATGATGTGTCCCACAGCAGGGCAAAGGTTAGACAGATGATGATGTGTCCCACAGCAGGGCAAAGGTTAGGCAGATGATGATGTGTCCCACAGCAGGGCAAAGGTTAGACAGATGATGATGTGTCCCACAGCAGGACAAAGGTTAGGCAGATGATGATGTGTCCCACAGCAGGGCAAAGGTTAGACAGATGATGATGTGTCCCACAGCAGGGCAAAGGTTACGCAGATGACAATGTGTCCCACAGCAGGGCAAAGGATACGCAGATGACAATGTGTCCCACAGCAGGGCAAAGGATACGCAGATGATGATGTGTCCCATAATAGGCAGATGATGATGTATCCCACAGCAGGGCAAAGGTTAGGCAGATGATGATGTGTCCCACAGCAGGGCAAAGGTTAGACAGATGATGATGTGTCCCACAGCAGGGCAAAGGTTAGACAGATGATGATGTGTCCCACAGCAGGGCAAAGGATACGCAGATGATGATGTGTCCCACAATAGGTAGATGATGATGTATCCCACAGCAGGGCAAAGGTTACGCACATGACAATGTGTCCCACAGCAGGGCAAAGGATACGCAGATGATGATGTGTCCCACAATAGGCAGATGATGATGTGTCCCACAGCAGGGCAAAGGTTAGGCAGATGATGATGTGTCCCACAGCAGGGCAAAGGCCTCGCTTCCCTTCTTTCACTTTTCCCTAATCTTTGTTGCATGCATATGGCCAATATTTCATAAAAGGATCAAGTTCGTCCCGCCATCTCCTCATAATAGTTCTTGAGGCACTATATTTAGCAGTCCACAGAATACACAAGCTTACGCAAGTCTCAACCACTTACATTTATTTTCATTCCCGGAATACCAATATTTACCTTCAATAATATCATAAGATTTATGTCAAATAGCAATGGTTCCGCTGGGTGTATATTATCGTTTCCGATTAAATCTATCATGCGGAAAGCGAATGTAATTGAACAATAAAATGACATATATTGTGTTGGTTATCTATTCGTTATGCGTTATCTTTTGTACCATTGGTAGGTTAATGGAACTGATCGAGTGATAGGGAGAGGTACGGTTTCCTATGCGTATTAATTGGACATCCCTTGCTGTTTCAAATACCTACCCAAGAAAGGAAACTAAAATGACGCTGTACAAATTTATATATTTGTACTTTTTACACTAAAGAAGTTTAGATTTCTTTCACAATTTTGCCCCATTTTTAGGGCTCCGTAGTAAACAAGGAACCTGTCCGTGGCTTAGCTCAGAAACTCTTAGTACTAGAAAGCTGTAATTTGGCATGGGTATTACATATTAATCACGCTGACAAAATGGTAAAAAAATAATGTTAGTACCTCCCCTACACGTAAAGTGGGAATGTTTTTTTTTCTCATCTATCCCATAGTGTTGGGTGTTGTTGGAAAGGCCGTTCAAAAATATTGTGAGTTTGTGAAAACCATTTTTGAGTTCAGGAATCCGTTTTAGAAATATTAAGCTTTAAAGTGCAAATTTTTGCTAGAGTCAAGTGCCCCTCCTTTGCCAGCTAAATGGTAGGTTTTGGATATGTGAAAAAATTCACAGCAGTAGTATATAAATTAAAAGGAAAACTATCACAGCTAAGCAGGCTTTACAAGTTAACGAGTAATACATTAAATACGACCAACTTACATTTGTGGTTGCAAAAACATGTTCTATACATTCTGTATGGGAGAACATGTTTTTCAACTAAAAAGTTAAGTTTGTTCTTGGGATAAATTCATCCCAACTACGGAGCCCTACATTGTGCGTGGTCCGACACGCACTTAGCCGGTTGTTCGTCTGTCTGTTTGTCTGTCTGTCTGTCTGTCCGCGGCCTAGCTCCGAGACCCTTAGTACTAGAAAGCTGTGATTTGGCATAGGTATACATATTAATTACGCCGACCAAGTGGTAAAACAAAATTATGAAAAACATTTTTATTTAGGGTACCTCTCCTACACGTAAAGTGGTGATGTTTTTTTTTCTTTTTTTAACCCATAGTGCGGGGTATCATTGGAAAGGTCTTTCAAAAACATTGTGAGTTTGTGAAAACCAGTGCCCCCCCCCCCCCCTTGCCAACTAAATGGTCGGTTTTGGATGTGTGAAAAAAATCACAGCAATAGTTTATATAACGAAATTTAAAGGAAAACTATCACACCTAAGAAGGCTCTACAAGTTAACGAGTAATAATTGACCAACTTAACTTTGCAGTTGCAAAAACATGTTCTCCCAAACATTCCGTATGGGAGAACATGTTTTTCAACTAAAAAGCCAACTTTGTTCTTGGGATAAATTCATCCCAACTTCGGAACCCTACATTGTACGTGGTCCGACAAGCACGTAGCCGGTTTTTTCTCTCCTTGTTTTTTACAGATACAAATCAATCAGTTCCCTTAACGAAACCAGTGTTACTAGGCAATTTCTTGATAAATCAGTTAACAATTCCCTCTTTAATTATGTTTAACTTGCCTACTAAATAAATAAATAGGTACCTACCACAAAAAAATTATAGGTAATACTAGTAACAAAAGTGGCTACATTAGGTTACAAAATATATAATTAAAAGTACCTAGGTCAATACAAAGTTCCAAACAGTTCACCTCGAAGATGTCAAGCAGTAAAAAGGGTAAGAATTTCAAGGAGCCCACGTTTCCTCTAGTCATGGTCTGTGATAAAATGTACCCTCGTCTTGTACCGAAAACAAATATTTGCCGAAGAATTTATTGGTGTTAATTAATTGCCACTGAAATATTTCAGGAAGTCTATACCTACCTAATAAACTGGGTGCGTATTATGTGTTCGATAAAAAGTCGGATGTTAAAGCTAATTTATCACCTTTATAAGCTTTATTTAGAAATCTAGGATATGCTTTTAAAACTAAGTTTGTAAAAGGAATCCAATACAATGTACCTACGGCACAATGCAGCCTGACAACCACGAACTTCTACAAACATTAGATAGTAAGAATTATTCTATCACTAGCTGCGGCTCGCGGTTTCACCCGCATAAGTTTCGATCCCGTGGAAATATTGAAATAAAAAGTATCTTATATGTTATTCCAGGTTATAAACTATATGTGTGCCAAATTTCATCCAAATCCGTGAAGCGTGAAGTAGAGACAAACATACACACACACTCACAAACTTTCGCCATAATATTAGTAGGATTTTCTAAATACATTACATACTATTTAAATAAATAAAGCATTAAAACATCAAAAACTCTACCTACTGTAAAAAAACTAACACATATAAATCTCTACCTACTGTAAAAAAACTAACACATATAAATTATAGCAATTCCCCGTTTCACAACACACTGCTCAAATAATTTAAGTAGGCGCTTTCAAGCAGCTGCTTGAAAGCGAAAACGCTAATTACGCTAGGTATTTATTATAACATCTATATTCCCTTTCATTTACCGATTTCTCTTCAATCATTACATGAATCTACTCACGTGTCTTAGTACATTCAAATATCAGTAGCAGATCATTAATTTCCTTTGAAGCCTGTTTCTATAATTAGAAAGGACGTAGATACAAAGACAGCAACATTATTTAGTAATTAATAATGTACCTTCCAACTGATTTACCCAGGGTGTTGCTTGTTGGAGATGAGGAAAAAGATTGAATCCTCCTGTTACGTATTAAGCGCCTACTACACTTGAATAGTTATTGTAAGTTGTCAAGTTATACTATTGCTATTGAATTATTGTCAGGCGTATTCTACCTGAAAAATAGAAGTGACTATTAAATAGATTTGAAAGATTTTCTACAGGTTTTTTAGGTTTTTTGTACATAGCACGTACATTTTATCGCAGACACGAATCATCCATTAAAGTTGTGGATTTCAGCCGATCTAAGCGTGGCCGTGTTAGGACGGATACGTTGTAGCCCGGCCAGTGAAAATGGTGTATAAGCCATGAAATAATGTGGTACTATTATTTTTCTTTCTAGTACCAAAAAGTACATATCCGTACAGTCTACTGCCGTAACCATGATTGACCTTGATTGGCATCGTGGCCGGGCGAGAACGGAACACACGCTTCTTCCTGGGCTCTAGATATTATAAGATACTTCCCACATCACTGCCTCTAAATATCGTTATCTCGAATAACCCTAGTCGTTATGAGTATATCTCAGTTCAAATTTACTCTTTATCTCGCTCGCACACTGCTGCTCGCGGACTGAGTGAGAGTGAAGCTGAGCGGCGGAGAGAAGGCTCCAAGGCGCTGATAGTTTAGGTAATTCCTTTTTACGGTAAAAATTACGACAATTAAAAAAAATTGAGACATAGTATGTATCTGCTTTATGTTTAGTTCACTTATTATGAAAAGTTTCATGATCTAATTTGAAGTATTTTTTTAATACTAGCGGTTTATTGTTCGGTTTGGAGGTAACTTTGTAATATTTTGAAGTGAAAACTTCTTTAGGCGCGTTGGGCATTTTTGAAACGGGACTAAACCATTGATTTCGCGACACCATGACACCTCATTTTTGTAAACGCAATTGTGCTTTTTATTTATATTATGTTACGGATTAATTTTCTATGCAAGTATTTTTGCTTTAAAGGTTTCGGAAGTATTTTTTTTGTAAACGCGATTGTGCTCTTTATTTAGATAAAGTTACGGACCAATGTTCTATGCAAGTATTTTTCTTCCACCAAGGCGATATTGTTCAAGTTTTCATTTCTGTCGGCACTCCCGGAGTGCCACGGCCATTTTTTCTGTCATAGTACTGAACATTAATCCTCAACTTTACAATACCTATATTTATTTCAAAATTAATGCTGCAGTATTTTCGATATAACGGAGGATTATGCTCAGCAATTTGAGGTAATATAGACTCTTAACAATTTCGGGTTACAGATATTCGGGCCAGATTCCAAGTTTGGTTTTTGGGAATTTCGGATAAGATGACCCAAAATTCTGTTATATCTATAACTAGCTTCTGCCCGCGACTTCGTTCGGGTAGAAGTCGTAAGACACCACAATTTACTAAAATGACAGCCTCATTTCGAGAGTCCTCGTTTTCACTAGCATTCTTTCAGACTTTTAACTTTCAGCTCAGCTCCTTACATAGCGTGATGTTATTTTTCAGAATTTGATTTGAAAATTCGAACGGTAGTTGCAGAGATTAGCGCATTTAAATGAACAAACAAACTCTTCAGCTTTATCATATTATAGTATTGATGATAAACATTTATTATTATATGAAAGCCTAGCTGCTGCTCGCGGCGGCGCTCGCCCGCTTGGACCCTAATAATTTTTCTAGAACGAAAATAGCCTACTCTTTGTAACATTTACATTTTACATTTAATACACATACAGACATTACATTTTTTAACCGACTTCCAAAAGGAAGAGGTTCTTAATTCGACTGTGTGTTTTTGAATTTGATGATTCTTTTTTGTTTGGTAGGTCATACTTCAGAGGTGGTATTAAGTTTGCTTAGGTAGGTACTTTTTGAGTTAGCTTCTATTTTTTCCCAATTAGTATGTGGATGATATGATAAGTTCCTGTCACTATTATTTACATAGCAGGGGGCTATACGGCCTGTAGAGCTTCATCTCATTCCCACACTGAAGTAATATTAAAATAATACTGCTTTATGAGCTGATGGTAGGCCCCCAAGTAGTGGTATTTGAATTTGTGTGCGGTAGGTATCACAACTAAAAAGTGAAAATTAAAAACTTTTTACAAAAAAAAACTACTGACACACAAAAAAGATTTTTGTTAATCTCTACCTATATACTTTCATTTAGTAAATAAAAAGCAATTTGGCATTACAAACTGAAACTTCAATTTCATTTATTTGTATAGATATTGATTTTGCTGTATAATAAAATTAGAGAACAATTCAATTTAAATAATTAATTCATGCCGAGTGTAACGTTTCCGTTGCTATTTGAATAATTATCATTTGTTAACAGTAGTTCTACATAATCAAACTAAATCGCTCATGCAGCAATTATGGAGTCGAAAATGTAAATTACTAGCTTCCACCAGCGGCTTCACCCGCGTGATATCTTTATAAATTAGCTTATGTTACTCAGTGTTAACACAGCATTCAACTGGCGAAAGAATTTTTAAAATCGGTCCAGTAGTTTTTGAGTTTATTAATTACAAACAAAAATACAAATCTATTCAAATTGATCCCATATAAATTTTATTAACTTTGCTTGGGTATTTTTTGAGTTGGCTACAAAATACGTATTTTTTCCGCACTTAGTATGTAGATGATACTCGTATGATAAGTTCCTGTCACTGGTAGCAGGTAGTGGTATTCGAATGTGTGTGGGGTAGGTACCACAACTAAAAAGTGAAAAATAAAAACTTTTTACCAAAAAAAACAACCGACTTCCAAAAACAAACACTACAACTGAAAAATATCTTTAATTTCGGAAGTCGGTGGCAAAAAACCAAAATACAAAACCCAAGACACCGACTTCCGAAATTTTAAAAAAGTTTTTTCTCTATCTATTGCTAATCGAGTCCATAATTTTCCCCCTGTATTTTCCAGCTCATCAATCCAGCGTTTTCTCTGCCTATCTCTATTTCGTTTGCCATTTCTCGGATACCAAACTGTTATTCTTTTGCTCCATTTGTCTGAGCCTCTGAGGGTGTGACCAGCCCACTTCCATTTAAGTTTTCTGATTTTCCGTGTGACGTCAGTCACCGTCGTTACCTGTTTTATATTATATCTTTGTTTTTAATCCGGTCTTTTCTTTTTACTCCCATCATACTTCTTTCCATGGCACGTTAACACACAGCTAATTTGTTGGCTTGTGACTTTGTTAAAGCCCAAGTCTGGCATCCATATGTTAGGATCGGCAGCACGCACGAATCTTTGCTACTAGTCGATCTATTTCTTTTTCGCTCTGATTCATGCTGGAGATTATTTGTCCCAAGTATATGTAATCGTCTTGGTATTCGATGATTTTGTTATCCACGATGATTTCTTGCCTTCGATAGTTAGTTATAAGTTTGGTTTTGTTGGTATTCATAGTAAGCCCAACCAGCCCGTTTTCTTTAGCTAGGTCTACTATCATATCTTTGAGGGCAGTTGGTGACTCTGCGAAGATAACTACGTCATCAGCGAATCTAAGATGGGTCAGTCTGGCTCCATCGATTGGTATCCCTGAGTTGTCCCAGTTCTAATTTGTAATAAGCAGAGCATTAAACCATTGTCTATTTCATACAGTCCACTCTTATTGCTCCACGCGCTAACAAGGTAGGTAAGGTAATAGGTCAATTTGAACGAGCTCACCCACTTGATCCATCCACTAATGAACTCTTTAAACAGTAACCTGGAAGCTTTATCTCTATGCTTTCAAACGATAATTCGAGATAAAATAGCGTTGAAAGATGAAACGTGCGTCTAAAATAAACTTAGGTACCTAAAAATGTTTACAGGACTGTTCAGTGATGTCAGAATATTGTTTTGATGTGTAACATTTTTTCTCTCACTTTCTTGCAATGAAAAGCAACGGAAGTGTGTAACAGGAAGCCGGGGAAGCGCGCGCTATTTGATTTGACCAATGAGCGCGCTCGGTGCTAGAGTTGGCCGTCAGAAACGACCTTGATGCGGCCCCTTTAATGTTGCTTATTATTACCAAGGTGAGATGTCAGATGTTACACATCATATGCGACTACTGTAAGGTTCGCTTGTTTTTTTTAAAGGATTTTTATTCGTTCTCCATTTTAATTTAGAAAAACAAATTGATATTGGTTGTACGCAATGGAAAGAGAGGCAACTTCTAGGTGAATATAACTGTAGGTAATTAGCGCTGTTTGACCTGAATTGCATTTTTTTGTGTCGTAGTAAGAGTCGCTTTTTAACCGATTTCCAAAAGGAGGAGGTTCTCAATTCAGCCGTATGTTTTTTTTAAATTGAATGTTTACGCGATTACTTCGTCAATTATGAATTGATTTTCATGATTCTTTTATTAAGTTTGCTTGAGTAGTTTTTGAGTTAGCTTCAAGATTTTGATGATTCTTTTTTTGTTTGATAGATCATACTTCAGAGGTGGTCCCATATAAATTTTATTAACTTTGCTTGGGTAGTTTTTGAGTTAGCTTCAATAATACGTATTTTTTCCCACTTAGTATGTGGATGATATAATAAGTTCCTGTCACTATTTACATAGCAGGTAGTGGTATTCGAATTTGTGTGGGGTAGGTACCGCAACTAAAAAGTGAAAAATATTTTTGTTGCAAAATAAAAAAAAGACGACGTCCAAAAAAAACACTACAAAGTGAAAAATAACTTTAATTTCGGAAGTCGGTGGCAAAAACCGAATTTTTAAAACCAAAGACACCGACTTCCGAAATTAAAGTTATTTTTCACTTTGTAGTGTTTTTTTGGAAGTCGTTTATTTTTATTAAAAATGCTTTTGCGGTGTGCCCCATCTGTACAAATCTGTGGCCATAGCAACATTTCCACCCACTCTACGTTAATTAAAACTGACAAACCACAAGCTCTACAAATGACCAAATATTCAGAGAAAAAAATAGCAAAGCTCTCTGAAAATCCTGTAAATACGTCCAAGTTTTCAGTACAAAATCCTCTAAAGCAAAGCTGCAGTATGAAGCTTCTAATAAACAAATGTGATGTAAATCAACGGGATTCCGAGCTAATCCTGCACTCCGGGACTAATCAGGACATCACTGCGGGATTATTAAGCGCCACATAGACAGTTATATTTCATGTCAATGTTGTTTATTTATTCGTATTTAGTTTTGTAAATATCGAAGAAGAAATTGACATTCGAATATTTACCCGACTACGGCAAAGCCAAAGGAGGATTATGATTGCAACAGGCTATGTATGTATACTCCATTGGTTTAGGTAATTAAGAGCGTTTGTAGCGGTTACACCGCCACATACAATCTACGCATCATAGACATGACGTCACACAAATCCTGCATCGCGCAATTAAAGTTTACCGAGCGATCAACATAGATACAAGATTTCAACTTCAAACCTGGTCTGGTCGGAGGATCTTCCCTTTTCTATGGTGGATGAGTGAACTTTACACCCTGTTCCTCATACCTCTAAACGTTTATTCTGAAAGTGGGCAACGTCGCAAATAGATGTTACGTCGGGTGCAGACTACATATATTTTATTTTTAAATGTATTTCACATCCATTTTTTTTTTCGTTCATGTCTCTATCTATCTATTCCGTGACATCACTGTGGGCCCTATCAGAATACCAGCGCTGCAACATTTATTTTTTAAATGTCGCAGCACTATGCTGAGATAGGAGCCTTTTGGCCTCGTACAGGACTTACTGCCTTTATTTTAATTTTAGATTGTTATTTTGTTTTAGTGCGAGTCCCAATAAATACTTTTTCTTTCTTTCTATGTCAAATATTTCGCTGTTTTGATTAATTTGGCAATATTACTGTATAGAAATAAGAAATGTGGCTAACAAGTGACCTAGAATATTAATAATGAATTGCAATTATAACACTGAATTTGATGTTATAACCGTTTTAGGTGTAAAAAAGGCATTTGAAAAGTTTTTATTTACATCTAAGACTAAATATTCGGTCTTCCGCCTGACGCAGGTCCTCACTGGACGCGGCTGTTTCGGGAGGTTCTTGTTCAGGATAAGGCGGGAGGAAACCGGGTGTCTCCATTGTGTGGATCGCCCGGAGGACACGGTGGAGCATACGGTGGAGGTCTGCCTGGCTTGGGCGGAGCATCGCCGTGTCCTCGTGGAGGCGATCGGCGGCGGTGATCTCTCGCGTCAGGCCCTGATTCGGACCATGGTACGGAGCGAGAGGAAATGGAAGGCCGTCACCTCCTTCTGCGAAGCAGTAATGCTCGCAAAGGAGGAGGCGGAACGCGTTAGGGAGAGGCAAAATTCGCGCCCTCACGCCTCTAACCGCCGCAGGAGGAGACGCCCTGGGCGTCAGGAATCGCTAGCCGATTTCCGGCCACCGTAGGCGCGGGCTTGCGGACGGTGAGCAATGGGTAGCTCGCTGTCCGATAAGGACCACGTCTGGGTCGACGGTGCGTTGTGTTTCACGCGCGCCTCAAAGAGATGTCAGCAGAATTGACGGGGTCCGCTAGGGCCGATGCCTGCCGGGGTTGCAAATAAAACCGAAAGGGAAATCGTGGCCCCCGGCAACATGGCAACTGAAGGAACACGGGTGGGTTTTAGTCAGTAAGAGTCTGACACGCCCTCCCGCTCCGCCCAAAGCGGGAGAAGTTATTTGATAAGTTCCCAACCAAAAAAAAAAAAACTAAATATTCGGTGTTACAATATTAATTATTGCATTTCATAATCAATATTTTAGTTGCTTAGTTAGCCACATTTCTCAATTCCATACAGTAATATTGCCAAATTAATCAAAACAGGTAAATATTTGACAGCTATTTACGACGTTGCCAGCTTTTAGGATAAACACTCTTAAATAAAGGTAAACAAACCGTAAAAAGGGTTTTTATAGATGACAATTCCTTGTTTAAGAATATAACCAAATTAAAATTATTTTCGGTTTTTACGATCGTTTTCTCTTTTATTAGTATATTAAACTTTATCATGATGTATTCTTAAACTACTCTACGTAGATGTTTGAGCAAAATTTATTTGTTAGATTTGTAATAATAATATAATATTTTGTATCTAATATGTCTATTCTAAAGAGCCCAAAAAGACAGGTGCTCTAAACGTCAACGAATACGTAACGTTGCTAAATTGAAGAGTACAACTGTACCATAGCATGACAACTGAAGTAGCAGGTATTACGTTTAGTCGGTTACGTGACAGCTCTCTCGTCACCGGTTTTTTTTAATCTTTATTTAACTACCTAAACCAAGTATAGGTGTATAGGTGACTGCCCCGTAGGTCTCGCGGTCGCAAGCGCATCTGTTGAGCGTGACATCCTGGGTTCGATTCGCAGATCAGGCAAAGTGTTACTGGGTTTTTCCAATAGGAATTTCGCAGTGACAGACTGAAAGTTAGCGATGTGATACCCCTTTCTTTTTTTTTTTGGGTTTGAAATCATCAAATATCTTCTCCCGCTCCGGGAGGAGCGGGAGGGCGTGTCAGACTCTTACTGACTAAAACCCGACCGTGTTCCTTCAGTTGCCATGTTGCCAGGGGCCACGGTATCCCTTTCGGACTTTCCTGCGACCCCGGCAGGCATCGGCCCTAGCGGACCCTGTCAGTTCTGCTGACATCTCTTTGAGGCGCGCGTGGAACACAAGGCGCCGTCGACCTGGGCCTGGTCCTTATCGGACGATGAGCTACTCATTGCTCACCGTCCGCAAGCCTGCGCCTACGGTGGCCGGGAATCGGCCTGCGATTCCCGACGCCTAGGGCGTCTCCTGCGGCGGTTAGGGGCGTGAGGGCGCGAAATTTGCCTCTCCCTCACGCGTTCCGCCTCCTCCTTCGCGAGCATTATTGCTTCGCAGAAGGAGGTGACGGCCTCCCATGCCCTCTTGCTCCGTACCATGGCCTGGACCAGGACCGGTCGCAAGAGATCACCGCCGTGGTGTGATACTCCTGTGCTTCGGAAAGCACGTTAAGCCATTAATCCTGCCTCTGATCTCTCTCCGGTCGTGTCGGATTGCCGTCCCATCGGACTATGAGAGTAAGGGAAGAGAGAGTGCACCTGTGTCTGCGCACACACTTGTGCACTATAACATATCCCGCGTAGTCTCTATTGAGTTTGGCCGCCAAGGCCGAAATTCAGTCTGGAGGACTACCTATTATTATGTATGTACGTATGTTCATTTTTTTCCCTCAAACATAACTCCTAAACTTGTCGTCCTATTTTGACAATCGAAGTCTCGTTAGAAGCGTCATTTTGTACCTCGGATTAAGAGCGTTTATCCTAAAAGTTGGCAACGTCGCAAATAGCTGTCAAATATTTACCTGTTTTGACTAATTTGGCAATATTACTGTATGGAAATATGAAATGTGGCTAAAATATTGATTATGAAATACAATAATTAATATTTTAGTTTTAAATGTAAAAAAGCATTTGGAAACTTTCCAAATACCTTTTTTACACCTAAAACGGTTTGACATAGATTTGCGACGTTGCCAACTTTCAGAATAAATGCTCTTAATAGACATTCGATTAATAGTGGACGATCAAGTGATATTCGATGATTTGGTAGTCTATAAGGCACCCGAAGGAAGTAATGTTCTCGAACTAGATAGAGATTTGAGAAATCCGTAGCCTAGATATAGTGAATAACTTTGCCCTTGATCTGAAACGTGTGGGTAATTTATGCATGCATATGCGTGTCCCTAATAATTTACGTTTTACGAGATTTATAATGATTTCACAAAGAATTTAATCGATAATCTTAATGGTAGTCTCTGAACTAGACGGAGTTAATTAAAAACACGAAGGTAGATAAATATTTCTGTTTTAAAATGGCAACTAATCAAACTAATACCGCACAGATTAACCAACGATTTAACACACATAGATACATCATCGGTCGTCGTAGTTGATCTAGTAATCACAAGAGCTACTGCTGAGCATGAGGTTCCTGGATTCGATTTCCGGGTCGGGCAAAGTGTTATTAGGTTTTTGCATCTGAAAATTCTCAATAGCAGCCCGGAGTCTGGATTTGTGCCCGGTTGATGGCAATAGGCTCGCCCCCTATATTTACAAGCGCGGATCCAGGGGGGTCATGACCCCTGGGCTGAGTCAACCACAAATATTTTTTCTCAAACTTTCTGCATAAGTCGACAAACGAACTCCTATAAATCGTATGACTTTTAAGAAAAAAACCTTACCTACACAAGGCGTTGTGCTAAAATTTTCTAGCTCACTCTTGCATTCTATATTCTTCTGACTTTCAAACTTTTCTGCAAGCAACTCTTATTTCCGTAAGAATATTCAATAGAAACCTAATAAAAAAAAATAAAAAAAAATTGCGTATTTTTTTATTTATTTTTTATGCAGGCACGGTAATGCCTGCGGATAATTTTCTGTGTTATTTAATCATATAATTGGTTGTAAAGTAGCATTATATTGTAAGTACCATTTGTTTTATTTTATTTTGATATCTATTTTTATTTAATTCATTAAACCAAGTTAGGTTTAATGAATTAAATAAAAATAGATTTCCGTACGACTTTTTCGGGTGACCACTGAAAATCAGCGCTGTGCTGTGGGTCCCCATAGCACAGCATCATGCTGAGTGGAAGCCTTCTTGTCACAGTCATGACGTGCCAGCAGCGGCCGCATATTTCTGTTTTGTGCTCGTGATTATATTTAAATCTATTGTTTTATTTATTTTATTATTCTTTTCTTTTATGCACGTGTTTCTGTGACAATTAAACTAATTTTTCTTTCTTTCTAATCGAGAATTCCGAGACGAGGTGCTAAAAATTTCGAGCTCGCCTTGCTCGCTCCTGATCCCGCATCCTACATTCTTGCTTTTTGTGAAATATAGCATATTGAGCACTTCAATTACACCTTTTTGAAAAAGGCAATCCTACCGATTGCGAGGACTATGGTGTAAGTAGATTATAATCAGGCACGTTATACTTACTCAATATCGTCTCGTCCCACATACCACAGTGTCTCAAGACGAAAGTCTTTATGTGATGACCTATGGTACTGAAACGGGGTCGCTCACAATGGGTCTCATCAGAAGGCTAAGTCACCCAAAAGGCAATGAAGAGGGCTATGCTTGGAGTTTTCCTACGTGATCGCATCAGAAATGAAGAGATCCGCAGGAGAACCAAGGTAACCGACATAGCTCGAAGAATTGCCAAACTTAAGTGGCAATGGGCAGGGCATATTGCTCGCAGAACGGATGGCCGATGGGGCCGAAAGGTTCTGATGTGACGACCGCGTACCGGAAGACGTAGCGTTGGAAGGCCTGAACATGATGGACTGATGACCTATGAAGGCCGCAGGAATCCGCTGGATGCCGAAAGCACAGAATCGGTTGAAGTGGCGGTGCTTGGGGAAAGCCTATGTCCAGCAGTGGACGTCTTTCAGCTGAAATGATGACGTTATACTTGTCTTATTTTTTGTTTGTCCGACTATCTGATCCCCCCCCCCCCCCCCGACTCCAAGGCTGGATCCGCTCTCGATTATTTATGGGACATAAACATAACAGGCGAAGTGTGGGTGTAGTACAGTGCACCTCTGCGCTACCTTAGCGGAATACAGGCGTCTTGTGCTTTCATACATAAACTCTCGCGATTTATCATTACGAAAAATAAAACTTTCATCCTCATTGTACATACAATTAATCTCATGTTCTTAATTACACCAGGTTTTATTTATATCTCACACAAAAATCTAGTTTTAAACACGTCTTGCAAGTGCCACAGACATGGCCAAGTGTTGCAAAAACGTGCAGTTTTTGTTTTTTTTAAGTACAGCGTTGGAATTACAAATACAAGCCATGCAGTTAAGTTCTGGTAAAGTTATGTTGCGAAAGATCCATGAAGTTGAAAAGTTTCCACAATGTGGAGCAACCTATTCGAGTTAGTTGTGTATCAATTATTTTTATTTTCTTTGTGAGGTATCCGTATTTAAATGGTTAGTTAATTGATTCAGGCGTGACCTTGCTGAAATCCATTATAAAATACAATATACGTGGATCTATTTAGTAATAATAATAGATCAATTTCTTTCAGGGTTTTTTATGGCTCTTTAGAAATATCTAAAGAGCCATAAAAAACCCTGAAAGAAATTGACACGTGTTTCACCTCTCAACGAGGCATCCTCAGTATGACGCTTGTCTTGAACTCGAACACGGCGTGTTGCCACACCGAACGCTGAACGCAGAGTGGTTAAGTTTAAAAAATTAAACTAATACATTTACTTCCGTATCCATTCCATTCCATCATTCATTTTCATTTCATTTCCATTTTGTTTTTCTATTAATTATAGATACAATTTCAGAATCATGCTCCATAAAAAATAGAGCATGCCTCGTTAGTATAGTGGTCGTAAGATTACGGAGCCTATAAGGTCATGTGTTCAATTTCCAGATTGGGCAAATGCTATTGGGTTTTTGTATCTGGAATTTCTCAGTAGCAGGCCGGAGTCTGGCATTGTGCCCGGTTGATGGCAATAGGCTCGCCCCCTGTAACATAGAAGTTAAACGTAACTGGTGAAATGTGGGTGTACACTTCTGTCCTTCTCTTTGGGGGATGAAAAATAGAAGGATGACCATTAGAGAGGAACTAATCTCAAGTTAGCCGACGTTCGCACGGACGTAATAAAACTGGATTTTCAACTTTCGGTGTTAAGCCGAGCGTTGAGAATCCAACGCGCTGGGATGCACTCTCGTCCCAGCGCGTTGAAAAAACACACTGTTGGATTTTCATCTCTCGGCGCTAAGCAGAGCGTTGAAAATTAAGTGCACGAAAAAAATAGCCGCGATTTTATTACGTTCGAACGTGGGCTTAGAGTGGAGACGAGACGACGAAGGACAAAATAGCCTACATTTAGTTCCCGGTTTATTTTATCACCAATTTTGAAATTATGGAAATCAATTTCCCCTATGGTACTTACCTAAAAACAAATATACCACTCAATTTACTTTCCCCTTTCATTTTAAATTTTGTTTACAAAATACCTCTAAAATATCATCGAACCTTGTTCCGGACGAAGTTAGTGAAGCCGTCAAGCTGTTGAGCCTTCAGATAGCTAAGTAAGTCCAGCACTGTGATTGATGAAGCTGTCCCTCTATAAATCGATGCGATATGTTACTTCGACTGTTTGGCGTTACATAGAGATGATGATACCACAATACGTCGACTTTTTTTTTAAATTTGTAAAAGTTGTATCATCATCAACATCATCTAATTACTGAAAGATACTTCTAACTTTTTGCTTAATTACTGACTGGACTGGTCCACTCAAATCTGAGTCGTTCTTTCCTCAAAAAACCATTTCAGACATTAATCTGCATGGTCTTCGTATGGCCTGACCAAGATTATGTCTGGACTTTAAAAGAGACTGCGACCTCGAGTTTGTTTCGGCCTTTCTTTTCAGTGTAGTCAGATAGGAAACGCCGAAGTCATCTAGCTTATGTTATTTTATTTTTTATTATGTCTTGTAAAACTGATTCCAATATCCTATTTACAGAATAAACAATTTCATTTCATTTCAGCTGAAAGACGTCCACTGTTGGACATAGGCCTTCACCAAGCATCACTTTGATCGATGCTGTGCTTCTCGTATCCAGCGGATCTTCACAAGGTCATCGGTCCACCTTGTGGAAGGCCTTCCAACGCTACGTCTTCCGGTACGCGGTCACCACTCCAGAACCTTTCGGCCCTATCGGCCATCTCTTTCGCGAGCAATGTGCCCTGCCCACTGGCATTTAAGGTTGACCATTCTTTGGGCTATGTTGGTTACCTTGGTTCTCCTCCGGATTTCGATCAAAAACAAATTATATAACAAAACAAATTATTTGAACGAACGTGGGGGATAAACCTAAAATTAGAAGGATCATAAAACTTAACTTCACATTCGCGTCACGATTTAAAACATGCTATTTCACAGAGATTTATTGTTTGTCGGTTGCTTTACATGCGGACTAAGCTACTCATTTTTTAAACAAAATAATATAATAATAAATCTTTCTTAAGAGCCTGCTACACGGCTGCCAACCGCGTCCCCGACAGAGATGACCTTGGTTGGCGACAGGCAGAGCTGTTTGAAATTTGGTCGTAAACCACTAAATCCACGGTTGTAAACCACCACGGTCGCCTCTGTTGGGACGCGGTTGGCGACCGTTTAGCAGGCACTTTACTGTATCTATTTAAGATCACAGGAAAAAATAGTTCAGATTATATAAGTTCTTAACAAAAATATTAACATATAGCTACTAATTCCATTTTTTTTTTTGGATTACAGTTCATCTCTGGTGTTGCCCCGACTTGTTATTTACTTAATACAACCGGTTTCAACTCAGGCTATCGCAGTCCACTGCTGGACATAGTCTTCTCCCAGGCTGCGCCACAACACCCTGTCCTCCGCCTTCCGCATCCAGTCTGTCCCAGACACCTTTTTAAGGTCATCGGTCCAAGCTGGGGAATCCCAAACTACGCCATTGCCGTACTCGTCTGCTCCACCGGCCATCGGTCCTTCGACAAACATGGCCAACCCATTTGGGTGAAATTTTGACTACTTACAGAGGTAGTCACATTCATTTACTATAAGTATTGCTTCATTTCTAACCCAAATAAATTATCATTCCCCTTTTCCCCACCAGACCGGGTGGGGCAAAGCGGAATGCCAAAACCTTTTCAATGGAATCTGCCCCACTAGTTCGATTTGGTGGGAGGGACAGAATCTAATTGATAATATTTGATTCTAATTAAAAATAATTGTTTGGTAATTTTTACTTACTTTTGTTTCTGGAAGGAATCGGGTTGTAAATTACAGATTAATAAATTACGCGATTTGTTACAAATAAAATAAAATCTTAGTAGATATAACTAAAGTAAACTTTTAAAATCACACCATTGGGGCAGCCTGGTGGGGCAAAGTGGAATGATTCAAAAAAATACAAAACTTGTTTTAAAGCCGCTAAAATATTCGATTTATGTAAAGATGGGATTATACGATACTGACTCGAAAATACAGGGTTACAAGAGTTCAATGCAACTTATCCAAAATATGCGTAAAGTGGTTGTCCTCGTTGACCACTATTTCTATTTATAGAACTGTTCCGGGTTCAGTCGGGTTTATTTTCGACTCGTCTCCATTTACCTTTATTATTTCCGGAGAGTAGGAAAAAGTATATAAATAAATAATGAATTATTAAATGAAGATGCGGTTACCCTTGATTACTTCGTCGTATTTAATAATCATGTTTTGCTATTTTTGTTTAATATTCAGGAATAAACAATACGTTATCGTAAATGTTTACCTACGTATGTAGCTCTATTCATTATAATTAAAATATGAGTAATTAGTCTCAATGCGTCATTATTGTGTGGAACTTAAAATGATAACAAATGAGAATTTATTTATTGACCTCGTTTATTCAAACAAAGTTAATTATTATTCCTAACAGAGTTGATCATTATTTAAGTATAAATCAATGTCAACTAACAAGTTTATCATAATGATAAACAAAAGAATCCCCGTTTGTGTTTTGTTTTCCTTTTGTTGAAATAAAAGATGGTTTAAGTACCTATTTAAATTAAAGTACCTGGGCGACCGAGCTCCTGCTCTGGTGAAAATAGAGAATGCTCAGTTAATAGTATAGAATAGTACCTACTAATTCCATACTGCCGTGATAGTAGGTACTTACTAATTCCATGCCATGTTCACTATTCTAATGTCAATAATGTCATGTCATTATTCATTATCTTGTTCTAAACTTTGTGCAACCCGAGCTCTGCTCGGGTGAAGATACGGAGAAAACGAATTTTCCCAGATATCCTACCTAGATACCTAGCTAGATCGATTTTTCGCCCCCGTAAACCCCTAAAATGCAACTTTCATCGAAATCGTTAGAGTCGATTTCGAGAACGTGAGTAATACAAATATTGCTCGTTTAATAGTATAGGATTGAAAACCATAAACGACTTATACCAGTAAACAGTAACTAAATATTAAATAACATTTAACTATCCATTACTTATTTCTCCTTCTTTCAGGGGGATTCACGAGCTCTATACAGTTCCATCTCAAACACTTTGTTTAAAGTGGGTAAGTAATGAAAACAACAAAGTACGACAAAGATCTACGTCGAACTAAAGCTGGCTGTCGAACATGTCTTATCTTCTGCTACTGTTTTAGGCCTGTTTACTGGAAAACAGCGGTACTCAAACTTTTCTCGGGCCGCATCTATAGGCTTGTATTTGAAACGTTACGCGGCCCTCAGGCATTTGGAAAACTGGTCATGTGTTTGCAGGGGATCGATAAGTATCTACTGTTGATACGATACGGTATCTTACTACTATTAGAGGTGTTTACTAACATCCACATTTCGCAAAGTCTTTCCGCGCTTCGCGTCTTTATGTGTTCACAAAACTTGTGAAAGTGTGTTTGGCGTCAGGGTAGCCCACGAAATTCAAATTTTCTAACGTTTTTTGCAATTTGCAGGTCAGTATCAGGTTGTATGTTGATCTAAATATGATTCGCGGCCGTATAAAATACTTATTTATAGAATTATGATCATAAAAATCATCAATACAAGTTCTTATTATTCTATTCAAAGTCTAAGTATTTATTAGTGTGATTTTTGGTGCTACAGTACCTAGGTCTTATTTAGGTTATGGTAACTCAAATTTAACAATATAAGAATTTAAAATCGATATTACATACAATTTAACAAAAATTTCAATATTAAGAATACAATCATTTTTTTTAATTAACATTTAGCATACAATTAATTATTATAATAAATATTCAGAACACAATTAATAAGTCAAGTTTTGAATTTTCATACATAAATATATAATTTTCATTTAGTTTACTACATTTTGTCAAGAAGAAATTCGTCAATGGTATAGTAGCATTTTCAAAAAAATTATTTAGTCTCCGTTTAAATTGTGTCAAGTTTAAATCTTTAATGTCATTTAGTATTTTATTGAACATTTTCGGAGCCATGCAGAGTATGCTTTGTGCATAAGGGCGGTCTTTGAGGCTCTTAGACATAATTCATGACGATATTCTTGTCTTGTCGATCTGTAGCGTTGCTCTGAAGCTTTTTTAAACAGTTCATTATTTTTCTTGACAAACAACGAACACTATATATGACTATTTCATGAAATCATGACATTTGAGGCTGATTCTAACTTAAGGGGTTGTATTTCTGATTCAATTATTATAATTCTGTAAAGCCATATTTGTTACGGTCGAATCATATTTTAATCTACATACAACCTGACACTGACCTGCAAATTGCAAAAACGTAAGAAAATTTGAATTTCGCGGGCTACCTGAGCGTATCCCACTTGACATGTCAGATTTATTTACTAACGTACTAATGAATGCAATTTCAGGTTAGCGTAAAAGCTCGCTTCGATTCTCTCCTAAATTCTATTATAATTATCATAAGCTTCATAGATCGCATAAAGCTCCTATTCCAACTTAAAGCAAAGTTATGTAATATCACCTGTCTGCGCCCTTGAATTAAGTTTAGTATCTAATTTGAGTTAGAATGATACAATCTATCCTTACTTAATAATATTATAAATGCGAAAATTTGTGAGCATGGATGGATGGATGTTTGTTACTCTTTTACGCAAAAACTACTAAACGGATTTCGATAAAATTTGGCACACAGATAGTTTATAACCTGGATTAACACATAGAATACTTTTTAACCCGATATTCTCACGGGATCGACACTTATACGGGAAAAACGGCGGGGTGCAGCTAGTTATTATATATATTAATAGATTTATCGACAGTCTTGTCATTAAATAAACTAGAATCTTAAATAACAACCTATAGACAATTTTAGAAAGGGCATTCCTATTGGTCTGATGGTACTTGCTTTCATTATGAAATCTAGGTCCTACGCCCTCGTTTTTGCAAACTGTCCCTGAGACTGTTTACTAATAAAATTTATTCCGATTTATTACGTCGGTACCTACTATGAATAAGCTTCTTTTTAACCGACTGCGCAATAGCAAACAGGGTTAATATGTTTATATACAAGTGAAGTACATTAGGAGGAGCTCGTGGCCAAATAATCACAGCCGCACGGGTCGATCCATCAGGTTAAGCTACGCTTGCCGCGGTTGGTCCGTGGATGGGTGACCATCTTTACATACCGAGACTCCTCCGTGCCTCGAAAAGCACGTTAAGTCATAGGTCCCGGCTGTCATTCGTAGATCTTTGACAGTCGTTACGGGTCTTCAGAAGCCCGAAAGTCTGACAACCAGTCTTAACAAGGGGTATCGTATTACGCAGTTACTGGGTTGTGGAGGTCAGATAGGCAGTCGCTCCATGTAAAATACTGGTATTCAGCTGCAGCCGGTTAGACTGGAAGCCGACCCCAACGTAGTTGGGAAAAGGCTAGGCAGATTGACAAGTCTAGGACATCAATAACGTTTGGAATTCAATTCTAATTAATTGTTTTCTCCTCGGTTGCAATACAGGGTGTTTGGTGCATCGTATGAAACCAAATTCAAATGGTCGACTGAAGGGGTCATCTGCTATCCTTTCAGACCCCTTAACACCTCTCATGCCCTGTGGATTTTTTTATCGGCTTTTTATTTTTTTATTAAAAGAAAACCCAAATTATACATTAAAATACAAATTAAAAAAAAGTATAAGGTGTAGACTATGAATTTTAATTTTATTATGTGTATTGTTTTAGAGTACTTTAAATACAAAACTAGTGACATTGGTCATCTAGTTTTCTTTTAATTTACTAGAGCATCATTAGATTGGAGATCACTCATTAATTTGTTCGTTCGCGGACAGAGCGAAGCGCGTTATTTATATCTTATTTACAAAACTGACTGCCTCTTTGGTCTAGTGGTCGCAAGCACTACTGCTGAGTATGAGGTCCTGGGTTCGATTCCCGGGTCAGGCAAAGTGTTATTGGGTTTTTCCATCTGGAATTTCTCAGTAGCAGCCCGGAGTATGGATTTGTGCTCAGTTGATGGTAATAGGCTTGGTAATGGGACTTAAACATAACTGGCGAAATGTGGGTGTACTATAGGTACACCTCTGCCTAACCCTTCGGGGATTACAAGCATGATGTTATGTTATGTTATTTACAAAACATTAACGGGCCGCAAGTAAGACGTCCGCGGGCCGCATGCAGGCCGCGGGCCGCGTGTTGCCGACCGCTGCTGTAGATAATTCGGAAATGTGTTGTATAACATTTAAAAAGTTCAATCAACTTCGCTCGTTCTTTATTACCCGACTACGGCAAAGCCAAAAGGAAGGGTTATGATTTTAGCAGTCTATGTATATATGTTTGTATGTTTGTATGTATGTATGTATGTATGTTTGTTTTTACGTGTGTTCCACCGTAGCGCCTAAACTACTGAACCGATTTTGATGAATGAGGTATCAGTGGATTTGTAATAATGGTCCGGGTGACATAGGCTATATAAATTTTCGATAAATTTAATATTGTGGACTTTACGCGTAAATATCTAACCTCGAAAAAAATTAAAATGAGATGATCATGACATGTTTTGTATCAAAAGAAAGGCCTTGACGAGCACATTACAAATATATATATAATATTATATTTTCAAAGTAAATAAAGATGTTTAAATAGTTAAAAACAAGCTAAAGTGAGACTGCGCTGCGTAATATCGCAAGATGATACCAACGTGCAGTTAATCAAATCTTTATAAATAGTAACGATTTGTAATTCCACTCTTATGAAGAAAAACAAGTACAACGAAATATTTATATTTAGGATTTCTTCGAAGCTCGATGTCGATATACATTGGCCACTCAGAAAATTTTTGCGATACTAAAAAAAAATATACTACAGGTTATAATTTTTAAATAAATCTTTTCAAGTAACTCTCCATTGGCGTCTATACACAGTTTCATACGTCTAAACCAATTTTCATAAGACATTTTCCAGTCCGCATCACACACCTCTTTAAATTCCTTCTCAAATGCAGCCAGTGCATCTTCCGGTGATGAAAACTGTTTTCCCTTGAGTTGATTTTTTATTTTGGGGAACAAAAATGATAAATGATTCATCACCCGTAATGAAATCGTAAACGTGCCGAGACGAGCCTGCTTAAAATTTTGCTATCATGTCTCGGCACCATTCTACCCGAAACTCCTTCTGACCCTGCGTTAGATTGTGCGGTACCCAGCGTGAAACTTTCTTCCTTACCCGAAGATGCCCGTGTAGAATTTCATACACACTTCCCGATCCAATCTGCAGTATATGCTGAATCTCTTCATATATTAATTCGCCTATTTTCTTAAATTAAATTTTTCACAAGCAGCACGTTTTCTTATGTAACAGCCGTCATAGGGCGGCCACTTCTTTCTTCGTCCGCCAAAGTTTCTTGACCACGCTTAAATTCATTGAACCAGCGGAAAATGGTCGCTTTTGTCTATGAACTCAAACTCAATTTCAAACTCAAAGCATTAATTTCAATTAAACCATTTACTGGCACTTTTGAATTGTCAAAGAATCGGTCAGTCAGAAATATGAAGCTAGTTGTCCAAAGCGTAATAGGTACCTATGGAGAAGAACGGGCAAGAAACTCCACTCTTTTAAATATCTTTTTTACAAAATATTGGTTACATCATCCATGTTGAAATTATACATGTGAGAACAATGTAGAAAGACGTGCACGTTAGAAGCGTCCGTAATAAAAAGATAAAACAAAGAACAATTCAAAAATTAAAATAAATAAAAAATAAGCCCTGGCAGCTAAGAGATGACCAGTCCCAACTGCCGGCGCCCGTTCACGAACATGACGCATGGATTAGCACCATTCAGCTCAACCATTTTGAAGGGAGCTAAATGATCCAACACACACGCCACCATCAGCGAAACATCTGAGTGAGCATGACATACTCACAGCCGCCAGGGCACATTCAAGTCAATGTAAGACATATTACCCGGTAAATGGTACCTATCTCTTCAGTACATAGTGCTCACACCTATGCTACGCAATTATATAATACAAAGGAGATGAATTTATACATTGCAAAGATGGTCTTACAATTTTCAGCAGCTCCAACAGTATTTGCAAATGTTAATCAATTAGTTGTGGTTGTGGAGCAGGACTAGTATTGAGCCAAGCATTTTTATCAGCGATGTAATCCATGCAACTTATAATATGCCTGCCTGCATAGTGTGCGTTTTAAACAAGATTTGAATTTTGTCTCATTCAGTTGAATACCATTTGAAGTCTTTCAAATGATTCTTCTGGTTTTAATCGACATTTGAAATCGTACAAAATCATCGCGCGAAAATGTTCTCGTTGCAAATTAAATTTTCAGTGAAACAGAGTATTTTGATTTTGCTCGCATGGAGGAAATTTCCAATTTGGAATGTTGTGTTTTTTTGTAATAAATAGTCATAGTTTTAATTGTCATCAAAACTAGTCAGTGTCACATAGACAAAAACTGTTAGTCACAAAACTTTCTTAGTAGTGCTATTCTGTAAAAATCTCACCATGATATCTTAGATGAAGTGAGCTGCCAATAGTGTCAATTCTTAGCAACTGACAGCTCACTCCACGCCGTCGAAATAATCGCGCTATGGTTTCGTCCAAAGCACTATGCGCTGCTATTGGAATTTAAAATAGGTTAATTACTGACCTATTGTATTACTCTTATTTACTTTGTTGTAACGTTTAGCAAGCGTAAAAACGGAAAAGTATAAAATAAAAAATAAAGTTTAATAAAAAACTGTAACCCGACTACGGGAAAATAAAAATGATCTAAAAAGTACGAAACAAGCCAATATTTCAGACAGAAATCAAGACATAGGTACAAAAATGGTCAAGGTAAAGCCGTCGTCGCATGCCATTTTAATTTTGAAGGTGTTCCTGGCACCAACATGGTACATAGGCATGCGACCACGGCTTTACCTTGACCATTTTTGTACCTATGTCTTGATTTCTGTCTGAAATATTGGCTTGTTTCGTACTTTTTAGATCATTTTTATTTTCCCGTAGTCGGGTTACAGTTTTTTATTAAACTTTATTTTTTTTTAAAAATAGTTATGGCATAAAGTTGAAAGGTACCTACCTAATTATTTGAATTTAGAACTCGTTGCTTTCCAAACTGTGAGAATACGAGAAATATTAAAGTCTGCCATTGTTTTAGAAAAAGTGAACATAAGTGGATATAATTTAAGTTAACTAGCACATTATATACAATAAAGGATTATAAATTAAAATTACACGATTAGTTTTAACATGCCGTGCATTATAACTATGGTTGCATTATGATTTTCTGCTTTATTTTACTTTTTGAGTAAGCATCTACAGGGTCAAAAAACATTAGTTAGCTAAACTGTTGGGTATCAATATCTAAAAACATGATGAAACAAAAAATAAATTAATTTGATGATTTTTTTGTAGTCATCCACAGCATTTAGGCCCGTATTACAGAACCTCACTCAAGACTCAAGCATTACTTACTTAAAACTAGTTTCAACCTATCAAAAGGCTTTAAGTAATGCTTGAGTTTTGAGCGAGGTTCTGTTATACGGAATATCACATTTTTTTTTTTTTAACTTATAGACGTAATTGGTATCGGTATCTAAATCACGGTAAAACAAAAGAAAACAGATTTTCTCAACTCATACTTTCAGTAAGGTAAGAAAACTGCGAGCGTTCGTTTCAACCAATCAAAAGGCTTTAGTAATGCTTGAGTTTTGAGCGAGGTTCTGTAATACCAAATATCCCTTTTAAAAATCAGTTTTATTTTGTTATTTAAACATTACAGACGTGATTGGTATCGGTATCTAAATCACGGTAAAACAAAAGAAAACAGATTTTCTCAACTCATACTTTAGGTAAAGTAAGAAAACTGCCAGCGGTCGTTGACCCCCCAAAAAAACATCAAATGTTTATTTTATTTTATCGTGTTAAGATTTCGATACCCAACACGTCTGAAGAGTTTATCTAGCTATTTTAATTTGACCCTGTATATCTGTTTAGTTACTAAGCCTTAGGGCGAAATTCACCAAGGAAACTGAACGCGATCAGCACATAACTTCTCCCGCTCTGGGCGGAGCAGGAGGGCGTGTCAGACTCTTACTACCTAAAACCCACCCGTGTTCCTTCAGTTGCCATGTTGCCAGGGGCCACGATAACCCTTTCGGACAAAACTACATCGGCGGTATCGGCTCTATCGGACCCCTTCAATTGTGCTGACATCTCTTTGAGGCGCGCGTGGAACACAACGCGCCGTCGACCCGGGCATGGTCCTTATCGGACGGCGAGCGACCCATTTCTACAGTGGCCGGAAATTGGCCTGAGATTCCCGACGCCCAGGGCGTCTCCTGCGGCGGTTAGGAGCGTGAGGGTGCGAAATTTGCCTCTCCCTCACGCGTTCCGCCTCCTCCTTCGTGAGCATTAGTGCTTCGCAGAAGGTGACGGCCTCCCATGCCCTCGATCTTCATGCCCGCGATCCACACAATGGTAACACCCGGGCGTTTCTTCCCGCCTTATCCTGAACAGGAACCTCCCGAAACAACCGTGTCCGGTTAGGACCTGCGTCAGGCGGAAGGTGAGGATGCCGTGGTGCCTTTCTAGCCACTCCTCAAAGAGGGGACTTATCGCCGCAATTGTGACGTGTTCCTTCTACTTTTACCTGTGTGATTTTTCACACAAATAATAATAATACCTACCTAACAAACCATCCTTAAGGCGAGTACCCACGAACGAACAAGAACATGGTGAACACGAACATCAAACACTGTCGTCAAAAATGTTCGTGGCGATACAATTTCGAATCCATGGCTACGAAAGAGGTCGGGGCGGTTTTGCGCGAACTGTGTTGGTATGATGTTCGTGTTCGCGTTGCTAATTTACGTTCATACGTACGAATCAAATCTTCCGTGTTCGATGTTCATATTCACCATGTTTTATTCATTCGTGCGTACACGCCTTTAGATTACCACACATTACTTTTTCCCACGGAGGCCAGTGTACCTATAGTTTTAGTTACTCTGGGAATTTAATATAAATAATTTATAATTAATCTGTTGAATTGAAAATAAAACAATGGCTTCCTTCACGAGAATACAGGGTCAAATTAAAAAAACTAGCGAGACTTCTCAGACGTTATGGGTTCAGGCCTAATAAAAAACCAAGACATAGCGCTGCGAACAATACAGTGAAGCATGCCAAAACTACACCTCCGCTATGTGCATACACGCTCACACGCACACATTTACAACCTTTTACAGTGAAACTACACTTCACTAAGAGCACATATCGTCGACCGTAGGTTCAATTGAGGTAAGGGACAAAATTACCCAAAATGAGTTGAGTATACAGTTTTGTTCAGAATTTTTCGCTCTATCGAATGGTGAATATGAAAAAAAAAATCTTGTTTTGTCCCTTACCTCAATTGAACCTACGGTCGACGATATGTTTACGAAACCGGCCTCTCATCACTGTTGACAGCGCTATGTCTTGATTTTTTATTTAGTCTGAGATTATGGGTATTGAAATCTAAAAAAGACAAAAAAAAAGTTTTTTTGTGTCAACGAGCGCTGTTAGTGTTGTTACTTGAAGAATTAGTTAATAAAATTTGTTTCTTTTTTAACCGACTTCCAAAAAGGAGGAGGTTATATGTTCGTCGCGTGTATTTGTTTTTTTTTTTTTTTATGTATGTCCACCGATTTCTCCGCCAATTGTGGACCGATTTTGAAAATTCTTTTTTTGTTTGAAAGAGTATGCTCTCGAAATGGTCCCATATAAATTTTATTAACTTTGCTTCAATAGTTTTTGAGTTAGCTTCAATAATACGTACTTTTTCCCACTTAGTATGTGGATGATAATTATGATAAGTTCCTGTCACTGTTATTTACATAGCAGGTAGTGGTTTTCAAATTTGTGTGGGGTAGGTACCACAACTAAAAAGTGAAAAATAAAAACTTTTTACAAAAAAAAAACAACCGACTTCCGAAATTAAAGTTATTTTTCACTTTGTAGTGTTTTTTGGAAGTCGGTTGTTTTTGGTTTATCGTGTTTAGGTATCGATACCAATCACGTCTGTGAAATTAACAAAAAAAAAAAAATATTTTTTCAACTTATATTTCAAGTGACTACTTTACCTGCGGTTGATGACCCCAAAATAACTCATCAAATTAACTTCTTTTTAATTTTATCATGTTTAGATATCGATATCTATCACGTCTGCGGAGTTTTGCTAACTAATTTAATTTGACCCAGTATAACTACTATTCGAAGAATATGCGCAATAGGAATAGATCTATGTACTTCTATAGTTAATTAATATTATAGGTAGGTATGCATGTTTTTTATTAATAGTACCCGGTCGATCGAGCTCTGCTCGGGTGAAAATAGAGAATGCTCATTAGTATAAGATAGTTGATACTAATTCTAAGGTAGCTTTGTTCTAAACTTGGGGCGACGGAGCTCTGCTCGGGTGAAAATACAGAGAAAACGAATTTTCCCAGATATGAGACCTAGCTAGATCGATTTTTCGCCCCTGTAAACCATATTGCAACTTTCATCGAAATCTTTAAAGCCATTTTCGAGAACGTGGTTACCTACAAATAAATATTTATACAAATATTACTTGTTTAATGGTATAGGATTCATGATGTAAGTGATTTATACATACTCAATGACATCTGGTCAACAGTGTATATATTGTTCGTCTTTATTTACTTTTAAAATAAATTGTAATCTGCTCCAAATAAATACCTAAAAATTAATACTTGACCTTGTAGCTTTATGATATTGTCCACGGACCAACCGCGGGCAGACACGTACATAATTTTTATTTTATTTTAATAAAGAATTTATATTATATTATATTATATAATACATACACTCACGCCTTCTTCCGATGGAGGTAGGCAGAAACTGCAGAACGCCACCTGCTGCGTCTGCTGCTGCTGCTGTGAATAAATTAATGGAGATAACAATTAAATAATACAATATTATTTGTTTACAACATGTGTCGTTTCTAACAAGTGTTAAATTAAACATTAATTTAATATAGTTGGCAGTTTCCTGCTATTTCCTTCGTTCATAGAATTCCACAATGAATACCTATTAAAGAACGAATATTTTATTTTATTACTTGAATCTGTCATTTTGCACGACTCATAATGCGAAGCGTTAGTGTTCTGCGATCGAAAAATTTGTTTTGCCTCCTTTCTGCAACTGTTTTTATTAATACACTCCTGCAAGTACACAGAACCAACTTAATTTACATACCATTATATAGATAATTTAATGGAGATTAATTCTGTTCAAAAATTGATTTAATGCAGTAGAAACAAATAAAACATCTTTTTTTTTTTATCCCTTCAAGCAAGTTTGAACTTGAAAACATATTATGTAGCTTGCGAAAAAATCAATTAATTGAGTCAATTTTTTTATTTATAGATTCGTTTCAGCCATAGGAGAAACCCTATTGAAAATGTTTTTTTTTTTTTATTCAAAGTAGTTTAATTATAATTAAAAAAAAACTAACAAATATAAATATCTATATAATATTTCCAACTTCGACCCTCTTCCGTTGCCTAGCAACCAATAAAGCAAACCTATATAGTCTTTGACAGGACGTAAAGATTGCGAGGTGCGAAATTGTACCCATATTGATGGGTAAAAAAGCAGTCAAAACATACTTCATGAAAAGTCGTTTAAATATTTTTCTGTTTTTGAATGAGCGTTATGAGGCGCGCACTTTTGGATTTTCCAAATATTTTTTTTATATTTGATGTTCAATGACTGTTTTAACAAAAGTGTGAAATTATTAATTTACAAATACACGCCTGTCACCATTTACCTCGTTAACATTGAACATGATGTGTCACTCATTATTCTACGCAATACCTGTCAATATACTTGGTAAGAGCACGGTACTTTACCTTACTAAATACAGTAGGTATGACTAACGCATTACCCATACTTCCTACAAAAAAAAAACATTATCTCCACGATTTATGATCACAAATAGGACAGAAATGAAGTAACGTTTTATACACCGTGAAATTTGAATCATAGTTTTGCTAGAACAAACGTTGTTCAGACCATGGTCTAGTACCATTCTAAAGTATCAAATATGTTATTAAAACATAGTGCGTTCTCAAATAAGCTTTATGTCTAGTCTACTTTGTTTTAATAACATATTTGATACTTTAGAATGGTAGTAGACCATGGTCTGAACCACGTTTGTTCTAGCAAAACTGTGATTCAAATTTCACGGTGTAGGTATAAACACACATAACCTCACGCCTATAATCCCAGGAGAGTTAGGCAGAGGTGTACCGATGTATACCCATATTTCGCCAATTATGTTTAAGATTAAAGTGAGTAGAGTGTAGTATTTTGATATATTGTTGTCAAACCTTACACGTATCAATAAAAAATCAATTGCCGTGCATTAGTCTCACAAAAACTCAAAAATGGCTAGACCGTTTTTTTTTCGCCTGATTCCTGGGTTGGCTTAGGAAAAAAGAAACAGCCAAAGGAACAGCCGAAAATATCGATTTCACGTGGTATGAAGTTCACCGGGTCATCTAGTCTCTAGAAATAAAATGCTGTTCATAGGTAAGCGCAGCACTTAAGAACGGCTGGACCGAATCGGATATTTTTTTTTTTTTTTAGAAATGGTCATTATACTCCAAATAATTAAGGATTTAAGAGAAAGAAAAATTGGACGATTGCCCGGAAAATCGGAAAATTCGGGAAAATTTGAAAGTGTTTTATTGGAATTTGGGTAGAACAACTAGTTTTCAATAAAATACATACATATATAAATAGATACGTCAGATTCGTTATAAGGGTACCTAAGTTAATTTATGAAACTTGCTAGCGATATTTTTCCCTGGAGATCCAGAGGTCCGTCTCAATGTGCTGAGAATGGCCACCGTAGATATTTTAGCCAGTAAGCCGGACGTACGCACGGACGTAATAAAATCGCGGCGGGATTTTATCACGCACTGGATTTTCAACTCTCGGTGTTAAGCCGAACGTTAAGAATCCAACGCGCTGAGACGCACCCTCGTCCCAGCGCGTTGAAAAAACACACTGTTGGATTTTCAACTCTCGGCGCTAAGCAGAGCGTTGAAAATCCAGTGCACGAATAAAAATCGCCGCGATTTTATTACGTCTGTGCGAACGTCGGCTTAGACTCCGGCATAGCCCTTTGCTTACTCCGGATGTAAAGATGTTCCATTGAAGAAAAATGAAGGTATTATGACTTATCTTGACCCACATTGAATGAAGCTAAGACCACCTCGAACATCAATTGATTTATGAGAGTATTCATCAAAATTAGTGCCTTGAGGACATCTTATTTTATTGGTCTCGGTTGGCAAATATACAGTCAGAAAAAAAAAATTGTTAAAGTAAAAGCAAAAATATTTTATTTGGGACACGCACAGGAAATACAAACAATAATAAAAAATAAAATAATTATAAGTATGTGCCCGACCCAGTTCTCGAAAATAACCATGTCACGTTATACTGGGATCGGTCTATCATTACTGACAGGACTATTGTTGCCAATAAGCCTGATATAGTGGTGATAGACCGATCAGCGCGCCGCGCAATGATAGTCGATGTTACCATTCCACATGACGAGAACCTCGTGAAAGCTGAGAAAGAGAAACAAATTAAATATCTCGACTTAGCACACGAGGTTGTCGATATGTGGAATGTGAACTCAGCTATTATTGTGCCGATTGTCGTTACGGCCAATGGCTTGATGGCCGAAAGCCTCAACCAACGTCTCTCGAGGCTCTCATTAGGCGGTTGGATCAAGGGCCTGATTCAGAAGGCAGTAGCTCCTTGATACGGCTCGCATTGTGAGGAGGTTCCTGTCTCTGCAGCCCTAACCACCGGTAGCTTGGACCCTGCTCCTGACACCGGTGGAACTCTATTTTTTAATTTTTTTTAATGTTTTTTATCCTTTTTATTTTAAGAAATATTTAAAAATGTGAATGAATAAGAATTAAAATAAATAAATGAAATAAAATAAAATAAAAAAGAGCATTTGCAACTAACAAAATTAACACACTTTATCTATACAATATTATAAAGAGGTAAAATTTGTTTGTTTGTAAATTTGTATGTAGGGGATAATCTCCGGAACTACCAGTCGTATTTAAAAAATATTTTTGCATTGAAGGTTATAAGCTCGCGGACGAAGTTGCGGGCAGAAGCTAGTTTTTAGAATAAACGAAGACAGAAAAATTATAACGACCTGTGCGAGGACAAAAAACACAAAAAAAATACCGTAGCGCTGGTATTCTAATAGAGCCCGCTGTGGTGCCACGGACACACGTTATTTAACAAATTGACATAAGTCCACGCCAGCACTCAAGCCCGAACGCGGGGCTAGTGTTTATGTCATTGCATCAAAATGCATTAAAAAATGTAGTTCCACAATTTTCCGCCGGATTTCAGTGGTGGCACAGACTCTACTACGATAGCCATTTTATACAACTGTCAAAGAATGACAGTCGTGATTTAACTAAACAGATAATTTAATTTTGTATTTAATTTACTCATTATCTTTCTAGCCTTTTCCCAACTATATTGGAGTAGGCTTCCAGTCTAACAGGATGCAGCTGAATACCAGTATTTTACATGAAGCGACTGCCTATCTGACCTCTACAACCCAGTTACTGGATAATGCGATACCCCTTGGTAAGACTGGTTGTCAGACCTTCGGGCTTCTGAATACCCGTAAACTGTCAAAGATCTACAAATGACTGCCGGGACCAACAACGGTTTAACGTGCTTATCGAGGCACGGAGGGGTTTCGATATGTAATGGATGGACATCCATGGACTTACCCCGGGAAGCGTAGCTTAACCTTCAATCGAACTATGTGCCCCTCTGGTAATTAATTACTAAAGAATTTTCCATGAGTCCTCATAGAACCCACCAACTTCTACGGTCTTTTGCAGTTTCACATAGTCATGCCGTTTGTCTCAGACCAAATAAAATACCAAGACAGCGCTGCGAACAATACAGTGAAGCATGCCAAAACTACACCTCCGCTCTGTGCATACACGCTCACACGCACACATTTACAATCTCACTAAGTGCACATATGTTTACGAAACCGGCCTCACGTCACTATTGACAGCGCTTTGTCTATGGTTTATTTGGTCTGAGGCCGTTGCACACTGGTTAAACCGGTTGTCCCATATTATTATTAATCTTTCTTCTTATTCGTGTGGTTAGTGACTAACCTGACTAACTAAAAGAAGACTAATAATCTTAGTCACTGGATAGTCTACGATGAGGTGGCAAAGCAAGGCCACTTAGGTAATACATATTTATTAGTAAAACCTGAACACGATGATTTAGTACCTATTTCTTGGAAGAAAAACCCCATCACACTGACCGACCTCGCAGTCGAATCCAAGACCGTGGCCTTTCACACACCTGCTGATCTATTCTATCATAATCTTACCACGTATATAATATAACTTAGGAAAAGTGAGCTTGACGGTGAGCAATGGGTAGCTCGCCGTCCGATGCCCGGGTCGACGCGCATTGTGTTCCACGCGCGCCTCAAAGAGATGTCAGCAGAACTGAAGGGGTCCGCTAGGGCCGATGCCTGCCGGGGTTGCGGTTTTGTTCGAAAGGGTTACCGTGGTCCTTCCACGGGTGGGTTTTAGTCAGTAAGAGTCTGAAACGCCCTTCCGCTCCGCCCAGAGCGGGAGAAGTTATCCCCGGGGTGACTACCCCGGGGATCAAACCCAAATGTTCACGCTGGGTAGTCGCACAACCATTAGACAAATAATAATAAGGAGGTTAAAAAAAGGTTTTTATTCACAGAAATTTATTTTTAACCGACTTCAAAAAAAGAAGGAGGTTCTCAGTTCCTCGGAATCTTTTTTTTTTTCATATATATTCCCCGATTACTCGAAGACGGCTGTACCGATTTGGAAAATTCTTTTTTATTTGAAAGGGCATATACTTCCCAGGTGGTCCCATTGTCATCAAGTCAGGATCAGATGATGGAATCCTGGAGAAATCGAGGGAACTCTTCAAATATTATAGGCACACCTTAGCGATTTAGGTATTTTTTTACAGGATAAAATATTACCTCTACCAAACAGCAAAGCAGTTTGTTGGCAGACGGAGCTCCATTTTTTTTTAACATTTTATAATTACAAAAGACATAAATAAGTTTTTTTTAATATTCTAGCCTATATTAGCCTAAGCCCTTACTATTATATGACAAATAATAATAAAAATTAAGATCTAATATAATATAAAAATTCTGCCATAGTTTTAAAGACACCAGTTAAATATTAATAAGTCAAAACAGACGGGTAAGTACCATAAACCACATTTTGCACCTTTCAAGGCCGTCGAGTATGATTTTAACATATTTTAGGACAATTTGTATGCGCCGCCATGTTGTTATTTTATTTATTACATGGTGTTATGAAGATTAGGGGCTGGTCGACTCCTGCGCATCAATGAAAATGGACGGACGCATTATAATGTTTTGGTATTCGATTTCCTTGTTAAGTTATGTCATGGTGGATGTAGAGTACTGTCTTCGAATAAATGATCAGTAAACGGACTGCGATACGTCATCTCAGTCCGTTTACTGATCATTTATAAGTCAAAGTCAAAGATACTGATGGTTCCCGTGGGATGTTCCATATCTAAAAGTACAGGAGAGATCTGGAGTACCACCACCACTTAACCTGGTGGTGCACCTGAGATTCCAAGTCCAATGAAAATATTGCCTAGCTAGAGCAGGATTCTAGGCTAATCTAAACTATATTCGAGTCGCACTAATGCGGTGTCTATTATGCCTAATTGTGATAATTAACCAAACACGTTTGAGCTACTTGAGGTAGATTGTTAATTTGTAGAAGGTATACATGCTGGCTGCTGATTTTCAGTACGAAATAGGCCTTGGATGGAGAGCATCTACTATTGCAGTAAAATGACTTTTCATGGCAAACGTGGTTATAATTGTATTTTCACTCCTCTTGCTCAAAAAGTCCGTCATTGTAGCGTACCAGAGCAGGGAAAAAATAGCATATCTTGCTCTAGGGGAAAACTGTTTTTTGTCTGTAACCAACGAGCCTACAAAAACGAATAAGTCTTTATTCTTATGTAAAACTAGCTCTTTACTACCGCATACTGGGATAAAAACTTTCTATAAACAAACTTGCAATAGGCTCGCCCCCTATTACATGGGACTTAAACATAAGAAATATGTGTACCTGCTACAGGGACACCTTTGCCCAACCGGCGACCAAAAAGGCGTGATGTTATGTTATAGAATAAAAAATAGAATAGAATTTTCTTTATTTGAGTAACCAAGACTCATTAAGATTGTTAGTAAAACTTACGACTATGTTAGTAAGCACAGACACTAAACAAAAACAAAGAAAACAATACAGTAACAGTACAACAATACAATAACAGTAACAATACAATAACAGTTGCTCACCGCTGCGACATCCCATGAGAGAGGGCACAACAGTGACCTACGTATGCACAGTCCAGGCGACTCGCAACCATGCTTAAGACACTGTTGGAGCTGCCCCACACCCTGCGCACCATGGAAGCGCACCTTTTACGCATTGTTGCGTAAAAGCAATCTACATGCGCATCTGCGAACATCCCTGATGCACTACAGAAACGGGGCAGCCCCACCAGTATCCTAAACGCATTGTTATATTGAACGCGGAGAGCGCTATACGATCTTTGCGTATATCTAGCCCACAGGCTGCACGTGTAAAAACTAGTACAGTAGGCTCGAAAGAGCGTGATCTTTACAGAAAGTGAGCATCGTGCAAACCTGCGAGCCAGCATGTTCGCTCTAACCGACAACGCCCTCCGCTCCCGTTCAATGTCATCATCGTCTTTGAGGTTGGGAGTCAATATATGACCAAGATATTTAAACCTGTAGACTCTCTGCAAAGGTGTACCATAAAGTAATACTGTAATATTGTATTGGATTATTTTATTTTCCCGCAATCGTAGTGAAAAGTAAAGTGTAACACACGGCGCTAAAACCCATTCTTACTCGGTTTCTATTTAGCCCCTCGTATCTACTAAGTATTATCTTCTTGGGAGACTGATTCAGAAACTTTAACGATAATTATAAAATAAACTTTATTTATAAATATAGGTATAGGTACCATCAAAGAAACTCAAATCCAACCAGTTTTAAAACAAAATCCCGTGCACACGATGCCCACATATGTTACCACCCGGTTCTATATCGGCCGAGCGCTGCAAGCAGAAATAGTCCTTACGGTGTATAGATATGAAATTGTTTGATAGTACCTACTCAGAAAAAGAAAGCAACACCCGAAACCAAAGACATTGAAAACCAGCTCTTTGAACTTAACTTACTTAATTTCAACATAGTTGAAATCTATAGTTATCTTCGCATTGTGCAATAATGATAACACGAAACCTTCAATAGCGACAATTTAATCAAATCACGGCTCAAATGGTCACAACACGTGTAGTCCAACGTGCGACGAAGTGCGTACCCAGTGTGACCAATGGCCTATATCATCGCCATTTGACCTATTTCCATCAGCTGATCTATGTATCGCCTTATTGCGGAGAATAGAAGAAAGGAGGAATAACACATTTACGGCTTTAATAGTAGATTATGCACTAAGGGGATAAAGTAGTATCTTATGTAGCGTGCGTCGTATTGAATCCCGAGCAAAGCGCGGCAGTTAATTCAAGAATAAAACAATTAAATGTTTTTAAAGGTAATGTTTGATACATTAGACCAGTTGTGGAAAGACAAAGTTCAAATCTGACAAATTTACCAGCAACAAATCTGAATGTTTTTCGACATCTTCGATTTCAATGTTTGCTAGTTAATTTCCACGACAAGCGCCATTCACTCCAAAAATCAATGCCACCTGTAACTAAAATAGGTAGTTAGGTAGGTTAGAATTTAAGTAGGAAGATAACTTACGTAATATATTATTTTTTATGTATTACATGATTGTTATAAACTTTCTTAGATTTGACTGACACACTCATGTGTGTGTCAGTCAAATCTAAGAAAGTTTATTATTTTTAATAATAACACATAAACCTTACGAAGGTTTGCAAAAATAATTATTATTAAACTTAAACTCTTAAGTTTAATAATAATTATTATTGCAAACCTTCGTAAGAACGTTCGAAACATCACATCAGTAGATCGCACACAAGCGATCAATTCATGAGCGGGTAACTAGTACCTACCTATACGTCTATAGTAATTATGTAGGTAGCTATTTTAGTTCCTAAAAATTGAATCAATAGGTAGGTACTTAGGTACTTTTGTGGCAAGAAAGCTGTGGTCAGGGGCTTCATTTAGAAACGTTTCCACATTTTGAGCTGTGAAAACTTTTGATTTCTTAGGACGATGTCCTTTTGATTTCCTTTTTAAAAATACCAGTAATTTGGTGTATCTATTACTTAATTTTTATATTATTTTTGATGCTTATTGTTGACCTGAGCATCGAATAGATGCACCATAGGCTACTTGGCTTCTTTGTACATTATAAATGCTGGACGTAGACTAAAAGCACTTATTCAGATACAGACTTGACGCCCTTTGTAATTTTCCATTTGTAAAAATCGTCGTAAGCTTTCATGTGCGATTCCTTGGACTTTTCTGGGAGTAGATAGTTGGCAATGCCAATGGCTTCGGATTTAATGTACTTTGGAGTCAAATCACTATCGTCACTCGACATTTTTGTGAGAATTTGTAGTTAAGTAATGTGTTATTTATCTAAGCAGAGCAATTTTCAGTATTCGCGCCTTTTTTTAATTTGTGTTCTATTTTTCTTTTATTTATATTCTAGGTACTCGTAGTGGCCAGTTCGATTTTCGAACAATTTATTTTTTAGTGCAGATCTTAATGGTGAATGCATGGAATTAGTATGTACCTACTACCTATCGTAAATGTTCGTATGCGATTTTTATTTTATGTTCCAAATTCAAATCACATTAATGACCAGCGGGTCATAATGAAATTCAGTACAATATTAATACCCTGCTAGACCTCAGGTCTTAAATGACTTACTTTAGGTTAGGTTTGCATGACATTTAATTTGAAATTATCGAGCAGGTGATGTGAAAAAATTAAGGTTTATCTTTAGAGCCAGATTTAGTCGTGCCAATTTTGAATTTCGAACTTTATCCCGCATCCTAATAGAAAGCGATCGTCCGTACTTAAGTCACTTTTTTTTCAGTGAACCAAAACGCCGACAGAGGGTGCATTCCAGTTTTCCGAACAAAAATTGACATATAAACGCGACGATCGCGTTTTCGCGCAACGATCACTTACCATTAGGACGCGGTCTAAGTTTGAATTAAGAACTTTACACCTGTCGGTATAAAGTTCAAAATACAATGACTGAGAAAGTAACTTAAGATATGACTCGTTTTGTAATGAGATGGTTATTGTATACTGGTAGTGGATAGTTGTTGTGTACGTACGACTACATATCAAGCTATACATTTCCAGTATAAGATGATCTCGCATTGTATAGGATGTCCGTACAATGAGAAGTCAGCTTTTACTGCAAATGTATAGCTTGATATGTAGCCGTGTGTGCTGTAGGTTGAAACAGATGGACACTTCGGCACTTGATAGCTGCGAGCTTGAGCTTGTGAGCTGCTTTATGCTGAGATAGAAGCCTTTTTGGCCTCGCACAGATCTTCTTTTTTTTCACTATTTTTTTTATTTGAATAGGTAAGTATCTATTCTTTTCTGAAATTGCTATTGTTTTTATAATTTTCTTAGTTTTAATGTTGTACTTCCTGTGCGTCTCACAAAAAAAAAAATATATCTTTGTTTTTTTATATATTATCATTGGAAATCTTTGAAATCAATTCTATCAATCAATTATATTTTTTGTAAATGTTGACATTAAAAAATGCTATGCTGGGCAGCCTGATCTTATCTTCATACTCATAATTGGGCAAAATATGGTAAAACGAGTTGTTGATTTTTGTATACAAATAACCAACGTTTAAAATAGCCTGTCTTTTTCCAGGTCCCAGGCTACCAAGGCTGTCAAATTTCATAACAATCGGTGCTGTAGTTCAGGCGTGAAAAGGTAACAGACAGACACAGTTACTATCGCATTAAGGCTCCCGCAGACAGGTACGACGCAATACCGGTAGAACAATTTCTGTGAAGTTTCCATAGAGATTGTTCTACCAGAGTCGCGTCGCGCCTGTCTGGGCCCTTTTTAAGGCCCTTTGTACACAAACGCTTTTCTAGCCGTGAAAAACTACGGTTTATTTGCTGTGTGTAGCATGGTCGTCAGTGTTGTGTGGATCACTGTGACTAAGCTTGTTGACAGACATGTTTTTCTACGGCACGGTATACAGGGCGTCCCAAAATTGACATGAAGGGAAAGTACCTTAAATATCGTAGATAGGGTATTTTGCTGAAAGAAGACTTTATGTTATTTTTAAAAGTTAGTAATTCTGCATTCAAAGATTTTCCAAAAATTACTTGCCTCGTCTGGGAATCGAACCGACTTAAATGTAAAAAAAAACACCCCTACTTTTATGATGCCAATCGAAAGAATGACCAAAAACTAATAACTCTTCTTAAGTAACATAGTATTTGCCGTATACGCCGTGTGTAGGCACGATCGTCAGTGTTGTATGAATCACTATGGAAGTTTGTTGACAGACACGTTTTGTAGTGAAAACTTTTTGAGATATAACTAAACCATTGATTTCGCGACACCATGACGACACCACATTTTTGTAAACGCGATTGTACTCTTTATTTATATTACGTTACGGATCAATGTTCTATGCAAGTATTTTTACTTTAAAGGTTTTATAAACGCGATTGTGCTCTTTATTTATATCACGTTACGAATCAATGTTCCATGTAAGTAGTTTTACTTTAAAGGTTTTGTAAACGCGATTATGCTCTTTATTTATACTAAGTTACGGATCAATGTTCTATGCAAGTATTTTCACTTTAAAGGTTTCGCAAGTTTTTTTTTTTTGTAAACGCCATTGTGCTCTTTATTTAGACAAGGTTACGGACCAATGTTCTGTACAAGTATTTTTCTTCCACCAAGGCGATCTTGTTCAAATTATTACTTCAGCATTCCCGGAGTGCCACCACTTTTTTTTTCTACGTCCCGGTTTATAAGCCGTACCGTAAAGAAACCGTGCCGTGTAGAAAAGGCCTTAATAATACTAGTATGCATAGTATAGATAATAAATCGATAATGAGTAACGTAAGATATAATATCTCTATAATAAATTACTAACACGCATATAAATCAGTGCTCTCGTATTTTAGGTTAGCGCTACACCTGCGCTTGCGCTCGTAAACGATCGAAACTAACGCAACGCAACTATACCAACAACTAGAGACTGTTACGACTATGCTTTATGACTGCACATAAGTATAAATAATTATATTAATAAATAGGGTTGAATTGTAATTTTCCTTATTTCAGTTTTAGTATCATAAGGCGCGATTCCATTAGGCAAGTCTTGCGTGCAAGTATTACGTCATATTTGCGTACAAGTTGCTTGCATTGGAAACATGTTTTCACTCCTCTTGCTCAAAAAATCCGTCATTGTAGCGTACCAGAGCGGGGAAAAAATAGCATATTATCTTGCTCTAGGGGAAAAAGTAATTTTTGTCTGTAACCAACGAGCCAACAAAAACGAAAAAGTATTTATTCTTATGTAAAACTAGCTTTTTACTACCACATACCGGGATGAAAGTTTCCTTAAAAATTCAGATTGAACAAATTGTTTATTTTTTTAAATAAAATAAACTATTTAATATTGTATTGGATTATTTTATTTTCTATTCATTTCCATTATAACTCGGTTTCTATTTACTCCCTCGCTCTGACAGAATGGGTTATTTTAGCCCCTCGTATAACAATCTACTATTGCATCTTCTGTTTTCGTAAGCGTACTTAAAGTGCAGTGGCTTAGTTAAAAAGGTTACCAAACTTTTTAACAAGGGTGCTATGTGTACTACTTACATAGGCTCTTAAATTGTTCAGTGCCGGGAGCCCTCCTGGAGGGTTCACTTAAGTCATATATGAGATGCCGGGAGCCCTTGCGAAGGGCTCATTTTAAATGTAGATTTTTCTTACCAAATTCCACATTATAAACTGTGAAAATCAAATTAGTTGTATATTTTAACTTTTTTTTTTGTGTAGGTATTCAAACCAGTGACACTCCTCGAGGGTTGATTTTAGCGCAAACTTAATGCCGGTGACCCTCCTGGAGTCAACTTGCAATAAGTATGTATGGCGGCATGGCGTGTGAGCTCTATGAAAAATGGATGTGGAGTCGAAAGTGTTAAAGACTCAAAATTATTAGCTTGAACATCATCACCTCTCTTGGGGTCGCCCAAATTATATTAATTTTATTCAGGCGGTTTTTCTTATTATAAATAATGGGCCTATTTACAGGGTGTTCATTTCATATTAAGACTCTCGCAGATAGGCGCGACGCGAATCTGATAGAACAATCTCCACGAAGTTTCATAGAAATTGTTTTACTAGAATAGCGTCGCGCCTGTCTGCGGACGCCTTTAAAATTGTGATATAATTTTTACGACTGACTAAAATCTGAGTCTTTTAACAGATAGTTTTCATTAAGTACGGGAAGACACATTATTTTGTCTACACCACCTCGTCTGTGTTTATGTAGGTTATTCTATGTTAAATTACAGATTTGTACATAGAATAAATTATTTATACTTTTCTTACTCAAAAAGCTCAGGGTGCGTACAGGCGCCAAATAAATAAGGCTTTACAGGAAATACCTTTGCAATTAGCACAGATAATCACGGCTAGGGAAATAAAAAGCAATCTGTCATGTGGCACATAACCAAAGTGACGGTTGTTGATTGAGATGTGTCCCAGATAAATCATTGTAACGATACACACTCCCAAAAGTGACCTAATTCACAACAACACGTCGCGAAACAGACTTGAAACACGCTCATAAGTTCATAACATTTATTTTAAAACTTAAAATATATTTACAATACTTAAAAATTAACTTGTACTAAACATTAGGTAAATGAAAATAAACGCTTTGGTTGAAAAAGTATGGAAGTTCAAAGAAAGTTGGATCTAAAAGACAATTTTTTCATCTAAGTACAAAAAGCCAATTATAATTTTGCCACATTACGTATTTACAAATCAATTTTTAAAATTATGATCGCGTGTTCTAAGCGTCCGGTGTCCAGAGAAACTAAAGTACCTATAATAATCACTAATAAAAGAATTATCACAAGGTTATCACGGCAATGATAAACTTCATATCATACACTATATTACAATGAGACTAACGAAAGTAACTTATCACTCTGTGGGACAGGTCGAGCTAGCATTGTAAAACATCGTGGATATGATAATAAGACACTTGACACTTGCACTACATAAACTTGAGATAGTTTACGATAATCGAGACGTTCAGTACAATCACTGCTAAAAAAATAAATATCAGAGCACACACTATTGAAGACAATCTTCAAATTCTATAACATCAAAACGGTAATTAGACAAATGCTGTGATTCTAAGTTTTCTAGTAGAGATCATCTGTGAATTGTTGGTGCTTTGAACCAGATCAACCCATCCTCATGATGTTACGTCTTCGGAGCAGGCGCTCCACTGCGTAGAACACGCGATCTGACCCTCAGTAGGGGCATACGATGCCCCCCGCGCCTGGCACTGCTATGGAGTCGGGGAAGTGAACCCTGCAGATCTCCTTGTACGTCTTCCCCTGTCTCGGCGCACGCTCTATATTCCTCGGCTTGTATCCGTAGTTGGGTTGTTGGTAGCCGCCTCCATAGCCGTAGCCGTCGTAGCCGTAATTTCCATAGCCGCTGTACCCGTAAGATCTTCTCGCATTGCCGTTGATAGCATCGTAAATGGCGTCGAAGAAGGGCTTGCACTCGACGGTCACGGCAAAGCACAACACGGCGATCAGGAGAACACGGAGCGCAGACATCGCGGAAGGGTGGCAAGCAATTGTATCAATTCAGTTGACGGTCAGACTGGCCTCTGTCTGCGGAAGCTCACTCCGGTGGCGTTTAATCGCGAATGGTGCCGGGTGTTCATGCCGACGGCTTATATATCGGCCTCGAATCATCCGACGGCGGACAAACACGGGTGCGTGCGCGCAGGGTTCACGGTCCATACCCTGGAATCGCATTGGACCACTGATTGCTGCGGAATATTCGAAGGGTACGTTTTGTAATACGTTTCGTAAACAGGAAGCGTTCTGCCGAGACACTTTGTTCGCTTCAAGCTGGAATGTAAGTGGGTTTTGCACTTAAATATCAAAGTGGGGTAATCTATTCGTATACTGGTATAGTTTTATGCCAGCGTTACAATTTCCTTATTGATAAACAATTTAATAATAGACGTCTATTGCTAATAACAGTCATAATAAGTCATTTAACATTTATGTAGTTTTAACTAATGTCAACGTTCAATGACACAGTTAAAAACATAATTCCGAAGATAAACGCGAATTCATTAACTGAAAACAATCATGTTTATAATAAGATTCTAAGAAAATCTTACACTTAAAATAATTAATAGTGCTACAAACACATCGAAGGCCTTACAATGAAGACCTAAAAGAGCAAAAGAGAGTAGAATCTTAAACCAAAAAGATCCAAATAATCAACCAGACTCCTGTCACAATATAAATATGGAGTCATATCCTCAAAACCAGCAAAAGTGAAAAATTAAATTGAAAAAAGAATGTCTGTATTCTTTTTTAAATTTCGTTTTTCACGTTTAAAATGTGAACGCAATCAAAAAACTTTCATCGAAACCGCAACTAAAACGGTGGCAAAGGACGCATGATTAGATCATTTCCTTATATAATATCTTCACGGTACGCAGGCAATGTTAAGGTAGCCGCGAGTCAAGTTCAACGGGTAGCGTCGGGTGGTGCGAGCGTTCACCTCTGTCCGTAATTTACGGTTCAGCACTACGCTTCACCACTCGTATTCTGCATTGGCTAACTGAAGTTTTGTCTCTGGCTGTTCATTTTTTTAAAGGCTAAGGTGTCGATAGTGTACTTTAGCCTGAAAAGGTTTTATGCGACTCTTTGAATTTTGAAACAAGATTGAATGTGCAGCTGTAGAGCTGTTATGAAACTATGAAATCTTAACTGCCCATAAAATGAGACCTAGAGCTTAGTTCTGGAAACACCGACCGATAAAATAAAGGATTTGTCGAACCAATACTGTAATACTTTATACTTACCACTTCCTTACTACTTTAATACAATTGCATTTTACCAATACACAAAGATAACCGTAGATCACATTCACAAATTACGGAAACAACAACGATCGAAAAGAGTAAATTCTCTCTGGTCAATAAATTCGGCCAATAACAGCCTGCCATAAAAATAAAGAAAAAAATATTCTCTACGTGCTGCGTTTAACCGACATTATAAATTCACTAGCATACAAGTACTGGCCACTCACGTATGCTAACCACGTAGTTTCTAAGTAAATTACTCGACCATTCACTAGCCTAATTCGCGGATAATGAAAACACATGTGGCCAGGATATGTGTTTTCTGCCTAACTAACTTAGACTATTAATTCGATTACTTGCCTTATAAGTCATCGATAACGCTATAAAATCGAGTTTCGTATTTATAGACTGCAAAGACTATAATTAGATGTAGTTGGACGTAAAATAACCGTGTGAAGGTATTTCCTTTCGTATTCGTTTGGTTTTTTTGGTAGTGCAGTTAGAAGTCCAAAAAATCTGACAACCAGTTTTACCAAGGGGTATCTTGTTACCCAGTAACTGGGTTGTGGAGTTCAGATAGGCAGTCGCTCCAAGTAAAATACTGGTATTCAGCTGCATCCAGTTAGACTGGAAGCTGACCCCAATATAGTTGGGAAAAGGCTAGGCAGATTGATAGTATTTTAGGCGGTTTTATTTTTTCAAATTTTTAATTTAGTTCTTGTAGGAAGACCTTCACTAACATCAGTATCTTGTTTTTAAAAGTAATACTGAAGGTGAAGGCAGCATATTTTGCCAGTAGGTAATAGAACTCCTTGTTAAGGAAGAACCGGGAAGTACACTACTGTACTATTTCTGTCGCCAAGTGGACTGGAATGCAACAAAGCCACTGTATTCCGGTTTGAAGGAGAAGGTTGCAAATAAGAACAGTGGCGGCCTAGTGGTAACGAGTTGTATGTCGTAGGTTCAAACTCAAGCAGACACTTTACTTTGTGTAAATTATTTCATCACCACGGCTCTCAAAACGGTGAAGAAAAACATCGTGAGAAAACCACCAATCCGCACTGGGCCCGCGTGGTGGATTACGGCCCACTCTCTCTCACCGAGAGGAGACCTGCGTCCCAGCAGTGGGAACATTATAGGCTGATTATGGGTGCAGATAAAATTACAGACGTATGACAACAGGCATTCAAATTCAGCCTCTGTTCTTGGTACTAATGGCATCGGTAAATCCTTTGATATTACAGGTGTCAATAGGCAGCGATAACCCGTTTCCATCACCTGATGGAAAGGGGTTATCGCCGCCCTTTGACCCAATGATCAGACTCTTACATAAAATTAATACTTGCTTAGGTACTATACAATAATGTACTCCCGGACACATCAAACGAGCCATCATATTTCCATTTTTTTATTGTCCAAAGAAAAAAAAAGTAGTTTTGAAGCCAGTCAGTCACTATTATTTACGTAGTTTTCAAATTTGAAATTGGAATACTGAAAAAAAAGTTTCATTGCAATAATTCGTCTTTTCGCATTTCTCAACGTGGAATTTTTGAAAAAAACAATGGTTTACATAGAGAAAACGTTTATTTGGTAACTTGTATTACCTCCGAGAGCATTTACGACGACCGTCATGCGGTTCGGCACGAAATTAATTTTTCATTTCTTATACTCGGAAAGTATAAAAAATGAAATGTTTGTTTGATCCGAGTACCGGGTGGAAGACGCTGCTCCCCATCTTAGGGCGGGAAAGACTTATTAAAAAAAATTAACTAAATTTGGTTAGGCAGTCTGCTATGAAAAATTTTACAAGAAAATTATCGATTAAAATATAAAAAATGCTGTGATCTTGAGAATGTATAAACAGCCAGTGTGAATAAAAAAAATACCTATTGAGCGGGACGGCCCGCGGCGGTGACGCGGTGTGTTCCATATTTAAAATTTTACAAAGACTATACAATTTAGTGGGATACGGTCTTTAAGCTGTACCCTCTGCACCGACATTCAAAATGTCTTTAAAACTACAATTTTTTACTTTCCTTATATTCGAAATGAAAAGTAGAGTGTTTAACACGGATGAAGTCACCAATTCCTACTCGGACTATATAGTCTAAATACCTCGTATAGGAATTGATTCCTTTCGAACCTTGTTTTTTTTTTTGGGTGTGAAATCATCAAATAACTTCTAGCTCTGGCTGGAGCGGGAGGGCGTGTCAGACTCTTACTGACTAAAACCCACCCGTGTTCCTTCAGTTGCCATGTTGCCGGGGGGCCACGATTTCCCTATCGGCCGGTATTCGCAGCCCCGGCAGGCATTGGCCCTAGCGGACCCCGTCAATTCTGCTGACATCTCTTTGAGGCGCGCGTGGAACACAACGCGCCGTCGACCTGGGCTTTATCCTTATCGGACGGCGAGCTACCCATTGCTCACCGTCCGCAAGCCCGCGCCTGCGGTGGCCGGAAATCTGCCTGTGATTCCTGACGCCCAGGGCGTCTCCTCCTGCGGCGGTTAGGGGCGCGAGGGCGCGAAATTTGCCTCTCCCTCAGGCGCTCCGCCTCCTCCTTCGCGAGCATTACTGCTTCGCATAAGGAGGTGACGGCCTCCCATTTCCTCTCGCTCCGTAGCATGGCCCGAATCAGGGCCGGACGCGAGAGATCACCGCCGCCGATCGCCTCCACGAGGACATGGCGATGCTCTGCCCAAGCCGGGCAGTCCTTTCGAACCTTGTATAACAATCTACTATATACCGCTATAACGTCCTGTGAAATGTTCTCCCATGCTTCTCAGATGGCAGTTTTCAACTTCTACAAAGTTGCTAGAGTTGGTTGGTGAGTTCTCACACGCTTCTTCAGCTCATCCCATTAGTGCTCTATTGGATTCACATTATTATCAGGGCTTTTTGCTGGCCATTCCATTATTGCGATACTAACGTCTTGCAGGTATTCTCGAACAACTATTGTAGTGTGTATTGTGTATTTCATAATCATGCATAAAAATTAAATCCTGGCCCACAATCTCAGCATATGGCATCACGTGAGCCTTTAGGCATTGTCGAATTTATCGGTCGCTATTTAGTGGTAGCAGCCATGGTCCCATCACAACCTTAAGGCCAGTTTTTCCTTTGGTGGAAATTCCACCCCATGCTGTCCATGACCCACCGCCATTTTCCACCATCTCTTCAATCCAACATTGTTGAAAACGTTCTCCCTGTCTTCGGTAAACTCTTACGTCCATCAGCGGACAGAGCTCCGGCGGGATCTCGTGGCGTCATGGAGAGTGCGATTGTCGCAACCCAACGCTGCGATAAGATCCCTCTTTAAGGAGTGGCTAGAGAGGCGCCACGGCATCCTCACCTTCCGCCTGACGTAGGTCCTCACCGGACACGGCTGTTTCGGGAATTTCCTGATCAGAATAAAACAGGAGGAAACGCCCGGGTGTCACCATTGTGTGGATAGCCCGGAGGACACGGTGGAGCATACGGTGGAAGTCTGCCCGGCTTAGGCGGGGCATCGTCGTGTCCTCGTGGAAGTGATCGGCGGCGGTGATCTCTCGCGTCAGGCCCTGATTCGGGCCATGCATGGTACGGAGCGAGAGGAAATGGGAGGCCGTCACCTCCTTCTGCGAAGCAGTAATTCTCGCAAAGGAGGAGGTGGAATGCGTAAGGGAGTGGCAAAATTCGCGCCCTCACGCCCCTAACCGCCGCAGGAGGAGACGTCCCGGGCGCCGGGAATCGCGAGCCGATTTCCGGCCACCGTAGGCGCGGGCTTGCGGACGGTGAGCAATGGGTAGCTCGCCGTCCGATAAGAACCAGGCCCGGGTCGACGGCGCGTTGTGTTCCACGCGCGCCTCATCGAGATGTCAGCAGAATTTACGGGGTCCGCTAGGGCCGATGCTTGCCGGGGTTGCGAATAAAACCGAAAGGGAAATCGTGGCCCCCGGCAACATGGCAACTGAAGAAACACGGGTGGGTTTTAATTAGTAAGAGTCTGACATGCCCTCCCGCTCCAACCACAGCGGGAGAAGTTATTTGATAATTAAAAAACCAAAAAAAAAAATGTGTGGCACTCGGAGACTGCCGCGGTAAAGCTATTGCATAGCATTTGTAACCTCCATACTTCCTATTTGTCAACGCTACACTTGGGATGACAACGTGATGTTGTCATGGGAACGTAATTTTTGTTTTATGTCATCATCCGTCATTACATGGTAGGCGGAGTGGGGGGTGTTAGGTTTTTTTCATTACAGAATTTCTTGATTCGGTCGCCGCACTCAAAGCCCGCGATAAAAGCTATGCAATAGCTTAAAAAAGTATGGATTAAAAAATAAGGAAAAACAATTTCGATACTCTTTTTATGCAAAAGAAAACAAATAACGAAATACAAATAATAAATTATTGACGTAAATATCAGTAAGTATAAGTCATCACTTCATCAATAAGTATAACTTAGTGCATCTGCTCTAATCAATACCTAACGCCAATCTCTCTTTTAAAAATGTTTGAATTCAAATTTGGAACAATGGTGATACCGAAATGATAGCCAGTATGTCAGCTTATTTTGATGTTTTAGGCCTATAAACATTAAAATGCACGATGGTTCGATTTAGGAGACCGAGAGTGTATAATATTATATTCAAACTGTCTGAATTGCTCCATTAATCTTGCAAATAGAACTAGTGAAGGTACGTTTACAATAATAATTAACGGGTAAATATTGCCTGTCACGTGAAACGTTGCAACTTGCAACACAAACCATGTACCAACCCACTAAACCGACCAATCAACTCAAAGTACCTATATACGAAAAAAGTTGTGACATCGTTACACTAACTGAGGTTACATCGTTAAGCTAAAACAATCAACTGTTTGACAAGCTCAATGGCTGATTGGCTATTTAAATTTGGAATGCAATTTATTGCAATGACTAGACTTGAAGATAAGTCTGCGCGCGGCATAAATCGGAACTAATCGTATGCCGTTATCTTGTCGTTTATGTAAGGTCAAAATATGTATTAATTAAGATTAAATTATTAAAAAGATTTAATATTTTAAATATTGTAGCAGCGCCACCAGACGCGCGCAGACTTGTCTTGTGCGCACTCTAAACCCTATTTTCCTGTTTCCCTGTGGCATACAATAAAATTGAAGCAACAATTAACTTGTATCGTCTAAACACTGTTTATACGATGCAACTTTTTTAATTGCTTCAACTTATGGTATGTCACTAGCTCAGACCAACAAAAAAAGAAAGACGGCGCGCTGCGAACATCAAAACTGAAGCCACCTTTTTATCTATGTGTGAGTCGAAGGGTTGCCATTTTTATAAAAAATACCCCATAACTTGGGTAATAATATTTTATGGGTAGGCTAATATTGTACAAGTAAGATATTGTTAAGTATGGCATTATACCTCAATTGTTTAGAAGGACCTCTATTCCGAACAAAACAAAAAAAATTACATCAGAAAAAAAAAACAATTATAAAGTGCACCTTTAAAGCAAGAATTGTTGTGTTGGGCCTTGGAAGACTCCACTGTTCCACTTGGGTCATTCTACCGAGTACTAAAAATCTGTTGTTTTTAAATATTTATAGAAAAAATAGGGATATTAAAAGATTTTATGTCCAAATAACTTCATAATAATACCTTCTTTTTAGAAACAAAACAATTTATAACATTATTTGTTAATAAATTCCAGAAAAAATGTTTTATAGTTATCGAAATCATACTCCGTGAGCTGTTATGTGACCATGACCAGTCACATAAACCAAAATTAAATTAAATGCAACAGTATTCATCAAATGAATTTATTAAAATTGGATTATAAACATTCCAATTCATTATAAAATGCACGAATTTATTTTTTAAATGTTTGATTTTCTGATTTGTAGCCATTATACCACTGTTTTGAAAATAGTCATCAATTCCGTGAACCACTTTTTCGGTACAAAAAATTACCAAAACTACCAAACTATTTATTTTATTAACTAGCAACGCTGCTAGATCTGTCAAATCAGTCGTGTGCAATTAACCTACAAGGAGTGTAGTTTGTCCGAATTATAATTGTGAAAAACAAAGTATTATACGGATTTTGGTCCGTTTGTATCATCAATTCGGTTAAGAGAGATTCTTGGTAAGTAATTATGTATTTCTTTTTCAAATAATGCACATAATTTACAGCATGGGGACTAATATTGGTTGAGGTTATAAATTGCAAAGTAACTTGTTTAACGTCCATTTGCAATAAGTTTAGGTACGATTCGTCAATCCTGTGATCATCAATTCCGTGAACTTATTGTTCACGGAATTGACTGGTTTCACGGAAATGACGTTAAAGCTTGAATTTGCAATAATTAAGTATTGAGATGTTCGTAAAAAGCTACTTCGAGCTGTTTTAACTGTCTGCTTGCACCACATTATATTCAAAACCTTACTATTTCCTTAGAAGCGATAACGTTCACGGAATTGATATAATTCACAGTAATGACGTGACATTGTTTCGTATCTTGTGTGCACTGATTTGTATCTTATTTGCTTAAGTTTGTGAATTGTTATTGCTATGGGTGATAGTTTTTATTTTTTTCCATGTAGGGACGGGAAAAAATGGCAAAACCTAGAAAAAAAATGACGATCGCGGAAAAGAAAGCTAGACGAAGAGAGCAAATAAAACTCAGTATGCGGCGACATCGAGAAAAGCTGAAAGAAAATCCTGCGGCCTTGGAAGAGGTACGTAAAAAAGACAGAGAAAGATACCACAAGAAGAAAGAAAAAGGATTAATTAAGACCATAAGGGATCAACCACCTAGAAAACAAAGACAAATAAGAAAATACTGGAAAGAGAATTCTAAAAAATATAGGACAAAAAAGGCTATGCAAAAAAGAGTTGAAGTCATGCTAACCGAAAATACACCACCATCGAGTCCTACGTCTTCACAGAGGGGGCTTAGAAGAAATGTAGCTACAAGAAATAGAAATATTTTACGTGCTGAAAATAGAATCCTCAAGAAAAAGCTTCATCAACTCGAAAATGTCATATCTAAGTACAAAATGAGATTTAGAAGACTGAAGCCCAGACCAAGCCTACAAAAGACGACAAATGAAAAGCAATATTATTTAGAATTTGCTAGAGCAAAAGAAGCGATAAATTTTTTTTTAGAAAAAGACGAATTTAGCAGACTCACATCCGGAAAGAAGGAAACCATCACGCGTAATAAACAAAAGATGCAAATTCGTTTGTTGAATGACACTATGCTTAACCTATACAAACAGTTTAAAGAAGAAACTAAAGTAAAGATTAGTTACAGTTTCTTTTGTAAATATCGGCCATTTTGGATAATTTCGCCTTCAGTTAAAAATAGAGATACATGTATGTGTGCAACTCATGCTAACATAGATTTTTTAGTTAAGTCTGTATTTAAAACTGAAATGATAAAAGAAAATACGTCTATGCAACTTATTAGATCCGTTTGTTGTGAAGGTAATTTGCTGGGCACATGTCTTGAAAGGATTTGTAACAAATGTAAACATCTTAATATTAAATTCAATAACTATAATGGAAACGATAAAATAACCTATGAGAGATGGGTGACTAAAAAAGTAAATGTTATTATTAAAGGGCAAGATAAGTTATGCCAAAAAACAGTAAAAGAGACCGTTATTACTGACAAAAAAACTATAGCTAAACACTTGCAATCTCAGATACTAACATTTATGAGACACATTCGTAATATATATCAACAACAAAAAATAATGAGGCAATTAAAAAGTGAGATAAGTACAAGTGAAGCGGTTTTGCATTTAGATTTCTCGGAAAACTATGGTTGTAAGTATGCGGCTGAGGTACAGTCCGCTCATTTTGGTGGCTCTAAGCCCCAAATATCTCTTCATACATCAGTGCTTTATTACCAAGATCAAAATAATGGCCAACTAATTGTTAAATCATTGTGCACAGTATCTGATAATTTGAGACATGACCCAATAATGATTTGCGCCCACCTTAAACCCGTTCTAGATGAGATTAAAGTAAATGTTCCTTATTTAAAGAAAATGCATTTCCTAAGTGATGGCCCCACTACGCAATATAGAAACAAAACAATGTTTCAGTTGATTGCCAAATACTTGAGTTTTGAGTTAAATGTAGATGCAATATATTGGCATTACTCGGAGTCAGGCCATGGTAAAGGAGCCCCAGACGGTGTAGGTGGTTATTTAAAAAGAACAGCCGATCGAAGAGTAGCCCTTGGAGACGATATACCAGACTTTCAAAGTTTGATTACTTGTTTCCAAAAAAACTGCCCTTCTGTTAAAGTGATTCCAGTCGGAGATCAATATATTGGCTTCTTAGAGGATATTTTAAAGAAAAGTACCATAAAACCCTTCAAAGGCACCATGAAAGTGCATCAAATTACCTGGGGAAAAGAAAATCCGAATGTTCTTCAAGCTAGGCGACTTAGTTGTTTGACATGCTCTCCGACCATCACTTGTGTTCATTTTAACTTGGGGAAAATAGCAATCACCGACAAATTCATTTTCATAGCAATACTGAAAATGAGACACCTACACCGTCATGCTCTAAATTAAGTGTTGATGATATTTATTCTGATAGTTCCGACAAAATTAGGCCTTTGCGACCAAAGAAAATAAATATTATGACGACTGAGATTGCACGTAATGCTCGAAAAGCAATGTGGTCGTTCTACAATGACTCCAGCAGTGATTCTGAAAATATTTTTGATTGAAATCACAGAAATGACAGTTACCGTTTTGTCATTTCGGTGATCAAAGTTTTTATTTTTATTTTTAAGCATTGCATATGGTATTATTTTGTTTTGATTTATTAATACGACTTCTAATAATAGGCCAATAATGTTAATTGCCTAAAATTTAATGTATCTGATTAGGTGGCTGTTTTATTATCACTTTCAACATTTCTGTGAACACATGAGTCAATTCGGTGATCACATTTTTCGTATTTTTCTGAAATTTACATATTAAACATAACTTGTTATTTGTATTTTTCACTCCATATCGTTTTTTATAATATTTTGCAATAAATGATCATTAAAAACCTTAAAAACCCCGATTTTTATTTTTGCGATTTTGAAAATGTAACCAGTAGAATGACCCACTTAGGCCCGTGTTACAGAACCTCACTCAAGACTCAAGCATTACTTAAAGCTAGTTTTAACCAGTCACAAGGCTTTAAACGAGTTTTATGTAATGCTTGAGTTTTGAGTGAGGTTCTGTAATACGGGCCTTAGAAATATCCATTAATTTGCAATTTAATGTAAAAAAATCAAAATACAAATATAAATAAATAGGTTAGTTTTAAACTATAGAAAAATCAAATAACTTTATATAAATGAACGAGCGTAATACAGAGAAAAAGGCAAAAATGCGCCTAATTGTGTGACGTGTGCGAGTGTGGGTGATAGTGCGCTAGTACGAGAGTGTGAAGTGTGTAGCATTCTCTGTCTACGGTGTAAGGGTTAAAATTTGCATATATTTAGTTCTACTATAGGGTATATCTTTAGGTGTAAGTTACCCTACCCGCGACAGTGTCTTGGGATTGAAAGAAGTGAAATACAGCTTCTTTCGATAACCATGCACATAGAAATTCAATTATAAGTTTGTTGAAGCGTAAATCATAACATTGTCGTAGGTATGTATGAAGTCATTATGTAAATTACTTTGAAATAATATAGGTAATTATATTGTCAATTACCTTTATTAAATACAAAAAGATCACAACAACAAAATCACTGACTCGAAGAAAAAGTAATAATATAAATCGTAACAAACAAAAACTTTTTTTAACCATAATATAGCCTTTGGTCCACGATTAGTTGAATAAAGGTCGTTATTATCAAAATGATCGGAACAAACCACGCTGGTTTTCGACGGCAGCCATTCTGGATCATTCCGACTTTATCTTATATCTACTATCCATTTACTTTTTAATTCAGTATTAATTAGAAATCTAAAATATTAAATAAATAAAAAAGAGAACATGAATATAACTCGAAGTAAGAAATCACATTTAAATTTGTTGAATCGAATGGGAAAGATTTAAATCATATTATGGCAACCCTCGCACTTTAAGTCACTTCTTTCGTTTGTTGAGGTTATTTGTTCCAAGTAACCTAAAATTCGTTTAATAAAAAACGATGTTATTTCAAGTACATCAATGCTTAGGGGTGAAAAGTGATTCCGTGAGACTTTTTTTGTGATTTGCTATTGTTTTTATAAGTTTTCACTACACAGGAAAGCATAATTATATTTTTTTAAATCAATGTTAACTAGACGACGACTCATGACGTACTAAGAGCGATGAGCATGGTTTTAGTGTAGGTGTGTGCGTGAGCGGGTGTATTTACTTGCAGGAGCACGGTTTTGTGGCTTCACTTTTAATGTTCGCGGCGCGCCGTCTTTCTTTTTTTGTTGGTCTGAGGTCACTAGCAATTAAATCGCACCGTGTAAATCAGACTTTACAGTTTCTATTATTAGCGGTTAAAGGCGAAGTTAGTGTTTTTTTTTTTTTACTATGTAATAATATCAACAATACAACGAATAAGAATACAACGTGGTCGTTTTGATGTCCCGTACTAGGGTATTAAGACCATGTCAAAAAATAACTAGCGTGATTATTTCTTTTTCGTTTTAATATTTTCATACAAAATAAATCGACAAAGTCACGATTAACCCTTACGTGAAATATGACAACGTCGCATTTTCTTAGCTTTAAATATTGGTTTGAATGAAAATGATTTACTCGTACTTATCAGTGAAACTTAGTTATACACATTGAGAGTCAGTGTTATTTTATCTTCGAAACTATGTATTTTTGGATCACTTGTTCTGAGACTGTTTGTATTATTTTTACTTAAGAGCAAAATAAACTTAGAGTTATGGGACATCAAAAGGAACACGTTGTATATGTCACCGTATAATTATGAACTTCGTTAGTTTATAATCTATCGGTATTATTTCCGTTAAATTATAAACTGTCGAAAAATTGTGAACTGCAATGAACCATTTACAATTTAACGCATTATTTTTCGCTAGTTTATAATATTTCCATGGGAATCCGACAAATTGTGAACTGGTATCAAACTTGCTTGCGACGTAACGCGCCGTGCGCTAATATTTAATATAAATATAACTGTTGCCGCAAGTTTGATCCGTCTAAAATTATTTGCGGTTTTACATCATACTTTACCACAGAAATAAGAAATATCTATGGTCTGCACACTTTCTTTTAATTTGACAATACGCTCACACTAGTAAAAATGTGTAAAAATGGCGGGAGTATTTTCTTCAGTTTCCCTGGAAACTTTTCAATGTACGGAACTTACTATTTAGTGCTAATAAACAGTAATTAGTAATTGAAAACATAGTTCAAATTATGGTAAGTATTCAGATCCCTGCAATTTCGATTGATTAAATGCTAATTATAAACTAATAACAAACTGAACAAGGCACTTAATTACCCTTCTAAAACATGTTGTAAAATCAATAGAACAGTTGCACCATAGAATTCACAAACGTGAGTTTTGCAATTATAGGCTCGAATGCAATGCGACCGCGTATCAAATCAAACGAATAATTTTGGTCCACTAACCAACGTTTAGTCGTGAAATGTGGCATTAATTCCCGATACGTGGTGTAAACAAGCCACGGTATTTCGTCAATAGTTCCATTTGAATTTGAAATGTACAAACAAGGTTGGTGCATCGTCTATGGTTTCCGATGACATTTTAGGTTAATTAGCTGCATTATTTTAGCTGAGCTTGCAAAGAATAGCGTTTTGTAATGCTTTATTATTTTGCGCCACTAAAATAAAGCTGTGCTAATCACATGTTGCAGATTCATAGGTAAATTAATTAACATTTCTTTTTTTAATGAACTTTTAGGTCTCGGAATTAACTTCTGAACGGTGACGCGCACATCATATGGAATAGAAATGTTTACTTATTTGTTACACATACATAAGTACCTACATAAAGTCACGCCTTCTGCCTATGGGGGTAGGCAGAAACTACAGAACGCCACCTACTACGATGCTTACACGTACACATTACATAGGTACCTACTCCTTTTGCTACGTTTACGTTCATAAATATAATATCTGGTCATACGCACGTCGGGTGCGAGTACTACGGACCTCACCATTCTGAAGAACATTACCAATGAGGTTAGTGTATGGTCTTCTAGGGCGTCCCCTTCCAGCGTTTCTACTCATATCTGCCTTGAAAATACCTCTTGTGTTAGTCGCCTTTCACTCATCCTCTCCTCTCTTTACTCATTTTTAGGGTTCCGTACCAAAATGCTAAAAAGGAACCCTTATGGTGCGACTCAGTCTGTCTGTCACAGCTGGATATCTCAAGAACTACTAATGCTATCAACTTGTTTGGAATAGTTTTAGACGACCGACGTTTGCCCAACTATTTTGCAAATAAGAATGATTTTTTTTTTCTGTTCGGGTGTCTTAAACTTCGAAGTGGGGCTACTATAAAAATCTTTAATTGTAAATAATATTGACATTTCAAGATTTTAGTTAGGTACCTACCTAGTTTTAGTGTTCGGGCAAAGGTATCCGCTATGAGCAATGATGGCCGGTTTTACTTAATGCTTCTATTGAGTAATAAAATATGTTACACTTATTTGACCCACTTATCGATAAACTAATCGATCGTCAATCAGTATTGAAGGCAATGTATCGAGTTTGTATATACACCGTGAAATTTGAATCACAGTTTTGCTAGAACAAACATTGTTCAGACCATGGTCTACTACCATTCTACAGCATCCAATAAAAAAAAACATACTTAGTTTTTGAAAAAACACAAAAAAGACAAAGTAAAATGTCAAGATTATCTACTGCTTACTAAATTTCGTTTATGGAAGTACATTTCCCTGTAGACAATGCTGTTGTATCCCGTGCGTGGTGTCTGTGAGTAGGGAGTAACGATAATCTTGACATTTTAAACTTTGTCTTTTTTGTTTAATTTCAAAAATCAATTAGGTTTTTTTTTAATTGGATGCTTTAGAATGGTAGTAGACCATGGTCTGAACAACGTTTGTTCTAGCAAAACTGTGATTCAAATTTCACGGTGTAATATGATTCGATTACACAACCGATCTCCCTTCCACGATTCAATTTTATTTTGAGTGATATTATCTAGAATCTGTACGTTATGCAACGTACTTAATAAAACTTATTTATATTTGTACAGAGACTTTATACCTCGGCTTTTAAGGTTTCGTACCCAAAGGGTGCCAAACGGAACCCTATTATTAAGCCTCCGCTGTCCGTTCGTCTCTATGTCAGCGGGCTTTCTCTCATGAACCGTAACAGGTAGACAGTTGACATTTTCACAGATTGTGTATTTTTATTGCCGCTATAACAACAAATAGTAAAAAATAAACAAAGTTAATAAACAAAGGGCAATGAAGTTAATAATAAAAGAAATGTGTTTTTTTTTGTGTTTTTTGCTTCATCTTAATAATACGGTACGGAACCCTTCGAGTCGGACTCGTACTTGGCCGGTATTTTTTTAAAGATTGATAAATGTAAGCTGTAAATCTTCTGTCAAATCACATGTAAACTGTTAGGATTGATATGTTATATAACCACAGATGTAACTTTCAGAAACGTCTTAAAATAATGTACACCTAACTAATGTATCAATCAAATTAATTACCTTTATTAATAAATATAAATTATACACATAAACTTTGAGTAACTAATTTAATTAATTACTTAGGGGTTTATTTAATTTACTGTTAACAACATCGAACGTTTTAAGGTATTACAATTTATAAATAAAATTATTGAAGTGAAAACTTCTTTAGGCGCGTTGGGCATTTTTAAGATGGGAAAAAACAATTGAACTCGCGACACCGTTACCGACACCTCATTTTTGAAAACGCGATTATGCTCTTTATTTATATTAAGTTACGGATCAATGTTCTATGCAAGTATTTTTACTTTAAAGGTTTTGGAAATATTTTTTGGGTTCCGTACCCAAAGGGTAAAACGGGACCCTATTACTAAGACTCCGCTGTCCGTCCGTCTGTCCGTCTGTCACCAGGCTGTATCTCATGAACCGTGATAGTTAAACAGTTGAAATTTTCACAGATGATGTATTTCTGTTGCCACTATAACAACAAATACTAAAAAATATAATAAAATAAATATTTAAGGGGGCTCCCCCATACACCAAACGTGATTTTTTTGCCGTTTTTATAGATAATGGTACGGAACCCTTCGTGACTCGCACTTGACCGGTTTTTTTTTTTAGTTATCACTTCTGTCGGCACTCCCGGAGTGCCTCTGTTGTTTTTTTTTTATCGTTCTATTGTCAAATTGGTTCCTATACAAACATAGAATACTTATGATTAGAATGTGTTAAAACTTTTTAAACTTTATCATATTGTTTTAATCCAATCTAAAGCTATATAATCGATTCCGAAAAACAATTAAATTCAAATCGTTTTAAAAACCGTTTTTCAGAATGCTAGCTCCGTTTCAGGGCGCGTCTTTTATAATATCTATGTAGTAGGTAGGCTTTCAAAACACCGCCTCCAGGGACATTGAAAATATTTGTATAGAACCAGCTTACGCCCGCATCGTGTTCTTGATATAAACGCTGCTCTATTGTTTATGCCACCTACGGAATATCGAACTGGCTGGAGTGACTGTAGAGGTAAGTAGGTTGTCTATTGGTAGTCAATGGATGTCTAACTGTTGTTATTTCTGTCAATAGTCTGGAGACCAAAATGTGTTGATTTTGCCATTTTAATTTTATATAATTGATAATCAATAATATTTTCACTCCTCTTGCCCAAAAAGGCCGTCATTGTAGAGTACCAGAACGGGGAAAAAATTGCATTTCTTGCTCTAGGGGAAAAAGTATATTTTTTTTAATTTTTGTCTTTTCCAACGAACCTTGAAAAACGAAAAAGTCTTTATTCTTTTAAAGAATAATCATGAGTATGGACTCGACTTATTACTTGTTAAAAGTAATAAGTCGAGTCCATACGACTCGACTTATTAAAAGAAGAACATGTTATTTTTGAAAATGGAACTAAATGCGGCTATCTTTTCGGTAGAATGCGAGCATTGCGTTGCGGCTACAGAAGAAATAAAAAAGGCATTGGCGCGAAATCTTTAGAATTTTTCTCTAATTTAATGCTTAAAACAATTTTATTTAAATCTTCGATTTCTGACATTCGATATATTAATTAATCGAAACGATCAAAATTGAAAAAAAAAATCGTTTGGCACAATTATTGTTTTCGCACATCATTACAATTAAAAAAAAAAATGGTCGGCGATTTTTAACACAAATTGAGTACCTAGTGGTAATGAATATAATTTACATGCTCTGTGATGAATATTACGTGTTATTGGACCTGTGTTCGTATATTACGTTAAGATCTGGGCATTTTCTAGTTGTGTATAATATTTTTAATAATATTTGTCACATTTTAAATCGTATCTATATGTGTATGTGTGATATTTGTGAAAAGTTAAAATGTAAACTCGCACGATTGGCGCGAAACTTCGATTTTGGATATCAAAAACTTAATTACCACTACTCATTTCACTGTCATCAAAATGGCGATAATCGCATTTACAGATTTGAATTTTATAGAGGTAAATCAATATTGTATTGGATTATTTTATTTTCTCGCAATCGTAGTGAAAAGTAGAGTGTAACACACGGCGCTAAAACCCATTATAACTCGGTTTCTATTTACTCCCGTGCTAAAGCTCGGGAGTAAAACTACCTCGTTACAATGGGTTATTTTAGCCCCTCGTATAATAATCTACTATTGTATGCCTGAGAGATATTTCTTGACGGCATGTGAAGCAAAGTCAGAAGCCCATGGGCAGCATAAAAATAAAAAACTCTGACACCAGGTTAGCCACTAAGTTCACACGACAAAGAAAGAAATAATTATATTTATAAATAGCAAAGAGTGTCTGTCTCATATGTTTAGTTGTATTGTCAACATCAGCCAACTTATACTTGATAAAATCATAACATAAGTTACATTTGGTAGCCTCATATAATACCTAAGCTAGATGTGTCTATAAGTTCGTAACTTCAAAACTTCACGACTCAGTAACATCAAAAGTTTATGTAGTTTTGAACGCGAGAGTACTACAGCCGATAACACATGATGTGTCCATAATTTCAGAATGTTACACATCTTATCGAACATTATACTTAGTCCTGAAGTTGAATTAAAACATAACACGATGTTTGAGAAAACCCGAAAATCTGATAACCAGTAACTGGGTTGTGGAGGTCAGATAGGCAGTCACTCCATGTAATCATCATCATCATCATTTCAGCCGAAAGACGTCCACTGCTGGACATAGGCCTCCCCCAAGCACCTCCACTTCGACCGATTCTGTACTTTCCGCATCCAGCGGATTCCTGCGGCCTTCACAAGGTTATCGGTCCATCTTGTGGGAGGCCTTCCAACGTTACATCTTCCGTTACGCGGTCGCCACTCCAGAACCTTTCGGCCCCATCGGCCATCTGTTCTGCGAGCAATGTGCTCTGCCCACTGCCACTTAAGTTTGGCAATTCTTCGGGCTATGTCGGTTACCGTGGTTCTCCTGCGGATCGCAAAAATAAAAACTGCGTTCCATGTAAAATACTGGTATTCAGCTGCATCCGGTTAGACTGGAAGTCGACCCCAACATAGTTGGGAAAAAGCCTAGGCAGGATGATGACGATGTTTGAAAAATATACACATCAGACACTTTACCTACCTATCTTCCTAAACTTTAAGGCCCGAAATTTAGAGCGAAACTCAAGCATGATTTTCAGTTTAAAAACGATTTATTACGTTTAAAAATCTCAGTTTATAATCCAGTTACCTATACATTATTAAGCATCGTTTTATTCAGGTCTAAATTAAAACCTTCTTTCTTATATCTATGGTCCCAACCAAGAAATAATACAATGTTATTAACAAACAAAACTACTTTGAAACAAAGAACGCATTTTTTTACGTCATTAATTTATTAACATCGCAGAAAATTTCCATTTTCATTATTCAATTCTTTATTAGCATTACCATGATTTTCCAATTACATGATGATACATAGATTTAATCCTTGGACTTCTTTGTCCCACCTGTTTGCTATTCATAAAACTATTACACATCCAGAAGTCATAATACGTTCATAATGTAGTCATAAAAGTTCTGCGACTTCATTCTTATGCATGTTGCAGGCTATTTGATAGATATCAGTATAATCGTATCATCAATGATACAATATTTACGTCTGGTAACATTGAAGTCGTAAACCGGTACATTTGTGCGTGTACTGAGAATATGTGCATATTTAGTTACCTCATCGTGTAACAGGGTAATGTTGGCTATGTAATTACTGGCGACCTAGACCAGTTTTGCGTTGCGTTCTTTTTTAAACACGTAATTATGGATAGGGTTTACTTTCTGCAAAAAAGTTGTTTCGTTTGTTGAAATTGTAACCAACCCTGATTCTGTCGTATTTACTCAATCATGAAAGTTGTTACTAGTGATTTGATTGAAGAGCAGCTGAACGTGAACTCTTGTCTTGTTAGGTACCTATATTTTTAAGGGCATCTACGAAGAAACCATGCTTAGCTAGGTATCTTTCACTTAAGGCGACGATAACCGACTTTTAATGATTTTATACTGAAGATCACGTCTAAACGAGTAGTGTTAATGATTTGGAAAAAATATATGTTAAATTAGAGCATTTTTCCAATAACTTTATATAGGAATATTTTAGATTATGTTTATATTACATAGTGAAATTAATTTGTTAAGCTAAGTCTAACGCGGATAAAAAACTGAGAATCACGCAAAATCTATCAAGCGTATTTTTCTAAAGCCTTCACCGTTTTAAAGAAACGTGTTTTATTAAAATGTCTTTGATTTATGTATAACAAATTAATAATGCGTCTAATTTGGGACAACGCTCCTTGATGGGCGAGTCCTTTTACTGGCTGGACGTACGACGCGTTGCGTGAGCTCAGTACAGAACAAGCAAGCTTACCACTCAAGGTCACTGGCATATATCTGCGTCTTAAGTAGAAGTTACACGGCTTTTCTATCTCACTAGGTACATATTTATCAAAGAAATCTAAGACTGACCCCTACTATTATTTAGGTACTTACGTCGAGGCACACACGCAAAATGACGTGTAAATCATGTAAGTACGCAATATTGCATTAACATAAATCTTAAAAACTACTTCTCAAATTGCTTTTACATATCCTACATTTATTTATTTAGTGCGCAGTTATTTTATTTACCATTTTTTTCCTCGTGCATGAGATGACTATCAAACAAAACTGCACACGGTGGAACGAACTCCACGAAATTCTGTGTCAAAGTCAAGTAGAAGTCAAATAATTTATTTCAAACAAGCCGCACCCCACGGTTTCACCCGCACAAGAATATCGGGATAAAAAGTATCTTATGTCCTAATCCAGGTCATGGTCAACCCATGTGCCAAATTTCATCCAAATCTGTTCAGCCGATTTTACGTGAAAGCGTAACAAATTAAACTGACTTTCGTATTTATAATATTAAGTTAGGCAGTTAGGATCGCGGGCTTGCGGACGGTGAGCAATGGGTAGCTCGCTGTCCGATAAGGACCAGGCCCGGGTCGACGGCGCGTTGTGTTCCACGCGCGCCTCAAAGAGATGTCAGCAGAATTGACAGGGTTCGCTAGGGCCAATGCCTGCCGGGGCGGCGAATATGGGCCGAAAGGGACATCGTGGCCCCCGGCAACAGGGCAACCGAAGGAACACGGGTGGGTTTTAGTCAGTAAGAGTCCGACACGCCCTCCCGCTCCACCCAGAGCGGGAGAAGTTATTTGAATCAAAAAAAAAAAAAAAGGCAGTTAGGATAGGCACGGCACTTTTGAACGTCAACATCTACAAGAAAATTTATTCTTGTCGCCCTTCCGAAAGGTAGTTTCGTATGGAGAAGAATGGGCAAGGTACTGTCACAATATTAATGTTTTTAAATAGTTTCCTGAGAGATTCGCGGCGACGTAAATTATAAGGCTGGTTTCACAGCTGTCCGGGAGACCCGTACGGGCCGCACGTACGGGCTCCCGGAACGGAGACACGTGAGGCGCTAGAACATTGTTTCACAGCGACGCAGATTGGTCCGTACGCGACCCGCTCCAGGTAGAGCCCGTACAACGCTAGCAATCGTATCGTATTAACTCCCTCGTTTCAGAGCACAGAGTACTTTTACGATTCAGAGCACTGCGGGCGCTACCCGTACAGGTCTACCGTGTGCGGGCGGCCCGTGCGGGTCTCCCGGACAGCTGTGAAACCAGCCTAAATGACTCTGACGGCTCTCTTTTTCAAAATAAAGATGGATTCAATGTCAGCAGCCCGACCCCACAGTAAAATGCCATACGACAATAATGCTATATAGACCAAACGCGCGGTTTCTACATCTGATGCTTGCCCCGAAAGAGGGGGATAACTGAACTAACCATAGATTTATAGGTTTTATATAATACGCATCTATGGAACTAACTTTAAAAACTTACGTCGACTGAATTTTAATAGTGAACCCACAGCTGGGCACCATTATTTGAGGTGTTAACACGCTAGTTACTTACATCTGGCGTAACTAACTCAATTCATAAATCTCGAATAGTTATGTCAGATGACAAGTTTCTAAGTATTAAAGAAACATAAATCTTAGAAAAAATAGCTCATGTGTTGTATGAAAAAGAGAAGTTTTCATAAATTTAACTGTATATTTTATATAACTTGACTTTTAATTTATTATTTAATGTAAACCAAATATTTAATCTTAGTTTAATTTTAATTATTTTTCTGCCACTCTATGACCAACCAATCTACTTAATTAATATTTTTTCTTTTTAAAATTAATTTAATTCGAATCTTGTTGTTATATTGTTAGATTTGTTTTTAGATTATTATTACTCTCAATTAATTGCAGTAATAAAAATGTTAAATCCAAATATATAGTGCATGTGGTGTTAGCTTTTAAGTAATTGTTGCACTTATAAATGTATATCGTGTACTTTTAAATGAAATGAAATGTGTAAGCAATTGTAGGCAAACCTATAAATAAATAAATAAACTTGATAGAAGCCATGCAAAGGAGATTTTTTCATACCCAAAAATTTAAAACTGCTTGCGCAAATTCAAGACTACTATGGAATTAAAGGTAGCCAATAGCCATTAATTAATAACTGTCATTAACGAGACAAAATAAGATTTTTAATTGTTACGGCCTTCTAAAGGCCAATCGACAGATGATCGGTCTGTATAGAAAGAAATATGAAATATCGCTAACTAGTGAACTAGAAATATTAAATGAATTGCAATTATAACACTGAATTTGATGTTGTAACCGTTTTAGGAATTAAAAGGCATTTGGAAAGTTTCCAAATGCTTTATTTTACATCTAAAACTAAATATTCGGTATTACAATATTAATTATTGCATTTCATAATCAGTATTTTAGTTCAAGTGAGCCATGTTACATATTTCCATACAGTAATTTTGCCAAATTAATCAAAACAGGTAAATATTTGACAGCTGTCTGCGACGATGTTGCCAACTTTGAGAATGAAACTCAAAAATAATACGCGAGAAAAACTGCAAGTAAACAATCACAAACACTAAAAGCTCTGGATAACCTAGAAAGAAAAACAAACAAATACATAGGACCCGCCAATAAACTAACTTCCCCTGAAGAAGGCTATGAAGTTAAAAGCCTTATAGTTTACCTGCAGGGATGCATTATCGTTTTATACGTCATAATGTGCGCTTGGACGTAAACTGGCCATTTGATGTCCACTCTATTGCTATCTAGCTTATGTAGGTATTTAATGTTGAGCGTCTGAAAACGGAAAGCAAGATTTCAGGCACGATTATTCTGTTCTATGTGGCTATTTTTAGGGTTCCGTTGCCAAATGGCAAAAAACGGAATCCTTATAGATTCTTTCTTTTTCTTTCTTTCTATGTCTGTCTGTCCGTCCGTATGTCACAGCCACTTTTTTCCGAAACTAAAAGAGCTATGCTGTTGAAACTTGGTAAGTAGATGTATTCTGTGAACCGCATTAAGATTTTCACACAAAAAAAGAAATAATTTTGGGGTTCCCCATACTTAGAACTGAAACTCAAAATTTTTTTTTTCATCAAACCCATACGTGTGGGGTATCTATGGATAAGTCTTTAAAAATGATATTGAGGTTTCGAATATCATTTTTTTCTAAACTGAATAATTTGCGCGAGAGACACTTCCAAAGAGGTAAAATGTGTCCCCCCCCCCCTGTAACTTCTAAAATAAGAGAATGATAAAACTAAAAAAATATATGATGTACATTACCATGTAAACTTCCGCCGAAAATTGGTTTGAATGAGATCTAGCAAGTAGTTTTTTTTTAATACGTCATAAATCGTAAACCGCAATTTACCTTTCACTCAATGTTACTTGCTGCTACGGAACCCTTCATGTGCGAGTCCGACTCGCACTTGGCCGCTTTTTTGTTGTGGTAACAAGCGTTTTTATGTCAGTTTGGCGAAAGTGTGAATGAAAGCCTGTCATGCCATTGAAGATAGGTACGTAGAATCTTCAACGAAAGTGTCAGCGGTGTGGGTGTCAGATGGTATCTTGGTATTTTCAATGACTCTAAATTCACAATTCTCGCTTCTTAAATAGGTAGATACATTTTCCTGTAAACGTAGCCGCTGCGGATAAGAAAAACAACGAGCACCCATGGAAGGAAATAGTTAGCACGTTAGCACAGTGCAGGCAAACGTGGTGATCAAAGCTGACGTAGCTAACTTGCTAACTTCTTTGTAGAAAATTATGGGCTGATTAATAAGTACTTGTGCTGATTATTTTCTTGAATTTTCTCAAAAGTACCATCCATTACAATACCTGATTCCTACGAAGGTACAGCCTCAGATCAACGTCTGAGAGTACAACTAACTAGATATAAAGGCATAAGCACATTTACATAACAATAATTGTGAGCAAACTCAATTATATGAACAGAGCCATCTCTTAGCACACATATGTAAATCGTAGGGAAATGAAAAATTTCTATTGTCTTTCATAATTAGGTCTCAAGCGTTGATACTGGGAAGCTTTGCATTTTGAATTCCTTTGTCTGGTGAGTTTTATTCTGTAGTAGCCTTTCTGTCCTAAAGTAGATAATATTATTGATATGTCACTGACACTTTCCTGCTAATTTCTTATATCGTACTTTACACTTTTATCTGCTGTATATTACATTGGGTGCCTTTTAGTCTGTGCTAAATATAATAGATTGTTAAACAAGGGTCGAAAGGAATCACTTCCCATACGAGGTATTTAGACTATAGTTTGGCTATAGTCCGAGTAGGAATTGATGACTTTCACCCGTGTTAAACACTCTATTTTTTATTTCGAATATAAGGAAAGTAAAAAATAGTACTTAGTTAATCTAAAATATTTATTGATAATTAATACAGAGTTAGTATCCCGCCAAATTATTTAGTCTTTTTAAAATTTTAAATATGGAACACACCGGGGCACCGCCGCGGGCCGTCCCGTTAAACACTTAGGTATTGTTTTAAATTCACACTGGCTGTTTATACACTCACAAGACCGCAGCATTTTTTTTTCAATCCATATTTTTTCTAATTATGTAAAATTTTCGTAGCCGACTGCCTAACCAAAAGTTCTATTTATAAAATTCATTCCCGCCCTAGAGGGGAAGCAATTACTAGGAGTCTTTCCCGCCTGAAGATGGGAAGCAGCGTCTTCCACCCGCTACTCGGATCAAACAAACACTACTTTCCGAGTATGAGAAATGAAAAAAGTATTTTCTTTCTTACTTTCTCTAAATGTTCACAACATTGAACAGGGGGTTCAGGGGACAGGCGTGACAGTGTTTATATCGGTGCATCATTTTCTAAAAGCTCATGATTTTACTGTGGAAGGTATATTATAGCAAAGTGAAGATATAAGTTATCTGCAGTTTTGAGGGTGGCGGTTTTTGTGTAAATTCAATCTAGAAATATATGTCGGATCCGGTCATTAGTACGGACACGAAACGAATCGCAAGCGCGTCACTGGTGACATCAAGTGATCTACCCACACCAAAGGCGCGCTTCTACAGAGTCGTGATGTTTTAAGGCCACGGCGAGGAGGCATTCAGCTTCTGGTCGCATCGGAGTTAAGACGTCGCGGAACTGTTCTCGATTCGTGGTGCTCAGTAATTGTGTTAGTTTTTAATTTGTGATCATTTTGTTAATTGGTGATTTTAATAAACGCCGTCGCACCCATTGTGTGTATAATTTAGCTAGTGTGATTCATTTGATTGTAAATTATAATGTGATCTGAACTTCAAACTGTTTTTCTATTTCGCACTAACCAACACTACCCACACTACACCCACAGTAGTTAAAATATGCCTGAAAATAAGGAGAGTCACATACCCGTCTCCGACATTATTTTTGCCATTTTTAGTGCCTTTGATAAACACTTGTAAATCTATCCTGTACTATTAAATTAGCAATATGTGTGTATATATATTTGTAATGAAGTTCTTGAAAACGACTCTAACGATTTCGATGAAAGTTGCAATATAGGGGTTTACGGGGGCGAAAAATCGATCTAGCTAGGTTTCATATCTGGGAAAATTCGTTTTCTCCGTATTGTCACCCGAGTAGTGCTCGGTCGCCCAAAGTTTAGAACCCTATGAATACCTTAGAATGATGACATGGCAGCATGGAATTAATAAATACCTACTATCATGGCAGCATGGAATTAGTATGAACTACTATTAAATGAGCATTCTCTATTTTCACCCGAGCAGAGCTCGGCCGACTTAAATTACATATAATAGGCAATATCTCCAAGACTTCTCCATGTTAACAATATACCTATGTATCATGATCACCATCATCATCAGCCTACAGCAGTCCACTGCTGGACATAGGCCTCTCCAATTGCACGCCATTCAGCTCGATTCTCGGCAACTCTCATCCAGCTGCTACCAGCCACCCTGCGAAGATCGTCGCTCCACCGCCTGATGGCGTCCTACTTACCTTACGTTTGCCGATTCGGAGTCTCCACTCAAGAACACGTCTACCGCAACGGCCATCGGTTCTATGGTCAATATGGCCGGCCCACTGCCACTTCAGCTTGCTTATTCTGTGAGCTATGTCGACAACTTTGGTTCGCTGCCGGATCACCTCGTCGTGGATTCGATCCCTCAAAGAGACTCCAAGTTAGCCCGTTCCATAGTTCACTGAGTGACCTTGAATAACTTATACAATTACAGCCAGACATACAGACCTTGTAGATAAAGTAATTAGTTACCAATCAATATCTGATACCAATTATTTTAGCTTATTATTCGCAATGAAAACGTCGCCGTCGTTCGTCTACTGATACCTATTTATGTAAACGAAACTGAACGGACGGTGACAAATTACATGGAGAGAGGTAATAATATCAGACAGAAGTGGAATGGAGAGGGTGTTTTTATTAAATTTTGAAAAGCCTGATTATTCTTTGCCGAAATTTATTAGCAAGCCTCAACTGAAGCTAGGCAAACGGACCAACAGTGTCTTAACTATGTCCAATAGCAACGACGATTTTGATTTATCTAGATTTAATCTAGATTTTGTTTAGATAAATTTTTATTTCTGTAAATCAATAGTAATTTAAAAACTAGTTTTTAAAGTACTATTGATTTACAGAAATAAAAGTTTATCATTATTTATGACTTAACGGCCAGTGCGACTCTTAACCCAACGCAGTCTAGAATAAATTCTCTTCTAATAAAATAAATAAATATTTTATTTAAAAAAAGCACATTTATGGCTCACAAAAACAGTTTTCCAAGTAAAAATGGAATATTCTTCCAATGAAAAGCTGAAATATGTTCATAATATTCTTCCTGGATTTATCTTGTTGACTTTCAAAGTTTTAATCGAAGCAGATGCAGCAAAACAATCATTATTATGTTACATAGAACACTGGGCATTGTATCACCCGACATATAACAAAAGTTAAAGGAGATTGAGCTAGATATTCAAGATTATTGAAGACTAGCTGCTGCTGCCTAATTATTTTTCTTAAATAAACTTTATAACATCAGCTATGCCAGTGAAAGTCCCGTCCATGGGTCTAGTCGTTTCGGAGATTAGCCGGAACAAAGACGCAAACAAAAAGGTTAATATTTGATTTTTTGTTCTAAGTGCCGACTTTCATTTGCATTTAGTATAAAGACATTACAAACAGACACTTCAATCGTATTTATTTGTATAGACGAAACAATTTATTATAAAACAGATACTGCCATATTCATACCATATCATAAATGCAATTAACTAAAAAACCTTTCTCTAATCAACATTGTATGCTTGCATTGTTGGAGCCTTTCAGCGATGGTGTTTGTAATTTCAAATGCATTTTTAAAAATGATTGATGAAGATTTTTTGAAATGATGATTTCTATGAAACTTATTTCATTAAAATATCGAGAAAGATAAAGAGCGATGTCGACTCTATTGCTTTTTAATTTTCCATTTTAGATTAGATACCACAATATTTTACAGTAAAACAGTGAGCTGACAATTTGTGGTTTTTAGTTAACGATAGGTTCTTGTGTAAAGCTTAAAATGTAAGGTTTATAAGCTTACATTTTAACAAATGTCTTAGTTGTAAGACATCGAATCGTAATAAGATACTAATTAAGGCTTTTACCTATTATTAAACCTTCTATTTGAGGGCTCACTTCTAAAGCTGTTCAAGACAGTGTATTCTACTTAATATTACATAACATCACGCCTTGTTTCCCCGAAGGATTGGGCAGAGGTGTACCTATATAGTACACCCACATTTCGCCAGTTATGCTTAAGTCCCATGTAATAGGGGGCGAGCCTATTGCCATCAACCGGGCACAAATCCAGACTCCAGGCTGCTACCAAGAAACATCAAGCCTATTTCCTTAGGAAGCAAACAGAGGTTTATGATACACTAGCGACCCGCCCCAGTTTCGCAAGGTTTTATGACTTGACAAAACATCGAGATTTCATAATTATCTATAAGTTTAATATTAACGTATAATACACATAAACTTTCAGAATACATTATCTAAATTATGTTGAAAACCTCATCAAAATCCGTTGCGTATTTTAGAAGAACAACGCGGACATACAGACAAACGCGAAAAGTGACTGTTTTATAATATGTATAGATTCACATTTCGCTAGATTTGTTAAAACCCCATGTAACGGGGGCAATCTGATAACATAGAGAACCACCTCTACAAAACCCTTGGAAAGTGACTTAAACAAGCTAAGTTTTTTTTAACAAGTTTTACTATGGGACCAAACTTTTTTATATGCATTTTCTGGTGTACTGTACACCAGAAATTACGTACCAAAAAAGGTTACATTCTGTATATACTTTACTGTACACCGTGTATAATAAAGTAGGTAAATACAAGGTGTATCAGAAAGGTGTAGTAAAATTTAAGGGTGTGATCCAGATCATCAAAATGAACAAGTTTCTCCATGGGACCAACATAGTTATCGAGAAAAAATAATCAGCCGTCCCATACATTTGGGTCGAGTAGGTATTGAAGTTTTGTATGAGACGGCTGATAATTTTTTCTTGATTTCTCCAATGGAGAAAGTTATTCAGTTTGATGGTCACCTTTCTGATATACCCTGTATAAATAAATAAAAATAAAATGGACGATATTATTGTAAACACAAATGTATGAAATAGCAGATTTCTTTCGCAATTATAAGATCTTCTAATACTTCCTTAAACTCCTCCATTATCGTTCAGAAAGCGATCTCACGCAACGACGCGATTGAACTGACCTTAGTCAAGTTCATTGCCAGTGTGTACAGACGCGACGGGCCATCCTGCCGGAGAGCCGGCTGCCAGACTTCGTTTAACATGTAAGGTTGAGGCCACATGTGTCCAAAGGTACAGGGCCAGCTGCCAGGCTGTCTTGAGAGTTATGAGTTCACTTTTGTACATGAACTGTTGCCGACGACGAAAAACGGATGGAATATTCTTTGTCGACAGACATTGAAGAAAAATTTATGCCGCCATGAATGAGGTTAAAACTAGGTAGTTTTATCGAGATATCATCAAAAAAATTGATTTTTAGTTTTTAATTTATCGTGTGCTTTTTTTTTCCTAATTTATGTTTAATAGGTATTTTGTACCGACCTTTTTATCTCTTTTTTATATCACGTGTTTATCAGTGGAAACTTGTAAATGGCCTTCAATTTTATATAATTTAACCGCTAAAGGACCGCGGACGCACCGGTGCGTCCAAGTACCCACGCGGCTTACAACTCTATTTGTATTCGCTGTAATGGCTATTATTGTCTGTGAATTTTTGTGTCTATGGTCGGATAAATATTCTCGTCAAATAAATCGACTAAAAGCAAAAATATTAATAGGCAACATTTTAAAAAAATGTTGAAAATCACGTTCCCGCGCGGTAAAATGTCAGTCAAATGTCACTCCCGTTCGCTGTAATAATTCGTTTTTTAATGGTTTTTGTGTGTAAATCGTCGGAAAGTGGTGATATTTTCATTTTGAAGTAAATATTACATCGTTTTAGATATAAATAACATCATGTTATACCTATTTTGACCCAACCAAAAAAGTGTAAACAAACAGATAAGAGAAAGTTCCCGTCAAAGTGAAAGTTGTGATATTTTGTGGTTTTTCTGTATGGATCTGATCCGTAAGTGTTTTATTTCTTTTCTATATTACATGTATCATCGTATTAGACAACATTTAGAACAAAATAATACAAAAAAAAAATTTTTTGGGACGGAGAAAGTTACGTAAGCATTAGAAAATCTAGATTATCTAAAATCTAGATTTTTTGAATTTTTTGTTTTGAATGTTTGTCTCTAAAAACGCTTTTGTTAGATAACTTATCTATCCATAATGTACCCTGCAAAATTTCGTGTGAATTGGTACGGTAGTTTTATCAGAAATCGTTATCACAAAGAACAAAAGAAATAATAACAAAAGCGGGTAATAAAGATAAGTGAACGTTGTTTACAAAGACTGCAACCATTTGAAACGTATTCCTAATCTATTCGAGTAGCAAAAAACATAAACAATACTACTTGAGACGTTATAATGAAACCCGAGTAATTGTTTATTTAAGTGCGGTCGTAAATCTGTCACGGCGCGGACCGCCCGCGGGCCTTGAGCGGTAGAACACTGTGTAAGTTAGCTGTAAGTTTCCCGAATATAATAAAATAAAATAAAGCCGTTCCATACAAAATGTATGAGAAAATGAATTTTCTTCATATTTATTTTTTCATGAATGTTTCCGATGTTTTAATAGCTATTCGGGGCGAAGACAATTAATCCATCGAATCAAAAATCGGTCGAGCCGTTCTTAAGTTTTAAATGGGATAATTAACCCGACTTTGTTTTTTATATATAATTATATTTATTTAAGTATACTTAATTAAAACGGTACACCACCAATTACATTTATTAACATAGAAACAATTATAACATTGACAATAATTTAATTTAAAACTAACATGGACTCCCTAGCGTACTTTCTCTCACACCAGACATATTTATTTACTCTCTAAATTAAGTTGAAAACCGCATCAAAATACGTTGCGTAGTTTAGAAGAAAAACGCGGTCATACAGACAGACACGAATAACGACTTTATTTTAAACTATTCATAGATAATGAACGGTTCAGAAGATAATTCAAGTCCCAAAAGGAGAATGGCGTCCAATAATAAATCTATGAGACACTACAAACCTCTTACGTAAGTCAACGCACGCAACGGATCCCAATCATTGCCAAAGTTATTGTAGCATCAATCATTTCGCGAAACGGCCTTAAAACTATCATGTGCCGAATTCAGAGCTAATGGGGCGACCTCCGAGCCGCTGACAAATTATTTGTTAATACAACTCAATGTCGTCTAACGGGTAGGGCTGTCTGGGTTACTGGATGGGATGGACCAGTCTGGTTAGGTTTTCCTGGTACAAACGAGAAATTTCGAGACGGTTCAAAGGTGTGAAGAGTCGCTTCGATAAAACTTGGCTGGTTATTAGTAAACAGCACACGATCAATTACAATCGGTTTCATTTTGAGAGTTAAACAACATTCATTGCGTTATTTACGTTGTTGAGCAGACAAATTTTTCGAAGCAATGGATTAGCAATATTCTTCAAAATGATTTATATTCAGATCGTGTGTTATGCAGTTAGAGTGCAGGTTCCAATGTAGCTTATTTGGTTTTTGAAAGAGAATATCGGGAAAACGCAATTAGGTAAGGGTCCTCTTTATGCCTCGTACAGACTGGCGCGACGTGACACCCGTAATACGGTAGTAGCCAAGGTAAAAAAAAACTAATTAGTCCGTCTTTCAGGTAACAAAAAAATATTAGACACGTATTTTTTGCTTTATCATATTAATCAAAAATAACTTATAAAACACGCATTAAAGTTGGGGGAGTGGGGGCTCGCTAAGTCACAACGCAATATTAAATCTAGCAAGGCGTGACGTCATGCCACATTTTAACTCAATGTTTCGCCGTAATCTTTTGATTACGTCAAAAAAGAAAAAATACGTGTTCAATATTTTTTAATTATCTACAAGACGGATATTTTTTCAAATATTTTTGGATACAGGCCTATTGTTCTACCGTGAAGTTTTCTTAGAAATTGTTTTGTTAGAGTCGCGTCGCGCCTGCACGAGTCTGCACGAGGCTTTAAAAAGTATTTTTCCATTTTTACTATTAGGTAGGTACCCCGTTTACTGAGAAATAGTCTAAAAGTAACATATATCCTTTGTAAACTCTCTTCAATACCTAGGTAACAACGGTCAAAAATTCTGTCACAACTGACCTTTAAGTATGACACACATAAATCTTTATTCACATTCTCCAGACAAACCAAGTTATAATTAGGTATCACGAAGCAAATTCTCGGGGAACTGACATTGACCGCAAGACTATGAATAAACTCATAAATATTCAAGTAAAAGAAAGAAAGTGGCCAATCTGGCAACCCTGCCGGAGTTGGAGGCCGAAATTCGCGTAACACTGACTCAATGACTCATTGACTCTCAATCGCCATGCAGATGCAATATCAACAGACCCATTCAAGCTGGTTAATCCCGGATCCGAGCTACTACCGCGTTTGATATTTATGATGCCTGACACTACCGCGTTTATTTTAGACGTTGGATTTTCCTTGTTGTGTTTATGTGATCCTCATCAACTTTAGCTATTAGCTAGTATTATATTATCTGTGGTAATGTCCAAGATAAACCAGTTGCACCAAAATCGAGCTGTGTCCCAAACATTCTTTATTATAGTTGCAGTTGAATCCTGAATCCCTGATGTCCTACCTCAAAACTTCACTCTGTATACCTAGATACCTACTGATGCCGATGCCTGACCGACATTAGACTAGTGGAATCTTGTGAGTGGAATGCTCAATGATTGCTGCAACTGTCAAAAGGTGTGCCGGCCAATGCCTGTGTACCATCGGGGTAACGCATATCTATAATTGAAAACAAAATCCTGTGAGCACGACCTTTTTTTTAACCGACTTCAAAAAAAGGTTCTCAGTTCGTCGGGATATTTTTTTTTTAATGTATGTTCCGCGATTAAGACGGCTGGACCGATTTGAAAAATAATTTTATCTACTCTCATAGCGTAATATTCGAATTATAAACTTCAAAACGAGTTATATTGACATACTTTATAAACACAATATCGAAATTTAAAAATAGAATCATATTATAACACTTTTTCTCAAAATAATACTATAAAACAATTTTTTTTCTATTACGATACAGCGCTAATCCAAGAAGTTAATATCACCAAAGAGTTTCCATCAACTTTTGGCGGGGGTCAGCAGCACCCGCTGTAGCGCATGTGCGGTGATGTGCAGGCGACATTCATAATATGTTTTGTGGTACTTACTGAATTTAGTGGGATTTTTAAATTTATTCTTGATCTTTTATTTAGTATTTGGTTCAATCCCAATGTTTGAGAGTAGATAAAGTAGTGTATGAAACTGCACATAAGTATTAAAACATTAGTGTGAAACACACACTCATGTTTTAATACCCCTTATTATGCAATAGTTTCATAAACTACTATTTTTGTTTGAAAGGTATACTTTCAAGTTGGTCCCATTGTCATTTGAAGTCGGTGTCAAAAACTAAAATACTGATTCAAAGCCACCGACTTCCGAAATTAAAGTTATTTTTCACTTTGTAGTTTGGAAGTCGGTTGTAGTTTTTGTAAAAAAGTTTTTTTTTCGTATATATAAGCGATACTATGGCGGCCGAGCACTGCAAGCAAGAATAGTCCTTACAGTGTAGGTACAAGTATGCGTTTCTTTGATAACCTATCTTGAACGTGCCCAGCTAGCTACTATGTTCTTTATCACATTTATATAAGTCTCCGCGGCAATCAGAGACTAGTAGCATAGCTATTCACAACCATTCGATACGCTTCCGTGACGAATCGAACATCAATCAATTTTGGTCAGTATAAGCCAAATAGACGACCGCTATTCTGCCGACGGCTATTTGCTGTCGGGGACTAGGCAAATAAGGTAACCGAAAATGTGTCATTTTCTATTCGGATGGTCAAATGGTTGTGAATAGTTATGCTGGTAGCCTTTACGCTGTTGGAACCAATTCAGACATTCCCAGAATGATGAGGTCTTCTTGCACAAACAATTAACATCCTGCAGTCCCATTTTATCATTCCTTGAACTACCCTTGAACTGTTCGAGTCATAGATGTATTATTAAAACGCGTCAAGTTATCATTGCGTTCCAATTACTGAAGGGTTATGTATTGAAATACGCAGAAATTATGTTGTAAATATGTTGCTATCGGAAGCTTTATTGAACGTATTATAATTAATTAACTATAATTGAACTAAGTATTATTAAAATTTTCCTGCATGTTTTACTCTTCGAACAATTTATTCAACAAATCTGTAAATTAGTTTTTCTCGTTATTCTAATAGTTACCTACGACTGTTTCATAATATTCATAGTTAATTCCAGGAATATTTAACCGAGCATCCTGTAGGTATTACGTGGGTATATAAGTAAGGACAAACCTTTGTACCTAAATAAAGCTTATATTAGTTAGGTACGTCAATTACTAACGTTAGTCAAGGAATCTATGAAAATTCTTTGATCCCCGAAACGATCAATTGCTATTGATCAATTGCCATCAATTTGTATTGTAGTACCTAATATTGTCAATCACTTCAATACCAAAAAAAAACATCCTAAAATATTGTTCCATGTTACCTATTAACTTACATAAATTTGCTCGAGTAACTAGTCAGCGCCGTTGTGATCGGTTACAAACAGTCGGATCTAGTACTGCACCATACAGAAACAGTATTTTTGTAATGGCTCCAAAGGTCTATAATAAATTACCAAAATGTATAAGGAGTGAAGATAATGTCCGCAAATTCAAAAGTAAATTGTATTTAAGTATTTCTAATAGATAAGACGTATTACTCTATCGATCGTCGTAAGTTCGAACCCAACAGGCGCTTTACTTTGTGTAAATTATTTCATCACCACTGCTCTCAAAACGGTGATGGAAAACATCGTGAAGAAACCGGCATGTCCTAGAACCGAAAATTCGAAGACATGTGACATTACCCAACCCGCACTGGGCCCGCGTGGTGGATTACGGCCCACTCCCTCTCACAGAGAGGAGGCCTGTGTCCCAGCAGTGGGAACATTTATAGACTGATGATGACTCTATCGAAGAATTTTTAAATGATAAAATATGACATTACCAGCCATTTAAAGTAATTTACCATTGACATGCATGTAAAAATAAATTATAATTGATTAATTAATTAGGTATTTATTAATAATGGTTGACATTATTTACTCAAACGTGACTTTGCATTGTGTAAATTCAGGCTTATTGCTAAAAACTAATATATTTGTACACCAATTTCATTGGTAGGACATAAAGCTCGACTAAAATGTATACATAAAACCTTTATTGTAATACCTGTGTTCACGAATAAAGATTGATTGATTGATTGATGTTACCTCCCATTCACACTTATCTAATAAGACTTCTCGATAGAAATCACTCGTACATTTACATAATATAAGAAAGATGGTTTCCTCATTATATTATCAGACTAGCTGCTGCCCACGGCTTAGCCCCCGTGGATTTATTATAGTTCTAAAATAAAAGTAGCCTAAGTTAATCCTTATAACATCAGCTATCTGCCAGTGAGTCCCGTCAAAATCGGGCCAGCCGTTTCGAAGATTAAACGTAGCAAACAGACAGACAAAAATTTTCATCATCATCATTATTTCAGCCGAAAGACGTCTACTGTTGGACATAGGCCTCCCCCAAGCACACTTTTTTTTTTTTGGGTTCGAAATTATCGGCTGGTACTGTGCCTACCGATCCCCTAAAAAAAAAACATATATGCATATTTAACTATTTAGTAAGAAACTGTTTGACTGTTTTTGACATTAGAAACGGACACTTCAATTTTGTACCTATGTATAAAATAGATAAATAAAAAAAAAAAAAAAAAAAAAAAAAGATTTATTGCAGAAACTTGTACAACTTTTTACAGTAAATCTTACGTAGGGACCTCCTTTTAAGTAAATGATATACCTGTGCTAGGAGAAATAAAATACAACTAACTTCGATCACGTGCGCAGCTTACATAGATTCGATCATCTTACGAAACTCGAAAGCTCTAAGTGCGATTTCCAATGATCTATAGGCAATGCAGAACCTTATGACCTATCACGATTATAATGTACGTAAGTATATAATGCTTTCCTCCTATGTAAGTTTATAGGGTTATCGAAAATGGACGTGTAAGGAAGTCGGCCTGTGCACTATTGGAACCTTTGAACCTGGCACTGCTTATTACCAAACAAGGAAAATTATGCAGGCGTCAATAATGTTCTGAGAGTAAGGTAAGATCATAAGTTTTAAGAGGTAGTATGTAAAACTCAGGTATACTATCAGAAATAGGGTTTAATTTACCGGATAGGTGGCGCGGCGGCGCAAGCCGCAGCTGCTGGTGGTGCCGTGTGCGCGGACTAACCTGCTGGGGCGCGCACCGCTGACTCGTGCGCTGCGCACTCTCAACACGATGGCGGATGCCATAGACATATTCACCTGTACACTGGGTGTTTTCACAAGGGCCACGTACTGTGTAGCATGTAAGGTATAGATAAGTATATTTTAAGTTACTTTGTCGCATTAGATTTATTATTATCTGTAATGGCAAAGGAAACATGGCATGTAATTATATAAAACATTATACTTAGCTTGTGCTCGCGACTTCGTCCGCGTGAAACTTTATTTGTATTTTTCCTCGCAACTGTGTTGAAAAACGTCGTATGAACAGGGTATGCATTGATCATTACTCACTTGTATCATAATGTACATTAAAAGTTGCTAAGTAGGTATTACGTACTTTATACACTAGATTCTGCCTTTGTAACATAAAATATCCTATGAGTATGACACTCGGCAATACTGTAGCTTCCCATTAGTGAAAGAATTTTCGGAATCGGATCAGTAGTTCCGGAGATTACCTCTTACAAACACACAAACTTACGAATTTTACTACCTACTAAACTGCGGCCCGCGGCTTTGCCCGCGTGGACACTAAATCTTTGATAGATGTTTAGAATAATTGTTATATTACATAATATTATATAATTCATTGTAATTCTGCTTACAGGATACTCATATTTTTAATTTTTATTTGTGTATATTTTGTGACTTTAACATCGCCTTGGATGAATCTGTAAAGGTGTTATAATTGTGCTTTCAATAAATAAATAATATAAGAAAGATCGTTTCTTCATTAAAGGTATTATCAGACTAGCTGCTGCCCACGGCTTAGCCCCCGTGGACCCTTATTATAGTTCTAAAATAAAAGTAGCCTATGTTACTCCTTATAACATCAGCTATCTTCCAGTGGAAGTCCCGTCAAAATCGGACCAGCCGTTTTGGAGATTAGCCGGAACAAACAGACAGACAAATTTAAAAAAAAAGTGTTTTCGTTGTACGTACCGTATATACTTTCATATGTATTTAGAAAAAAAGCTGTTTTTTTGACATTACAAACAGACCAATTTTATTTATTTGTATAGATAGGTAGATATTAGTGATTGTGACATAAGTATCTATGTTAGTACTCCAGTAGTAGGTACGCTACGGGTCTGTCCACCGCCACACGGTCAGACGGCCTTCCCGACACGTCACTTCACAATCAATATTAATATGTTTCTATACGTGCACCGTATTCCCAGACGAAGGGCACAGGAACAAACAATAACAAACGGTGCTAAGTGAGATAGAAACCCTGAAAACTAACTGGATGCTAAGGTTAGCTTGTGGACAGAAAACTGACCTCGAACTAGACTTGACCTTCTTTTTTCGAAGTGTACTGTTTTGTTACCAAAATAATTATGAGCCGGAAGAAGGTACCTGTGAAGTGAAATTTGAATAGATAGGTACCTACCAGGGATGTTAAGGAGCTCCGTAATCGTAACCGAAACTTTCGGATATCCGAAATGAAAATCTATCCGTAACCGAATCCGTTATAAATGTTTCGGATAATTTCGGATTGGGACGGTCTAAATGAGACACATTATGACAGGTTTTTATGCCCGGCCGAGCCGATACAATAGCCGCGCGCGTCACTTGCATGTTTGTTTATTATTGCTATTATTTAGTCATTGCAGGATAATATTATAACATTACAATTTCTTAAAAATCTAATAATCCGTAACCGAAACTATCCGAAACTAACGGATAATCCGAAATAATCTCATATCCGTAACCGTATCCGAAACCGGTATAATATCATTTCTATATCCGCATCCGAAATTTCATATACATAACATCCCTGATACCTACCTATTGGGATACGTATTACCCAGTAACTGGGTTGTGGAGGTCAGATACGCAGTCGTTCCATGTATAATACTGGTATTCAGCTGCATCCAAGGAACCCGACTCCAGCATAGTTGGGAAAAGGCTTGGCAGACTGATTGACCTATTGGGATGGAATATAAATGTTATGTTCCCACTTGTGTTTTTGCCACCGAATGCCAGAATTAAAATTCCTCTCCCACATCATTTACATTATTTCTCTTTAAGGACATTCTCCGATACAGCCTCAAGTGTCACCCCTTTTTTTTTTTTTTTTTTTTTTTTGGGTGGGAAATTATCAAATAACTTCTCCCGCTCTGGGTGGAGCGGGAGGGCGTGTCAGACTCTTACTGACTAAAACCCACCCGTGTTCCTTCGGTTGCCCTGTTGCCGGGGGCCACGACCCCTTACAATACACTATTCAACCAATGGCATCAATAAGCAAGCCAAGTATGTCTCTGCCAACCTTTTGTGGTACAAGCGCGGCGTTCACGATAGTAACGACATCTATCACAACAAACATGCAACTAATTAAACTTACTTTGACTTGTCATTACTCGACAATGCCAACAGATGGCGCTGTTTACATTAAAAAATGGTGCAAACTGAAAAGTTGAACAAAGATTTAGAAATACCAACAATGCAATTCGAAGTAATTTTATTATGTATTACTTACAATTCAATTTCATAATCCATTATAAATATTGTCCTATACATTAAATGATTAAATGATCATTACAATGATTAAAATCTTTTTTGTACAATGTACAAGCAGACAGCTAAAAAAAATAGGAATGCGAAGAACATGATGACTTTGTCGGTGAACTCTCGTCGGCCATATTTCTTTAGAAGTTTTCCAGATTCCGATATTGTGCTGGCTGTGTTCTGTAGCTCTGATTTAGTACCCTGAAACACAATACGGACAATTATTTGAATATCTAAATAAATAAGTACCTACACAAGATAAGGAGCAACGATACAAGTTTGTTTTGGTTTTCAACAATGAACAATAGGTGCCCTCACATTAATGGAATCTTAATGCCATTGAATCCAGGCACAAACTATGCTCATTCATAGGTGTAGTTATTGAAATCTATATCTACAGAGTGTATCAGAAAGGTATACAGACCATGAAATAAATCATTTTATTATCAGGCAACTAAGGCCCATAAATAGAATACACAAAATAATATTATATAATAATAAACTAATACATATTAAAAACTTTATATGATACAATAAAAAAAACCATTAAACTGAACTTTCTCAATGGCAACAATATCGTAATCACGAAAAAAATATCAGCCGTCCCATACATTTGGATCGAGTAGGTATTGAAGTTTTGTATGGAATAGTTAATAATTTGTGTTGGTCCCTTGCATATACATCGTGTATGTATACCTTCCGGAACATTTTTTTTTAATGATGGTGAAATCTTTATCAAGATCTTGATGTGATTTCAACACACAGACACAAAAAGAAACTTTATTTTTAATATGCATATCGTCACTGGAAAGGCAAAATTACTTAACCGCCACGTTATTTATATGACGTTAAGTATTTTTGCCTTTCCAGTGACGATATAATATATGGTTGAATGTTGAATAATTAATATCCTTACATTATTATAAAACAAAGTCCCCCGCCGCGTCTGTCTGTCTGTCTGAACGCGATAAACTCAAAATCTACCGAACGGATTTTCAAACGGATTTCACTAATGGACGGAGTGATTCATGCGGAAGGTTTTGGTGTATAATTCATTAAGGTTTTGTGTAAATTGGCTGAAATATGACGATTATTGTCGAAGATGTCGGAAAAACTCATGCCGACTGGGAGCTTTACTGGCGTGCGCTGCATAAGCCGTAAGAGATACATCAAATTTATGTTCTACAGGGTTGAAGACCTTAAAAATTTCAACAAAAAATTCCAGGATAGCATATGGGTATCTTCTAAGGATGACCCAGAGTAACAATTTTTATCTTTCAGAATTTCATAAAAATTTATTTGTTATTTCCGAAGCTATTTTGACCGGTATTATATCAATCCTTACTCGATAAAATATGTTAATTAACTTGGACATTTAATTTAGATTAAGATAAGCCTTGACATCTTATCATTTAAATGAATACCTACTTTAAAAGATAACTCAGATTCAAAATTACGCGTTTACAAAGTAATTTGGGTTAACAGCAACGCGGGCGAAGCGGTAGGAGTCAGTGACCTTTTCCTCGTCTATTAGGTATGAAATCCCGGTAGTACATTCCTGTGGGATATTTTCCGACATCCACGCGGGCGAAGCCGCGGGCAAAAGCTAGTTTATTATAATAAATAAATCTTAATGTTTTGTCATGTCATAAAAACTAAGCTATGCAGGGGCGGGTCGCTAGTCAATAATAAAAACTCATACGTGTACAAAACAACTTACATGCACAGTAGAACTGGACGACACCAAGCTGTCCAGTGTATCTTGACTTCTCTGTGCGGTGTCTGCTAGTTGTCTGCTGATTGATAGCAACTGTTCAGTTACACCTGTATTAAAAGAAAAAACAATAAACAAATTCTAAATTATAGGTACAAGCTAAAATTATTGAATTAAGTCAATAACAGAGAGCAGTATGGTGATCATCACTTAATAAGATATTTATTTAAAGGTAATGGTACATAAAAAGCTGTTACAAATATACTAAGTATAGTCAAAACTAAAATTAGAAAAAAAAACAAGAGACTGTTGTTGATGTACCAAAATAGAGGGTCCATTTTCACCACTCAGTGTTATATAATTATAAGCCAGTTAAATCCTATCAGTAAATACTAATTTTATATTACTTAGCAGTAATTATTGTCCTAGCTTAACTAACTTTGGGCTTAGCTCACAGCTTAATCAACTACTGAATATAATAAAGTTAGATATAAACATAGCTTTTCCACTTTGAACAGCCGCAAGCCTGTTACAATTCATCTTCTTTGTTCTACTTATTAATGGCACACTGCCAGTACACATGCTGCTTATTTAAAGATACTAATGTTTGTCAACTGTTAATAGTCTCACTCAGTAGTCACAAACATGTATTGTGGCAATTCGTACTTGTATTCCTTTGTTACTTATTGATTTTACTATCATTTAGGTACTTGAGATAATTTATTCAAGAGATAGGCACAAATAACATGATATTTTCCAAATTAATGGCCATTACATGTACATATATTATTAAATATTCACATGTTAGTTAGTGACAAGATTCAAGTAAAAAATATTTTATGCGGTTAGGAAATTCATGTTTGATAGCTTTGATGTCTATAGTCTGTTGTATTGTTATTAGAGTTTAGGTAGTATATAAGTTAGGTTGTATGACCTAAATGTATGCCGCTTTTAGCGTTGGATGTGTCCTGAACTTATTTATAACTTACCAACTTACACTTTATGTACCATATCCAATGAATAAATGTCTTTGTCTTTGATTCTTCTTCAAGAGGCTATCCAAAGAAGTTATGGTAGACCTGTTTATAAGGATCGGACAGGGGCCATAGACTAACTAAATAAAGTTAACAAACAAAACAGTATGAAAATAGATCAAACACACTACCTGAAGACATTTTGAGCAGTCCATCTCTCTCAACTTTAGTTTTTCTGTTCCTGATACCAGAATCATCTCCGTCACCAGATTTTAACAATTCATCCCTTTGAGCCTTCTCTATGGCAAACATACTAGTTATGTTGGCATCCTTAAATTCCTTTAGAAGACTGAAAATACAATAAGATCTGCTAATATAAAAGCTTTAATGATGGTTCTTTATTAAAACATACTTTAATATTTAAAAAAAATTGTTTCCCTCAGCTGGGAGTCCCAATGAGAAAAACATTATTAAAGGGCAATAAAAGTAGTCTATACTTATAAATAAACAATGGTACTCTGTACACATAAGTAAATAATGGGAGGACATCATTTAAATGTTATGGTTCTATGCAAAATGAATCAATGATAAATACTTTTTGATAGCCCAGAATGAAGACCATTGGAAGGTAAATGAATATTATACTTACCAAGCTAGCTGATGCCTCTGCGAGTCCACTTCGCTGGCATATTTCATGTCCCCGGTATCTTTTCCATAAAGTTCAAAATTTTCCATCTCATCCCTAAATACTGATATAGCTGCCCTTCCTTTTTCGTTGAGCTTGTTTAGACTTTCCATTGAGTCTCGGCATGCTAATATTTCCTGTAAATTAATTTTTGACAACATTACAAAATATCTTCTAATGATATTGGCACGTTTTTATTTTATTTTGTAATTTGTGATGTTCCTCCCACTTCAATTGTTTGCAATGATGTAGGGCAATGATGTAGGGGACTATAGAAATCTACAACAAACGGAGCTTGTCTAAGAATCACGTCATTAGATAAACAAAAGGACGAAGTATTTTTTTTATACCTCTGAATTTTCAAGTATTTTATTGCTTCCGTTGTACAAGACAATTGTAATAACACTTGGCTAAATATTGTAACATTAATAAATTGTTATCATTATATTTATCATTCATAATTACCTGAATTATGTTTTTCACAGTAAAATAATGCTTAGCCAGAACTTTCAAATAATTCTGGAATATTGCGTCCGGGCTATCTAATTTCTGGAGAAATAGCTTGCTGTACGCATTAGTACTCAATTCTCGCTCTGCTCTTATATTCATGGCGTTATTTGTAGCTTAAAGAGATTAATATACAAAGCAATATGAATTTTTATTTTGAAAACTTTTGTGACTGACCTGTCACGATCATCTGTCTGTGTGACGTTGACACAGTGTGACGCTGACGTTTCAAATGACATTTAATATGACTCTTTTACACGACAACGCATGGAATCTACTAGGCTACGTTCATCCAAAAAATTGGCAAGGTCGCAAATAGCTGTCAAAATATTTACCTATTTTGAATAATTTGGCAATATTACTGTATGGAAATAAGAAATATGGGTAACTAGTGATCTAGGATATTAAGAATGAATTGCAATATTAACACTGACGTATTCGTATTCAGTGTTACGATATATTATTGTATTTCATAATCAATAGTTCACTAGTTAGCGTTCTTATTTCCATTCAGTAATATTACCAAATTAATCAAAACAGCGAAATATTTGACAGCTATTTGCGACATTGCCCACTTTCTATAGGCCTATAGACGCTCATAAAGCTCATTCTGGTTACACGGTGCGTGCTAGCGTGCGAGCTGGCGAGGCGAGTTACTATGTGTGTCCGCATCATGCTGTTATGTTTGAGTCAAATAGTCAGTCAATAGGATAATATGAACTCGAGAGAGTTGTATTGATGATTATAATTCTATAAATAAATATTTGATACGGCCGCGAATCATTATTTAGATCAACATACAACGTAATACTGACCTGTATATTGCAAAAAACGTAAGAAAAATTGTATTTCGCGGGCTACCCTGACGACTGCGCCTTAATTATTATGATCAGAAATTTAAGTCGATTACTTACCCAAATCACTCCAATTTCTGAAAAAACTTTGCAGCTTTTAATTTTGTTTATTTTTAACCGCCTTCTAAAATAGGAGGAGGTTATCAATTGGGATGAGATATATATTTTTTTTATTGTATGTTCGGGCATAACTCCGCCTTTCAACTGTCATTAACGAGACACAATAGAATTTTAATTGTTATCCACCTCAATGAGGCGTTGTAACAGATGATGAGTGACGGAGTTAGAATGCCCGAACGGAAATGGATTTGCAAAATTATTTTTTTGTTTGAAAGGCTCTCGAGGTAGTCTCATATAAATTTTATTAACTATGCTTGGGAACTTTTTAAGTTAGCTTCAATAATACGTATTTTTCCCACTTATTCTATAAGGATGATGTTATAATAACTTCCTGTCACTGTTATTTACATAGCAGGTAATAATGGTATTCGAATGTGTATGGGGTAAATACCACAACTAAAAACTGGACATTTTAAACTTTTTTTCAAGAAATTGGGAAATTAAGTTTATTTCGAAAGTCGGTGGCAAAAAACTTCGGAAATAAACTTAATTTTCTGGGGCTTTTTTTTGGAAGATATTGTTTTTTTTTTTTTTTGTGAAATAAAATTTCTTTCGTAGTTCTTTTTATTTTATCTTTTCGTTTATTAGTAATCATTGGAGTCTTTATCATCATCGTCATCACCATTCATCATAATTCTCCTGCCCTAAGGTACTCCAATTTATTTGGGGTCGGCGCAAGTCGCAACATTTCTTTTTCTTCCATACTTCTCTATTAATCGTCATCTTGGTAGTCACCCCCTTTCTAGCCCAATCACACAGTCCATCCATCGTTTCTTTGGTCTTCCCCTACTCTAAGAGCCCTCGACATTCATACTCAAAACTTTCCTTACGACATTTTCGTCATTCCGCTGCCTCACATGCCCATACCATGACAATCGATTTCCGCACAACTTTTCAGTCACCAATGCCGCTATCAGACACATTGCATCACATCATCATCACCATACAGCTAAAAGACGTCCAATCCTGGGTATAGGCCCCTCCCAAGCATCGCCACAACGACCGTCTTAGTTCTTCCTTGACTTAAATTCTAAATAGCATGATTGCAATACAAAAGTAGACCTTTTTATATTAGTTTATTTGCAGGCAAGAGAAACTGTAGTGACATTCATTGTTAAATACAAAAACAAAACATATTTATACAAAAAATATTAACAATCCCAAAATGAGCCACAAAATAATTTGATAATCTTGCTTTAAATAGTCACAAAGTACAAGCTGTTTGAATTGATTTTACTGACCGATAGTGATATCGTCCATAAAGTCGTCGTAAACATTGTCGTCTAGATACAAAGTATGATAGCCCTGATAGCCTGTCAACTTTCTCCGACATGTAGGACATACAGGTTTTAGTAATAACGCCTTCTGCAGACAATTTCTGCAAAATACATGGCCGCATCTCGTCGAAACAACTGATTCTTTGCCCAAGTTATTAAAACATATAGGGCAACGGATTCGCAGAAGTTGTTTACATTTTGATTTTGCCTGTAAATAACATTAATTCAAATGTCAATAAATAAAACTTGAACAAGTTGTAGCAAACTAAGGTATCATACCCCTAATTTATTAAAATTCTACAACATGGATAACTGAGGAGCCGACGCTTTTTGTCCAACTGTGGATTGCGCTAGGTCGAGTTGATAATCAAGAAGATTTTAAGACGATCTTACTTTGGTCTTTGGTTTCTTTGTTTTTTTCTCTTTTACTGTTTTCTCCTTTGCTTCAGGTATTCCGGGCGTCATTCCTTCGTACTGATATTGTGTTGCCTTAAATGTAATATATATTTTCATTGATATTGTAAAATCATTTTACAAATAATTTGATTTGTCAGAATCATTTTGACATAACATCTGACAGTCCCTCATGTTAAAATAAAAAAACTCTTGTCTATTTCTTCTATACCTGCATTAAAAGGAGATCAGCAATACCTACCTAATTTTATTGGATTCCCCGTTTCGTTATTGTTAAATGAAAAGGGAGACATAATGTGGAATAACCAAAAAAAAACTTTTCAATTTATGGGTACCTATGTAAAGGACAGTGACGGAGCCTCCGTCCTAAGTGGAGCAACAATCTTCGCAGACTGGCCGGTTGCAGCTAGATGAGAGTTGCCGAGAATAGAGATGAATGGCGAGAGATCAGCACAACTGACGGGGTCCGCTTGGGCCGATGCCTGCCGGAGTCGTGGGAAAGTCCGAAAGGAATACCGTGGCGGCCCCTGGCAACATACAGGCAACTGAAGGAATAAGGGTGGGTTTTAGTCAGTAAGAGTCTGACACGCCCTCCCGCTCCGCCCTGGAGCGGAAGAAGATAAATTCCCACCCAAAAAAATAATTATAAACGAAAACCCAGTCGCACTGTTTTTTATTCTGTAGACCTGTTCCCCGCTAGATTATCTTATATTAATTTTGACAGTAAATAGACCAAAATCCTCATCAGTTTATAAGTTTCCACTAGACACCATAGTTATCTACCAAATTTGAACTATTTTGAATGAAAATAAAAAAACAACACCCTCTTAATAAATGCATTGTATTTTATAATAATGAGTAGTTACAATATCACTGATCAAGAGAAACCTTCGTGTACAAACGTAAACTTAGTTTTACTAGTCTTTGAAGCATTTTTACAGTTGCTTCTCAATAATTTCACTAATTTCTTTGGTCCACAGCAATACAGGTTCAGATGGTCCCTGAAACAAAAATCAAAAGAATTGGTTAATACCCAGTAATTGTACAGACGCCAGCACATCAAGCTACCCGAAACTGTCAAATTTTCCCAATCAACTTTGAACCTTACACTTCAGCGATAAAGTTGAAAATCTATTAAATCAATTTTACAGATTGTAGTAGCTTGAAGTGCTGGCGTCTGTACCTATTGTAGCAATTATTATTTGCGGAATAATATTACAATTATTAAAAATAGGTAAATGATAGATAAGTGTCATTTAAAAAGGGACCTAATATAGTACCTTGTGGTACTCCCAGGTTATCTAGTACTCATACACCTCATAAATTGAATCAACTGCATCTATTAGTTAAGTTTACTCTAAATAATTAAGATATATATGAAATGTTCATCTCTAAAATCTATAATTACGAACTTTATTAGTAAACGGGCTAACATGAACACAATCAAACGCTTTTATGCGGTCTCGAAAAATTTTCTTTACTGCAGAATATCAGTGAAACTTGAGGTGTCCTAATAATCTAAAACAATAACGAAAGACAGTCAACTTACTCAGGATATAAATGCACCCAATATCCAAAAACTCTATCCCAATGCGGCCTCCCACGTCGAACTCTACATCCAATCAAAGGATACTGTTTTGCTATATTATAATTATTGTCTTCATCTCCTCCCGACTTCACTTCATTAGTATTCCTGTTAAGATTCGGAGTCAGCAAAGTAACTCTCTCATCATCTCTATCTCTACTCAAAACGTGACTGAGACCTTTTTCGTTAATCACAACAATGTGTGCTACGGGATTATGTGCTTTATTGCTTTCATTATTAAGTTCATTTTGAGTGTTAGTGACGTAAAATTCTATGTGCAGTCTGTCTGGGCGGTTTGCGTTTCGTAATTGTAGTATAGTTTTGTTCGCTAGGTCTGCGAGCCATGTTAGCTCCTTTTCATGTCTTACTATCCAGAGAAGGTGGATTCTACCAGGCAGTCGATTGCGTGGGTTCCTGAAACGTAACAATACCGAACATTAGAATGGGGTAAACTTCTTCTAGAGGCGTCAGAGTTCCAAATTTATACCGGAACTATAATCTCTCATAATATATCAGTTATCATGGAACAATAAAGTCATCCCACAAGGATAAAATTTTGGCAAGTTTTATCCTTGTGGGATGACTCAAGCGGTGACCATCTTACTAACAGGTAGCTAATTTCATATGAAAAAGAATGAAAAATAAAACAATCCACACATCCCTCACAAGCACACGTTTCTATAACATCACACACCACGTACCTACATTACGCACTCATACACCAAAAACACTACACATCATATACACTATACACCAAACATTCTTATAAATTACTCCATGGAAGTAACGTTTTTCATGTCTATAATTTTCTTTTTTCTTTTCATTTCTATTTTTGTTATTTGTATGTTTTAGATTAATTCTTATTGCATAAAAATCAACTTATTTAATTGGCAGAATACACTGGCTCCTGTAATACAGGTGCTATACCTAGCGCAGGAGTCAGGGCCTCACTATCCTTGTTAAAAATTATGAATGCCAATATAAAAATTATTATTATAATATTATTATTAATTAAGAGAAACACTTACAGCAACATGTCATGCAACACAGCCACAAATGGTGTAATCCCCACTCCAGCAGCAACGCAGATCGCCACCTCACTGCGACAAACGCCCTGCATTGGACTTGAGAACGGCCCGTCTACGAGTACACTGAAAATAAAGAAAGAAAATGCAATTTAATAAAAGTAACAAAATAAAGTTATAATAATGCATAATGCTCAAACGGTGAAGGAAAACATCGTGAGGAAACCGGCATGTCCCAGAACCAAAAATTCGAAGACATGTGACATCCACCAACACACACAAGGCCCACGTGGTGGATTACGGCCCACTCCCTCTCACAGAGAGAAGGCCTGTGTCCCAGCAGTGGGAATCTTACAGGCTGATTATGTAATGCATAATGAGAGAGAAAACTTGAAACTTAACTCAAACTTTACAATGGTATAAATACCTAAAAGATAAATGAGGGGGAGTGAATGGAAGCTGCAGCTATTTGGAAGCGAGTGGTATTTAACAGGGTCATACTAAACTGTTACGAGATTACCTTAATTCACTGGGCCTTCTTTCTAATAACAACTTTTCTAAAGATTCAGTCCAATCTCCCTTTACTCTTATCCAAACGACGAAGCTTCTTTGGTATGACGTAGGAACCTGAAATTTAGAAACAAATAAGGTTTAGTTTAGGTATTATAAAGAAAACAAACAGGGTTAGCAGAGATCATAATCTTCTCTCAGCCGTTTTACCCAAAGTCTATGCTTATGAGAGACATACCTCATCTCCAGATGATTTGGCAAAAAGCATCTGACGGTATACAAAAATTAAAGACCTCTTATACTTTTAGCAGAAGGAGAACACAAGGTGTGACGACATTGGCGACATTCAGGTGGCCCATGAAACAACGACCAAAGAAAGATATTTAGAAGCTCTTCAAGGGCTTCCCGATCAATCGTAGACCATAATTTAAGGATTTATAATATATAAAAATATTTACAACAAATAAAAAGTCTGAAGTCAAGTGAAAATGACCCAAAAAATATTAAAAGAGCTCCAAAACTATAAATAATTGCTGAACATAACTAACATAAAAAATTGAAATCTATCTTTATCGAATTTTTTCTTTGGATGTCGTTTCACGGGTCACCCTCTACATGATCAAGAAATAACTAAGTTCTTTTAAGAGACGAAATTATTTAATGAAACGAGATCTTTCATAGCAGAAGATATAAAATCATTTCAAATAACATTACAATTACTATCTACCATTTTAAGATGTCACAAAAGCCATTGTCAATAAGCAAATGCGCTTAGCGTGATTGCTAACGGGTCAACTACCTTATATGGAGTCTCCCATCCCACCCACGAGGCTATAGCACTTATGGTAGAATATATTTTTAACTATAGTTAGATGTTACGTAACCGAATATTGTTTTTCTAGTTAGAACATATATAATTTACGACAGGTTAAGTGGAAAAACATGAAACCGTCATATTTGAAAATAAATAAATTCCCAATACTCTATTGTCTAAAGTTTATGTAGTGAATATTAAAGATTTGACATGCGAATTGTTGGTTGTGACTGTAGATTTTTGAGGCGAATATGGGTAAGCTACCACCCACTTCATCTTTGAAATAATAAGTCGGACGAACTTGAAATAAATCGTCAAGAGTTCTGCCTTCTATTCGACAATAATTTGTAATGTGAAAAAGAAGCTCTTTATAGAGACATACCAGATTCTGATTACCACAAATTTAGTCTACAACTGTACAAAGTCAAAGTCAAATCATTTATTTCAAATAGGCCCATGTATGGCACTTTTGAACGTCAAAATTTACAAAATATTAAAATTGATTCTAGTCGCCCCTTCCAAAAGGTAGTTTTCGTATGGAGAAGAATGGGCAAGAAACTCCACCGTTACTCTTTTAAAATGTTTTACAATTGTTTGTATATGCACGTACATTTGTTAAATAATATTACCTATATGTGAAGACGATGCACCTAGAATAAAATTACTATACCACAATAGGTAAAAAGAATTAAAAATGAAGCAACGACAGATAATTTAATATGTGATAGATACATGGTGCTCACATATTTACAAACATTGTAAAAATAGACGATTTTCCTGAAATTTTGTAATTAATAAGTGTGTGAGAAAGTAATCACAGAATGTAAAATCAATGTCATAAAACACAAAATAATCAATTTTACAATTAAATTAGCAACCAGTTTGATTTTGTCTTGATTCTAAATTGTCCTATGGAGCAGGACCAGCATGTTTCCAAGCACTCTTATCTTGGATATAATCCTCTAATTTGTAATATGCTTGTTTACAAAGTGTACTTTTGATATGAGTTTTAAATTTTCTTTCATTTAATTGCAATATGTCACAAGGTATTTTGTTGTAACATTTAACACAGTACCCCATAAAAGATGTATGTACTTTAGATAATCTGAAAAATGGTTGATCTAGTTTATCTTTATTTCTAGTATTAAAATTATGTCTATCACTAATTTTATTAAAGAGATATGGATTTTTCCTTACATACATAATATTTTCATAAATGAATTGGCAAGGTACTGTCATAATATTAATCCTTTTAAAAAGTTCCCTGAGAGATTCGCGGCGACGTAGATTATAAATGGCTCTGACAGCTCTCTTTTGCAAAATAAAGATGGATTCAATGTCAGCAGCCCGACCCCACAATAAAATGCCATACGACATAATGCTGTGGAAGTAGCTAAAATAGACCAAACGCGCGGTTTCCACATCTGTTAACTGTCTTATCTTTCTAACAGCATAAGCGGCCGAGCTTAACCGCCCCGCAAGAGATGTTATATGAGGTCCCCATTGTAATTTCTCGTCTAGCGTGATTCCTAGGTAAACTATTTGATTAATAAATTCCAGTTTTTCTCCATTCAATATGATGTCACATTCGCTACTTTTAACATTAGGTAATTTAAATCTAATACATTTGGTTTTTTTTTTATTAAGTACCAGATTATTTACCGTAAACCAATCTTGGACTTGCAGAATAGAGCTATTTACGTCGTCAAGATTTTGTGACCGTCGGTTTATTTTAAAGATTAATGATGTGTCATCTGCAAATAACACCATCTTCGGTTGATTTTGAAGTAATTGGGGTAAATCATTAATGTAAACTAAAAAGAGGAATGGACCCAATATCGAACCTTGAGGAACGCCCATTGCCATTTCAGACCCTAATGAGTTTACGCCGTTTACCTGAACTTTAACATTTCTATCTTTCAGGTATGATCTAAGTAAATCAAGAGCTGTATTCCTAATCCCATAGTGCTCTAGTTTCAGCAGAAGTGTCTCATGGTCTACACAATCGAACGCCTTCGAGAGGTCGCAAAAGATTCCAATGGCATCTTGTGCTTCTTCCCAGGCATTAAAAATGTTCTTTATTAGGGTGACACCGGCGTCAGTGGTACAACGCCCTTTGGTGAAACCGTACTGTTGTTCATGAAAGATGGAATTTTTATTAAAGTGACACCATAACTTAATTAAATTTAACATAATTAAATTTTTATTAAAGTGATACAAACACGTTGCTCCATTGGAGAGCCTAAAATGTATTGTAGCACTTGCTCAACAAGACAATGCAGGACAGTAAACTAAGCATGGTACTGCCGATATGAGTAATTTTACAAAATAAATCTATTTACCTTGACGACAGTGAAGGGATGCCACTCAATGAGAGAGACGTCCAAACACTGCAGCAGCACATACTGCCCCATGCGGCACTGCAGCTCGTGCGGGCAGCTCACTGTCAAGCTTATGGTGCGCCCTGCCATGTGATGCACCTATAATGTGAATAGTTTAACTGTTTTAATTGTGTGCAGTTATTTATCATAGTGTTATAAAGTTATAACAATCGTTCTATCATCTTATACTGCTAAAAAACTACACTTTTCGTCAAAACGCGCTCTATTTTAAATCCATCTATCTTTGATAAAAATTTTGGTATCCATTCATGGACAACTCTTAAATATCACTGCCGAAAGTTAATTACGATCATCAAAATTTTAAATCAAAATATTTTATTTCACATAAACTGCATAAAACTTATAAAACGTCAGGTGCACGGTTCCAATCGGTCGTTTCCTATGGAGTAGAGCCGACAAGAAACTTCACGACTCCTCTTTTAAAAAATTATTTCCTTATTTTATTTCCTTTACAATATTTTCAAATCACAGTGTTAATAGGTATGGGAGAACAGTGTAGGCCTTGGCCTTTCAACAAGTACGAGGTACTTAACAAAATAGAAAATGGTGAACAAATCTACAGTCTATTTATTAGGCCTAATTGCCAATCCATCATGAAATTGTTGTGAACACTATAATAGTTACATGGGCATTCGGAAAATTTGCCACTACAAGACACAGTGCTACTTTATTAATTAAAATTACACTTCTGAGTAATCCCATTACCACCTCATACAATATTACAACATCCCATCGAAAATTATACAAGCCAAGGGGAAGTGGTTAACTCATTCATCCCAAACCGCTAATCCCATCAATGCGGAATTACCCATGGGACCATAACCTGTTAGCAGGCTGTTGAGCAAGAAATAATGGGGTTGGCAATGTTCAATCTAGGGCAAGAGGATTTTTTATAAAAATATTAAAGTGTAAAAATGGAGGTGCATATGACTATAACGAAAGTATTATACTCCATTTGAAATAAGATTAGACATAAACCTTTTTGACAGTCCGTTCAACCGATTTGGACTTCTATACCGTAGGCATAAGGATGGCATTAAAAGCAAAAAATTGGTTACAATAATATTTACTGCAGCTGCCATTTGTCATGCTACCAACGCAATAGAAGTCAAAATCGGTTGAACGGACTGTTAAAAAGGTTTATTTAAATGTCTAATCTTATTTCAAATGGAGTATAAATAGGTATGAATGCGAGATGAAGGTAATAATAAGGATTTGAATTTGAAAAGAAATATGGATCATGAATGTGAAAGATGATAACTTGGAAGAAAGTGGACTCTGAGATAACGGCTCATAGAGATTGGAGATATATGAAAAAAAGATGGGCTGCATTGAGCCTAAATAAATGGGGATAAGAACAGAATAATCAAAAAAAATATGTAAAAAGCAAACTGTGCTTATCTACTTGTACAAGCGAAAATAAAAAAACACGTAATAGAACATTTTGAAGATCCTAGATAGACACATTATTATAACATAGAAGCAGCCGATAAAAGATATAATGAAATTAAAACATGATACGAATCTAAAATATGCAATGAATTCTATCGAATCCAATAGACCGCCGTTACCCAATAAGAGGATTATGCAAAGCTTGATCGGTTATTGGATTAAAACTACCCACGTAACTATTTTCACGAAAATCTTCAGTTAAATGTGAACATAAAATCGTATTAACCTCGTGTGTTTGAGGTTTATCTACTTTAATAAACATTGTTTATGACTGCGATTCAACAAACAATACCAACGAACCTAATTAATTTACCAAAATAGTTTCAAACTATTTAAAAAATCGTAGGACAATAAATGATAATATCTCAAAATACATATTAATGTTATTGGTTGTGTTATTTTATGAAACGGATGGTTGAAGCGAAAAAAAAATTACATTGGGGATTATACCATTGACGATTATGCTCTAGAATTAGACATTACAAACATAACAGGGTGGCAGGGATATCGACGCGAAAACTGTTACCATGGATTCAGTACATGATTCTGAACCCCTGCGTTGAAATTTTTTGTCGGTCGTACATAAACAAACTATTGTAAAACATTTTAAAAGAGTAAACGGTGGAGTTTCTTACCCATTCTTCTCCATACGAAAACTACTTTTTGGAAGGGGCGACTAGAATCAATTTTATTATTTTGTAAATTTTGACGTTCAAAAATGCCATACATGGGCCTATTTGAAATAAATGATTTGACTTTGACTTTGGTTATTTTTTAAAAATTTGCTGTTCCATACATTTTGACCGCGTAGGTATTGATTGCACTTTTCTATGAAACAGCAGATTTTTTTTTCGGTTCAGATGCATGTACTGAATCCATGGTAACAGTTTTCGCGTTGATGTCCCTGCCACCCTTTGTAAAATACTAGCGGACGTTACGCGGTTTTACCCGCGTAGTTCCCATTCACGCGCGTACGGGAATAACAAAATATAGTCTATGTTACTCGCTGATAATGTAGCTATCCATTGCTGAAATAATTTTTCAAATCGGTCTAGTAGTTTTTAAGTTTATTCGTTATATACAAAAATATGAAAATACCAATCTTTCCTCTTTATAATATTAGTATAGATATACTTATAACGAAATGCTAGCCTTGTTTAAATGACTAAATAAACTTACTTCCAATATATTAACTCTCGCTCTATTCCTTGTACAGATCCGCCACAAAAGATCCAAGACGTAGCAAGTCAATGGCAAGGACATCCACAGCCAAGTCTGAAAATAAAACACCGCGTTAAATACCTTGAAATTAGTAGCTCGTCAAAGAATAATAGCAACAAAAAACGGAGAAGACGACAGGTAGATAATTTGAACTTCTAATTTTCGTCTCAATCCCGCAAAAAAATAATGGTCTTTAAGTACGTACGAAGCATTAGCTTAGAATAAAATGACTATTTCAGCATGCAGACAAACAGAAATAATAGAATCATTAACCTAGTAAAATATAATGGCATAAAATTAAATGAACGAAATCACTTGAAATGAAGCGTTTAAATTACTTAGACAGATCGATGCATATGACGATGATATAGGTCAAGCTATGCACTAAGATATATCTAACAATCATATAATATCTAAAAAGTGACAAGTACTAGGTACCTACCTATATAAATAAGTCTAATATTGTTAAAAATTACAACATCAATAAAAGACTTTTGGATAAAGTTACGGATAATTAAGATGTCGACAAACATTCATGACTAAATTAGATAAACAGGATATAATTCGTAGTTAACAGCAACTTTGCATAATCAGCCTATAATGTTCCCACTGCTGGGACACAGGCCTCCTCTCTTCGAGAAGGAGTGGGCTGTTGGCTGTAACTCCACGTGAGCCCAGTGCGGGTAGGTAGATGTCACATGTCTTCGATTTTTTTTTTGTTCTAGGACATGCCGTCCTCACGATGTTTTCCTTCATCGTTTTGAGAGCAACTTGTTTGCTTCTTAATCACAGCGATTACCAGTCCTACATTTTTAAAATGATCACAATGATACAAATTGCTAAATTAAAGTATCTATTAATGATACTCCATTTGCCACCGTTTAGTGTAGGTAAGTACCTTCCAACGAAAAGAAATGAATCGGTCTATTCAGTAGCGGTGACTAAACTATTGGTCACGAATTTAAATGAATACTATTCATTGTAGGTACAGACAGTTTGATGATGTCACATCAAAATTAGGTCACATGAGTCACATTTACAACTTTTACAAGATTACCAAGAAAGCTGACGTTAATGTTTACGATCGAATGTTGTTTTTAACCATATAATGTGATGATGATGGATAGCAGATCAATAAACCGTGAAGAAAACTAGATCTCCTAGAACTGCCAGAAGTTTAATTAGGACAAAACAATAAGGAAGACACGTAGATAGTGTCTTAAATAAGGAAAAAGAGGGACATACGGAATGAAGCCTTTGAAGGACCTTTTCAATTTAAATGACTCAAAAATCTAACCCCAAAACCAATAAGGTCACTAGCATATTATAATCGTTTGATTGGCTATCACACATTAACTATAATACTGCCTAGTATTTTTCCAAACATTGGGGTCGGCTTCCAGTCTAAGATATATTGGCTATATAATAACTACTATATCCTATCGATACTGGCTAAACCATTTGTGATTAAAGAATGTCGAGCGCAACGTCCGATTTTCGAAATCGACTCACGCACTTGCTTGAAAGTGAACTTCCTTGCACGTCATACTTCATTGCAAATTATTAAGAAAAGCTTACTCAAAACATGAATGATTTTGTTGCCCATCAAAACATGGATTCAATTTTATTAAATAAAAAACAGATTTCAGAAACAGTGGGAAAAACTCTGAAAATTTTTAATTATGTGATCTATATGTGTCGTATCAAACAAATTAATATAGGATTGGATGATTCTAGACTTAGATAACAATGTAGGTATGTAGCTAATTAGACTTCACCCATACAAAGTCTTAAATCAAATCGCAATACTGAAGGACAGATATAAAATGTACCATCATGTTTAATGAGGCTTAACCAAAACGTTTATAGATCGTAAATCTATTATAAATCCACCTATTTGACCGGCCACAGTGGTCAACGAAAATTAGCCGCGCCTGCGATATCAATTCTACAATGAACATTATGTGCACAGTAATATTGTATATAGATCTCAAAATAGAGCTTCGGCTGTAGGTTAATTCAGAAACTAAGTGAACATATACGTTTAATTATAGATTAAAACCATACATAGGTTTCAGGCTTTATGATTTTTCAACAGATTAAGTTCAATGGTTCAAAGACACTATTTCGTATCTTTATATGTAGCTATTAATATTTTACTATAAAACTACTTTTAGGTTGAATGAGATAGTAATAAAAAGTATATTCACGATCGGCTAGCCTAGTAAATTAAAGAAACATAAAATAAATAGAATAGCATAATCAGCCCACAGCTATAATGTTCCCAAAGCTGGGACACAGGCCTCCTCTCTTCGAGAGGGAGTGGACTATCTACTACACGGGCCCAGTGCGGGTTGATAGATGTCACGTCTTTGAATGTTTTCCTTCACCGTTTTGAGAGCAGCGGTATGAAATTATTTACTCAAAGTAAAGTGCCTGTCTGGGTTCGAACCCACGACCTACAACTCGTAAGTCGGGGCCGTTACCATTGGGCCACCACTGCTCTTTATTATGTACCTACATCATACGAGTAACAGATATAACGTAACATCACGCCTGTAATAGCTGAAGTTATAGGTACAGATATAGATGTAGAAATTTTACATAGGGTGACACAATGGGCGACGATCTTCGCAGGGCGGCGTAGCAACCGGACGAAAGTTGCTGAGAATCGAGCTGAATGGCGTGCAATTGGAGAGGCCCATGTCCAGCAGTGGACTTCTAAAGGCTGATGATGATGATAATAATACAATGGGTGGTCTTATCTCTAAAAGCGATCTTTTAAGGAGGATCGCAGTGGTAGTCCGCGATATTCAAATTTTCTTACGTTTTTTTGCAATTTGCAGGTCAGTGTCAGGTTGTGTCTTGATCAAAATATGATTCGCGACCATAACAAATATCTATTTACAGAATTATAATCATAAGAATCACAACTCTCTAGGTAAGATTTGTTCTCAATTGTCATTGTCTTGTAGTCATAGGGCAACATTAAAATTATTATGTAAGACCTTGACCTTTTACCTATGTTTTACAAATAAATAATTCTATTCTATGATTTCATGAAAAAATTATTCAATGGAACTTGATTTGTTGCTCAGAAACAGAAAAGTGACTCTCTGGCTGATTGAATTCAGTGGGGGTTTGGGTATTGGTCGTTGTGGGCAAATGATATTGATATACTGTAAGTAGGTAATAATGCGATTTTCGTAGCAAAATTTGTGACGGTCCCTTGCGACTGCGAGGACAAAACGCGCGTACAAAAAGACAACACACAATATGACATTTTCTGTTTCTACCTAGAAGCACGTCTGACTAATCTAATCTAGCTTAGAGGTAGTGTACCAAATATTTCTACTAAGAATCGCAGTAAGCTAAACAATGTTCAGAATAGTTTTGTAAATATCAAAACAATTTTAAGGAGGTTGTGAAACCAAGGATGGAAATATTTAATAGTTTTGCCTTACAGCTCTCGCAGTAACTCATTTTGTTTTTATTAACTAATGAACCGAATCATCGCTAGAGGTGTATAAATTGAAATTTAAACTGTTTAATGAAATAATAGGTAATGTTTACAAAATAGGGTCATAAACTAGAGGTAAGTATAGGTATAATTATTGGATTCTAACTGAACTAGAGGTTTGCAAGTATATCAATGGCCGACCAACCATTTAGGGAATGCGGGCGTTTCAATTGTTAGGTATGTAAATTCAGAGAGAATTCATCAAATCATTGAATCCGAACACATCATATAAGATATTGTTACGGTAGGTCCGCTATACGCGGATGATATATAATTAGAGCATGATAATTTGGGAAGGAATGTAAACAAAAATGTCAATTGGAATCATCCCAAAGTACCTAAAATAAATCTGTAGGTTTTTTAATTAAATAACATTGATTATTTCATATTGAATGCTAGCTACACAGTATAGTCTTGTCTACTAGAATCATACTTAGATTCTTGGCTATCGTCGAACTACCTGAAACTTGATAACATAAGGACCACTCCACTACTCCAGAATACATTAGACGGAGTACGGGACCATCAATTAGGGACATTAATATACTTATTAGATTACCCTCGCAGACGCTTTGAGTTCACGTCTGAATGAGAGTTTACTTAAGGTGCATTATAATAGGTGTCCTCCCACGAGAGTGGCGTATGAAAAGGGTTAACGTCACACACAGACACGGTTGTAAGGGCTGTACGGTATACATTTAAATCAATGTTCAGCTTACATTTCTAACTCAGGTACGTAAGGTCCGGACTTAGAGACCCAGGGCCCCTAGGCGCTTCGACTTTTGAGGCCCCTCCATTCCGAAGCCATTTTGGAAATTTTGTAAATAATAAAAGTATAGGTAGGTACAACAAATTTTAAACTATTTATTTTCTACTAATTTGTGTCTTAAAAGAAAAACCATTTTTTTTTTCCTTCAATAACCTTAAGCATAGATTCCCTAATTTCAATATATGCCCATTATAAAGACTCACACTGTATCAATCAGAATCAATGAAAAAGATATTTTTGAGATGAAAGATTTTATTTTGTGACTATCTACCTATATTCACCATCGATGTAATAATATGATTTTTCATCATCGCTGATGATTTCTACGATCACATTTTGATCTTGTTATAAAAATGTACGTACTTACCTTTGATTTGATGGCGACGAATTTCGGAGTATTTTCGTTTTGACTAAAATTTATACTAGTTTCTGTTTCTATGACTTCTTCCTTTAGGACACCGCTGAAATAAAAAAAAAACTTAATTTAATCGAATTTCATGAGCCAAGGACGGCATTATTTGTAAATGTTTCAGGTAAAACAAAGTTTTCGTCGTTTGGAGCTCCCCAAACGGCCAAAACTTTCTTACAGTCGCCACAAAAAATATTACTTAAACCTTTTTGCTTGTAATAATTTATCAGTTCCATGTTCCATTCCAATATCATCAAACCTTGACACGTTTTGGCAATAAATAATGTGTAGGTTCCAACTGAATATGGTCAAAGCTAGCTTCGACATGATTCATTATTTTCATCTGACTCACACGCACTCGTTAACTTGCTGCCATACCATTGTATTCGCTTTTGAAACTTTACACCAGCATTTCAATTCAAAGCGTTTGACATGGACTGCACTTTACCTTAGAGTTATAATAAAACAAGCTATTGTTATATTTTGATGGATACCAGAAAATATGAAGAATGAATAGATTGATGCAGTGCGATCACAAGATAGACATTAAAGACATACATTAAAGATATTTTCACTCCTCTTGCTCAAAAAATCCGTCATTGTAGCGTACCAGAGCGGGGAAAAAATAGCATATCTTGCTCTAGGGGAAAAAGTAATTTTTGTCTGTAACCAACGAGCCTACAAAAACGAAAACGTCTTAATTCTTATGTAAAAATAGCTTTTTTATATAAAGTTTCTTTAAAAAGTCAGATTGAACAAATTATATATTTTTTTAAATAAAATAAACTATTTAATTTGTATTGGATTATTTTATTTTCTCGCAATCGTAGTGAAAAGTAGAGTGTAACACACGGTGCTAAAACCCATTATAACACGGTTTCTATTTACTCCCTCGCTAAAGCTCAAGAGTAAAACTACCTCGATAGAATGGGTTATTTTAGCGCCTCGTATAACAATCTACTATTAATCTAGTTTAATCGTATTTTTGTTTGTTTTATTGCCAGGATCTTTCGTCAACATTATGAACTCAATTTTTGACTGATAATTTTAATTATTTTATTCATATTCTTTATGGCACCTCTTTAGGTCATGAGTTATCTGAATATCAAAAAATATTTGGCCTAGGCCTTAAAGGGACGTGAAAATTGATTCACTGTTACAATGTAAATATTCACATCATGTTTTTAATTGTTCCATTTCAACTCTTATAGCATGTATTTTAAAGCCTAAACTTTGTTGCATGTGCTTAAAGCGCTAAAGAGAGGCATTTCTTGCATTCTTGCAGCTGTTGCATTAACTTCAGGATAGCCATAAAATGGTACCTTTCTTTTGTTTGTTATACCCGTTAGGTTGTAAAATACAAACTTAGCTGCAAACTAAATTGTAAGAAAAAACTATACAAAAAACGAAATATATACGGGGTGGCAGGGACATCGACGCGAAAACTGAAACCATGGATTCAGTACATGTTTCTGAACCGCGTTGAAATTTTTCGTCGGTTATTAAAAAAAAAATCTGCTGTTCCATACATTTTGACCGCGTAGGCATTGCACTTTTCTATGAAACAGCTGATTTTTTTTTAAATAACCGACGAAAAATTTCAACGCAGGGGCGTGGTTCAGAGGACACGGTGGAGCATACGGTGGAGGTCTGCCCGGCTTGGGCAGGGCATCGCCGTGTCCTCGTGGATGCGCTCGGCGGCGGTGATCTCTCGCATCCGGCCCTGATTCGGGCCATGCTACGGAGCGAGAGGAAATGGGAGGCCGTCACCTCTTTCTGCGAAGCAGTAATGCTCGCGAAGGAGGAGACGGAGCGCGTGAGGGAGAGGCAAATTTCGCGCCCTCGCGCCCCTAACCGCCGCAGGAGGAGACGCCCTGGGCGTCGGGAATCGCAGGAAGATTTCCGGCCACCGTAGGCGCGGGCTTGCGGACGGTGAGCAATGGGTAGCTCGCCGTCCAATAAGGACCAAGCCCGGGTCGACGGCGCGTTGTGTTCCACGCGCGCCTCAAAGAGATGTCAGCAGAATTGACGGGGTCCGCTAGGGCCAATGCCTGCCGGGGGTTCGAAGAAAACCGATAGGGAAATCGTGGCCCCCGGCAACATGGCATAGGAAGGAACACGGGTGGGTTTTAGTCAGTAAGAGTCTGACACGCCCTCCCGCTCCACCCAGAGCGGGAGAAGTTATTTGATAATTTCCCAACCAAAAAAAAAAAAAAATGGGCGTGGTTCAGAATCATGTACTGAATCCATGGTTTCAGTTTTCGCATCGATGTCCCTGCCACCCTGTATATCGTTCGAATGTACCTAACCCGTAAGGGTGGTAAAATGACAATGTGAAGTAACATCCACTTCTAATTAATCATGCACTTACCTCAACGGATGTATAATAAGTAACACGATGAATAGTAGATACAGCTGGTGCGTATACCAGAAAGCGTTGTAGACCCTTCTACGGACGACCCTCATAGATGTCAGGCCCATGCAAACAGTTATGATAAGCATAGATACGCCAGTTAGACCTGCTGTGCTTAGTAGCAGGCATAGAGGATTCTGGAAGTAAACAAATAATATAATTAACGCCTAAGCCCAAAGATGGGTGCAGTGTAGGTGACAATAATATCTACCCTTTTTAATAACACCGGGCGACACTTAAATGAATTGTGACACCTAGAAAGCCTAGAGTTAGTGAAAACGAGCATAAAACGCAAATTATAAGTCTATATACCAAAACACAGTCTCTGTCAGTGGACGTACATATTATAGAATTCAATGAAAATGAATAAAAAATTCAAATAAATAATAAATGAATTGTGGCACCTGTAGGGTGCTTCCCTAACACAAGTAATGTCAATGCAAATGTAAAATGTCAAATTTAAACTTAAATGCAGAAAATGTCAGTGAATGCTCAACGGGATGAATCTAAATAAAAATGCAAGTTGTCCGACTCAAACCACGTCTAATTGAACACTAAAAATGTAATATACATAAAATGCATAGAACAATGCAATATGTCAGTGTCAATGCGCTGCCAAATGTAGGTCGCGTTCAAAGTGCAAATACGCGAGCCTACTGGCTAACTTATTGTAATAAATATATTTTAAAACCCATGTACGTTCACCGTACATATTGCCACAACACAGAAAGAGAATAATTAAATAACAATCCCAAAATATGTAAAAAAACTAAAATAAGAATGTAAAAAACAATGTAAAAATGAAGGACTCCAATGTAAATATGATTGATCTACGACTACTATGAAGAAATATAACTAAAGTCTATAAATAGAGTGTCACCATAATAATAAATTAGCACACATCACTATGTTTTTCAGTGTCAAATTTCACTTCACTTGAGGTAGGGTTAGCACACGACACTTTATTCAATTTTGAGTCCCGTTTGTCGATCTTGCTGTTCCTGTCCTCGATGTCATGATCTTCTTCTCGTCTGCTTCTACTTCTCGCGTCTTGCGGACCCTCCCCCTGTCTTTGGGTTGCTATCTTTCGCCAAAAGTACACCGATGTTACAAACAGTGCAATGCTAATCGCAACAACCACATAAATTGCAATGTAGTGATGAACGTCGTGAGAGGATAAGGTGTCTAGCTTAGACTGTGCTTCTATAGAGCGTAGTTGCGTGTCAATCTTCTTGAACGTCTCTTCGTGCGTTTCAATATGCAACGTTGAGTTACGAATCGAGGTATTGATTATGTTGTTGATTGGAGAGATCGTGGGCACGATCATCGCATATGGTACATTGACTAAAATGTCACTTGTATGTTCCATATATGCGTGCAGTGTGAATGAGTCGCCTTGCAAGTTGCATCCTTGTTTCAGCGTTATCAGACCCGAGTGACGTATCGTCTCCGATGTCATTTGAGTGCCGCACACTAATTGTACTTCGCACGTGTCACAACAATAATAAAACCAGGTGTTTTGTTTATGTAATTTGACCCATTTGTCGGCGCATAATTTTATTTCCGTATGGCAATAAACGCTGTGTTCTTCGTTGTCTCGAATCAGCTGTACATCGCAAATAGATTTGTGACGATCACCGGTGTTGTATATAGGGTGATTTAGTTTGCACAGTAGAGTTTGGTCATGTAATTTTTGGCATTCGTTAATGTCATATTGTTCTAGGGGTATAAATGAGTATTGGTTGGCATTAAATGCTATTAATGCAGAGTTGGGAATAACGTACATTACCCGATTTATGTCAATACGTTGAGGAATGCTGATAAGTCTGTTAAGTTCGTATAGGGCATCACTCAAGATCGGTACTTTTATTTCCATCAACAGGTAGTGTTGTGTTATGCGTGCATGTATTCTGAACAGCCTGTAGATGTCTCTTATGTCATTACGAACTTCAGGTAGTGTAGAATCGCGAGGTAGTAGTCGAGCTACTCTATCTAGTTCGCCTTGCATTTGGGTTGGTGATAATAGATGTACGTCCATATGTCCTTGGTACATATTTGTCAGTGTGTTGATGAGTGATTCTTGGATATCTTTTAAGTTTTGGGCCATTCTGTCTGCAGCTATGGCCGATGTAATGATGTAGAATGCATTTGAACTCTCAAGTTTATCTTTGAGCGTCTTGTTTTCTAGGGACGTGAGGTGATCGTTGATAAAAGTGAACTGCTTCACCATTGTTGCTTCGTTACGCTGTACAATGTTGTTCTCGGTTTCCAGAACACTTGTCTGGTTTTTAAGCAGTTGGAATAGGTGATTTTCATTGTGTTGGATTGTGTCGATATCCTGTTCATATTTTTCTGCAAAATGTTGATCTAACACTCCAAATAACGAATTTGCAACATACCCTACTCCGTCGATCATTCCTCTTTTGACCCTGTGTTGAATTATCCGCTGGGACCTCAGTAATTCGTTGTAATAATTTAGTTCACTCGTGCTTTGTTCAAGTTGGTTAATCAGAACTTGAAATTGCATCAACCACTCTTCGCAACGAGCTTGCTTTATATGCGATACGAATGCTTGCAGAGTGTCCACGTTGCGCCAATAATTTGTCATATTGTAATAGAATACCAGTTTCCATTCATCTCTAATTTCTTGTAGATCTGCAATCTTGTCAAAGAAAACTGTTTGATTTTTTGTCAGTTGAGCAAATTTCATATCTTGCTGAACAGTGGGTGTTATTAATGTCATAACTAGCATCAGCATATAACACACCATGCTGTTCCAGGTAAGCCCTTTAGCTCGGTTTCGCCTGTTTTTGGTTAGTTTGTCAGTGTCAGTGTTGGTTTTTTCCTCAGCCTCCACTAGTGGTACCAGTTTTGTAATAGGTCGTTTAGTTTCGCCTTTTGCAGTTTGTAATGTCACAACTCTAGTGTGGCCGTCTTTTCCAGGGTGTAAATCCGCTACACGACCCAGTGCCCATTTTCCTGCAGGTAACCTTTCATCTTTAATGCATACAATGTCATTTTTCTTTATGTCAGTATTCTGTCGTTTCCACTTTAGTCTTGCTTGTAGTTGTTGGAGGTACTCTTGCGACCACTTCTTCCAGAAATCCTTGCTAAGTTGTTGTACAATTTGCCATCTCGTGTTTAAACGGTACGTATTGTCCATGTCGGGTTCTGGAATTGTCATGAGTGATGTGCCGGTTAAGAAATGTCCTGGAGTTAAACAGTTAATCTCTTCGGCGTTCTCTGAAACAGTGCATAGTGGTCGTGAGTTCAAGCAAGCTTCTATCTGACATAGCAGAGTGGTAAATTCTTCGTATGTCAGACGTTGGTCTCCAATGACCCGTTTGAGATGATATTTCATGCTCTTCACAGCTGCTTCCCACAGTCCGCCTGCGCTTGGCCAGACCGGGGCATTGAAGTGCCATTGAACTCCCATCTCTGATATTTTCCCCAAGAAGAAGTTGTCAATGTTTTCTACAATGCATTTGTATTGTTGCAATAGGATCCGATTTGCACCCACAAAGTTCGTGCCGTTGTCGCTGTACATGTCCCGTGGTGTACCTCGACGTGCACAGAAGCGCTTGAAAGCCGATAGGAATGCTGTACTGGATAGTTCTGAAACCAGTTCTAGATGGATGGCTTTTGTTGCTAGACAAACAAATACTGCAACGTACGCCAGCAATGTTCTGACGCCTCGGCCTTTACTTGCCTGGATCTCAACGTGTCCAGTAAAATCGACACCTGTATGTGTAAAAGGGCGAGATACTGTCACTCTCGGCTCTGGTAGGTCCGCCATAATCTGGTTTGTTTGTTTAGCATTAAATCGGCGACATGTTACGCATTTGTGTAAGACCTTTTTGACGGCGCGATGTCCTCCTACGATCCAAACTCTTTGTCGAAGATGTGTCAGGGTTAACTTAGGACCTCCGTGTAATGTTCTTCTGTGAGCTTGCCAAATTAATAACTCTGTCAGTTTGTTGTCATGTGGTAGTAGAATTGGATGTTTAGTGTCTTCGGGTAGGCTTGAGTTACGTAACCTTCCACCCACTCGCAGAATGTCATTTTTGTCAAGGAATGGATTTAAACTCAAAAGGTTACTTTTTGTGCTCAAACCTTTGTTTTCCTTCAATCTCATAATCTCGTCATTGAAAGCATGCAGTTGAATATGTTTCATTATTAGGTTTTCAGCGCTTTTTAGTTCCGTAGACGTCAAGTAAGTAGTAGTACGATGAGTGTCGGTGTTCGAACAGCTGTTAATGAAACGTTTCATCCAAGCAATGACCCTTGTAATACGAGTCAAATCGCTGTGTCTGTCTAATAACTCAATTACTATTGAAGACGGTTCACATTTCACAACATACGTTTGCATTTGTTTTTGTTTTGATTCGCATGTTGTCGGTGTAATTGTAATTTTGTCAAAGGTATCTTCACTGTAATTTTTCATCCAGTAGGGGCCTTGCCACCACAAAGGATGTTGCAATAGTTGGGAACAACTGATTCCGCGTGACGCGCAGTCTGCAGCATTTTCCTCGGACTTGACATAACTCCAATGCTGTTTTGGGATTACGTCATGCACTTGCTGTACTCTGTTGCTGACGAACGACTTCCATTTTGTGACGTCCCCGTGCAGCCAGCCTAATACAATCATAGAGTCCGTCCAGGCGTATGTATTTTTGTGCACATTGTCCCATTTAAAGGCTGTCAGGACCTTTTTCATGAGCCGTGAAAGTAGTAGCGCTCCACATAATTCGAGTCGCGGTAGTGTCAATTTTTTGTTGATTGGCGAGAACCTCGACTTTGCAGCGATAAGTCTAATCGTAGGCTCGTTTTTGTCATTTGTTGTCAGCAGGTATATAGCGCATGCGTAGGCCTTTTCGGATGCATCGCAGAACCCATGTACTTGGAATGGTTTAGTAATATCTCCCAGCCACCTTGGTATTTGGTATTCGGTTATGTTGTGTAAGTCGCTAGTAAACTGCTTCCATTCCTCTTGCACGCTGTCAGGTAAGGTTTCATCCCACTCGCATCCCGATAGCCAGACGCTTTGGAACAGCAGTTTTGCTTTTACTGTCAAAGGTGTCAGCCAGCCCAGCGGGTCGAAAATTTTCGAGATTTCCGATAGTAGCTTCCTTTTTGTCAATTGGTTTTTATTGTCAAATTGTATTTTGTTTGTAAATGAAAATGTGTCAGTTGTAGGATTCCACTGGACCCCCAGGGCTTTTGTCATGCCATCGTTTGTAAAATGCATTGTCGTTTGGTTAAGATCTGAAGAAAATAAGCTTTCAATCAAGGTCTGGTCGTTGCTTGACCACTTCCGTAGTGTAAGGCCAGCTCCACTCAGCATGTCAATGAGTTGCTTTTGAATTTCTTGTGCTCGTTCGACGGAGTTGCTGCCACTTAGGACATCATCAACGTACATTTCGTTAGCGATGACATCCGCTGCTAACGGATATTTCTGTGCATCATCCTCTGCAAGCTGTTTCAGCGTTCGAAGAGCTAGAAATGGTGCTGCCTTGGTTCCATACGTCACTGTGCATAACTGGAACTCCTTTAAAGGACCTTGGTTGGATTCTCTCCACAGGATCTTTTGCAAGCGTTGGTCTTCTTCATGGACAAGGATCATGCGGTACATCTTCTCACAATCTGCAGTAAAGACGTACTTGTATAGCCGCCATCCTAATAATAATGTCAATAGGTCTTGATGTAGCTTAGGGCCACACTCCATCAAGTCATTCAGGCTGTAACCTGTGTCAGTTTTCTGGGAGGCATTAAAGACCACCCTCAATTTTGATGTCACTGAGTCCTGTTTTAGGACTCCATGATGAGGTAAGTAGCATGCCGTGTTGCAGTCAGGTTTGCTCTCCTTCATATGTCCCATTTCCAGGTACTCTTGCATAAATTTGATGTAACTATCTGATAATTTGTCATCCCTGCCTAATCTCCTTTCTAATTGCATAAACTGTGCTACCGCTCGTGGCTTTGACTTGCCCAGCAGCTGATTAAAATTAGGCTTCATTGGCAAACGAACTGCATATCTGCCATCACCTAATCGCTTGGTTGTTGCAGTGTAGAGCTCCTCACAATATCGTTCCTCTGACGTCATAGAATTGCATGCATCTCCATTGATGTCTTCAATTTCCCAGTATTTTGTCAAGTCGTTAACTTCATTAACTACGACGTTGCAATTAAATGTTTTGGTGACATTGCCTGACAATATCCACCCCAACCGTGTTTGTTGAGCCATGGGTTCATTAACCTCCCCTTTGACTAAGCCATTCATGAGTATTTCGGAAAATACGTGTGCATCCAGAAGTATGTCAATGGGCCTAGATAAGTTGTAATCTGGGTCGGCTAGTGTGATGTCTGTCACATGAGCCCAAGGTTTCTTTGCAAATGTAACGTTAGGCAGACTGTTTACTACCCGTGTCATGATTAACGCTTCCGTTGTAAACTGGAAATCGTTATATAAGGACTTGCAGGATAGATGGACCTTTCCTTTACTCCTGTTGGATAAAGTACCGATGCCACTTATGTTTGCATTCAGCTGTTGACGCTTTATGCCCAATCTTTGAGCTGCATTCTCCGTGATCAACGTAATTTGTGAGCCTTGATCAACTAGAGCCCTTAGTGTAATGTAGTCACCTCCAGCTGTGGCTACTTGCAGTAATGCTGTTGGTAATAATATTTCATCATTATTATTTGACGCGAAGTTGTTTTGCATATTTTTATTTGACCTAGATGAAGTCGATGACGACGGTTTAGGTGCTGTTTGTGTTGCTGAGGGCGTTTGCGCTGACTTTACAATATCGCTGTGCAGAAGTGTGTTATGTTGTTCGTTGCAATCTCTGCATCTTTTCTGCGACGCACAGTAACCCTTAGTATGCACATACAAACAATTTTTGCATATTTGATTGTTTTCTATAAATGCTATTTTTTCCGGACTCAGCATGTCAGCGAATTTAGAACATTGAAATAATGCATGATTCGTATTGCACAATGGACAAATAGTCTTGCTGTATTGTCCAGCGTTTGACGCATGAAAATTGCGAGAATAGTTTGCCGAACCTTTATTGGGTTGTGAATTTGATGACTTGGGATTATTGCCGAACAGATGTTGCGTCTTAAAATGTGGTTTTGATGCAGGTTTATCATAATTTTCTGGCTTTTTCCTGTGCAATGGTTCTAATGCCATAAACTTGTTTTCGACGAAATCCATAAAATGATTGTATGTTGGTATCTCGCGCGGATCCGACCTGGACTGCATGTATTCCGTATACGTTTCGGAGTCTAATTTTTCGCATAACACGTAAACTAGAATCGGATCCCATGAGCTTGTATCAACGCCCAAGTTGTGTATGGCGTTTATGGTTTCGTTGCTAGTGTCATATAACCGCTTGAGGTCGAATGCAGATTGTTTTTGCAAATTAGGTTGACGCATAAATACCTGGAAATTTCTGGTAAATAACAGAAACTTATTATTATATCTATGGTTCAAAATTTCCCAACACGTGTCATAATTTTCGGGTGCAATGTGTAAATGCTGCACGAGCTTTTCCGCTTCACCGCGAAGTCTACCCTTTAGATGTTGCATTTTTTGTGTTTTTGCGATCGCCGAATTATTATGAATCGCTTCTACGTAGAGATCCATAAAAGTAGGCCATAAAGTATAGTTGCCGTTAAAGATAGGTATGTCAATTTTAGGCAATGTTTGCTGTTGATGTAGAGAAGCGTTTAATTTCGTGTTCAACGCCCGTTTCATATTTGTAAATGCCTTTTCGTGACGACAGAACTCGTCATAGTAGTCCTGTGAATTCCCCTCTAATATGCCATCAATTTGTAAATGTAATTTGTCAATCGCAGTCCACCGAAACTCTACAGTCTTAAGCATATCCTCAATTTCCCATTTCTCCTTAACCTCGTGTAGGCTTCGATTTACTAACCTAGTGAATGCACGGAAGTTAGCTTGTTGCAACTGCTGTAACTCGAGTAGCTTGTCCTCTGCTCCTACAGATGTCTCGAACATGGTTTTGTCAAACTCAACGTTTAACTTACTATGGCCGGCGTTACTGGGTCCAGCAAGAGTCTTCATCTCGAACGCTGCAATCTCCTGACGCGTTCCATGGTACCAGCTTTTAATGACCTCATAAATGTTACCGGTGAAATATTGATGATCTTTCTCCTCTACTGCACTCAGCTCCCGGTTCTTCTCTTCACATTCCGCCCATAGTATATCTAACCTCTCAAGCCTTTTACGAATGTAATCGGTGGTCTTCCTGCTCGCTGAATCCTTCTTAAAATTAGAATGGATTCTCTTCACTTCCTCGAGGATCTCAGCTTGACGCACGATTAAACCCTCCATTATAAAGCCGTAAGATAAATAATGAACGATCTTACTTGAAATTCAGGAACTCTCCCTGTATGCAATGCAATGCAATGTGACGCTCTGGAACCTGGATCGCTGCCACCTCCCCGAATGCTCCTGCACGGCAACACACGTGGCACGGTATGACACGACACGACACAGATCCCGCGCGGCGACTTATCGACCGACGTATCGGACTGTATGGTACTTGCAATAGTTACGAAGGACCAAAAAACTATGTAGGGTGCTTCCCTAACACAAGTAATGTCAATGCAAATGTAAAATGTCAAATTTAAACTTAAATGCAGAAAATGTCAGTGAATGCTCAACGGGATGAATCTAAATAAAAATGCAAGTTGTCCGACTCAAACCACGTCTAATTGAACACTAAAAATGTAATATACATAAAATGCATAGAACAATGCAATATGTCAGTGTCAATGCGCTGCCAAATGTAGGTCGCGTTCAAAGTGCAAATACGCGAGCCTACTGGCTAACTTATTGTAATAAATATATTTTAAAACCCATGTACGTTCACCGTACAGCACCTATGCCCGTTTTCAGCGACAACTAAGTGACACTTAAAGGAATCCCTAAATAAAAGTGCGTTGTTGGATTTTCAACTCTCAGCACTGAGCCTAGCGTTGATAATTCAACAGTGCACTTTTACTTAGGGATTGATTTATGTGTCCCTTAGTGAAGGTGAGAACGGGCACTAGAGACCCTAGAGTTAGTGAAAACGAGCATAAAACGCAAATTATAAGTATAAATACCAAAACACTGTCTCTGTCAGTGGACGTACATATTATAGAACTCAATGAAAATTATTCACACAAGAGACTTCGTAAGGTGAATGCAAACAATTAAATACATACACAAAGCACAAGGATTTAGACAAACGTCTACCAGGACCGCATAAAAGCTTTAGAAGATTCGTAACTCAGTAAGAATCAAGGCCGTCATGTCACTATTTTATTATCTTCGTAACTGAGAGGCAGCCTAGGGTCACTAATATTATGACCTACAGGATGTAGGTAGATGACGTAATAAAAACGATTGCCAGTCAAAATGATGGCAATCTGGGTTTTTTTTTATATGTACAGACTCAAGAAACGAATTTAGAGACTTTGTCATCTTTCATTTTTCTTTATTCATGGTTTGGCCAACCAAAGTAACAGTTCCGTTTTTCGGCAAAGTATTACCGCCTTTACTTCAATACATTAAGAATGCTTTCTCGAATCCAATCTCACATAAGATCTCATATGTCAAAATCAAAGGCGTAAACCTGTTATTCCTAAGTTGAATACATCATTATATCTATCTACGCCTATTACCTACTTACTATATTAGGTATCTGCATCTATTTACAACAATTAGGTAACTGGCTGCAATTAGCTTGGTACTATAAACTATTCATCGCAAATTGCACGGATATTACCGATAGACAGTAGAATGTAAATTAATGGGATTATGCAGTCTTTATCTGCAATTCTATCACGAATAATAGATTCATTTGTTTGACTACATTCTAATTCCTTGCCATGAAAGTTAAATGAGTAAAATGGAAAACTAAATTCACAAAAGACATTACGTCACTTACATAAACAGCAAATAATTTCTGCAATCGTCACCTGGAGTAACCTTACTGATATCGTAGCGACAAGGAACGAATGCACAAGTCAGCAAGGTATATTCAATTTCAGTGATCGTTGCTTTTACCATTAAAATGACTCTCCTGTGTCTACTAAAATCATATTGAGTCCTAAGTCTTTCTTCTTCCAAACTAAGTTCTGTTTGTCCAAAAGTGTTATGTTGAGAATTTTACGGACATAAGTCTTAAAGCTGACTCTTCTTCCTTAACATCGTCACACAGAAGCTTTTGCAGATAAAACTACTAGAACCAAGCACTAGATTCACTCCTAATCTAATCTTGTCACTCACGAGTCACGACATTTCCACATACTTTCCTAGCTCCACATAACCACTAACAACGCTTACATTAATGCCATCTATAGGCACCAGAATAATTTCATTCTAGACCACCTGAACGTTCGTTACGTAAGTCTAAACGCGGAGAGCCTAAACTTAGTCAAACTAACCTCGTTTCTGTGCCTCGCGAAGTTAATCTCGGCGTGTTGTTGGTCGTACCCTCTGGAGAAATTCCACAAGTTTACCAGGTGGGAAATGGAATGTACAACTGGAAACAATAATGTACCTGTATTATACTGTTTGTTGGTAGGTAGGTAAGGTATAGCAGGTGTTACGAAGCTAGCTGTAAAGCCTGGTACGGAAATTGTTGAGGAAGTTTCGAAGTAAATAATGGGCACTGTTTTGCGGTATGGGTGTAAAGTATTTTTATTAGAATAAGTTATTTAGCTTAGGGGTAAGAACCTAAATTCCGATAGGTATAACATTATTTCTTTTGTATTTTTCGATCTACTTAGTTGGTAAAGGTGGCCACAAAACTTCACAGAAACAGTGGGTTTAAAAAAGCAGTTTTATTTGAGTAAGTACAGGTAAAACTAAAGCCCACGTTCTAGTTCACGAACAAAAGCCAGAAATTCTAACAGTGGTGTTGGCAGCCATTAGCCTTCGTCTCAACAACTTAATGGTGCTCTACATACGCAGAGGGCTTTAACGAGCCTTCCACCATTTCCAATTCGCTTTGTGAATATTTTAAAAATGGAACCCATTGAAAACCTCCTTTTTTTAGTTCCTGGGTAGAGACTGGCTGAAAAAAGCTCCCAAAATATAAAAAAAGAAACCAAACTGTTTCCGTGAAGTTTGTATATCGAACGTACAATTTTTAACACAGCTGCCTGGAACCGTTTATACATTTCTTAGTATACAATAACCGTTCTGTAATTCTTTTAAACTTGCCTACTTTTACTCAACATATTTTCAGACTACAATACGTTTATGAAATTCCTCTTTGACTCAGCAACGCAAACTGTTTTAAATTACATTTCCTTGTTACGTAAACACGCACAATTTAGTGAGAAAAAACCAACTCAGTTATATTGAAATTCAAAGTTTCTAGGAAAGCATGGTACTTTTTTACTACTATTTCATTGGAAAAACGTGACTTTCTGCTTCGTAATGAACCCATAGACCAGAAACATTAGTCTATCAAAACTATAAATCTAATAAGTAGGTACCTACTTTTGCATAACAAGCACACTTACCGGCAAAAACTAATAGCGTTATTGCAACAGTCATGTGAAAAGTCTTCGCTTTTTCTAGCCAGAAAAAGAATAATCCAGGCCATAATCTTGATAAGACTCTGTACAGCAATTGATTCAATTTCTTGCACAGAGGAAGTAACACCAGGGCACAACATAAATTTATAACAGTCGCCGTGCCACGGGAGATGCATAGTCCTAACTGAAAAAGAAAAAAAAATGAAAATATCGCCCATGAGGTTTATTCAACCTTTTTTCAGCTCGTGTACGCTGAATGCTGGCAGGTGAGAAAAAACTGCGTTTTACGAAATAACATGTTCTTTTTTTTTCAAACACGTGCTTCAGTTTACAGAAAGTAGGGTTGTCCCTTGAGCACTTTATTATTATTTTGTAAAAATTATATCGTATAAATTAACTCACCCCTAATATCCTTCTTAAATAATAAAACTGCTGTCCAAAATTATAATAAATAAATGTATCGTAAAAAAGATACAGCACTAATGAGATCCATAATATCTGAAACAAAAAGACGAAAAGGTTCAAAAGAAAAGCTTTGAAGAATCATAATCTGTGTAGTAATTTTAAATGACCCAACCAATTTGTTGTATTATAATCCTCTTCTACGATTCACGTTATCATAAGATTTACATCTAACGATTTTAATCTTTGACACTACCTATTTACACTATCTATTTCGGATGATGTTCCAGACTGATAATTTTCAATGAAAGTTTATCCTTAATCTCAAGTGATACGACACATTTCAGCCATCGCAAAAGAGCATTTAAAATACTACGTTGCATTCTGTGGTTGCATCAGCTTACGTCGGTCGTGCGTCGGAAGTGTAAACGGACGTATAGCTAGCCAATTCAGACTCTATTCAGCGTCGCTGCGTAGACGGCTTTCTATACCCAGCCTTTGACAGCCGTGTTGTGCCTACCTCCATTGAACAAATGAATGGAGCCGATGACAGCGTGAAGCGAGTGTGGGCCTGCATTAATTAACGATGTCGAACGTCCAAACTGAATACCATTGACATGTTGCATGTATTTAAATGATAGGATTTGTTAATTTCGATGATTAATTCGATCTTAGGCTAAAGGCATCTGTTCAGTATAAATCGTAGATGAAACTAAGGCCAAAGAATCTTTAAGATTCTGCAGACTTAATGATCGGATTTGTACGATTAGGTGATTGATCAGATCACTAGATCTAATCAATCGTGCAGGTGGTTGAAAATGATTAAGTATATAAACGGAAGTCTGAAAATGCCACCGTTGACTGAAAAGTTGTGTGGAAATCGGCTGTCATGGTATGGGCATGTGATGCGGAGGAAAGAGGAAAATGTCGTGAGGAAAGTTTTGATTATGAATGTGGATTTATGAGTAGGGTAAGACCAAAGAAACGATGGATGGACTGTGTCATAGATGATATGTCTAGAAAGCGGGTGAATACTGAGATGACGGAGTCTGGAAGAAGAGAATTGGGATATGGGCAAGAATATGTTGAGTTGGCATTACCTGGGGGCCTACCACAAGCTCATAAAGCAGTATTATTTTAATATTACTTCAGTGTGGGAAAGAGATGAAGCTCTACAGGACGTATAGCTCCATCTCTTTCTCCCACTGAAGTAATATTAAAATAATACTGCTTTTGAGCTGGTGGTAGGCCCCCTGTACTCAGAACGGATATCGTGATTCGAACTGTGGCAGTAGCTCAAGCTCCAGAATCAGATGTGCATACAATAGATCATAACACGTGCAAAATGTTCACTTTACACATTGGACACGCAAATACAGCGCAGTAAAAGCTTTTAAGCTCATTTCCACTTGACATAAGGAAGCTCACACAATCAAACTAAAGCTGACCATAAACCCCTAGTACCTAGTAGTTAACAAGTATAGCCTAAATATTACAACTAGCCAGTTATGTAAATAGATAGGTACGTTGTGCTGAAATAAACCAATACGAACGTAAACTTGTATGGGCGTTTGAAGATGACATATATGCATGCAATAAAACACAATTTGTTACTAGCCATTGCTAATCTGCACTATGGCGAATAGTGTAAACCGTTATTCACGGTCGAGTCTTAAAACATGCTAGCTTATAACCCTGTTTTAAAATAGCATCTGCTTTACTCTTATTTTAAGGTTTGAAAACCGTTTCTTTATCCAGCAGAAGACACTTTTTATTCAAATAAGTATTTATTTACGGACGTTTAAAAAATTCTATAATTTTCACCCAGAAACCCAACCTACAAAACCCTACAACCCTAGTACAAAATTTTGGAAATCACAATTTTCGGAATTCGAAATCATACAGTATATAAAAAAACCATTTTCCGATCCGAAAGGGGCACATATGTAATTAGGTACTCCAATAACATTACCAAAATGTATTTTTTTTTTAATTATTAGTAAGTAAAAAGTTATTGCCACTTAAAATTCAGAGTTTTACTACCAAAATTATCCCAAATCCATTAAAAATTAGAAAATTTTCAACAAGAGTCATAAGTTATGACTTGTAGACACCCACTAAACGACGGCCGCTCGCACCCCATGTAACCCGGTAAAATGCCCCATTGAAAAAAAAAAGGTGGCGAATATTTCTTTTTTCTTTTTTCCTGAATATAACTACATAAATAGACTCTCAGTACGATACCTAACAACACCCTCACGGATCGGACATGGTTTTTTTTACATGTTGTAGATAAGTTAAATGAAAATTGAACGCTTAGAACGTTTCAATTAAATTGAATTAATTAAAACAAATCATCTCAATGTTGCTAATCCGACAATTTGCACATTCCCTTCACCTTTGTACGCAAAGCCCCATAGAAGAGGGTATCTACACTATAGTTACATGTATGTATGAAGGGTTTTTCCACCCGAGTGCATTAATCCATCTTATGGGAGTAATGGGAATTGATGGCTATCAATCATCCCGTCCCTATGGATTTAAATATATACCATTATATATCAATTTTGAATATTCTCGTGAAGCAAAATGGTTCAGGAATGAAGAATATTTAGAATAAGTAATGTTTATTTTGATTTATTACTACTAGCAGATGGTGCTCGTGGCAAAAGAGAGAACGTTCATTATTGATTTAATGAAGTACACACGTTTAGATTTAATAGCAATAGCAGGAAATGTAATGAAATATAGGAAACAAGTGTTCGGGAATATACAGAATGTTTGGCAGACGGTTGAATATACGAAAATGGCCGATCCATGGGGCCCCATGCTACGTGTTTAGGCCCAATAAAAAGACCCAGGCCACACGGATTTTTTTAAATGACTTTTTTAAAATTTTATTGAAATTCGGCGTTGCTCAAACTTCAAACGTCAATACTTTCATTTAAAAATAACAAAACTGTACCCTAGTTGCGTAACATATTTTCGTAAACAATTTTGCCTAATTTGTTTACTTTTGTTAGTTCAACCACATTCATTGCGTTATTTACGTTGCTGAGCAGATTTTTCCAACTTATGAAGCAATGGATTAGCAATCTGTTTCAAATCGAAACAGATTGTGATTGTGTTGTATTACGCAATTAGGGTGCTGGTATTTGTTTTGTAGATTGACAATAATTGTAGAATCTAAAATGTAAAAAAAATGTTAGATTGTAAGTTATTAATTTCACTTTTCGCAAATGTAGAATCCGTGAAAAAATGCCCAGGCAGTTAAAATTGACGAATTATTCTAGTTGTTTTAAAAGAAATTGTGCATATTGCATACCGTTATAACGGGCATGAACCAAAGATGGTTTCCTAGAATTATAATTGCTCTGTCACTCCTAGTTTTTTTTTTTTAACGCAGTTCAAAGTTGGGGTTTTGGTATATATTTTTAATTTGTTTGTAGTTTAAGGGCTCGTATTTAATTTTCTAGCAATCATTTGCATCAAATTCAAATTTATAACATTACACTAGATGAAAATAAAATAAAAATATTGCCAGTTTTGTTATTTTTAAATTACACTATTGACGTTTGAAGCTTGAGCAACGACGAATAACGAATAAATTAAAAAAAAAAACAGTTTAAAAAATCCGTGTGGCCTAGTTCTTGTAAAGATCGAAAGAGTCTAAACACTTTCGATCCGCCATTTTCGTATGTTCAACCGTCTGCCTAACATCCTGTATAACTGCAAGCTTTTACAAAAGTCTATGGTACTACTAGAAATTAAACAATGTGCTGACCATACTACTCTCAAAGATGTGATTTGACAGACTCGGCAGGAAAGATTATTCATATATGAAAGATAATATCAGAAATACAGACCAGAGTAACCATTCAACTTATGAGTCGACTTCCTATTATGAGCAGGATGACGCGAGCAAGTTAATTCACGATACATTTTCTTTTATTTTGAGTCAGTGAAGAAGCTGTTCAGAACATAGCAACAATATTCGAGAAATTCATAATAAGCATGAATCCAATTAATTTACTCTTTCACAGACACCAGACGCAGAAAGTAAACAGTCTGTCGTTGAAACTAATATTTTGCATAAAGTGTTCCAAATTCTTTCAATAACACTTATATTTTCATGGTTTTATTTTTTTATTGATTGAATCTAGGAAAATATCTGAATGCCGATGGATCTCTACCAAATGATAGGTAAAGATTATATTTATTGATATATCATAAATACTTTTATCTTTATAGGAGAGGATACTTTTCAAACTACTACTATTTAAAAGATATTATACCATTAAGGTCTATTTAGAAGACAAATCAATAGAATCTGTAATGTTTAAGTTAGATTAATTGACATCGCTGATTGTGAATACATTTGTACGCCATGTTATGGCAGGATATGCTGAAACAAATTTACTGTAACACCTCATGTAGGTACTATAGCAAATATTTTATTTTATTATTTATTAGGTACCAATATACTTACAAACACGTCATAAAGCAGTGAACATTCGCCTGTCACACATTTGGATAGTCATTACAGGTAGAAACAAACAAAAGGATTCCATGGAACTAGGTCTCATAATTTGAAAAGCGACAAAAATCTTGCAAAATATTAAACTAACAGCATCTAAATTATGAGCAAGGTAATAAATGATTTGGATCATCAATCATCTTCCTACGTCTGTCAAGAATCAAGGTCTAGGTCACTATAACAATGGTTATTCTCGTAAGAACTATACCCATGATATCGATACCTCCTCATAAATAGACATCATAATAAGTCATAGGTAAGACATACAAGACTTACATTCCTAACTACGCTATGGTGTGTCTATATGGAAATAGAACTATTGCCCAATTGAATTGTCCATTAGTTACACCGCGTATAAGGTTCCATTAAAATAGATGGACAAACTTTTAGAAATCATTCAGACCACCAAATTAAGGACAACGGTAAAAAAAAATTAGATACTTACAAGAAAAAAAATCATCTAACGAAAATACACAAAAAATTTTGGTTACTAAGGTTGGTTAATTATTTTAGGTCAAAATAAAATCAGATTAATCAGTGTTTTTTTTTTCTTGGATATCTTTGGTTAGACGTACTGAATGCTGTGTTAAAATTTGTCCAGTTATTTTAATGGGACTTTATACAATTGTGTAACACATTTTCGGCTAATCTGTTTATTTTGTCAGTTCTGCAACGTTCATTGCGTTATTTACGTTGTCGAGCAGATTTTTTTTTCGAACTTATGAAGCAATGGATTAGCAATCTCGTTCAGATTGTGATTGATCGTTTATTACGCAATGAGGGTGCGGATAAAATTAAATTAGTTAATTCAACTACACAAACGTGATGGGTAACGATTTTGATATCCAAACACAATAAAAAAAAAAACTGTATTTCTCAAATTCAAGTATACACTACCAGAGACCCAAAAAAAATATTATTATACACATCAAACAACTCATTTTATCGTGTTTAGATATCGATACCCATCACGATTGCAGAGTTTTGCTAACTAATTTATTTGACACTGTAGACCCATTCTTAAGGAAAGCGTTGACATTATATCATCAGCCGGATACTAAGAAATGAGACTAAACAAATCAATCCGTGAGTGTTCATCTTAAATGCAATTGAAACTGCAATCGTAAGTGCTTCCTCTGACAAGTAAAGGGTTTGAAGAAGTGAAAGAGCTGCAGGTACTAAGGGAAATGAGAATCGTGTCCTCAATCGAATCTGCGATGCGTTTCCTTCAGGTATTGCACGCCGACTAATATCCGGCTTCTTTGAGAAAACTAACTTGTTATTCATATTTTTTCTTGTAAGAAGGAAATGAAACTATTCTGAGATAGCCTCGACTCTATCGATTGTAAAAAGACGAACTTATTTTCTTTTTGAAGGGATAAACTTGTGTAAAGTGGAAAACGAAAACCTTGAGAAGGTTTGAAGCTGTATCTATATTACTATTTAATTCAAACCTAATATTTTGCGTGCCGTAAGGTAAAATGTATCGGGGCACTTAATAAATATTCCAACTTATATGTATACCTACATTATCAGCAAATAAATGATTTCTTTCTTTCTTTCTTTCGTTTTTCCGAAAATTGTTTCGAGCTTGATTATTCTTTTCATTATGTCCATACTATCTATAGATAATGCAGCAAATAAAAGTTTATTAACATTTAAATTCACGACATGCATAAATTGGCTGTCAATTTAGTCATTTAGTTTTCTGTAGGTAGGTATGTCTGTATTTATTCAATTGGTTTAAATCGCTATTTAAAAATGCAGATACACTCGAAATTGATTAATCGGGAAAACCATCAAGATGATGCATAGCTACTTACTAGATATACAGGGTGAAATTGAATTCATGGGCATCCCTTTAAGGGGTGAAAAATAAATCGGCTGTTCCCTACATTTTATGTTCGCATAGCTCGTCAAAATGTAGAGAACAGCAGATTTTTTTCTCGATTTCAGGGTTGGTCCCATAGTGAAAGTTGTTCATAATGTTGAGTACAATGATGTTGGATGCTGGATGCCCATGAATTCAATTTCACCCTGTATATCTAGTAATATAACTATAACACGGAAGCATTTACTTAACACGTTCTAATTCTAATTTCCAATCGCTTCCATTTTTTATTGAGGTATGGCACAAATTAAACACCATAGACACTTGGGCATAAGTAGATCTTTACCTTGATACGCAGCTGTTGGTAACGTTACGTACGTTCCCAATCTTTACTTAATATAATTAATAATAATTATTATATGTATGTAAATGTGAAAGTTGAATTTCATCCAAATCCGTTCAGCCGTTTTGGCGTTATTAAGTAACAACTTAATAACGCCAAAACGGCTGAACGGATTTGGATGAAATTTTGTTATAATCTGGATTAAGATTTTAATCTCGTTAGTACGTTCCGTGGGATAATCTCCGACATCCACGCAGGCGAAGCTGCGGGCAAAAGCTAGTTATTTTTTTTTTAAGTTTTACCTACTTAAAAATAATATTACTTGTTATGCTCTAGGGCTTTAACTATCAATCAATTGCTCTACAGAATGTTATCTAGACAACTAATTCAGGTAAAACAAACACTATTGTGTACCTAATTAATTATGAACAATTTGCTGAAGTAGGTAGACGATGTCAGCAATTTTGTCAACTAGATGACAAAGCATTTACATACACAGGTGTTTGCAGTGTTAATAAACGTTACCTGATTTTAGCGAAAGGTCAATATGTAACGTTATTTTTAGTAGGCCTACTGATAACGCTGAAAAAAGATCATAATAGGGATGAAGACTGGGACAAAAAAAAGAAATCCTATTTAATCCGTCAGTCAGATAATAAAAAAATATTAGACACGTATTTTTTGCTTTATCAATATCATATTAATAAAAATTACTCAGATAAAAAGCATTAAAGTTGGGGAGTGGGGGTCGCTACGCCACAAGTAAGTATAAAATCTACATACTCGTGACGTCATGGGACATTTTAACTCAATGTATCTCCGTAATCTTTTGATAACGTAAAAAAAGAAAAAATATGTATCCAATATTTTTTAATAATCTACATGACGATTCACAAAAAATATATTTTGACAAAAATGTAAAACTTGAAAACTATAGGTTTGTTTGTTATGAACCGAGCTCAGTTCTAAAAAGGTGGCCTCCCATGCGTGCGCAATATCGCGCACCGTGGGAAGACCCTTCGTGCGCGGTACCTGGTCGTGCACCGTGCGGGCCGGTGCGCGTGCGTCCGCAATATTACGCACCGTGGGAAGCCGCCTTAAAGTGCCTTCATTATGTACTTATTTAATTGTAGTAGCTAAATAATAACGGTCGTTCGAGGGTTAAGGTACGCTTGCTGCAGTCGGTTCGGGGATAGTTGACCATTCATTACATATCGAGACCCCACCGTGCCTCGTTGGTCCCAGCTGTCATTCGTTCGTAGATCTTTGACAGTCGTTACGGGTAAAGAAACCCGAAAGTCTGACAACCGAGGGTTACCCAGTAACTGGGTTGTGGAAGTCAGATAGGCAGTTCATGTTTTTTTTTTAGCCTAAACGGGGAAACTCTTGGCCTGCATCTCACCTGATGGTAAGTGATGATCAGGCCGAAGGTGAAAGCGAGCTTCACCCGGAATACTCAACCACAGAGGAACTGACTATCTTACCTCTTACTGCCGAAACACGACAATGCTGTTAACATTGTTGTCATGGCAACGTACTTAGATAAGATGGTGGTAGCTAGCCAGGCGGACTTAGAACAAGCCCTACCGTTACCAACCAAACCGAGCAGAAAATTTTGCCCCCACTGGGAATTGAACCCGGGATCTGAGACACCCTCACCCTCTGTGGTCTAACCACTAGACCACAGACGCGGTTACTAAAATACTGGTATTCAGCTGCATACGGAACCCGTCGACTGGAAATCGACCCCAACATAGTTGAGAAAAGGCTAGGCAGATTGATCGCCTTCATTATACGGAAAGCTCAGGGCTCTTAATATTTCATAGGTACTAGCCCCTGATTTTCACCACCATAATCCGACTTAAACACCATAAGTCATAGGTCTTGAGTTCGAACCCAAGGCATGTACACACAGCTACACATCAAGCTATACATTTCCAGTTTATGCTGATCTCGCATTGTATAGGATTTCCGTACAATGCGAGGTCAGCGTATACTGGAACAGTATAGCTTGATGTGTAGCCGTGTGTACCTCTGACTTTTCGGATTCATGTGCGTATTGTATCACTTGCTTCAAAAACGGTGAAGGCAAACATCGTGAGGAAACCGACATGCCTGAGAGATGTTTCTCGACGGCATGTGCAGCCAAGTCAGGGGCCTATGGGCGGTTTTAAAACTCTGACACCAGGGGCCCAAGTCTGTTATTTTTATAAATTCGTCATTCCAACACGATCCCATTGTCATTTTGTTAAAAATTCGTAATCTGCTAAATTCATAATGGTCGATCATTGGTCGGTCAATGGTCTCGTAATAGAATTGTGTTATAATGGCATTGTCGTACAATACGACCAATGATACCCAAGTCAGTTATTCATTTGTCATTATATACGAGATTACCAATAAGTGCCATTTCTTTTAATGGAGTGTCAGTGGCTGACCATTGGAAACTCTTAATGACGCCATTATATTAGTAGATTACCAAACTTGTCAAAATCAACAATTATGAAATCAATGATAGACCATTCTGACACTATTGTAATAGCAGACTTGAGGCCCTGGTTAGTCACTAACCACACAAGAAGAAGAAGACTGCATCATTCATTTTTTTTTTTTGTGTGTTGCCTCTCGCAGTTATTGACCACTAAGGTCTTGGCTGCTTAGCCGGATTTTTCCTGTCTTAGAGCCTCCAGCCAGGAGCGTTTAAACTATTCTAAATTAAAATTAAGCGAATGCTCGCTAAGGGCACCCCTGTGGGGTACGAACCTCGGCTTAGGGCATCGCTGAGGGGAGGACAGCAAGAAGGGACAGACTGGATCAAAATTAGATTTTCATCATGATTATTATGCGGGGTATTTAAAGCTACGTGCTCAGCTGCAACAACACTGCTGCAACCTCGTTTTCGAGCAAGGGTCGGGGGGAATCATTCATATTGCCATAAAAGCTCTTATATTGAGGATTTTCATCATGAGAGAAGGTGATTTCTTGATTGAAGACTGCTGATTGTTCCGTAGTAGGTACATATAAACTAATTAAAGCTTTACTAATTATAATGAGAAGAGCTTGTGACTAAGTAATAACGGCCTACGGGTCGATCGATCAGGTTAGCCTACGCTTGCCGCGGTTGGTCCGTGGATGGATGACCATCTTTACATACCATACCAAGACCCCTCCGTGCCTCGGAAAGCACATTTTAAGCCGTTGATCCCAGCTGTCATTTAAAGATCTTTGACAGATGTTACGGGTCGTCAGAAGCCCGAAAGTCTGACAACCAATCTTACCAAGGGGTATCGTGTTGCCCAGTAACTGGGTTGTTGTGGTCAGATAGGCAGTCGCTCCATGTAAAATACTGGTATTCAGCTGCGTCCGGTTAGACTGGAAGCCGACCCCAACTTAGTTGGGAAAAGGCTATGCAGATAAATGAAAATCACTTCTAACTCAATGCAAAAGCAGAGCTACAGACCAAATTCATAGAGCTGAATTAATTGAAATCAGCTTTAATTTAATAACACGTTCAATACATAAATGCAAATGCTGCAATGATTATAACTGCATGATTGATCGTACCCGGGTGGTTACAGCTGATAATAACTAGAGCGAATAAATCATTTTTATTGGATTTGCCCTCACGCTTTATGGCTCTCATGGCACGTTACTTGCATTGTTTTTAAGCTTAAATTAAATCATTTACAAAATGTTTCAGTAAACCGCCTGCTGTTAATTTTCGAAATTAATCCAAGGATGGCTGGATCTGGCTGGATCATTCATTATATTTAAAATGATCTTCTAAACTAATATTGTAAAGAGAAAAGATTTGATTTATGAAGTGAAAACTTCTTAAGGCGCGTTGGGAATTCTTGAGATGGGACTAAACCATTGAATTCGCGACACTGTGACGACACCAGCTTTTGACCATTGAAAAGATATCAACGCGTCGATTACCGCGGTGCCGATTTTTTTTCAAGTCTTAATTTCTGTCGGCACTCCCGGAGTGCCACTGTTTTTTACGCTTTCACAATAAAACGGCTGGACGGGTTTAGATGAAATTTGGCACATGGGTAGACCATGAATTGGATTAGGACATAGGACTTGGGTTAGAAAACAGCTATCGCTCAGTATAATGCTGCGACCCTATGCGAGACAGAGCCCCAGCGCTGGTATTCAACGACAGCCGGCGTTGACGTTATGACGTCAACCGGTGCAGCATACAAAGAGATTAAATAAGATATAAAAATAAAATAAATATGCAATTCTACATAGTGTCTGTCAATTATCCCGCCAGCGCGCGTAGTGGGACGAAAAATTCAAATCTTGCCAGAGGCGCTCATGACCCTAGATGCGACGCTGCTTCAAGCACAGAAATAAACAGATACTATTATGTAATTACTAGCTTTTGCCTGGGGCTTCGCCCGTACGCATGTCGAAAAATATCCCACGGGAATGCAGGTACTACTGGGTCTACCAGGATTTTTATCGGGGTTTTCATAAATATAACTGTATTGGTTTACGCGGCGCATGCCAGTAAAGCTCCCAGTTGGCATGATTTTTTCCGACATCATCAACAATCATCGTCATATTTCAGCCAACTTCCACAAAACCTTAATTAAACTACAATAACCTAAATAAACTTTCCTCATGAATCATCCCGTCCTTTGGTGAAAACCGTATGAAAATCCGCTCGGTAGTTTTTGAGTTTATCGCGTTCAGACAGACGCAGCGGGGGACTTTGTTTTATAATATGTATCTATGTATATGTATCTTTACGGGTGAGTAAGAAAGACATCTCAATAGCGAATATATTCTGTGATAAAATTGGGTATTTCCGAAAGACAGGAATAAGGAAGCAGGAATAAATAGATTCAGGGCACGCTGATCAGTAAAACTGGGAATACCGATGTGTAATAGTGTCAAATTGTTTGCACATAGCCTATGTTACTCAGTGATAACATAGCATTCAATTGGTGAAAGATTTTTTTTTAATTGGTTCAGTAGTTTTTGAGTTTGTCCACGTACATACAAACAAAAACACATGTCCTTTCTCTATAAAATAATTGGTGTAGAATAATGTAGATGACCATACCTATTATTACATCACATAAAACTGACCATTGTAATAGAGTATCATTTGGAATCGGAACTGTGTCCTTTTTTGGTGAGTCATCTAAGTATGTGCCCACGCCCAGCGTCTGTAATCGAGTTAGCTGTCAACGTGTGTGCATGCCGATAAACGATTTACACTCACGCGCATCATAATTGGTGTTAAGTATAATTTATTGTCCCTAGCTGTCAGCTGACTAGTCAGTAACAGGCGTTTATTTCCTACGACGATACCACGTCGGCCTCCAAACCTTTTTTTACAGAAATTATATGTGCTGGCACGGTCGTAATAGACAGACGGACAGACATACACAGAGCATAGTAAAAGTCAACATTGTATGCTAGCTTTTCGGTCTCATTGGTTTCCTTCGGGTTGAAATGATGCTGAGCAGGGGGCCCAAAACGGCCGCTTTGGCAGAATCATTATATGATAATATTATGATTTATGTATGAATCACACAAACTGTCACAAACTGACTATTCATAATATTATCTGTGTTCAATTCATATAACGCAATTCACCTCACAGAGCATGTAACTTTATTCATCTGTTTGCCAGTTTTGTATTGTATTGAAATAACTAAAAATCTCATTGGATTAATAAAAACTGTAAAGAAAAATTATCCGGTAAAATTACAGTCTTCATTTTTTCATGCGACAATGTTTACACCAAATATGATTCTAATATGAATTGAATTAAATATGATTCAGCTTAAGAAAATGAATTGCTTTTAGAGGAATTGCTTAATGTGGCCGTTTTAGATCCGCAGATGCATAATCAGCCTATAATATTCTCATGCACTATTGGTTGGGACACAGGCTTCTTCGTTTCGAGAGGGAGTGGTCCCAGTGCAGGTTGGTAGATAACACATTTCTTCGAATTTTCGGTTCTAGAACATTTCCTCACGATGTTTTCCTTCACCGTTTTGAGAGCAGTGAGCAATTCGAACCCACGACCTACAATTCGAAGTCGCGGCCAATACCACTGGGCCACCACTGCTTTCTTGCTGAGCCGATGATTTTTCTAATATTATTATCCTTCTTTATTTAAAACTACAAAGAGATTATGTTAGTACATTACTGCCGCGGTCTGTAATGACTACTTTGCTGGTCGCGCTGATGATGGCCGACAGCGCAGCGTAGCGCAGCTCCAGGCCGACACAGCGCGGTCAGCGTGCAGCACTTGATGGACGAGCTGAGATAAAGGCCGAGGCCGTAGGTCGAGGCCTTTACAGCGAGGACAGCAAGGGCTGTAATGATGGCCAAGCTGGAAGGCCTAGAGCGTAGCTAGGCTAGCTCGAGGCAATCATAGCGTGACCAGCGAAGCAGTCATAGTGGGCCAAGGCTTGTATAGTGCTTTACTCAAAAATGCTAGTACCTAATCTAAATAAAACCAGCAAGTAATTTCAATAATTAACTAGAAATTTAATTAAAATGACAATTATGAAAAGTACAGTTACTTAAATTCAACACCGACTTTCCCGATTTGCGATAATTTTAATGCGGTGTTTGACTGCTGTATTATTTCTTCATTTATTACGCAAAAAAGTCATTAAATAAAAATAAAATTTTCGCTGAACCGCGCTTTTGTTACTTCTTTGTTTTTTTTTTTTAACAATGGTAGTTGGAACTATACAGCCAAATATGGAATAAAATCTTTTTGTACCTCTCTATAAATACAAACAGCTGCGTTTTAAATAAAATCTTTTTGCATTTGATTTTTTAAAACGTTGAAACGTCAAAATAGCGGCCGGCAATGTTTTGTCATCTATGAAAATATTATGTATGTAAGGAAAAATCTGCATCTTTTTAAGAAAATAAGTGATAGACATAATTTTAATACTAGAAATAAAGATAAAATAGATCAACCATTTTTCAGATTATCCAAAGTACAAACATCTTTTATGGGGTACTGTGTTAAATGTTATAACAAAATACCTTGTGATATATTACAATTAACTGAAAGAAAATTTAAAACGCATATTAAAAGTACTCTTTGTAAACAAGCATATTACAAATTAGAGGATTATATCCTAGATAAGAATGCTTGGAAACGTGCTGGTCTAGCTCCATAGGACAATTTTGAGTCTAGACAAAATCAAACTGGTTGCTAATTTAATTGTGTAATTAAATATTACTACATTTTTTTTTTTTTTTTACTTTATGTGATTACTTGAACTCACACACTGACGAATTAGTATCACTTGTAATTTTTTTAGGAATATCGTATAGGTTTTACAATGCTTGTAAATATGTGAACACCATGTATCCATTACATAATTATTTTTTCTATCATTGCTTCATTTTTATTTTTACCTATTGTGGTATATAAATCTTATTCCAGGTGCATCGTTTTCACATATAATTATATAATTAATGTATACAAAATATTGTAAAACATTTTAAAAGAGTAACGGTGGAGTTTCTTGCCCATTCTTCTCCATACGAAAACTACCCTTTGGAAGGGGCGACTAGAATCAATTCTATTTTTTGTTTTTGACGTTCAAAAGTGCCTTTTTGTGCCTAATTGAAATAAATTATTTGACTTTTGACTTTTTTGACTTTTTTGCCGGCCTGTTAGAGCGACCAGCAAAACTTTGCCGGCCGCTCCTTGAAACAGAACGGCAAGGTCGACTTTGCTCAAACAAGGTTGTCAAAATAATGACCACATTACATGCATTTTTGAGTAAATTTATTTTTCCTTTAAGATATTTACAAAAGTAAGTCTTATTCCCCAAATGATGGTAGGAAGATTTGCTTTAAAACGAGCGCTTTTTACTTTTTTTACAGCAACTTTACGGCCACGCGAGGCTAACAAACAGCAAGAGTTTGTAGTTTACCGCCTGACCTAAATACTTTTATTTGTCCTGCACGCTTTTGTCGCGTATTCTTGAAATAATTAGCATAGCGTAGCAAAAGGAAGCTTGTGTTGGATAACTAGGTGGAAAGAAATAGTTTTTAATAACTGATCTTATTTTTTTAGTATTACCTATCATTTTTAGGGCGGCACATAAGTATTTTATTAGTAAGTAGTTTTTTTTTAAAATAGATTGACGATTTTAATCGAAGCCTTAGGTTTATGAATAACATGAAAACCTGCCTAGGTATTTATTTATTTTTAGCATGTTTCAGTTAACTCGTAACTGTCCAAGTTATTTCCCCAAGTCAAAAGTTACGAAAGATTCAACCTTCACTAACTCTGCCTGCCACCATAAATTAAGTGTGGCAGATCAATTCCCGTTTCTTTATTATTGCACCCTTTACACTGCTTCCTTACGACTTGTGTGTGTCGTAGGAGAACAAACATATGAAGTAATATGTAGTAAATATAAATAGCTGTGCGGTATTGACCATGAAGTTGAGATCATCATAATTCTCGGAATAACCCGCTCGCACCTTGTGCTCCCGAGACAGACACGCGGCAAAATGCAGGATGATTTAAAAACAATGCTTCTTATAAGTAAAATAATAATAAGAATTATGATAAGTTAGCTCTAATGTCTTAGATCGCAACCGATTATCAACATTGTTTTTTGTTGATCAAAGTACCTATTCTTTCAGGATTTTTAGGAGGAAAGTACCTAATAAAAAGCTGTTGTTACTTACCAAATAAATACGCCTCTTCACATAATCAAAACTGTCGCTAATAAGTGATGTTAACTTCATTTTGAAATAATACTTTCAAAGAAACTTTATTTACAAAACCGAAACAATTTTTATTTTAAACTTCAAAGTTTCGAAATTTAAATTCGTATCGAATAGAGTAATCATTTTCGCGCTCTTCTTCGTTTTTTTTTTAATTCACTGTGTCTTTGGCTCTGACAAGAAATGCCATGATGCCAGTGGTCGCGATGTTGGAGCCGTAGCGTGCAGCATGTGACTGCCGCGATACGTGCGGCAAACCGGCCGGCCGACGGGAACGTGTCGCCAAAACCCGCGTTGAGATTTCATAGGTCAACGCATTTTAATCCCCGCGGACGCTCGTTAGATAGGCGTAGGAGTTTACATGTAATTCTAATTAGACTTATACGCGAAAGGAAATACCGTTTAATTAAATTAACTTGATAACATTGAAATATATGAAATGAAATGAAATGAAATTGTTTATTCTGTAAATAGGATATCGAAATCACTTTTACACGTCATATAAAAAAAATGATTAAAAATAAGCTAGATGAGTTCGGCGTTTCCTATCTGACTACTCTGAGAAGAAAGGCCAAAACAAACTCAGAGGTCGCTTTTATAGTCCAGACATAATCTTGGTCAGGCCATATGAGGACCATGTAGATAAGTGTCTGAAAAGGTCTTTTGAGGAAAGAACCACACAGATTTGAGTGGACCTATCCAGTCAGTGCAAGCATTTGTCAGTAATCGTGGAGCTCAACTCAGAACTTAAGGAGCTCAACTCGACGAACAATACCAAAGAAAAGACATTTTGGTAGGCCGCATAAACTACTCAAACTGCCAGACCATCACTAAAACTAGCAGAGAAATAAAAACAATATCCACATAGTCCTCACATTCACAATAGTATTAAAATAATATAATAGGTACTTTACAAAGTAATCATGTCATTTTGAATATAATTTTCAACAATGTCAATGTGTTTATAAAACTAGTATATGTTGATTTTACATAATAATTAAAATGTCTAGTTTTATGGTTTTATCACAAGGCTTAGCAAAGCGAGCAGTTCAATCCCAAGCTTTTTTATCTTCTAAGTAAGTCTATCTATGTATAATAAATCTATAACCTTGGCAATTCAAAAGTGCCTGTTATAATTTGTAAGTAGGTAATAAATGCTTTGAGTTGAGTTAAATTTATGTAAGCAGTAGGTAACCATACCTAAATCTACGACTAAGACTAGGGTAGCGTTGCAAGACGTCCCGATTTTGGCGGGACCTCCCGATTTTTAAATCAAAACAAATGTCCCGCGCGAGACAGGCTCAGTCCCGCTTTTTAACCGACTTCCAAAAGGAGGAGGTTCTCAATTCGTCTGTACCTATGTTTTTTTTTTTTTTTTTTGTATGTTTGTTACGCGATTACTCCGCCAATTATGAATAGATTTTGATGATTCTTTTTTGTTTGTTAGATCATACTTCAGAGGTGGTCCCATATAAATTTTATTAACTTTGCTTGGGTAGTTTTTGAGTTAGCTTCAATTATACGTATTTTTTCCCACTTAGTATGTAGATGATAACTTCTTGTCACTGTTATTTACATAGTACTAGGTAGTGGTATTCGAATTTGTGTGGGGTAGGTACCACAACTAAAAAGTGAAAAATAAAAACTTTTTACAAAAAAAAAACAACCGTCTTCAAAAAAAAACACTACAAAGTGAAAAATAACTTTAATTTCGGAAGTCGGTGACAAAGAACGAAAATTCAAAACCAAAGACACCGACTTCCGAAATTAAAGTTATTTTTCACTTTGTAGTGTTTTTTTTTGAAGTCGGTTGTTTTTTTTTTTTGTAAAAAGTTTTTTTGGAATAACTCGACTGTGCGTGCACTGCGTGCAGTATGCTAAGGAAGCGCGGCCGGATGGCACAGACAAGTGTGGACTGGCCGCCCACCCGGCGCGTAATCTCACTAGCTCCTTAGATTATATTATTTAAAACACGAAATTTTTCTAATAAATAAATCTTTTATTGACTTTGATTTTTGCTTTTTTTTTTTATTCAGAAGACTAAGAAGACTCGACTACCTAACGATAGGGTAAATCTGATTTAAGATATCATATTTTTATTGTACATTTTCTATGGCTATTTTTGGTATCTATTGTCACGTAAACGTAACTTAAAACTCAAATAAAAAGATAAATATTTAAAAACTTCTGATTATATACGTTTTTTACTATGTCCCGCTTTCGACGAAAGAATCCCGCTTTTGTCACTCAAAAAGTTTCAAAATCCCGACTTGGCAAAAAAAAATCTGGCAACGCTGGACTAGGGGCTCTTAGTTGGGCAGGGTAGTTCCGATTAAATGCTTTTAAGTTTCTAATGGCTTAAATCTCCTTTCACTGGTGTTTTACTAGGTTTTGTACTGTAGTCTGACAACTGGAGATAGGTATTTATCCTTTAAAAATGTATAGAATCATCATATTCATCAACAAATTAAGGACCTGTTATTCTGTACTTTTCTAATCTGTGACTGAACAGTTGACCAACTGACTCGCTATCACTAGCACAGACTAAGAAGTACTCTCGGTAGTGAGCTGGTACAGACGCCAGCACATCAAGCTACCCGAAACTGTCAAATTTTTCCAATCAACTTTGAACCTTACAATTCAGCGATAAAGTTGAAAATCTATTAAATAAATTTGACAGATTGTAGTAGCTTGATGTGCTGGCGTCTGTACCATGGATGCTGCGACTCGTTTGAGGTGAACCTAATGCTACCGGCTACGGCTACATTGTCGTGCGTGACTCGTGATAGAGCGAACTACACTTCGAGCGCGGCGCGCGAACATAACAATTTATTTCTAACAGTTCGATTGTAGCATTTGCACACAGATTACAGTGGTTCATGTTTAGCGAATAAATTACTCTTATTATTATTGAATTGTACAGTAAGCGCTCAAAAGTGCATGAGCACGCTAAGAGTCGTATTGCTGTGAACACGCGGTATAGCTCGTACATTTGTATGTGTAAGCAACACGATACACACACCACAGATAACGCAGTTTTGCGCTACACGAAACAACAATATATTTCCGTCGCTTTAAACATGCTAGCACACACGCACTATGCGCGTGAACTTGACCAGTTAATGGCATTGCTAAAATTCGATAGTTACTTAACAAGCGCAGATAGCAGAAAGCGTTAAGCGTTGGTATGGAATTCAATCTGCCTCAGGTTCTAATCTCGTGAAACACAGTGCGGTTTTTTGCAAATATTATTATTTTTGTTTTCGATAATAATATTTTTTAAATATTGCTGCTTTTTTATGTTGTTATTGCAATAAAGGCTTTAGAATAAAAAATGCGTGATATTATGATAACTAAATTAAAAAATATATGTTTATTCGTTATATTTATTTTACATAAGTTAATAAACTGCTACAATTATTTATCATTACTTCAGCTGAATAAGATGTGAAATAGATGTCAAGAAACTTAGAAGCAGTTTGTATTATTTAGACATATTTAAATTATGAAATATTTTAAATTTTTAATGGACCATAAATATTAAGCTTTGATCATGGTCGAAGTAATTAAGTAATAAATAAGAATATTAGACTACTTAAAATGTAAAAAACTACTTACAGAATAGGTAATTTTAAGGTTAAATATGGGCAGTTTGTTTATATTTTATTTGTATTAATTATTTTACATTTTATTTGACTTTAGTAAATATTGGTTGTTATTGAGGTTAAAGCTTAAGTATTCATTTTCTTTACGAAAAGAAGATTGAAACTAAACCTCAAATTTTTATCCTAAAATAATACTATTACTAAAATAATATTAAACAATTTCGGTATATCTGCAAGAAATACGACAAACACCCTATTGAAACGTGCTTAAAAAATTCGTTACCATAAATTCATGCAATAACGAATCTGTTGTTTATTAAGTTGGTACGGTCAATATTTTAAGGTCAAAAACGGTTTTCTAGCTGGTCTTCAGTGATGCAAGCCTTCAGAGTGCACGGCGAACGGTTCATAATGACGTGTTTTTAATAATTCAGCAAAATGTCTCGTTGGTATGAAACCATTTGTTTCATTCACCATTTGACGTCGCTGCTACTCGATAATAAGCCCCTTCCTCATATCTCTTAACCCTCACAGTATTTCTCTAGAACAAAGAAAAACATTGTTTTTATTACACATAATACCTTATTATTTATTATTCACTAATCGAATTAAACCTCACAATGAATTTAAAACTTTAAAGGCATCTTCTGTCTCAACAATACCTCTGTTCTATCAACAATACCCTTGATTAAGATTTATGTTTAGTAAAATATGAAATATATTAATGATAACACTCACACTTAGTCCGGTTTCATTAGATATTCACTTCACTTTTACGCAGCGCAATAATATTCTCTGATCTGATCTGATCTCTTCAATATATTTTATGCCTGCTTTTTGATAATAATAACCACAACACTGCGCTAAATACTCGTCACCAATATTATCCACGAACCAAAAAAGTTCTATTAATTGAATACTCGTAACAAACTGCATCTACCCCACAGAAATCGAAATAATTTACTTAGTTTTTTGTGGTCTACCTGCTAAACTTTAATATTTATGTGAACAAGACGAATGAAACTAAAAACGAATGATGATTATTGAACTAGTCATTGGTTGCAGACAAAGTTAGTGTGTGTGTGTAATGTGCGTGTCTACAGTATTGTAACAACTTATAGAAGAAGGTCGTAAGTCAAACCGAAGCGTCAGTCTATTGCTTTGTGAGATTGCTCATGGACTTTTGGTCGGCACTGTACATACCTAGATGTATAAATACATTGAATAAGAATTTCCGATATTTTAGTTCCAAACTTCCAAAGCTTGCTACTACTTGGATGTTCTGAGTAGTATCACAGGAAATAATAATACTAGTACTACCTCGTAGAGTATATAAAACAACTAAGTAGTTGTTCTATCATACTATAGGTTGAGATTTCTAGGTATGGGCGTTATTTAACGTCACTAGTTACAATAACTGGCTACGGGGCATGTAACGGAATAACTAGTTTCGAGTCACACACAAACAAGTGATTTTTGTAACTAGTTCCATCACAATGCAGTGATCGAATGAAAAGAGTGAAACGAAACAAGCTTGTGTTATGTAACGTATTACGTAGGTAACCATTTACATTTTCGTTTCGCAAATCACAGTAACACTTCAATGAGAATAGAATTTGAAAAATAACTGGTTACTAAAATCACTAGTTTTCAAAACCGGTGACGTCCTCGAAGTCACTAGTTACGTTACGTTTCACAAAAATCACGTAACGACCCACCCCTAGAGATTTCTGTTAACTTTAATAAAGACCCAGGTTCACACTTGACCGAATTTAATTTATCGTAAGGTTGTCAGTACTGAAGCCAAGCAGATTTATTTCGTGTAACAAGGTGATTATTGTTAAAAATACGGATTAGTTTCCACTATCAGCTCTGGAACGTAACTCATTGCTGTCAACAATGTGATTTTTTGGAATGTTGGCAGTATTGGACTACGCAATGTTTGATTTGATTGATGTAATAGGCGGCGCGCTTCTCCAGGTGTTTTTCAGTTTATAAACAAAAATGATTCGGTAATTGAAGTTTTAAGCCAGCTCAGTGAAGTGAGAATCAAGCTACAGTTTGAGTTATATTTTATTTATTTCTGAAATCATGGAACCCCCATCGCCATGGAAGCGGCCAAACGAAGTAATGAAGCTGCACAAGCTGAAAAAGCGAAAAAAAGCGTTACAGGTATGTAAACATTTAAATTTTTTTATTTTCCTAGTGTACTACAATTAAATAAAAGTAAATAAAATGAACTGTAACGCCAAACATACCATGGCGTTTTTTAATAAAAACAAAACACAAACGAAGCTTTAATCTTGAAGAATCTTGCTTTGAAAAAACCTCATTGTTTGAAAATAATCAAAAAGAGGTGGCTTTCATATCTAATAACGTAACTAGATTACAAAAAAACAAAAGACAGGCCACTAACCCAATAATTTAAGCATTGGGCACTAACCTAAATAGCTTAGAATAATATGCAGGACATGTCTTCTTTTTATAACAGCCACTGTCATCAGCGACTTGTACATTTATTCCTAAACATGCACATAATCCTGTGATGGGTATAGCATCTATTTTTACAGACAGACTTCCCCCTCATTACCTGGTGTTTATAAATACCTAACCCAAGAGACTTAAATGATACCAATACCCCTTTTAAATTTGTTGTCATTTCATCCATCCAAGTAGTTTATAATCTTTTAGTATTTAAAGTTTCTAACTAAATGCTTTGTCTCTAGGAACGCATGAAACAACCTTCCCAACCAATTGTAGAAGCATCAAGCAGCCAGAAACATGTTGATTTAGATTTCTCAAGAATCCTAGAAGGAGAAAAAAGGAAAAATCCATTTTCAAAGTGAGTTTTATTTTAAGTTATAAACCTTATCTTGATCCATAGGCTTCCATTATTTGCTGCAAGCCTGCTCCTTTTTGTTTAAAAACTTAGAATTATTAAAACTCGAGGCTCAATAACAGATTAATTAAGAAGTCATAATCGTGTTCCCATCTGAAATATGATGTTACATAAACTCTCCTTTAGCAAATTTGCCTTCCCCTTATTTTTGTTTGTAAAACAACTTGTTGAAGTTTTCTGCTCATCTTGTGTAAACTTCAAAACCATAAAAAACAGTGAATAAGTCCTGTATTTCACAATGCTCTTTGTAGAAACAAACCACTACAAAATAAGAAGCTAAAACTAGAAGAGCAACTAGATGAGTCAAATGACAAGACTCTGGATGCCTTACTCAATATGTCGGCAAAGGTTGTTGAGAAGCCAGCGAAGGAGTTGGACAATGAGAAATTGTCCACATTCTCCAATCTCTTACAGAAGTTCACTGCTGAACATTCAGTGGAACCTGTGAGTATGATATGAATAGCTTCACTGAGTTTTATTTAGTGTCTGGATATTATTTAACCTAATATTATATACAGGTAAAATTCTTTCACTGATTGATAGCTACACCAGGGATGTTACGGAGCTTCGGTTCCAGTTCCGAAAGGTCGGAACTTCCGATTAATTTTACACCGCCGATTCCGACTTCGGTTCCGATAATTTTGAATCGAAGCCATACCGAAGTTCGAAACACAGTGATGCACGTGACTAGAGCACGTACAAACAAATTTTAACTCGTCGCCGGTGTCTTTTATACTCGCTCGCGCTCAAAGTCTCAGTTTATTGTTTTGTTTGTGGATGTTATCGCTAATATTTGACTGATTAAAGGGACTGAATTATATTTCAATTGTTTCATTAAGCCTTCCCATAACACATCTTTCTTCTACTTCCACCTTCGACTCCGGTTCCTATTCCGATCAATATAATTTTAAATCTCCGATTCCAGTTCCGGTTCCGGTAATTCGACTTCCGTAACATCCCTGAGCTACGCTATACACCGTGAAATTTGAATCACAGTTTTGCTACAACAAACGTTATTCAGACCATGGTCTACACCATTCTACAGCATCCAATAAAAAAAAAACATAATTGGTATTTGAAAAAACACAAAAGACAAAGTTTAAAATGTCAAGATTATCTATTGCTTACTAAATTTCGTTTATGGAGGTACATTTTCTTGTAAACAATGCTGTGTCCCATGCGTGGTGTCTGTGTTGTAGGGAGTAACGATAACCTTGACATTTTAAACTTTGTTGTTTTTGTGTTTTTTCAAAAACCAATTATGTTTTTGAAGTGAAACTTCTTTAGAATCGTAGTGATTTCAAACCGGATGCAACGGAAAAAACGACAGGTAAGAGACACAAATACAAAAATGTGTAGGATGAAGCCAGGAAAGAATGAGACAGAAATATCCCATACTTCGTAGCGTCCCCACTCCCGTCTTCTAAGCATAGTCGCCTGTAATTTGTGAGCCAGAGCGAGAGAGCAGATATTGCATACTGTTTAATACGTGCTTGTATTTGAGCATTTAACGTGTGTTAGTGTATGTGAAAACTACGTGAGCTACTGTACACTGTATGCGGCTGCGTATTACAGCTTTTTAGTAAGATGTCAGCGTGGTGTGTTATTATTTAACTGTGTGTTTGTTTATATCTTGTTGTGCTAAATAATAAATTTTTATAAGATGCCGAAAACTAATGCCGAAATGTGTCGTCAATATCGACGCAAAAAAAAAGAAAATAAAATTGAAATGAAAAAAAATCCAGGAAAAAGTTCAACAGAACGTAGTCGCGAGTTTCGTGCACGTAAAAAACAATTATTGAACAATCAAAATAGATGTTCAAATATAAGTGTTAATGTGACTGATGTAATAAATTTCGCTTAAGCTAAGTTCCCGTAACGAGAGCCGCGATTTTTAAGACCATTTTACGTACAATTTTCTCTATGATTTATGGCTTCAAACCTCTACTTTTTCTATGAAATTTGCACATAACAGAGCTTAGGTACATAATCCTGTCTTAGTATACATATCAATTTTTATGGTATCTTCAGTAACAAAGGATTTCCTAGAACATTAACTGTCTAAAATTAACTTTGGTACATTTTCACTATATAAAACTGCTAATATCTTCAAAACCCGTGGGTCGATTTATACAATTCAAACGTGACAAGTGTTTTTACACCTAATCCTCTTATTTGGAACTAAAATTACGTTAATATCTCCATAAACAAAAAACCCCATTTTCAAGTTACGTAATTATACTGAACATTTTATTCAAACATTAAAATTTATACAATTTGCATCTTTACTTTATCTTATTAGATTCTAACAAGGAAACTAATAACTAAACTCAACTAAAGAACTAATTAGAACATCATAAAACACTTAAATCTAACTAGAAACTACAAAAAACTTATACAAAAATGGCAAAAGCTCACCTACACTCATTCATCATTTGTTGATCATTTGTTGAAACTGAAAATATGGAACTTGAGCAATAGATTATGTAACATATGTTAAATAAAATATAAAATATCTTTTAAAATTAATCAAAATACTTTCATTTTTAAACAATTAAACTTTGTAATTATCCTACCCTTGTTATATATATTCATCTCATTCTTTTGTCGATTTACTGAAGTTTCACTTCTATCGTGTGTGAATCGCACACACACCTTTTTTTTTTTTTTATTGGATGCTGTAAAATGGTAGTAGACCATGGTCTGAACAACGTTCACACCCCAATTTTTGCTGACAATAGTCTTCTTAAAATCTGAAATAAAACTGCAATTAATATCCTTTATCTAACAGGTCTTACATGGAAATAGGAAGTAGGCATTTATGTATTGATATTGATAGAAATAAGTATTAATAATGAACACAAGTAACATAAACTTTTCAGATTCCAGAAAAGAAATACAAACATTTACCTATTGACTGGGCTTTAAAAACTAAGGTAAGACTGATGTCACCAAAGCCTTTTGCATGGACTTCTAAATTGAAGGCTAGTGAGGAAGCATCAGGAATTACTGGGTAAGATATTACAATTTAATTTAAAAGTTATTTATTATTAAAGACAAGCTGTGTCTGGGACGATAATAATTTTATTCCGACGAAATAATCACCTTTATCTGAAATGTAGACAAAATCCGTCATACTCATTATTCTGATCAACCCATTGACGTGGTGATAACAAACGTTTTATCTAAATACAGATGGTTTATAATAAGTAGCTTATCATTTTTTATCAAATTACTGCACAAAACAAGTGATTGCATTTTAGAATGCAACACCTTTATCTGCCTTTTTTATGTACCTTTTTTTTAAATAGTTATTTTAACCTTCATTTTTATCACTAAACTGATAGATATGTGTTGCTTGAGAGTTGCAACACTTATTCCTAACTCGAGGAAGCCCTGATAAAGAATGGTCTTTTTTGGGGCTGCCATTGTAACATTTGACCTTAAAAAATGCTGATTCTCAGCCTAATTTAAATCATTTTTCTACTAGATTCGTCCGCTGCCTCGACACAACCGCATCACCAACCCTCGACACATCTCCCCGCGCGCGGTTCCACCAAGCGTGCCTGTACTGGCAACACCCACACCTTCCATGGTTGGACCTGTACCCCCGGTCTTCAGGGAAGGTCGCAGCCACCAGCTTCATGGCAACCAATGAGGACGTCAAGCAGGCCTTGCATAGAGAGTGGACAGAAAGCTTTAGGTCTTTGTTTCAGGTGAGAAAAATAACTAGAACAGCCAAACACAGGTAATCCAGGCCGTATAAAATTAGGTTATTTTTAAATTTCACCCTATTTTTTATAATATTAAAATAACACTGATGTTTAACCTAACCAGACTAAGCTTAACTGTCTATTGTTTTTGTTAGGCTTTGTGGTCGCGACCGCAGCTTTATGTAATCCATACAGAGCTCATTGTTCGCTGCATCGCATTCGTAACTACATCAGGCTGCAACAATGCGTCCGCGAGTAAAAAATGTACTCTGTGATCCTCGCCCATAAAGCGCAAACCAAAACCGATGTAAATGTGGATGATATTTTAAATGGAAATACTCGTTTCGCACACAATATTTACTCCATAAAACATCAGCTATATGCCAGTGATTGTTCTGTGAGTGTTTTTGTTATATGTATGTATGTATACTTTCATATGCATTTAGTAAAAAGCTGTTATTTTGACATCACAAAGAGACACTTCATTTTTTTTTATTTGTATAGATTCAATATCTATCATTTTCTAAAGAATAGTTGTAAAAAAATCGTGTAGAATCGAATACACTAACGTTAGTGTTAGGTTAGGTTAGCAAATTCACCAAAGGGAACGGCCTTTGCTGAATTGAGCAGTAACCTTGTTTAAATAACTCCAAAATATATCACAATTTCAGTTGCTACGCGCGCTACACTGTCCGTACTTCTACGTGTGTGCGAACACGTTCACGTGTCTATTCCGCGCAGCTGGTCTGTGCGGAGTGTCGGAGCCGTGCGCGTTGATCGCGCCCACCACAAGAGGTTTCAGGCAAATTTTGCGGCAGGAAGGTAAATAAATATACTACTGCGGTCATACTCTTCCATCCAGAGTTTCAGAATTACCTTTGCTAGAATTTAGTTTGTATGAAACTTGTCTCCCCAACGATCGGCTACCATGTGGTGCATAACTACCAGAATACTCTGACTTAACATGCCGATATATGCCAGCGACCTTGAGTAGTTAGCTTGCGTGTTCTGTGCTAAGCTCACGCAACGCGTCGTACGTCCAGCCAGTAATAGGACTCGCCCATTTAGAAGTGCTGTCCCAAATTAGACGCATTATTAATTTATTATACGTAAAACAAAAGGTATTCTAATAAAACACGTATTCTAAAAGATACATAATTAAATAAAAAGTAAACTGGTGAAGGTTTCAGAAAAGTAGGTACGCTTGATAGTTTTTGTGTGATTCTCAGTTTTTATCCGCCTTAGACATAACTTTACAAATTAATTACACTATGTAATTTAAACATAATCTAAAATATTCACAGATTAAGTTATTAAGAAAATGCACTAATTTAACATATTCTATTTTTTCCAAATCATTAACACTACTCGTTTAGGCGTGATCTTCAGTATAAAATCAATAAAAGTCTCTTAGCCGATGTTCGCACTAGGGGTTTCGAATACCGGATTTTTTCAATACCGGTATTAATACCGTATAGAAAATTTCCTATACCGAGATCCCGGAATCCCGGTATTGAAAATTAAGATTTTAGAATTTAGAAATCAGACTCTATTTTTTTACCTAATATAGTTTTTTTTATTCAACAACTAATAAATTTCACAAAAAAAATATGAAACACTGTTTTTGAAATATAAAATTACTTTTTTAATAAGTTGCAAACAGAATCTCTTAACAAAAATAACAAAATAACCTGACACATAGTATGAGAAAAGTACCTATATAAAATAAAACGATTAAATTTGAATAATCAGTATCTAAGTAATTACAATTTAACGAACTATTTATCTTTGTTTTTATAAAATAGATCTCTTAATCAACATACAATATTATTTACTAAAATCACAAAAAAAGAAAAAACACATAAAATCAGTCAAAATTGTTCATGGTGCTTTTAAGGCTCTTTCTTCCTGACTTACTAAAGCTACTACTGAGTGGAACATAGTATCTTGAGTTATAAAGTAATATCATACATAATAATCTCTTTGAAATCAACAATTAAATAATAATATAACATTTTTTAAACTTAAATCAAATAAATCAGTCACAAATTCATAATTTTTTCGGCTCTTTCTTCCTGAAAATGAGTTCGTAGAAAGGAAAGAGCATCTAAACTTTTATCTAAGAGCGAGTTTCTTAAACGGTTGCACATGCTACCGAGGAACTAACTAACTGTCTAAATAAACCACGAGATAATCAAAATACGCAGTTTTTAAAACTTACCCAAATAAAAAATTGATTGGAAATATAATGTGCAATAAAAATAAATTGTTTCACTGTACTGATAATTAAAATCATCAATACCGGTATCCCGGTATTGGATATTCAATACCGGTGTTAAAAAATGTCCGGGATCCCGGTATATTAGCTTATACCGGCTTATACTAGCAAAATTCAACTTTATTTTTTACTGAGTCTTATAAATAATCCTATCATACTTCTAACAGACGTAGAATACACAATGCCACTACGACCAGACAGCAAGAAGAAGCTAAACACCTCAGACGAGGACAAACCAAAAAACGCATCCTTCGACAGTTGCTACGATACCATGGACGGCAAGTACACGCAGGATGAACTGGATAGGAAGGAGGATGAGGATGAAGAGGACCCTGACGAGTTCTTGTCACAGATGGGATTCGAAACTGAAGTTATTAAGAAGATTAATCTCACACAGGTAATTTTTATCAATAGCTTGTCCAATGCCGATTACTATAATATACGGACCGTTATTAGTTATAATTAAGACTCTTGTATCATTACCTTTAATGAAGCAAATACCTCATAGCTTTGTTGCATAGTAGACTCTTCCATATGGAAGTAACTATCACAGGTAAAATTAGCTTACGAATATATTTATATATGCCTAATTTGGCAATAATGAATTTACTACAGCAATAACATAAAATAGCCTATTGCTTTGAGTTGACATTTAGTGCGCCTCTTACGCAGACCCGCTGCTGGGCGCTTCACCGCCCGCGTGCAAATAAAACCGGCTATGTGCGTGTCGGTCCACGCACAATGAAGGGTTCTATTCACAACAGGGGAATACCCTCTTAGAGATTACATATCTAAGGGCCGATTTTTCAATAATTAGATAACTTTTACCCTTCGATCAACAGTTGGTATTGTTGATCGAAGCTTTTACCTGAAGAATAAATGTGACGTATTGACAGATTGTCCAAACAAAAACAAACGGCGGAGAAAAGTTTACTAGCGATTGAAAAACCGGTCCTAAGTGGTTTGAACCTGCAAACGTTTGCGTTAATTTTCTATAAAGAACAATGTGGTCATTATGGAGATTTCTATGTTTGCCGCCCTCTTGAAAGTGCCGCCCTTGTGCGGTGCACGTCCTGCACGAGCGTTCCTGGCGGGCCTGTTCTTACGACTGTTCTGTTATGAAGCCACTTATTGCATATTATACCCACTTATTCTCTAATGGCAGTATTTAATCGAATCCCAAATAATTTTCATTTTGCTTTCCTAAATATTATTGAACATCTAATATAATGATTGCGCCTCTTTTATAAACCTTAAATAATTGCTATTTTGGTGTCCTAAATACACTAAATAGCCAAGTAACTGCGAAAAAGTTGGCTGTAGTGCTCGCCGGCTGCTGTCGTGGCACCGCTCGCTTCATCACGTACATCATTTGAAGATCAATAAGTTTTTATTTGAGGATCAATTCAATATTTCTCTTTATGCTAGTTAATTATTTATCCTACAGGCCCGCATAACCCACAGTGCAGAAAGCAGCGTAGACAGCGCTGCTGAATCACTAGTATTTGTCAGAGGGGCGGATGCGCAGGCGCTGTTCAACTTCCTCCTCAACTGCAAATCCATCGTCAGTCCCACCGGCCCGTTCGCCGGAGTGCCGCCTACGTTACTGTCTCCCACGGCCTTCCATGGAGGGACGCTGCAGTCGCTAAAAGTGAGTTAACCCTTCGCCGGAACGTGGATCCACGCGAGACACAATGGCTTTATAATTGTTTCTGTAATTACGGCATTCAACCGGTTAATAATGTATTTAGACAGCTTTTGCTCAACTGTTCTATTGTTAGTCCCCCAGACAGACGATCGCCGAAGAATACCGCTGGCATTGAAAGTTGGTAACAAATTAAAATCTTCTTTTCACTGGGCATTTCTAAACTATTCATTCACCAGTAGAATGCTATATTATCATCACTAAGTAACATAGGCTATAATTTATAAAGATATCATGCGGGCGTAGCCGCTGGCGGAAGATAGTCTTTAATAATTTCATGACTACGATAAAAGTAAAAAACTCAACATAAAGACACCTAACATAAAATTTGAAAATATTGATTTCATATTCAAACTAGGCTGAGAATCAGCACTTTTCGAACATCAAACTTACGTAAGACAGTCCCCCAAAACGCCCACCCTTCACCACTTCCTAGTGTTATTTATTTTTATGAGGCACAAAGTGAAATTATCAGTCATAGTGAGAAACAATTCTGTTATTTTATTTCCCAGGTCCGCGAAAACACAATACATTCCGATAGCAATAAGTACTACTCGATAGAGCTGAAAGGTCCAATTCTACCAACTACCCTACACACGTTGTTCAACGTTTTGAAGGCGAGTTCGTCGGCTCAGTTCAGCGCCACCTTCGCGCATCATCAGCCTACGTTGGCGTTCTCGTGGGCCGCTAGCAATATCGCTGAAGGTATGTAGGTTTTATTACAAAACATTACGTCTGTATTCTTTGAAGGAGAATAGACAGTGGGATAGCTGTACTACTCATACACTCACATTTCGCTATAGTTTGACCGAGACCGCTTCAGCGCGTTAGGAATGCGTGGCGAGGCGGGGGGCAACGTTGACGAATGAGCATACTACGCGCGGAACCTGTCTCGGTCAAATGAAAAACCTAATAACACTACCCGACCTGTGAACCGAATCCAGGACCCTATATTAAAAACTTGCGCTTGCGAATACTAGACAAACGACGAGTCGATCTTTTGTAAGTCTGATTTTAATACCAACAAATAATTGTACCTATTGCAGATGAATCATCCAAAGAAAACGAGCCTAACCACTTCGCCAAAGCATTCAACAAAGAGAATCTCTCAGATTGTGGGATCAGTGAGGAAATGCTTCAACATTTCTGCTCATCAGACCCCAATGTTATCAAGCCTTTAGATTGTGTCAAGTACAACACAGACGATGATACTTACATGTGGTGATATTTTTGTAAATTTTACTGTTTTGACTATTTTTGAATCGTATTCATATTGTGATCATGAATTAAATGGTATTTTTGTACATGTGTGTTGTATTATTTTGTCACGGAAAACACGAGCGCGCGTCATGTAACTTTTAAGTCAATGATATAAGGTTTCTATTGCAATGATTGCCGCGCGCTCATAAAATGCAACAACTTTGCAATCCTTGTTTGGTATAGTTTATTCCAGAAATCCCCACCGACAAATCTCTACCAGTCGAGATAGTAATTTTTTTTTTTCAGAAATTCCCACTATTTAAACGGTTAGGTTAGAACTGTGACCCCCTACGCACGAGCCGAGCGAGCGGTGTCGCGAGAGCGTCCGGCGAGTGCCAAAAACGACTAGAATGTTAGAAGAAAGGCTGAGTTTACTTATTTAAATAGTGGGGATTTTTGGAAAAAAAAAATTAATAATCGCCACTGGTGGGAGTTTCTGGAATATACCATTGGTATTGGAAGCCAATACAGCTGGGTTGGGTTAAAATTCACATTGTTAGATGACAGTGATATTTATTTATTTATTTTATTTTTTTACAACACCTTAAACCTATCTTTACAGGTTGCCCTAATGCGATAGTTAAGTCTACATATAAATTTATATACTTACTATAATAATAATAATAAATAATAAAAATGTTTATTTCAATTACAAAAGACATTTACATACATATTATCGGAGATCACCTTTTAAGCAAGGGATTGCTTGTGTTAGGAGACTCCGCGCTTCCACATAACATTATTACTAGTCACTAAATATAAATTAAATTAAAGAAAAACTATAATATTCTTAACTAAATTCCCAATAAACTAAACAAACATAACACCTAAATTTAACTTGACTATAACATAACACCCTAGAGGTTGCCAAAGTAAAGTCGTTCAGAGAACAAGAAAACAAGTCAATTTTATCAGCTACCTTGTTGAGCGTGCCCAGCGCGCGCGTCAGCGGTGCGCGCTGAAGCAGATTGGTGCGCGCGGACGGCACCACCAGCAGCGGCGGCCGCCGCCGCCGCCTGCTCATACTCATCTGGTACACACAGCCGAATTGCTTGTAGTATGGCAAGATTTGAAATTTTACCCCTCATTACATGGAACAAGTATGTGGCTAGTGCTAGTTCTCGCTTAATCTCTAATTTATAATATCCAACCATTCCCAAAATAAATAAGGTTGGATACAGCAACGGGTATCCTGGATATACTCCATGTAACCTCAAATACATAAATAAACCTAATATATTTGTTTTGTATCCGCTCCAGCATCGTACTGTATTTGGCTTCACTAGGACTCCAAATAACCGTGTTGTACTCGAGTGGCTCTTTAAAAGTGCTTCGTATAAAGCTCTTAAAGCACTCATGTTAGTGAATTGATTTGCCTGTCGCAAAATAAACCCCAAATTGCGGTATGCCTTTTTGCAAACCTCTACAACATGTTTGCGGAAGTGTAAATCCATAGTGAAACGAATGCCTAGATCTTTGACCTCCATGACTCGCTGAAGCGGTTTACCTTCAATGTGGTACTCATGGTGACTAGGGGCGCGGGCGCGGGTGAATGAAAGGATAGAACATTTCGCCACGTTGAAATAAAGTTTATTTTCCAGACTCCACTTGTTGACTCGATCTAAATCCTGCTGCAGTATGTCATGGTCGGCCTTATCCTTCACCACATGAATCAGCTTTAGGTCATCAGCAAAAAGCACGCAATTTGACTCATTTACCACTTTCGATAGGTCGTCCACCACGAGAATAAAAAGGAACGGCCCAAGATTACTACCCTGGCTGACGCCTGATCTCGTGTAATAGACCTCAGAAAAGCGTCCGCCACAGTCAACGTATTGACGTCTGCCGCGCAGGTAATCGGCGAAGAATTTAATAGTGTGCGGTGTGAAACCCATGTTAGCTAATTTCAACAGCAACACATCATTATCGACTGTGTCAAAAGCCTTCCGAAAGTCTAGGTAGGCTACATCCACCTGTAGTCCAGCATCAACAGCTGGCACCAGTTGCGTCATTAAGTGAAGCAAATTTCCGGTTGTACCCCGCCCATGACGAAACCCGTGTTGCGCATCAGACAAGTGTGCGCTCACCTGTGTGTATAAACAGCTGTGGATGGCTGCCTCGAATACTTTAGCAGGAGCGCATAAAACTGCCACCGGCCTGTAGTCACTTGCTTCCGTACCTCCGCGACCTTTCGGCACCGGCACCACTCGGCTAAGCTTCCAACGATCAGGAAATGTCGTTGTAGCAATGCAGATATTAAACAAGTGTAGTAAGGGTTCAACTAACACCATGCGGCTATCCCTAAGGATAAAGGGTGGTATGCCATCTGGTCCGACTGAGCGTTTTGGGGGCAAACGGGCAAGCACGCGGTACACCCCTGACGCCTCAAGACTACCGAGGTGAGCCCACGCGCCGCTCTGTGCTGCTGTTGTGCTCGCGGTCTCTGTGTTTAAGGTAGCCGGCTCGGGGTTATATACAGAGTGAAAGAAAAGTGCAAACTCCTGTGCGCATTCTTGGTCTGACAAGATTTATCCGTCCTTATTTAATTTATATTGGTTCGAATTCCCTTTTTTTGATCTAACGTAACTCCAGAAAGCTTTCGGGTCTGTCGCAAGATGATTTTGTACGCGATCCCGATACCGGTCGTGAGCAAATGCTGTCTCAGCCTTAACTCTTGTTGAGGATCAATGTCCGCACATCTGAATGTTTTATATGGCAATTATATTTTTTATCTGTAGTAGTAAGTTGACACTTGACAGTGAGAGTATAATAATAAGTTCTGTGGACACAGCTCGAGAAGATTAAAAACTGAGATAAAAAGATGTGCGCTAATTAATAATGTGAAACTAATAGAAGATAGAAATAAAACCAAGATATAATAAGAAACAGTATTTTATTAAACTAATTAAACTATAATAGTGGTAGCAGAGCGTGGTTCGCGCACGTGAAAGAGGAAAAATGGCGGAAAGTATTAAGATAAAGCAATTTGCCGGTGAAGATTTTTCAATATGGAAGTTCCGTATTTGCAGTATACTACGGGAAAATGAATGTTTAAATGCAATAGAAAGTAAAGACTTTGCAAGTGTCCTCGAGAACAAAAAACTTGAAGCTCGAGCTCAAAGCATTATCATAAGCGGCGTCGCCGACAGCCATATTGATTATATTCAAGAGGAAAATACAGCGTACAGCATGATGTATAAATTGGAGCAACAATTTATGAAAAAAGGCACCAGAAGTAAACTATTCTTACGACGGGAACTAAACAATATAAAATACAAAGAAGGAACGTCACTCGGAGACCATTTTGTTACGTTGTCAAAAATATTCGGCCAGCTAAAAGATGCAGGAAGCCCCCTGTCAGAGGAAGAAAAAGTTAATGTAATATTGCTATCCATGCCAGAATCGTACGAAGTTATTGTAACAACTTTAGAGTCATTACCAAACCTGACAGTAGACATGGTTAAGGACAGATTACTAGGAGAGGAAGAAAAGAGAAATAAAATGGGTTCACAAACAATGGAGCACCAGAGGAATTCTTTTTTGTGCTTTGGATGCGGCAAGCCAGGCCACAAAAAAATCGAATGCAGATCTAGACATCACCAGGGACCAGCCCGTGGACACGGACAAAATAATTCAATAGGCCAAGGACGAGGAAGTAGAGCGCCACGCCGGGCAGCATTTGGAAGCAGAAACTGGTCGCAAGGAAGAGGTCGTGGAAACCCAGACAGAAGACCAAGGCAAGGACAGGTACCTAACTATTCAGGGAATAATCATCAGACATATGCGGCATCATCAGAGAGTGATATTGCTCTTCTGGCTGACAATGAACAGAACCAAGGAGGTAGTGATCAGTGTGAAATAGTTTGGTGTGTGGACTCGGGGTCATCGGACCACCTTACAAATAACAAAAGTGCGTTTTATAACTACATTGGACTAAATACACCAAAAGTGATTGCTGCGGCCAAGAACGGAGTGAGTTTAATGGCTGTTGGAATTGGGAACATAAAGGCAAGATGTTATGTTGGTAGGAGATATATAGACTGTACTATTAATAATGTATATTATGTACCAAAGCTGAGGAAAAACTTGTTGTCTGTTGCTAAAATTGAGAGTAATGGTTATAGGATTGAATTTTTAAATAGTAAAGTTAGAGTTTACAAAAATGATCAATTGACAATGATTGGAAACAATGAAGGGTCTTTGTATACTATTCACATGCAAATTTTAAAAGATGAATGTAACTTAAGTAACAGTCATGATGATCAAGTGATGCAACTGTGGCACAGACGTTTTGGTCACCTCGGGTTAAAAAATTTAACTTTGCTTTCACAGAATCAAATGGTAAGTGGCATTGATGACTTGACTAAATGTAATAATAGTAACTCTGTTTGTGAACCGTGCTTACTGGGTAAAATGACAAGACAACCTTTTAACAGACAAGGACGTAGGGCAACTAGACCACTAGAATTAGTACACACTGATGTCTGCGGACCTATCACCCCACTAACTGAAGAAGGGTACAAGTACTTTCTGACATTTATAGATGACTATACTCATTTTGTTTGGGTCTATCTACTTTCTAATAAAAGTGAAGTTTTTGACAAATTTAAGCAGTACTATTTTTATGCAACTAACCACTTCAATATGAATTTATTAAAGTTGAGATCGGATAATGGCGGTGAATATGTGTCAAGGCAATTTCAGGAGTTTTGTTACAGCAAAGGAATCCAAATGCAATATACAGTGCCATACAACCCCCAGATGAACGGAGTAGCGGAACGGATGAACCGCACATTAATAGAAAAGGCAAAAACAGTTTTATTAGACTCACAGCTTAGTAAAGAGTTTTGGGGCCATGCAGTTTTGTTTGCAGTCTATGTTACTAACAGAAGTCCGACTGAAGGAAAACGTCAAACACCATCAGAGCTATGGGAAGGAAGAAAACCTGATGTGAGAGCTATGCGAGTGTTTGGGTGTGCAGCATATAATCATGTACCTAGAGAGCTACGACAAAAATTGGATAATTCAGGAAAGAAAATGATTTTTATTGGATATTTCATTTCAGGATATAAGCTGTATGATACAGAAACAAGGTCAGTAATATCAGCACGGAACGTAGTATTTGATGAAACAAAATCTGGACTTAATAATTATGTAAGATACGCACAGGACACAATAGAAGAGAAAGAAGATGAAATAAGAGAACAAGAAGAATTAGAGGAGGAAAGAGATGATGAAAATGTATCAACGGATAACATAGAGCAAAAAGTATCAAAGAAAAGAAATAAAGGAAAAAGGAAAGATAGTGAAGAAGAAGAGACACAAGAAATGGAGAATGATACAGACAAAAAGACAGAGAGTTTAGAAAGAGGGAGAGAAAAGAGAGAAATAAGAAAACCAGTATGGCAAAAGGATTATGAAATAGATTTAGACCAGGATAATACAGCATTATATGCATTATTATCAAATTACCAGGAGGTTCCAAATAATTTTGATGACATTAAAGGGAGAAAAGATGAGAAGCATTGGAATAAGGCAATAAATGAGGAATTAAAGGTTTTAAAAGAAAATGAAACATGGAAGTTTGTACCTGAACCACAGAAAGAAAAGCTACTGGATAGTAAATGGGTTTTTACAAAGAAAAATATAGGAGAAGAAGAGATATGTAAAGCAAGATTAGTAGTGAAGGGTTTTCAACAGAAGGATAAGTTAGAAAATACGTACTCACCTGTATTGAAGTTGCAAACCTTGAGAGTTCTATTATCGGTTGCTGCTCAGAAAGATTATGAAATACACCAGATGGATGTCAAGGGAGCATTCTTATATGGACGAATTGACGAGGCAGTTTACTTGAAACCTCCACAAGGATTGACAGTTCCAGAAGGCCAAGTTCTAAAATTACAAAAATCTCTTTATGGTTTAAAGAAGAGTCCAAAATATTGGTATGAGAAATTCACGGAAGTTATTACTGAATGTGGTTTTACTCGATCTCAAAATGACTATTGTCTCTATAGTAAAGGCAATCTCTATTTGATTTTGTATGTGGACGATTTACTGATAGTAGGGCCTAGTAAAACTGAAATTGAAAACGTCAAGAACTTCTTAAAAACTAAATTTAGCATGAAAGACTTAGGGGACAGCAATCTGACATATCTTGGTATCAGTATTCAGAAGAAACATGACGGTATTTATCTTAATCAATCTAAATATCTGCAAAAAGTTCTTGAATTTTATAACATGGACAATTGTAAAGGGACTAATTCTCCTATGGACTTTAATTTTAAACTGGACTTTGACGTATGTGAAATTGACATGACTTTAGAACATCAGTGCAGATCTCTTATTGGTTCTTTGATGTATGCTATGGTGAGCACAAGACCAGACTTAGCAACAGCTGTATCATATTTGAGTAGATTCCAGTCACAGCCAACTTTGAAGTTATGGCAAGCTTTAAAGCGTGTTCTTAGATATGTCAAGCTAACTATTGATTTTAATTTAAAATACTCCAAGTGTAAATATGAAAGCTTAACAGGTTTTGCAGATGCAGACTTTGCACGCGATAATGATAGGAAATCCACTAGCGGATATTTGTTCAAGTTATTCAATAATACAGTAACATGGAAATCTAAGAAGCAAAGTACGGTTTCGTTGAGTACAACTGAGGCAGAATTAATTGCTTTATGTGAAGCGTCTGTTGAAGCTTGTTGGCTAATGAAACTGTTGTGTGATTTTAACATTAAAATAAGTAATACTGTTATCTTTGAGGACAATCAAAGTACTATGAAAGTTGTAAAGAATCCAGATCAGAAACGTTTGAAACATATTGATGTTAAATTTAATTTTATTAAACAAAAGGTAGAGGAAGGATTAATAACTGTTAAATATGTATCAACCACAGATCAAATTGCAGACATTTTGACCAAGCCCTTATCAGGAGAAAGATTTGTAAGATTGTGTAGTATGCTTAACTTGTTGAAATGTTAAATAATGTAATACATTTATGTGCAAACATTGAGGGAGAGTGTTGAGGATCAATGTCCGCACATCTGAATGTTTTATATGGCAATTATATTTTTTATCTGTAGTAGTAAGTTGACAGTGAGAGTATAATAATAAGTTCTGTGGACACAGCTCGAGAAGATTAAAAACTGAGATAAAAAGATGTGCGCTAATTAATAATGTGAAACTAATAGAAGATAGAAATAAAACCAAGATATAATAAGAAACAGTATTTTATTAAACTAATTAAACTATAATAACTCTCGCTCGGCATCGGGCAAATGCCTCATAATCACTAGGGGATTTACTTACCTTGTACTTTTTATGAAGCCCGTATTTTAATTGAATATCCCTAATAATGTCTGAAGTATACCACACTGGGTATGTATATCTATTATTTTTAGAGTTTCCGTTTTTGAGAGGTACACAGGCATCAAAAACTTCAACGATTTTGTTATAAAAAAAAACTTAAAGCTATATCCGGATCGTTTAAACAGTAAATTTCACTCCCTCCAGTCTATTAATTCTAAAAGATAATATAATTGAGTTTGCTTTACTGAAGTTCCATTGCCTAGAAAATATCTGGTGAGATTCTGACTGTGCGTCTACCGTAGCGGGTGGTGGCAGTGGGGGCGGGCGTGACGAAATCCACAGTGACCTCGATATGTATTGAACCCAAGGCACGCACCTCTAGACTTTTCGAATTCATGTGCGTATTGTACAAATTATCAATTGCTTAAAAAACGGTGAAGGAAAACATCGTGAGGCAACCGGCCGGCCTGAGAGATATTTCTCGACGGCATGTGAAGCTAAGTCAGAGGCCCTTGGGCGGCTTTAAAAACTCTTGACACCAGGTTAGTTAGTCACTAACCACACGAAAAGAAGTAATGTAACTAAACATATCTAATCCAGCCATAAATCATGAGTAAATTGAGATGTTGGTTTTCGAATCAATGTTTAGTAGACAGGTGGCGCCATGTAGATCTGTTGTTTCTGTTCGTACTTTTGATTGTTTTGAATCAAATCATTGGTTTGTGTGACGACACTGGCCTGGCCATGATTGTTAAGTATAGTTCAAGAGCTAGATCGAAGATTTTTCGTAAACTCTGATGAAAAATTGCAACTAATTAGTGACAAAATTTGGGAGAAAACAGATCTTCGCTAGGTGCCCTAGCTTCTGAGATACAATTGGGCCAAGTTGGGGAGATGTTCCCCAGATCGGCTATCTATAAACCTTTATTACTTTTGAACCAGTGACCGACAAATGCTGATATTTGGCGACAAATTTCGACTAATTAGTAGGTTCAGCTCTTGCCAAGACGGGTTTCAGGGATAGGTCGTGAAAATAATACGAATGAAATCACTTAAATGATACGATTTATTCAATTTTCATTTTTGGTAAATTAAAAATAGTTTCTTAATAGTCCACAATCACTTACACAATAAACAAGATTCATACAGATCAGGATGAAATAAATAATATTGTGAGTTCTGCATCAAAATGACGTAGTATTTGTATATGTTACCTAACAACTGCACTAATTCGCTATAATTATCACTTCAAACCCAAGGTGGAACACGAATCTTGGAAAGATTACATCTAAAATATTCATCTATGTGACCAATTAGCCGCTCACTAAAACAAATAATTTATATTTTATTATTACATCAAACATTCTAGTTCATTCACAACATTATTGTAATTTACTACTCGCAAGTGTATGTTAATTATAGTAAATTATAAACTATCAATTGTCTATTTATGGGAAAAGAGAAATATAATACCTGCAAATTTTCAAGTTGAAATATGTTGTATAAGTTACGGAGCTTATGATTTCTGTAACAGAAAGAAAGACCCAAATTAAAACTATAAAATATTTTACAATACAAAATAACACTAAATTAATAACTTTGGATATAGATTATCGAGCGTCCATTATATTATTGATGTGTAACATTTTTCCTCTCGGTTTCCTGCAATCAAAATCGAAATAATAAAAATCTGTGGGAGTCATTTCGTGAAAAGGGACGGAAGTGTGTTACAGGAAGCCGAGGAAGCGCGCGCTATTTGATTTGACCAATGAGCGCGCACGGTGTTAAAGTTGGCCGTCAGAAACGACCTTGAAGAGGTCCCGTCCCTTTAATGTTCAGATGCGACTACTCGCACTCGCATATGCGAGGCTCGCTTGTTTTTTTTAAATTTATTTATTACCAATTTACATCTATCATTACTGTTGCTTCAATCTATAGGCAAGTCGCCTGCGTCATTATAGACGTGTCTTGTTTATGGTACTTACATTAGAGGAACCACTGGAAGCGGGCTGTCCGGGTACGGAGTACTGCGGGCGGAAGTTGGAGAAGTTCGCGGCCGCCGCCGCCGCCGGGGCGAAGCCTGGCAGCGACCCGCCCGACTGGAATCCCGCGGGGAACTGCGCCATTTGCGCTGCAATACATAATAACATAATTAATAACAGCGAATGTCCATGATTCCAAAAAGCTTAGAATGGACAGAAGCGTCATAGGAAGTAATAGATAGAATAAACTTACAGTTATAAATGTAGAAAAATGAAATAAAAAATAATAATAAAATATTTGTCTAGTTGCGCGTGCCGGATATACGCACTGCATAAAATGTACGCAAGTGCGTAGTAAAGTTGAAAAGGAAAAAAGCTGGTGACCGATCGTCACTAGTGCTGGCTCGAGATAACAAACAGCTTAATTATTACAGAGAAGATCTATTATATTACACAGTCAATGAAATAAATCAGGCTCCATGTAAAATATTGATATTCAGTTGCATCCTGTTAGCCTGGAAGCCGACTCTAACATAGTTGGGAAAAGTTTAGGCAGATGACATATCAGGCAGTTTGATCATGATCTATTAATAATTGAATATGTTACCAGCTGGCACCGGGTTGCCGGCCGTGGCGGCGAGGCGGGACAGGATGGAGCGCTCCGACATCTGCAGGCGCTGCGCCACCGGCGGGATGCGCGCCAGCGTGGCCGGCAGGCGCGACACGTCCGACTTCATGTCCGACAGCAGCTCCTCCAGCTGGTTCAGCACCTGCAGATAAATATGTTCATTAGTTACACCAAGATTACATATGATGGATCAAATTCAGTGGTTAACAATTGAGGTGTTTTACGACCAACAATAGGCTAATGTTGGTTGGTTATAACCTCATTAAAAGCCAATGCAACATTTAACTGTGCGCGCACATACTGGTTAAAGAATTTCACCTCCTCATTTCCGTGTAAAACATGGTTGAAAAAGCTGCATAAAAATTTATGATGCTGTTAGTCTTACCCGACTACGGCAGATTAGAAGTGTTATTAATCTCACTCTTTTAATGCAAGTATTATTGCTAGCGACTCCTTTATGTGCGGAGCGCGTGTTCAGCGACATGGCAGGCTGGTTCGAAGAAACATTCGCTCGAAGTCTTTTTATCACATACCTTGTGCAACACGGCGTTAGCAGGCTTGTTTCCAGCCAGCGACTCCTTGCTAAGATGCTGGTGCGACTCTGCGAGGCACTCGACCTCTGCGAAGCGCGCGTTCAGCGACATTGCAGGATGGTTCGGATCCTGGGTCAAGTTCAGGTACGCCGCGCGACGAAGTTGTTCTTCGATTACTAACGCTTGTTCTAGGAGCTGGGGAGAAGAGGTAGTTTGTGGTTAACTTGAGTAATTTTACAGAATATGGGTCAAATTGGTATGGCACATGTATGTGTATCATATCATAGACACGGGCCGACCGCCTGTTCCCATTTCGTCGCTGGGCATCCAATACCGCATATGTGATTTTTTTTTACGAAAATTATTTTGAAATGCTGGATCAAACGTATAGAATGAAATAAAACAAAAATCTCATTTTTGTAAAAAACATTCGCGGTATTGGATGCCGAGCGACGATTTGATATGTCTATGTAAATACAAACAGAGATTATACAAATAAATGGCATTTTGTTGAAGCACAGACACATCAGAGAGGAACTATCCTGATTAAAAATTTAACTGACTCCATTTCAACATCAACATCTTTATTAAACAACACCACAGTACACACGATTGTGGATTTTCTTTGAAGGTCCAACTTTCAGAAACAAAAGCTAAATCTTTAAAATTTCTATTCACTAATAAAATAAAACTACCCTCACCTTAAAACGCCTCGCCAGAAACTTATTCTTGATTTCCAAGAAATTCCCCTTCCCGACATCCATCTTGAAAGGCTCATTAATAATAGCGAAGCGCAGGTCATTCTGTATGTCCTGCCAGCGCCCATACCCGTGGGTCACAATACCGGCCAGCAGCCAGTAGTCGTGTCTCCTGTGCCATATCTCGTACTCGCGCCCGGGAGCCGCGGCTCGCTCCTCGTTGAGCCATAGCGTGTGCAGTTCTGTGAAGCCTCCGTCTGCGATGTTGAACATGAACTTGCGACGTTCCACTTTGAGATCTTCTTCCTCTTTTACTAGCACCACGTCGTCATCCTCATCGTCCTGTAAGGTTTTTGTAAGTATTAAATAAGCTGTATATACGTTTGATATTGTGTTGCTCTGCCAAAAATAGGGGTGGTACAGACGCCATCACTTCAAGCTACTACAATCTGTCAAATTTATTTAATAGATTTTCAACTTTATCACTGAATATAAGGTTCAAAGTTGATTGGGAAAATTTGACAGTTTCGGGTAGCTTGATGTGCCAGCACATCAAGCTACCCGAAACTGTAAAATTTTCTGTACATGATTTATTTATATTATCAATATTTGTTAACCAAGCTATGAATTTGTATTATTTTTTTTTTTTTTTGGAAAACAACAATAACATTACGCCTGTGTTCCCCGCAGGAGTACGCAGAGACGTTTCTTTAGTTTAATCACATTTAGTTATGTTAAAGTCCCACGAAATAGGGGCGAAAAAAAGTAGTGTAGTTATCATATTCAGGAGAAACAAGTATGGGTAGTAATTTGGAACTCAGATAAATTTATAGGCAGTCATAACAATAACTAAGAATTATTATAAGAAAAATATTTACCTTCTTCTCATCCTTGGGCTTCTCAGAAGCTTCCGACTCGGCCTTATCACTCTTAGCATCCTCTTTTTTATCTACTTCCTCTTTCTCGTCCTTCACCTTAACCTCCTTCTCCTCTTTCTTTTCTTCTGGCTTCTCTTCTTCTTTAGGCTCCTCATCCACTGACATGCGTCTTTCACCGTCCTTAGAATCTTCTGATTTGTCTTTTGTCGATTCTTTCTCGTCACCATTCTCTTCTTTAATGTCACTTGTGTCCATTGGCTCGTCTTTTTCTTTGATGTCCTTTTCAGATTTATCTTCTTTGATTTCTTCTTTGTCGTCTTTGTCTGAGCCCCCGGGTGTGGGAGCCTGTCCTGAGGTCTGTGTGACTTGTGTGGGTGCGGGCGAGGGCGCGGCGGAAGTGATAGGTGTCGCCGTAGAGGGCGCGGGCGACGGCGCGGCACTCTCTCCCGCAGCTGATTTTACAGGCTCTACAGGCTTGCGAATCATCTCCGGCATACTATAATACCCGTTAATATGCTCGAACTCTTGCACTTTCTTCCTAATAAGGCTCATGACTCCGATTCGCGTCAAAACATGCTGTCTAGATAGGCCTTCTCTGGGGACGCCGTCAGCGAAGTTTTCTGCGTTATCAGCACCGGGTTCGCAAAGATGTCGCATGAATAAGGAGACGTATGCTTTGAAGTTGCGTTCAGACTTTCCTCTGAGGTCGCGTACTAGCCACTGCGAGTTGAAGGCGTCTTGTGGCGGCATGCCGTAGCGCATAATGGCGTTGAGGAAGGACTTCCTCTGGCGTGCGTTGAAGCCGAGTACTTCCATGTTTCCTCCGACTCTCGCTAACAGCGGCGGTAAGGGCCGATCGCGTTCTTCGCGCCTCTCCAAGCGACGCTTGCTGCGCCTACTCAACAAGTCACCGTTATCATTCTTCTCATCGAAATCGTCATCTTCCTTATCATCCTCGCTGCCTTGAGAAAAGTCCGAATTATAGTCAGAGCCGTTCTCCTGCCATGTGGAGTCTTCTCTGTTTTCAGTCTGTGCGACAATACCGTCATTATAGTTGACCTGTTTGCGCACTCGCTTGCCTTTACCTAGAGTCCTGGCCTGGTCTTCTTGATGTTGCTCGTAGTGATGCCTGAGCAGTTTGATCCAGTAGGCCGGGTCGGTATTCTCAGCTTCCTGTTTGATAATTTCCGTGTCCACTTCTTCCTCGCCGTCGCCTTCCTTTGTAGAATAGCTGGCGACTTTGAATGAACTAAGGTATTCGTTGGCCCAGGATTCTTTCGATTCGATACCCTCCTTTGAACGATCGAGCAGTTCCCCGACAGCCCTGTCGTCATAATGAATGGCTTCCTCTTTCCCATCCTCTTCTTTGAACAGTTCCTCTGTTCCAAACCTGAGAATATCATCCAATTCTTGCTTGGTAAAGTTCGCGCCCTTACCGCCCATACCGGGTCGTACGACCAAGTGAGTCAACATCATTTTCCTCTTAGCTACTTGCGTGACCCTCTCCTCAACACTGTTGCGGGTTACGAAACGGTATATCATGACCTTGTTGGCCTGACCGATACGATGCGCACGAGAGAACGCCTGAATATCGTTGTGAGGATTCCAGTCAGAATCGAAAATAATTACAGTGTCGGCAGTGGCCAAATTAATACCCAGACCACCAGCCCTAGTCGAGAGTAAAAACACAAACTGTTGCGCACCGGGAGCATTGAATCTATCGATAGCTTCCTGACGAATCGTACCAGTAATACCGCCGTCAATTCTCTCATATTTGTAACCTTCTCCCTCCAAGAAATCTTCGAGGATGTCCAACATTTTTGTCATCTGAGAGAAGATCAATACCCTGTGACCTTGTTCCTTGAGTAGCCTCAACATTTTAGCCATAAGAACTAGTTTGCCTGAGGCTTTGACTAAGGCTTGTGTGTCGTAGTTCCCGTGAGGCCCGAGGGGCGCTTCCTCAGCCGCGACGGGGAACAGATAGGGGTGGTTACAACACTTCTTCAAGTCCATCATGACGTTGAGCAGTGACACAGTTTGTCCACCACTCTTGGGGTTCAGAGCCTCGTAGTTCCTCGTCAGAATGTACTTGTAGTACTTCTTCTGCATGGGTGACAGCTCTACTCGTACGATGAACTCTGATTTGGTGGGCATGTTCTTGAGCACATCAGCTTTCAATCGACGCAGCATGTGAGGTCCCAACATCTCGTGAAGCCTCTTCACCTGCTCTTCCTTCGACACATCGGCAAATTCATTCTGGAATGCGGCGAGATCATTGAACTTATCCTTATTTAAGAAATTCAAGAGATGGAATAATTCTTCTAGATTGTTCTGTAGGGGGGTACCGGTGAGTAGCAGTTTGTAGTTGATGTGGTATCCTGCTAATAGCCTGAAGAACTTGGACTGGTTGCTCTTCAGTCTGTGGGCTTCGTCCACTACTAAAACGGACCACTCAATGGAGCCGAGGCAAGTGGCGTCAATAGACACTAACTCGTAAGACGTAAGAAGTACGTTGAACTTGACTTGCGACTTGATCTTGGAAGGTCGTCCACCTCTGTTAGCGCCATCGTCGAACGTAAGTTCATTCTCTCTTATAACGGCCCTGGAATCTTTATCACCGACGTAAGTGATGCAGTAGAGATCAGGAGCCCACAGTTCAAACTCTCTCTCCCAATTAATGATGGTTGAGAGTGGAACAGAGACTAAGAAAGGTCCTTTGCAATGTCCCTCCTTGAACAGTGAGTTTAGGAATGTAACTGTCTGAATAGTTTTTCCGAGACCCATTTCGTCAGCGAGGATAGTGTCGATGCCTTGTCCCCAGGAGTACCGCAGCCAGTTAAGACCTTCAAGTTGGTACGGATGAAGCTGCATTCCGGTCTCATACACGTAGGGTGGCTGGTCTTCGTATTTCTTGTTCAAGTTAGTAGTGGGACGATCAGGCGGTGGGTTGTATTTCTTCGGCTTCATCAGCAAGGCGCCGCTGCTGTCATCTTCGTCGATAATGTCTTTGTTCTTGCTCTTGCGTCCTGCTTTCTTGCCTTTGGTGCCTTTTGTTTTGCCTTCAGATGTGATGTAGCCGCGCATGTCCTGTAAATAAAAAGAGTTCCATTATTTTACTTTATGTTACGAGTTTCACTCGATTAGTACGTTTGAGGATGTTTCTTGACTAGGTACACTTGAAACTATTTTAGCAAAATTTCGCTTGCAATGGAATTTGAACTTTGTCACATATAACATTGAGCTTGTATTCCCAAATGAATAATTATCTCAGATTCTGCGTTCAAATAAAATGTGCCTAGTTGGAATTCATCAATCAGATCCTTTACCAAGACGACCAAATTAAACGTTGTTCGAGTTAATTGAACACACAGCGAAAATGCATAATTGCATCGAACGCAAATATGCACATTCACTCGTTCACCAAAATGTGGGCCAGTTCGCGTTCAGATCTCATTAGAGACACCACGTACTCAAAACCATTACCATACCATTTTACCATACATTTTACCAATAAGTTAGCTAAATAGTTTACCATTTTCTACCATTTCTTGTAACTAAGTGTTATAGTGATTCAATATAGCTATTTCCCTTATAATTCGAGACTAACTTAAACCATATATACCATATCCTATCAATACGAGAAAGGTGTGTTAGGTCACCATAGCGCCGAGCACTACTTTCTACAAATATATGCCAATCGTAAATAAACCAATACCAGTCTATTATTGTCCCAATGCTGAGCAAACACCACTCATACAGAGCAGGCACGAGCATTGATCACCACACTTGCTGAAGACTGGTTGTCGATTTAAAATTTATATTAACTATGACTATGACTCCAGATTTCCTAACGATGATTTCCTTCACCGATGTCAGTAATGTCAAAGATAAACTTAAAAAGTAGATATGAATTGAAAAAGTAGATTGTTTGCCTAGGGAGCAACAACTATTTTATAGGCGAGTATTTCACTCGAGCTTAAAATAGTTTTGCTCCCGAGGTGGACACTCTACTTTTTATCACTATGAGAAAATAAGTGCAACTTATGAATAAGAATAGTACCTACATTTATTTATATCATTATCACTACTTGAAGAAAACAAAACAAAATTATGAAACGTTAAATCCGGATTTGATTAAATAATTGCGAACGAAGGCGGAATGCATTTCGCGCGTTTCTTATTTGTTCACAAACTTTTTTTTTTATTTGTCTCGCGCGCGGTTTACTTTATCATTCAGCCTTTTACTTGTTCATACAATGTTCGTGATTGATCTCTTTGGTGATTGGAACTTTTACTGACAACATCCACATTCCAAATTCAAATCACTTTTGATCCCTAGGGATTAAAGACCTATTTTGGTCCTTGTTTACGAAGAATAAACTAACTCTTTTTGAATAGATATGATAAAATAGTAGATTGTTATACGAGGGGCTAAAATAACCCATTGTAACGAGGTAGTTTTACTCCCGAGCTTTAGCGAGGGAGTAAATAGAAACAGAGTTATAATGGGTTTTAGCGCCGTGTGTTACACTCTACTTTTCACTACGATTGCGAGAAAATGAAATAATCCAATACAATATTAATTTACCTTTATAAAATTAAAATCTGTAAATGCGATTTTCGCCATTTTGATGACAGTCGAGGTCGAGGCTAAAAACATAAAAAATGGGGATTTCGAACATCCAAACTACAGGGGCAGTGAATACTACATCATTTAATTATTTGACGAGTTCATCCATTGTTCAAGTTAAATGAGTAGTGGTAATTAAGTTTTTGATATCCAAAGTCGAAGTTTCGCGCCAATCGTGCGAGTTTACATTTTAACTTTTCACAAATATCACACATACACATGTAGATACGATTTAAAATGTGACAAATATTATACACAACTAGAAAATACCCAGATCTTAACGTAATATACGAACACAGGTCCAATAACACGTCATATTCATTACCACTATTCAATTTGTGTTAAAAATCGCCGACCATTTTTTTTATTTTATTGTAATGATGTGCGAAAACAATATGCCAAACGATTTTGTTTTTAATTTTGATCGACTCGATTAATTAATATGTCGAATGTCAGAAATCGAAGATTTAAATAAAATTGTAAGTATTAAGCATTAAATTAGAGAAAAATTCTAAAGATTTCGCGCCAATGCCTTTTTTATTTCTTCTGTAGCCGCAACGCAATGCTCGCATTCTACCGAAGAGATAGTCAGCCGCATTTAGTTCAATTTTCAAAAATAAAATGTTCTTTTTTTGTGAACAAGTAATAAGTCGAGTCCATACTCATGATTATTCTTTAAAAGAATAAATTTTCAAGGTTCGTTGGAAAAGACAAAAATTAAAAAAAAATACTTTTTCCCCTAGAGCAAGAAATGCAATTTTTTCCCCGCTCTGGTACTCTACAATGACGGCCTTTTTGAGCAAGAGGAGTGAAAAAGTTTTTTTTTACTAACCTGATAATAATCCACAGCGTTCTTCAACCCTGCTATATCAGCATTCTCCGACTCCCACGTGGCCTGGTCGTACGACAGGTCCCTCCACTTGACGAGGAAGTACGTGGTGCCGTCGCGGGACGTGCGGTGGTTGATGACTCGGTGCACGACCAGCCATTCGGGTTTCACACCGTATCTGAGGTCATGGGTTGTTTGTAAGAATTGTGAATTGATGGAAACAATAGTGAATGCTGTTGTTTGCTGAAGGGATTATAAACACGTTAATGATAATTGGGCTGTTTGGTAAGTTCTTTATCAGGGAAATAAAATATTAATGATGACAGCCTGTATAATTCAGCCAATATTTACAACAGAGGCTGCTGAACGAGCCATCACTTATCATCATCAAATTTAAATTCAAAAGTAATTTATTAAAAGTAGGCTGAGAGTCAGCACTTTTCAAACGTCAAAACTACATAAGACAAGTCCCCCAAAAACGCCCACCCTTCACCACTTCCTAGTGCCTTTAGCTGGGAAGAAGAAGTGGCGCAACAAACTCCCCAGCAGCACAGCTGTCTGTTCAATTAGAAAAATTTGATTCTATAGAATAAATAATACTTATGCAAAATTATTTACATTACGCAACATAAAACATTAAATTCTATACTCAAGCGAAAATAAAAACTAAACAGAACTTAATACGCAAACCAGCAAGCTTAATATAAAAGCCTTCAGGCATAAAGGGCGTGCCAGTTTACATATAGCTATTAAAGCTGTAACTCGAAGTCACAAATGATAAACTAGGACATTCGTACACAAGCAAAAATAAATAAACAGTTAATTACTAATAAAAACATCATTTCATCACATCCTCATTTCAGCCGAAAAACATCCACTGCTGGACATAGGCCTCCCCCAAGAACCGCCACTTCGACCGATTCTGTGCTTCCCGCATCCAGCGGATTCCTGCGGCCTTCACAAGGTCATCAGTCCACCTTGTGGGAGGCCTTCCAACGCTACGTGTTCCGGTACACGGTCGCCACTCCAAAACCTTTCGGCCCCATCGGCCATCTGATATCTTAGTAAAAAGCGATCGTCGTACGAATAGGACACCGGGTAAGAGACAAATTAATTGATCACTAAATCCTCTGAAAATAATCCCTTGATCGTTTTTTACGACCAGCTGACTCATCATCTGCCTAACTTTTTCCCAACTATATTGGGGTCGGCTTCCAGTCTAACCGGATGCAGCTGAATACCAGTATCTTACATGGAGCGACTGCCTATCTAACCTCCACAACCTAGTTACTAAGTAACACAATACCCCTTGGTAAGACTGGTTGTCAGACTTTCGGGCTTCTAACTACCCGTAACGACTGTCAAAGATCTACAAATGACAGCCGGGACCAACTGCTTAACCTGCTTTCCGAGGCACGGAGGTATCTTGGTTTGTAAAGATAGTCACCCATCCACGGACCAACCGGGGCAAACGTAGCTTAACCTAATCGATCGACCCGTGCGACTTTTATTACTTAGCCACAAGCCCCACTCCACCACCAGCTGACTTTCGCCTAAATAATACCGAATACCAGGAGATCACAGGCGATGACCTCGACAACATAATAAAAAATAATGCAGTGACGTAAAATTCATCTCACCTATAATATTTCTCTTCTAGAATCTTCTCGTCAGTATCATGATCCTGCTTATCCCGCAGCCTCTTGACGCGTCCGTCGCGCTCGTCCAAAGGTTCCTCTAGTTTAGGAGGCTCCTCGACGTCTGATTTGCGCATGTAGTAACGGTACATTAGCGGGTGGAAGACGTCCAACTGAAATGTAAATAATAACACGAGATGTAGAGTTGTTTGTGATATTGTAGGTCATCAACCATTTTGTTTATCTTAGTTCATACCTGGTTTAAAAAAGAAGGAAGTGGATCTGTGTTTACGCAAGAAAATGGAACCAAAATACAACCAATCAAAGATATTTTGTGGCTTGTTATGCCACCTCTGAAAAAGTACTGGCAGCTTATATTCATAGTTCAAAGTTATTTTATTTTTATCTAGATATAGTTCGTTTTTTCAAATGATTGTCGTTTGTTTTTTTTTTTCAATTTGGAATTTGACATTTGCACCTGTCAAATCAGTCTACGGCTACGGGATTTAAAAACGAAATATAGATCCAGACAAGCACTGAATACTGCCAAACAGGTCCATAAACTATAAAATGTGATGTTTAGGTAATCTTTTCTTTTCTTTCTTTTTCTCCATGTTTTCTTTCTTTTTTTTTTTTATCGTCCGTTTTATTTTTCGATTCTTTGTATTAAAACTCACCTGTAGTTCTGATATCCAGCTGCAGTGCCAATAAGACCGGTCGTGCCACTTGACGAAGAACTCCCGCGAGCGCGGAGCCTTCGACTTCGCAGTTTGCTCCTTCCATCTCCACGTCAATATCTTCGCCACTTTGCCATCCAACGGTGGACACTAGAAGGATAGACAAAAGATTCCATAAATATCGTTATTTTTTTTAATCTTTAATTCATTAAATTTTATTTGCCAACAATTTTTTCCAACTCCTCTAAGTTGTGTATTAGTTATTATAATTGGTTAACAACATATAAAATGAAAAATAAAATCTATTAGATCGAACTCGGTAGCACAAAGAATAGCGTTTTTTTTCGGATCTGCGAAGCCAATGTACGACGCCTGAAGGTTGATATTTTTTGTCTCAAATAGCGTTGTCACTTGTTTTGTTTTTAATTTACTAGAACTTACACGCGCCGGTTTTTTTACTACTCTAGTTTTGTTTAAACTTCTGCTAAACATGTGACTCCTAAAAAAATATTGCAAAACTTGTATGTTAAAAAATGGCAATATAATCTGGAGAGCAAAGTGACCTATTCTTGGCTCAATAAACCTCAAAGATTAACTGTTAATGGTCGCTCTTTGATTCTTAGTTCCCTTAATATATGTATAAAAACCATGTGAATACTTACACTACATCTAGGACACTTCCAGTCCCCGTCTGGCACCTCTTCCAGCGGCGGATTGAGGCAGAACCGATGGTACGCCGACGGACAAGAGTCACAGCATAAAAGTTCTCCACCGTCCTTGCAAACTCTGTGGAGGTAAAGGAATGTGGTAATGTAGTCGTAAGTTTTATAAACTTTGTGAAGAATTTGTTACATAACTAGCTTTTAACATGTTTGTCGGAAAATATCCCATTTATATAACTATTGGTTTACGCGGCGAGACCGTAAAGCTCCCAGTCCACATAATGTTTTCCGACATCTTCAACAACCATCGTCATATTTCAGTAAATTTACACAAAACCTGAATGAATTATTATACACCTAAACCTTCCTCATAAATCACTCCGTCCATTGGTGATAACCGTTTGGAAATCCGTTCGGTAGTTTTTGAGTTTATCGCGTTCAGACAGACAGACGCGGCGGGGCGACTTTGTTTTATAATATGTTGTAGTGATTGATGACAAACAAGAAATGGGAAAGACCTACACTGGGTCAAAAAGGGGTTTGGATGATAATGATGCAGAGAACATCACAATTGTCTATTCTAATAATAAGTCAGTGACAGTTTCGAGCCAAGACATGAACTACTTTTGACTTAACATTGTTCAAAGATTCACATACCAAAATCTGAATTATATTCTATATTTCGCACAATCCATTCCGTTAAATAATTTTCCTAATACTAAAAAGGTCCAAGCAGCAGGAGGACAAGCATTTCTAAGTTATTTTGGTCTATGTAAGCTGCACTCTTACCTGCAGAACTCCTGATGCTCGTCATCATCTTCCTGGTCCTGGTTGCCCTCGGCCTCGCAGTGTGGACAGGACCAGCGACCTTCAGGTGTCTCCTCTAACTCAGGCTCGAGACACACCAAATGGTAGGCACGTGGGCATGTGTCGCAAAGGATTATCTCGCCACCTTGTTGGCAAACCTGGTAATAAACGAGAAATAAGCTTTATTTTGATCGGTAGCTTCACTGAAGTTGAAATTTTCTAACAGTTACATTACAGAGACAAAAAATTGAATGAAAAGGCCCGTTTTATAAAGTGCAAGTGACCGTCGATCATCGTGCGAACACGCGATAGTCATTCGGTTTTTTTCGGCATTTTCCGGTTTCCGAACATAATGTGACATGCCCGCGACGATCACTTGGACCCGGGATGAAGGTATTAAAGCATTTACGAGGTCGATACTACTCGACTTCAGCTACTTTCAGGATGCAAAGACTTCTTTGTATGTCGATAATTCATTTGATATTATATTGAGCCTTATTCAGCTTCTAATGTGCAAAAGTAAAAAAAAAGTGGCAGCACTCCGAGAGTGCCGACAGAAGTGAAAACTTGAACAAGATCGTCTTGGTGGAAGAAAAATACTTGTATAGAAGATTGGTCCGTAACTTTACCTAAATAAAGAGCAAAATTGCGTTTACAAAACCTTTAAAGTCAAAATACTTGCATAGAACATTGATCCGTAACGTAATTTAAATAAAGAGCACAATTGAGTTTACAAAAATGAGTGTGTCGATATGGTGTCGTGAAATGAATGGTTTAGTCCCATCTCAAAAATGCCCAACGCGCCTAAAGAAGTTTTCACTCAACAAGATTTAAATGAGAACAGGTTACAAACCTCACAATAGTCCTGATGTTCATGCTCTCCCTCGGCGCCGTCTGGGAATTTATTTGTGGTCTTCAATTTCTTCTTTTTTTTGCTCTTGTTTCCAATCTTGGTCTTTGCCTTCTTTTTGGGTTGCTATAAAGGAGAAACATGGCTTATAAACGACTCTGGAAAATTAATTATATTCGAAAATTTTCTTAGTTAATCAAATAGTTTACACAAATATGGAAATCACTGTATCATTATTCTCAAGTTTTATTACTAAACCTTTATACTCACAGCGAATGACCGATAAAGATCGACCTGTGATAAAAATATTATTGGTCACAACATATTATTGAAATATTTTTCGGCCGCTGAACCATGTGAAGTGGCAATGGGTTGGCCATGTTTGTCGAAGGACCGATAGCCGGTGGAGCAGACGAGTCCTGGAGTGGAGGCCGCGTATCGGCAAGTGTAGTGTGGGGGCCCCCCAGCGACGATGGACAGACGACCTTAAGTAAGTGGCTGGGAGTGTGGGACAGACTGGATACGAATGGCTTGGAGAGTCCTATGTCTAGCAGGGGACTGCTATAGGCCGAGTTGATTGAACCATCTTAATTTTCATAGTGAGCAAGACTGAGAAGTAAGTCATTCAAATTAAGGAATTGTCTGCCTCATTTCAATGACAGATTTTTTTATAGTAAATTATGTTAGTGTTAAGTAACTAAATCTTTGAAACACACTCCCCAAGAACATTGGTTGCATATTAACATTGTAACCATACAAAAGTTCCTTACTGTAATTAATTACCTAACTGTTATTACTAAGCTTACCATGTAAACTTTTCAACAAAATGTTTAAATATAAAATGTTACCACTCACAGGTACAGAAGGGTCATCTTCCTTCAACAGTACTCCTTCCTCGGCGGCGGCCGCAACTACTGGCTTCGGCTCTTCAGCCTCGGCCAACATTTGTTCAAACTCTGCATCCGAGTCCGAGTTCACAGCACTACCTTCTTGGTCTTCCTCCTAGTGAGAAATACAGAAATTCCTATAGAAAACTGTGAAAATAATACACCGCAAAATACCATAACGACTGTGTTTAATGGAAATATTTGCTAGAAAAGCAGATGGACTAAGCCGACGCGCACGGACGTAATAAAATCGCGGCGGGATTTTATCGCGCACTGGATTTTGAACTCTCGATGTTAAGCCGAACGTTGAGAATCCAACGCGCTGGGTCGCAGCGCGTTGAAAAAACACTGGTGAATTTTCAACTCTCGGCGCTAAGTAGAGTGTTGAAAATCAAGTGCACGAAAAAATATCGCCGCGATTATATTACGTCCGTGCGAACGTCTGCTTACTGCCGCTTTCATAATCTTTAAGCTGTGTTTTACATCTTCATAATACATAATTATAGAGAAATGGGGGATGGTATTTTGTTTAGACAATTAATAACATTATTAGGGGGTAAAACGTTAATTAAGGCATCAGTGGCATTGTTTAGGTCATCAAAGGTGCAAGTGAATGGGCACTTAGGAGAACGTGGCCCCCAACTGGGTTTAAACAATACATATAAAGAAGTCAAATCAAAGTACAGTTGACAAGAAAAGAAGGAGGTAAATTAACTGTATGTATGAAGACTTTTGAAAGATAGCCGTTGTACGTGTTTAGTTGTCCCCATAGGTTCGTTAGTAAACCAGCGTCAGACAGCATCTGTCTGGCATTAATGCTGAACTGAACCTTTTTGGCGCAGCCGCGAGGCACACACTATTGTTGTTAAGACATTATTTTCACTTTTTATTTTGTGTTTCACAAACTGTGTCCAAATAAATGTTATTCTTTCTTTTTTTCTTTGTTTCTTCTTGTTTTCGTGTGGTTAGTGACTAAACTTGGTGTCAGAGTTTTAAAGCCGCCCATGGGCCTCTGACTTGGCTTCACAAGCTGTCGAGAAATATCTCTCAGGCATGCATGGTTTTCTCACGATGTTTTCCTTCACCGTTTTTGAAGCAAGTGATACATTACACACTCGGTTCGAACTCGAGACCTATGACTTGGCAGTCTGACGGTCTTACCACTACGCTATCACTGCTCTCTAATATATGCTTTATGTATCTATGTATATGTTGTATATGTAAATGGTACACCACTGACTACCTGCAGTATTGTCTCTCCATTTAACTCCATCCAAAGGTTGTCTGATAAAGATCGCTTTTAGCGATAAGACCGCCCATTGTGTCACCCAATGTAAAATTTCTAAAATTTGTCTGTAATTTTTATGGTGTACATTATAAAGAACATTCTATCTATCTGTTCTCTATTTCTTTGCTAATATAGTAATATTCAGATAAATCATCCGCACGTTTTTCGTAACAGTGTTTTCGCATTTCAAGTACTGATGTGCTTGCTGTTGATCGTTATCCTGTTTTACTTTACCTGAAAGGTATAAATAATTCAGCAATTATAAAAATAGGCTTTCATAACAAAACTCACGCTGCTGGTCCTCTTCCGCTTACTAAACTTGATCTTCAAGGTGGGCACTTTAGGCTTCCGGCCCGGCTTGCCGCGCGGCGTGACGGGCGCGGCGCCGTGCTTCGGCTTGCGCCCTCGCTTGCGTGGAGCGGCCGCGCCCTCGTCGCTTTGTTCCTCTTCTTCTTCCTCTTCTGGCTCTTCTATTACTTCTTCATTCTGTGAATTAATAAAGTCAGTTAGTTTTCGTAGATTAGAAAGCCAACTTAAATGTTATCGGAGGTTAGTCAGAGCATTAACATCTTTAGAGAAAACTTGAAAATAAAGGTGGTAAGCAGGCAAGATGCTGCAATGTATGAGAGTTGTGGCTCTACAAGTCCCGTTGTGGGTTGGTTCGTGCGCGGACGAATAGATATCGCAAAGTAACATCCCATTGTGCAAACAAACTAGACAGCACCCTAAGTCACACACGATCAATCACAACCGGTTTAATTTTAACAGTTCAACAAAATTCATTACGTCATTTACGTTGCTGAGCAGACAAATTTTTCGAACATATGAAGCAATGTATTAGCAATATCCTTCAAAATTATTCAAATTATAATTGATCGTGTGTTACACAATTATGATGTTGTTTCCCGACTTGTGACACGGGGAGTGTTACTGCGGAAAATTGTCGTAGGTATAATATTATAATTATCACGAAGCGAAAATTAAAATAGAATCTCTACCACTTGGAAACGGTTTAAAAATATAATTACCTTAACCTCTTTAGGGGTGCGTCCATGCCGTCCGGGTTTAGGCACGTAGTCTGAAGTTGTCGACGTGTTTGTGTTGTCTTCGGAGCCCATAGCCGGGGTCCCGCTGCTAAGGTGGGGATTTGTCTCGCAGAACAGCCGCCATTTTGCTGCTACTAACATCATCAGCTTTGATACTGGCACCTGGTTGAACGAAAGGTTCGTTTAGAGTCAAATTAGTGTTCTTCTTTTGCGCTGATATTGATTAATTTATAAACTTGGTAAGCGCAAAAGTTCGTGTTTAGTAAGACGAAGAAGAGCGGTAAAGGCCCAGTGGTAACGGCCGCGACTTACGAGTTGTGTATAGTAGATTCGAACCCTGATAGGCGCATTACTTTGTGTAAATTATTTCGTCACCACTGCTCTCAAAACGGTGAAGGAAAAACATCGTAAGGAAACAGGCCTGTCCTAGAACCGAAAATTCGCAGATATGGCCTCCACTAACCCGCATTGGGCCCGAGTGGTAGATTACGGCCCACTCCCACAGAAACGAGGCCAGTCCCAGCAGTAGGAACATGATAGGCTGGTTATGATGAAGAACAACAGATTGAGTTTGAGTTTCGAGAATAACAATTTAGTTTTAACTCGAAGAGAACCCGTAATAATGAGCACTTTATATACACATCTAGAAAAGCGAATTATATCTTCAATTGCTAGGCAAGGTTCATGTCGTCAGATATATTGCATATTCTTTGAATTCTTCACTAATGATTCCTCAAGTAATTTTTTTCTATTAGTAGGGGCAATGATATTCCTGTTTGTAGAATGAGGAAGTTCCTAGTTACATCACCGATTACTGGGTGAAATAACAGTCATTTCATTAGGAGGAAAACAACTAGCCAACAGTAATTGACTTAATTACTGCATAAATATTGACAAGTCTCCCATTTTGAGAATTGCAATTAGTTATGTTTAAATTTTTGGGATCTTTTTTTTTCATATGGTTAGTGGCTAACCTGGTGTCAGTTTTAATCCCGCCCATAGGCCTCTGACTTGGCTTCACATGCCGTGAAAAATATCTCTCAGACATTTCGGCGGTTTCCTTACGATGTTTTCCCTCACCGTTTTTGAAGCAAGTGATAATTATATAATACGCACATGAATCCGAAAAGTCAGAGGTGCGTGCCTTGGGTTCGAACTCGAGACCTATGACTTGGCAGTCTGATGGCCACTCTATTAGGCTAACACTGCTGTACTTATTTATTTTTGAGATACATACATATGAGCAATATACGCTCATGTCTTAAGCGAGTGTGTAGGCAAGCGTGCTCCACCCTCGATCACATCGTTGCTTACCATCACTTGAGACAGTGGTCAAACGCGAGCCTACCAGTAATAATAATAAAATACTAGGGATATAAAACGCGAACTTTGACATTCATCAGACAATTATACGACTAGGACACCAGTGCAGTGGCGGTCGCACTGCCAAAAAAACAGTGGCACTCCGGGAGTGCCGACAGAAGTGAAAACTTGAACAAGATCGTCTTGGTGGAAGAAAAATACTTGTATAGAACATTGGTCCGTAATCTTATCTGAATAAAGAGCACAATCGCGTTTACAAAAAAAAAAAAACTTCTAATCTTTTAAAGTAAAAATACTTGCATAAAACATTGATCCGTAACGTAATATAAATAAAGAGCACAATCGCGTTTACAAAAATGAACTGTCGGTAACGGTGTCCCGAGTTCAATTGTTTTGTCTCGTCTCAAAAATTCCCAACGCGCCTAAAGAAGTTTTCGCTTCAAAAAATTCTGTTTGGTTGCGCAACGATCGCACGCCTGGTTGGTGAGATACCTACCATAAAGCTGTGTATATTTTGCTGGCAGCACGACCATGGTGTCTTAGTGAGATATAAGGCTAAATCAAAGGGTTTTGATCATCGTTGGTTCTTGCGAAGTTGCGACAAACACCTTAAATTCCTCATTACTCCATACAATAAAAGTGAACTTACCTTGGGGTTCTCTTTGACGAGCAATGGCCGCACATGTTGCTGGAACAGCTTGTACGAAGTCAAGTTCTCTAAGTCGGCTTCTGAATACTGTATGTCCACGTCAGTGAGCCCGAATGACGAGCACACTTCTTCAACTGTCGGCATGCCTACTGTGGAAACATTGCACATTAGGAACGGCTCGCAATAGGCGAAGAGGGGTTTTCCCGGCATAAAGATTTGGCATGTTGAAATACAGTCGAAAATACATTAAATTAATCACTCCGAGAACGTTTGTTTTTCACAGACTGTTTTCATTTTTTTTATTTTAAAAAGCAATTATTTTCGTCAATTCTGGACCAATTTTGAAAAATATTTTTTCATTTTTTAGAGGAAGCTTGCACGATGATCCCATATTAATTTTACTAATTTTGCTTGGGCAGTTTTTGAGTTAGCTTCAATAATACGTATTTTAACACTTAGTCTATGTGGATATTATAATAACTTCCTGACAATAACTTAAACCTTTTTTTTTTTTTTTTTTGGGTGGGAAATTATCAAATAACTTCTCCCGCTCTGGGTGGAGCGGGAGGGCGTGTCAGACTCTTACTGACTAAAACCCACCCGTGTTCCTTCGGTTGCATTGTTGCCGGGGGCCGCGATGTCCCTATCGGTTTTCTTCGAACCCCCGGCAGGCATTGGCCCTAGCGGACCCCGTCAATTCTGCTGACATCTCTTTGAGGCGCGCGTGGAACACAACGCGCCGTCGACCCAGGCTTGGTCATTACCGGACGGCGAGCTACCCATTGCTCACCGTCCGCAAGCCCGCGCCTACGGTGGCCGGAAATCGGCTCGCGATTCCCGCCCCGGGCGTCTCCTCCTGCGGCGGTTAGGGGCGTGAGGGCGCGAAATTTGCCTCTCCCTCACGCGTTCCGCCTCCTCCTTCGCGAGCATTACCGCTTCGCAGAAGGAGGTGACGGCCTGCCATTTCCTCTCGCTCCGTACCATGGCCTGAACCAGGGCCGGACGCGAGAGATCACCGCCGCCGATCGCCTCTACGAGGACACGGCGTTGCTCCGCCCAAGCCGGGCAGACTTCCACCGTATGCTCCACCGTGTCCTCAGGCCGATCCACACAATGGTGACACCCGGGTGTTTCCTCCCGCCTTATCCTAAACAGGAACCTCCCGAAGCAGCCGTGTCCGGTGAGGACCTGCGTCAGGCGGAAGGTGAGGACGCCGTGGCGTCTCTCAAGCCACTCCTCAAAGAGGGGTCTTAAATCTTAAATTGTGGCGTGCCCAGCGCGGGGTTGCGACAATCGCACCCTCCATGACGCCATGAGATCCCGCCGGAGCTCTGTCCGCTGTGCCGCGATTTCTTGCGGCATCGGAGTTAAGCCCCGGCGTTTCGCCTCCTCGCGCCACTCCCAGATGTGCGCGAGGACCTTTGCCTCCAGATCCCATGGCGGTAATCCGGCAAGGAGGCTCGCCGCCTCGCAGGAGACCGTGCGGTATCCTCGGGCCAGCCGGATGGCCATGACCCTCTGGGACGCGTTCAAATTAACTTAAACCTTAATGCGCAATTTAATTTTATTGATCGACATTATTTTTGTGCTTTGAAGTAAGTTTACTCTTCCATGACCTTTCAGAAAGACTTAGGACTTTGTAAATGCTTTGGTATCCCACATCTACCAAACATGTTGACTGAAATATTCAATAAAATGCCAAAAAAATACATGTTGAATCGATCGAAAGGGTTGTGCAATCCAATGCGAACTCACCATAATGAGGAAATAAAAAACCAATCTCAATCAAGATACTACTACCAACATTATAACAAAACATGAACAAATTATAGATACAGACGCAATAACGATCTTGATACATGATAGAGAACTGAGCAAGGTCATTATAAACTTGAACAGGTCATTGCACTGCGCGTCGCTAGACTTCGATTAGAATATCTAGGAGATAATGATTCATTCCTTTATTTGTATGTATCGCATGTCCTACATCCTATAGTACTTGAAATGTTCTAAATAAAGGCATTTTCGAGTTAATGTTTGTCATTTTTCTTGCAAAGACTCGCATGATTAATAAGTGTGACGCGTTACTCGTTACGTAACTAATAAATAGTACTTGAAAAACCAATGCGTAAAAACATTATCAATAAATGAATGGCTATTCATATTCCAATGTTGTTGTCCAATATTGGGCAAAGGCCCTTTACTATTACTTTCACATGTCTGTTTTAATATCCATTTCAAAATAACCTTGAAAAGTATTTTATTTAATGAATATGAGAACTGAAATTAGGGTTTTACCCAAACAATATTTTCCTGTTCCAAATTATGTATGTCATAATAACAGGGACTATATTCCATCGGACTAAGATGGCTGCATAGCAACAAAAAACACATTTTTCAACTCTGACAAAAACAAAAAAATACTAGCCCAGCAGTGGCACGATCGCTGCTAACTAAAAGTCATCCAAAGCTGTTATTGGTGTATTTATCATTTTGCATACTACCTGAGTCGACATTAGAGTTACAAGCTTCAAACTTTTAGAGGTACACTTTACTATTTATTTAAAGATGTCAGCAGAATTGACGGGGTCCGCTAGGGCCGATTCCTGCCGGGATTGCGAAGAAAACCGAAAGGGAGGTCGTGGCCCCCAGCAACAGGGTAACCGAAGGAACACAGGTGGGTTTTAGTTCCGCCCAGAGCGGGAGAAGTTATTTGATAAATTCCCACCCAAAAAAGAAAAAGGTATTACACCTTGGAAAACTTTACTATTTATTTCTGCTAAGCAGACTTCACCCAAGCACACTCACAGCCTCTTCATTACCCATTGCCTTAATATTATAAAAAGCTGATGTGATGTAGAGAAATTCGTATTATTGACACTAGCTATAAAAATAAATAAAATTGAAGTGTCTGTTTGTAATGCCAAAAGTTTAAACATCCTTATAAAAATAAAAAACTTTGTCTGTCTGTTTGTTCCGGCTAATCTCCGAAACGGCGGGACCGATTTTGACTGGCAGATAGCTGATGTTATAAGGAGTAACTTAGGCTTACTTACTAGTTATAAAACAGATTAATAATACTTACTAGATCCTGAATCAGAGGCTGCTGGTGTCACAGGTGTGTTGTGCTTACTTCCTCTGCCTTTTCTAGATTTTTTTGTGGATGACATAGCACTGAGTGCGTAGTCACTGTCACCTTCTGCTTCAATCTCAACTCCACCACCACCACCCCCACCACCGAATTCTTCCTCCTGAGTAAGAAAACATTAGTTTAGAACTATTGGCGAGAAAGTGTAATATACATATGTTAAACTTTTCTATTATACTGAGGTCAAAACAGCTGTCAGTACTAAATATCATATTAATATTATAAGAAAATATTTGATTTTTTATTAGTTTGTTTGTTACGCTTTCGCGGTAAAACAGCTGAACAGATTTGAACGAAATTTGGCACATGGGTAGAACATGACCTGGGTTAGGACAAAGGATACTTTTTATCCCGATATTACCACGGGATCGAGACTTATGTGGGTCAAACCGTGGAACGCACCTAGTATAATATAATATTATATCATAAAGAAATTTTTAAAGAAACTTTTTTATTTTGGTTTATTCATTATTAATGAATAAACTGAAAAACGACTGATATAAATTATCACTGAGTAACATTAGCTATAATTTATAAAGATCCACGCAGGCAAAGCTGCTGGTGGAAGCTAGTTTATTCATAAAAGGCTGAGAATCAGCACACTTTGAACATCAAGAGTTATAAAAGTCAGTCCTTATGACCTTAAATCAATTCCTAGTGGTTAAGCTGGGAAGAAATGGCGCAACAAACTCCCTAGAAATAATACTACATAATAGCAACTTTGAATTATCACAAAAAATTAAGTTTGCTTTTAAATGTAAACTACTGTTTATTTAGATTTGCATGTGTGGTTAAAGATAGTAGATAACATTGAAATTAAATGAGGTTTTGTTTGTTTTGGAAAGGTCGAAGTACAGTGTGAACCTTCTGTCTTTATACTCACAGAACTTGAATTTTTTAGAAGTAAAGACATAGTTTATAATAAAGATGAAAATAAAATAAAGTTATGATTGAATATTACAAATTGATGATTACTTGATACTAGTTTCCGCCAGCAAATTCGCCCGTATGATATTTTTGTAAATTATAACCTATGTTACTCAGTGATAATAATATAACATTCTGGTGGTGAAAGATTTTTTTAATTTGGTAAAGTAGTCTTTGAGTTTAATCATTACAAACAAACATACAAAAATAAAAATATTTTCTCTTTATAATATTAGTGTAGATAAGTAAACTTTTTGATTATAAAATAGTGCAAATTGTAAGTTCTCAAACATCTTTTTATCAAATTCGATCAGAGTTTTATTTCAAATTGAAAAGGAAATAATTTAAATCCATTAATGGAAAAACCTTATCACATTAATAGTAGTGGCACTGATTAAAACGTAAATACAATAAAACTCAATCTACAATAGGTAATTGAATACTTGATAGTCAATCATTGTGCTAAAGGATTACAAATAATTGATTTTATAGTAAAGTCAGCTTATAAAGTGCTAAGTAAGATTTGATCAGTAATTAGATCATTGATGACATAACATATTCAGACAAGTCCACACGAGTTTTAAAAACAATCTCAGTGATGTAATTTATAGAATAGAATTTTATGTGACAGAGAATTTATTATTGATGTTCTTGACTTTTTTTTTTAAGAATATATTTAGTTGAGATGGAAAGGAATACATATCATGTAAGGAAGTCATTGAGAATTGCATTTTTTTTTCTCTTTGCAGCTTTCTTCTTAGAATGGGTTTTTAAAATATAAGCATAACTCATGTCAGTAAAACTAAAATAATGCTTTTTAGCTTACCTCTTCACTCTCATTCTTACGCTTCTTCTTTTTCTTCCTACCCTTCTTCTCTTCTCCACGAGCTTTCCTTTTCTTTCCCTTTTTCTTCTTTCTACCATCTTCAGGTGAGTAGTCTTCGTCCTCCTAACAATATCATTCAAAGCAAATGAATTAACTTCAACAACATAACCATAACACAAATAGCAGTAGGTACCTCAAATGTTTACAAATACAATCATTCACTGTGCAATAATACTAAAAACATGAATGAATATAATATTTTACAATTACCTTTGGAGGTGCTTCATCACTCTCTCCTGAGTTCTCGTTCTGACCCTCACCTTCCTCCACGTCCTCGTCGCCTGCAAGTTCACAATAAACTGGTCAAACCAGTCCACCACTCCACCCCCTTACCAACACTCTAGCTAAACCTTTACGATACTGCATTTCGCCACATGAGCACACTCCTCATGCTAAGGTCACTAATCCCTTTGTTTGGCGGCGTCCATTTTGTTAAGTAGTAATGAGGGGATATCGCATGTTCTTTTCTGTCACAAACTGCCACTTAAAAATATTTACAACCACAAAATAACAAATACAACCTTAATTCACAGAAAAACCACTTCTTTGATAACACATCACTCTGTTTGAACTAAATAAGTGGCAAAAACTAAGTCACGGAACCCGAAATTTTCTAAATTTTTAATTGCTTATACCGCAAGTAAACACATGATACCGCTATTCGCGGCTTACCTATGACATGCTAGCTAAATTCAACGTTTACCTGCGAAAGAACCGTCTACTTCATCATCCGATGCCATTTAGATCACTAATCAACACAACCTGCAATAAGATTAAAGATTTTGGTCTAGAAAAGATAAAGGACGCGCAGTTTTTGCGACAAATGGTAATTAATTCAGAAATTGATGCCGCCGTCACTACACGGCAAACTAGCGAGAGTTCTTGTCTCGCTCGCACACATTCAAAAATATGGGAAAAAAGAAATTATAGGGTGATCATACTTTATTGAAAAATTCTACTATGTACAGATGAAATCTACCAATGCTTAGAAAGTATAATTATTGACACTTGGTGATTTCGTGACACGTGTTTCTCCCAGCTAGGGTTATTTTTCGACAGTAAAAAAATACTTCAACTAGTACGCATAATGGCAAGGTCTTGTTTTAAGACGCCTGCTTCACAATTTTCGATTTTTGCCAATAAATGTCAATATCATTCGTTTGCTAGAAATTCAAACCAAATTATTATATAATACGTATGGGCAAATGTACAAGTCAAACCTACTGAAAAAATGCATGCTGATTATTATATTGGCAAAACATGTTCTAAATTGTTCTTTTACCATCTTTTTATATCGTGTTTTATGCAAATAAATATATTCTTATTCTAAAAGATCACAGATAACTTTAGACTAGTAAAAAGATATCTACTAGTTTTGAATGTAGAAGGAAAGGTATTCTATTTTTGGGGCCAAAACTCTAGGTACTAAGTACATCTTTTATGAAGCACTAGGCACAAATAGACTCACTTTCACTTATTTTCAATTATCAGATTATTTATCTGACAATGTCAATGTAGGTGTATCTACTTTGGGTACACCTCTGCTCAACCCTTCGGGGAAACAAGGCGTGATGTTATGTGTTGTGTGTTATCTGACAATCAATTATTGCGACGATAGAATTTCTCTGCTGATTAAAAAACCAGCCCTTCCGAGTTAAATTTTTATTGATTTCAGTAGAAGAGAGTATCTAGGTTCTATTTTGAATTAAAACAATACTTCCAAACGTTATGGTGATTTATTTAGAACTTTACATAGTCGTACTTCAGAAGTAATTAGGATTGCCAGTACTAACTAATGACAATGATGAAGAGGAAAGATGGAAATAATATACTTAATCACAAGCTAATGTAAATTTAGAATAGAATAGTATTTATTTACTTAAAAACATGGTATAAAAAGATGGTATAAAAAATAACAAGTTAAGAGACGTTCAAAATCAAAAATTTACGATTAAACAGTCGCTATTCGCTACTCATTCCTACAAAGTTTTTACATAAACCTCTTATGCTTATAGCTGATGCAAAGGGCAATGCTCAAAAAAACCCAGGCCCGGCAAAAACCAAATGTAACTCAAATTGTAGGTAAAAATGAGTAGTTCAATACTGCATATGGGGCATCATCGAAATTGATGGCTAAGTGTGTGAAATTGCTATTCGTATTTTTACAGGGGTCATATCAGTATTAGTAAAAGGAGCATTAAATTGTTAAGTTGCAATTTAAATTTACAAAGGGTGGCGTTTATACGGATGCAAGCCGATGATCCAGAATTAACAGACTTCCCAAAACTAAAATTTGAGAATTTCGGCAACTCTTATTATAGTGAGCATATCAAGCAAACAGGTGTTTACGAACTTGAAGTTTTTCGTCATCCTGAGGTCATCCACATGAATAACGAAAACTGTGTCCTAATAAGGTGTCACATACAATTGAGGCACGTAAGAAGCAGGATGTATTATACCTACATTCTTTATAAAAGGGAAGATGGCAGGAATGGCATATCCAAATAGCATTATTCCTGTATTCATGGGTGGAGAACGTTAGGCTCTTGCGCCCATATCATGAACGTATACTACTTTGGATGATGTAGGCATCAGGAGCAGTTCCATCATACCACATAATTTTTTGATCATGTACCTATTATTAGACCTGCTCGTGGCTAAGGTCGATCCATCAGGTTAAGCTACGCTTGCCGGGCTTAGTCCGTAGATGGGAGAGCCGTTTATATACATATTTATACTATATATTTATTTTATTTGACAACTTTGGTCCAATTGTTAGTACAGACGCCAGCACATCAAGCTACCCGAAACAGTCAAATTTTCCCAATCAACTTTGAACCTTAATCTTCAGAGATAAAGTTGAAAATCTATTAAATAAATTTGACAGAAAAAAAAAGAAAAAGCACAAAGAACAAACTTATCAAGTAAGGGTAAGTTATTTAATAAATGTATACATAATACAATTATTGTTCATCCTTACTGCACGAGCAACCTGACAGAGCGTCTTAGTATTGATGTCTCATGCTGTTCAGCTAGGGTTTTCAAAATACTGTTGCTGCTAGCCATCATTCTGCTTATTAAGGATGCAGGCTTCTTCCTCATAATGGCATAAAAGTCGTCAGTTCGTGCTACAGCAAACATGCTAGACGCGCTGCAGAACTGGGGCAACCTCAACAGCACCCTGAAGCCATTATTATATTGCACAGGCAGGTAGGTAAACAAGAAGTAACTTTTCGCGGCGACGACGAAAGTCCGAAGTAATTTTTTTTTTTGCTGCTCCCTCTTACCTCATCCATAAAATTACCCTTCGCCACTGCTGCGTCCTACAAACTGCCCGTGTAGAACCCTTGACAATAAGCTTTAAACAGAGTCATTGTGACCTCATTACTACAACGAGAAAATCTGTGAACTCCCATGTTGCACCTTGCTGTTGCTAGTTTATACCGGCTATCATTCGTGGATCTTTGTCAGTTGTTACGGGTCTTCAGAAGCCCAAAAGTCTGACAGCCAGTCTTACCAAGGGGTATCGTATTACCCAGTTACTGGGTTGTGGAAGTTAGATCTCCATGTAAAATACTGATAATCAGCTGCATCTGGTTAGACTGGAAGCTGATAATGGGAAAAGGCTAAACAGATTGATTGTAGTATAAGACCTGGAAAATCAATACCTAACTTACAAGCAAAGGCAATTAAATGAATATTAAAATAAGCGTACTTTTTTGAAATACCTATTTATTTTCTACCTGACATAATTTTTAATGTTTATCTTGTAATGTAAAATGGCTACTTTATACTTGTCATATTACACAATTTTGTGCTGCAACTATAACAATATGCTTCTTTTACTGGCAGCCAAAGTTGTAACTTCCATTTAAATGGGCTGTCCAGTCCGCCTCACAAGCATGATTCTACCCATACGGTTGAACAAGCCTAACGTCCGGTTAGAATGCATGGGCGATGCGTGAATACATCGGCGTCGCGGACTCATACGGACAAATAACTGAATAAATTAATCTGTTTACCACAGATGGGTACAAATTACAAGTTGTCATTTGCACTAATTTGTAATAATTATGTAGGTGATGAAAGTGTTAAGACTCAAATCGTATTCAATTCGAATTTTAAAATCTACCATTTCATGGAATAATTATTGAGTGGTAATAATTTTTGTCAAATGACAACTCTGAAGAACTATTAAATGTTGCAATTGTTTAAAAAACTAAAACGAAGCATTCATTCATTCACAAATTACTATAATAATGGAAAATATTATTCAAAGTAAATTACTAATGATTACTTTCATAATTAAATGAAACCAACATGTTTACATGTTATTAAAATATCAATGGCGTTTCGTGGAGACTTGGTAATGTGCCTTGGTGACGATGACGGTTCGTCCATTAATGCGAGAGTGAGAGCAGACAAAACTGTCGCTATCTTCTTCTTTCAAATTCATTGATTGACTTCAATTTGACAATTTGTTATTGTTTCGCTGTGGTGTGGTTTGAGGTTTCGCTGCGGTCAATACGAAGCATGGTTTTTTTATATTGATTGTATGTAATTGTAATTACTATTCCAATAGTTTATTCTTAAATAGTTTAACAGCATCACAAAAATGAACGCTTTATTAAATTACGGGTCATCCTCTAGTGATTCTGAGGAAGATAACACAGAGCATGAAAAGTAAGTACTTACAAACTGCAGTTTGTAAACTTTATCGCAATTGATAATTAAAACTCGTTGTATAACACTTGACTGTGTTCGATTTCCAGATCTCAGACTGAGAGCACAAAGCCTAAACTGCCAAAGCCGACGATCGGAGAAAGTAGCCTACAAACTTCTGTATTTTCCAATCCGTTCGTGGAAGCTGAACTAGCAAAGGCCGCAATACTCGAGAAGCATGTTAAAATGGTATATGTTGACTTTCTATCAGACAAATATAATTTACAAGTCCATGACATAGAGTTTTGAATCAAAAATTTTTGTTTAAAACAACATGTTTGTTATACCTACTATACTATTGTAGTTGTTAGTACATACCAGCCAAAAACAAATAATACTCAGGCTAAGAAAAAAATCAACAATCTGTAGCAACAAGGTAGCAACTCCCCGAAGTTCTGATAATCCTGTCACCAAACTCATAAATAATGATTGAATAACTACAAGGTTTATCACAAGTATCATCACCTAAAACACTCAAAATACTTATACAGTACTTATCTACATCATTAATCCTTGCATTAATTTCAAAGTATCTAAAGAACAAAAAAGTTTAGTATCGAGTGGTGCATACAATCGTCAAGTACATAGGCAAAACTGTAAGGTTCCAGGTAAAGACAACACACAGATGATAAATGGCAAACGGATATGCTGGAACTATCGGAAGGGCCGCTGCCGCTTTGGACACAACTGCAAGTATGCACATGACACAGATATACAGAAGTCTAATGATGAAATGGAAGCAGATAAACAGGTACAGTGTGATCACATTAATACTGTCTGTACTACTTGTCAATACAATGATAACATGGGTTAAACACCCTAGCTACTGTTAACCTGTTAGTTTAAGTTTATGGACCATTTTCTATCTTTAACATCATTATTTACTATAAATAATAATATTATTGATACTAATTCCTTTCATAACATAACTGATTCAATAATGTATTACTTAATTTAATATTCTATTATGACCCAGTGGGTCTTGCATGGCAAACGACATCGCGGCAGGCCTAGACGGAGATGGCGGGATGAGCTGGACTCCTTTAAGAAAGATTGGTCCTTGGAAGCTCTGGACAGAGAGAGGTGGAAAGAGAGTAGGGAGGCCTTTGCCCAGCAGTGGGACAATAATGGTTAAGAAAAAAAAATCTATGAAAACCACCGGCATGAAAGAAAGAAAGAAAAGAAAGAATATTCTTTATTATGTACACCATAAAAATTACAGACTTAATATAGAAATTTTACATTGGGTGACACAATGGGCGGCCTTATCGCTAAAAGCGGTCTTTTACAGACAACCTTGCCTTGGCATGTTTTTTTTTTTTTCAAACAATTTTATTTTTTTGCTCGAGATAAATAATATAATTTGCTTAGAAAATAAGGCAAGATAAAATGGCAATATGTCGTCAATTTTACATCTAATTTCATAAGCACAATAATTTTCCAGAAACTGAAGTCTGTGGTATGTGAAGGTGCAGGCACTATGACGGCCGTACCCCCACCCCTAGCCGTCCTTGACACCGTGTTGCCTACAGATGACGCCATCTGGGAGGGCGCGACGGACAAGAAAAAACTAAAAAGACCAGGACTTAGCCAGAGTCTAGTCCCCGGCAAGAAAGTTATCAAAATGTATAAAGAACAAAAAATCAAAGATACAAATAAAAACTAAATAACAAAAACAAATCCTATTAGGGTTGCTGTATTTGTTGCATGGTTGAAATTGGGCAACTTTTCGCGTATATAATAGTTATGTAGGCGAAGATTTTGGCTTTGCATCTTCTACAATAGTTCGTAAAATATTCCCCGTTATCTAGAACAGGTGTCAAGAATAAGTCTTGATTAAAAATTGACAATAATTCTATGTAACTCTCACTCAGTCTCAAAACTAGTTAATTTATTTTCAAATCTAGATTCATGCTTGAGCGTCGTTCTAGAAAATGGGTCCTGATCCTCAAATACTCAACGCTATATAACTTGCCAGGCTGGCACAGACCTGGCGAAGCACGTGGCTGTCACTGCCAAACAAATGTCAAAATTGCGATCCTTAAAGTTGAAAACAAAAAATAGGCGTTTATATTTAGCATACGTAGGGGCCCAAATACAAACTGCCATTTACATTTTGGTCTTGTTTGGGTTTGATTATAAAGTCATCAAAGTATTTTTGATTTTTGGGGGCCCTTCAGGACCGGGGACCGAGGCAGACCGCACTTGCCGCACCCCCCCTACGTATTTGATATTAATTTCAACTTGATACCTCCACATGTTCCTGAGAAAAAGGGTCATGAACGACAGACAGACGGACAACTAAGTGATCCTATAAGGGTTCCGTTTTTTTCGTTTGAGGTTCGGAACCCTAAAAACCTGACAAACCTGACGCACCTGTTTGTTTTTTTCACCTGTCGTAAGGTCGACATTTGTTTGGCAGTGACTTCGCCAGGTCTGCGCTGGGCCTAAGACCAGTATTTCTGTAGCAATATACGCCTTGAAGTAACGTGAACAGTAGGCTTTTGACTTGCGTTTGAGAGTACAGCCGTGAGAACAGCGATCCAATCACCCGTACCCTAGCACAAGCAAAATACTTAATGTAATGTCCGACGTGTCCGTTATCGTGTCGCAATCGTCCAATTTTGTATGTATAGAAATTGTAGCATAAGCATAAGCCCACGTTTGCACGGACGTAATAAAATCTCGGCGATTTTTTTTTCGTGCACTTTATTTTTTTTTTTTTTTTAATCTTTATTTATTAACGAGGGTTTGATCACATAGTGAACATGCCACCCTCATAGGAACCCTTTGTTACATGCAAAGCTTAACATCTACGCTTAATCCCTAAATTAACTAATTTATATAATATTCTAGCGGCTTTGGATGCTGGAAAAGCTAAAATAATATTACATTCTCCGACTTGACAAATATTCATATTAAAGTGGTCTCTAATCAAATATCTTTCCGCTTCGTTCCGGACACACTCCACCATAATATGAAAAACGTCTTCGACCACATTGCATTCCGTGCAGTTTGGAGATGTAACTTTGCCCATCAATGCAGCAAAACTATTCAATGGGATGTGTCCGGAACGAAGTCTCAAACTTGTCACGATTTCTTGTCTACTCATATCGGCATTATCGAACCAAGGATAATTCTGAATGGTTGGTTGCATCGTCCGATACCAAATACCTTTTGTTAATGACTTCTCGTCGAAGTATTCTTTCCAAAGTTCATAACATTTCAATCTAACTACACTCAAAATATCTGAAAATCCAACAGTGTGTTTTTTCAACGCGCTGGGACGCGATCGCGTTGGATTCTCAACGATTAACACCGAGAGTTTAAAATCCAGTGCGCGATAAAATCCCACCGCGATTTTATAACGTCGGCCAAGTTGTATTTGTTATCCGAGTTACATAGATCCATTTGTTTGTGTGCTCTGGGTACCTAGGTACTAGGTTTTCGATAGCAATACCTAAGCAGCGTTTCATCGGCGAGTTTTTTGTGCATAGGCACACCATGTGTAGTGATCTATATTCCATTTGAAATAAGTTTAGACATTTAAACAAATCTTTATTACAGTCCGTTCAATCGATTTTGACTGCTATACCGTAGGTATATAAGGATGGCATTCAAAGCAAAAAAGTGGTTACAATACCAACGGTTTACTGCAGCTGCCATTTGTCATGCCATCAACGCAATAGAAGTCAAAATCGGTTGAACGGACTGTAAAAAAGGTTTAGTTAAATGTCTAATCTTATTCCAAATGGACTATAGGTAGGTACTTTAAAAGTATCGCCATCTTTTTGAACACTCATTTTCAGTTTTGCTTGCTATTACAATTTAACCACGGGGCATATCCAGCAATCTTTATTTTTAATTCCACGTATTTTATAAGCTTGATCTAGTGCATTCCATATTCATGTATAGTATTTTTATTATATAGAAAATGTTTCAGTGATGTTGAAAATAATAAATATAATCGCAAAAAATTATAAAAGTGCTCTATTTAATGTAAGGTGAGGATGAAAGAGCTGAAGATGTTGTTAATCCTCTCATGTCCGTTTTTACTAACACTAGACAACACCTAAATAGTATTGCACGTTGGATTTTCAACTCGGCGATAAGCCTAGTGTTGAAAATCTAACGTGCAATAAACTTTGGATTTTGCAACGTTATCTAGCAGATAATAATAATTATTCATTACTATGATGTCACAGTCACTACTGGAATTTCAGCGGAGAAAAACGCAACCCGCAACAACAATGTTTACGTACGATACAGATTCGTATTCAATACGCGGCTGGCGTTTGATGGGAGATACTCGTATTCGAAAATCTCTCATCATCCCTATCCTCTAAGTCCGTCAACAAAGACACGAGCCTGTCCGAAAGTAATTTGAAACTTCGGAGTGAACCCTACACCCGATTAATTAACTTTATCGGACGGATAGAAACACATCGGGAGTAGAGATAACTGTCAAATCGTGTTGTCATTAATTCTAGTTCGGGCCCGAACTAATCATTATGTCCGTAGGTGAAACAAAATAGGAAACGCTCGGGTACTTCGGCAGTAGGTAACTACGGATATGATGTTGGTTAGGGAGTTGGGAGCAGACCTCCTGGTATGGTACACACGGCTATACATCAAGCTGTACATTTCCAGTATAAGCTGACCTCGCATTGTACGAAAATCCTTTACAATGCAAGATCAGCATAAACTGGAAATGTATAGCTTGATGTGTGTATGTGCGTTTTGTCGTTTTCGCAATCACCACGCAAGTGCCTCAAAATCTTGACTCCATCGCACTGCTATCAGACAAGACGCTATGAGATAGATGGCATGTATTTAAGCGAACCTCAATAAATCCCATTTTGCTTTCCTAAAAATATTGAACACTAATAATGAATGCACCTCTTTTTGTGAACCTCTAATAATTCCTATTTTGGGGTCCTAAATATAAATAGCTAAAGTAACTGCGACCAACGTTGCGGCAGCGGCTGACGAGCGCTACATCCAATGTAATGTAGCGCCCGCCGGACGCTGCTGTGTGCGTGACACTGCTCGCTCGACTCTAGCGCGGTTGGTTACAGCTCTAACCTAACCCATTTGGTTGGGGTGCCCTAACTTAGCTAGGTACAGCTCGCGCGAGGTTGGTCTCAGCTCTAACCTAACCCATTTGGTCGGGCTAGCTTTTAACTTGGCTACTGCGACCAACTGTGAGATAAGGCCAGAAAGTTAATAAAAGGTTTATTTATTTAAAAGGTTCAGTTATATTTTCCGTCGGTAACGAGGTACAGTCAGCATCAAAAGTCGATTAACACTTCAGTTTTTTCAATCTTATTTATTGAGCAAAATATCCATAAAAATTCTGAACAAATATAAAATTTTAAGAGCATTAACTCATAGCTATTGTATGAAATGTTGAAAAACAAAGTATCAAACCAGGTATCTATTTAGTTGATAAACGTCAAAGTAACAGTGTTAACCGACTTTTGATGCTGACCGTACCTTTTTTAGCCTATATTATTATTATGTCCCACTGTTGGGCAAAGGCCTCGCCTTTCTGCTTCCTCCATAGATCTATAAGGCTTCCTCAAACCTCTCTAATAGTTTGCGTCGAGAATTCATATCACTTCTTCGATCAAGGATCATCATCGCCCATTTATTCGGGTGCACTCGTACGACGCGATATGGCAGACTTACAATTTAAGCCTGGCTGTTTTTTTTTTTTAATAACCGCTTGTTACAGTTAGCGACAAAATCAGATTAACACTTCAGTTTTTTTTATCGCAGTATTATTGAGGTCCCGTCACAGGTCGGGGCATGAGTCGTAAGCACAGCTCGCGCATGTTGCAATTTTGGCCCAAACCAATCGCGTGCATCTCTGCGCCCCGGCTACTTCATTCCGCCAAACAGACCGAAAAATTTACTTCTGCACAGTTTCAGTTTGTGCTCACGACTACAGTAGAAGGCATGCCTTCTAAAAATATTTAATTAAATCAGAGAACAGAAGTCAAAATAAAAGAATACTATCTCTTAGCTATTATATGAAATACCGGAATACAATCGACTTTTGTCACTGACCGTGCCACTCAAGGGGTACTACGAGCGTATGGTGGTGGTTTCCTTCGTGACATTTTAGCTAGACACACCAGTATGTACGCTCTATTTTGCTCGTTAGCTGGGTTTGTTAACAAATAAATATTTTTGCTGATTTAGCTATACGTTGAAGGGTAAAGAGGGTTTGTTTAATTCTACATGTGCTTGCAAATCGGTTTATTACTCTTTAGTCTTGTGATTGTGGCACAATAATTATTTTTCAGAACATTCGATTAACAGCAAATTTAATATGGATCGCTTCAACATCGCCCATCATCAGCCAACTTTTCACCAACTCGTGTTCAGGTAATAAATAAAACCAAAAAAAATATCCAATGACGCATTTTCTTTATTTAAGAAAGGATGCGAAAGTTTTTACATAATAGGTATGCAATTTTGAGATTTTTACGCCCAAAAGCTCAGCACGATGCACCAAAACAAGTTACATTATTAAAATGTAAGGTTTCATTCGAATACAATATTCAAAGCCAAGTTTACAAGATTATTTCAAATAATTCTGGCTTTTTATTTGTACACAGCAATAAAGCTAGCTTTTCATTTATCCTTTTGGTGCAAACGGCTCGTAAGATAAATTTCTGTTGGCAGCTCGCCGCCAACAGTTGCTCTGTAGAATTAGAGTCCTCAATTGCTCAATTATAATAGCACAGCCATTAACAATGCTACCGTGGATCTTTGCCAAACGATTGAATAGCTTTACAGCTATTTAGCAATCTGCTATACAGTAGATGTTGTCGTCTTCAACACATTGAAATTATATTAAAAAGGTGGCTTAAAATACTTCTGTAAAATTATTTTTATGATTTTGCGATAAGTACTAGTCTCCATCGACAGCAAAACAAAAAAAAATAGTGACATTGCAACGACATCAATTTCTAAATCGAATTATTCTATGTCACATAAATATATTTCTTTATTGATAAAAATATATTTAATTTAAGATAAATTCAACGCTAAAAGCTTAGGGGACCACTCTAGTGAATATAGTTTACGAGTGGTGTTGATTATCGTGAATATTTTGGACCCCTGTAAAGAAAAAAGTGTGAACGACCTACGTCACCACACAACATCGAGACATTAAAATTTCACGATTCAATCTACAAACTAAAACGATTTACTGCAACGTCCTAATTATGAAATTCATTAACGTCGTCATTACATAATTAAATTAAGTCTATAAATAAAATGCTATCGCGTTAGGTAGATTAAAACCTAAAACACTAATCTTAGTGTTCAACATACTGCAACAATACTTAAATTGATATTATTGCAACACTTTAAGTACATGCTATTAATGTGTATGACATTATTTCTTATTACATTTATTATTTTATGAAAAAGTATTTAAATATATTATACTGTGTAAAGGCACAAACAATACAAAACATTTCATTTTGATCTGAATTATTTTATTCAGAATGCTCAATATTATATTATATGCTGTGGTGTTTTGGATGCATTACCTATGTAATAAAATATTGTAATATTTAAGGAATACTACAAAAATAGTTATCTTTTGGCAATTTATACAATTAGTATGAATAAATACAATATTTATACGAGCATACATGATCCATTTAATGATGGTTGGCGATAATTAAATAATTATTACATTTAAATAGATCTTATAATTATTGGTATTTCATAATTTGGTGTATATTGAAGTGTTACAAAGTGGAATTTCATAAAATTTCAAAATCTAAAGTAGATAAGTTAATGTTTTTAAATTTTTACAGCGACCTTTGTAATCTTTGGTGATCCGAGATCCATTCTGTGGCTTTTCTTGAATTCGTCTAGTTCACTGTCGTGCGCGTCACCGTTGAGTTTCTGAGTGTGGCCGTGCGAGTGCGGGCCGGGTGCCTTGCCTGCGCGTGCGCCGGCCTTATCGCTGTACCCATTAACTTTGTCACCAGCGTGGCCATTCATTTTCCCATTAGCATGCCCATTTATTTTCTCACCTGCGTGCCCATTCATTTTCGCGACTCCATTCTGGCCATTGTGTTTGTCATCACTGTGGCCGTTGGTCAACCTTTTATAATGCCCTGATAAACCAAAAGAAAATTTCCTTTTAACCCCCAAACTAAGTGTTTCATAGTGACACTGGCGCAAATGTGTTAGTCACGTTTTTTAAGCTAAATGTTCTTTACGAAATAAAATTCTAAACTCTTGAATGTTAATGTTAGATCGGCGAATGAATAGATTCATTGGGGTGAATCTAAATGTTCGGATTGTCCCAAAATAGAAACAGCGCTCGTATCTGGAAAGTTACGTGTGACTTTAATATACTCGCGGGTACGCGTGGGGAAGCTAACATTATTCACACTGATAAAAACATGAATTGTATCGATATCTCCCGCGCTTATTTATTTGACACAAATATAATTCTTTTCTGATGTCTGAAATTTTAAACTCGCATAGGTAGCTACTTGTACCGATTCCGACGCGGTAGCTTTGTTAATCGCGGGTTCTCAAAACATGTCCGGAGAGAAGTTTACGAGAATAGTACCTAAACAATGATATTACGGAGGAGATATTGACGTGTTAGTGCAAAACATTCAATTTGTGATTGTAATAAGACCAAAACTAGACAGAACTAGAATTAAAATGTTCCTAAATAAACTAGTAAAAAAGAAGTCTACCGGAACTAATAGGGGTGTCTAATCTAGACTATAACACAATTACGCCAGTATTCACACCACAATATCGCATGCAAAGAAATGACCGACGAGAGATAAATCATTGATTTGTCTGATCCAAAAGCTATTAGAACTTTGTATCCTGCATCAAATACAGGTTTTTTTTAAACTAGTGCGCAAACTTAAACACGTGACTTTACTCACCATTATGAATAAATTTTATCATGGGACTAAGTAAACCTGAAATCGCGAAAAAAAATCAGCTGTTCCCTACAAAGACGAGTTATTTATTTATTTACATAAATGTAGGGAACAATTAATTTTTTTTTTCGCGGTTTCATGTTTGGTCCCATAGTAAATGTTGTTCATAATAATGAGTAAAGTCACGTGTTTAAGTTTGTGCACTGGTTAATAACTTACCCTGTATATTTATCAGTCACAAAGTATTTTTAATACATAATAATTTTAGTTTTAATAGCGTTTGTAGACATTTTAGCTCGGCAGATAGGACAGAATTTTAGCTAATGTGTTTCAATCTCAATTGTATACAAAACTTTTGATCAAATTCCAAGTCATAATCAATAATTCGATCACTCAGGATAGATGAAATGGCGACAGGTCACAGGAACAACTTGCGACCCCTCAAATTAAAAGGGGAAATCTACAAGTCCGTGATAAGGCCTGTCGTAGTGTATGGATCGGAAAACTGTGCCATCAAGAAGACTGATAAAAAAGATTGCATGCAGCGGAGATGAAAATGTTAAGATGGATGTGTGGAGTGACGAAAATGGATAAAGTAAGAAATGAGTATATAAGAAGTTTGAAGAGCCGACAGTGACAGAAAAGTTGAAAGTAAATCGTTTGGCCTGGTATGGGCATGTGATGAGGAGAAAGGAAACGCATGTGACTAAAAGAGTGATGCATAAAAATGTTGATGGATGGAGAGGGGAGATGGAGACCGAAGAAAAGATGGATGGATTGTGTGAGAAATGACATGAAAGAGAAGGGAGTGAATGATAGCGTGACGGTTGACAGGAGAGAGTGGAAAGAGAAAACGTGGTGCGCCAACCCCACGTGACATGGGACAAGGGCAGGAAGATGATGACTCAGTAATTAGATCGAAAGCAATTTAATTCACTATTAAATAGTGTACTATTGTTGCAACTACTAAGTCATAATTTTTATAAATTAATAGTTGCAGCAAACTTATAAAACACTGAAACTATGGAAGACAGAATTTAGATTGCGAGCGCAAAGGGTTTGGAAAATGAATAAAATTGCTTTATTTAAAAAAAAGTTGTTGTTGAAATTTGTTGACTGTTCATTTGTATGTAGTGAGAGACGAGAGCATCCCCATATCGGATTACTCCATCAATATTCGAGATAGTGAAGCAAACATTTTCCGTCTTACCGTTCGCGCTCGCCTTGGCTTCCCCACCCGTGTAGTACTTTTTTGAAGTCTTCCAATCTTCCTTCAAGGACAAGTTGTACATAGAGTAGGCAGGGTCCCCGGTCACCTCCCTCTCAATAACGAGGAACTTGGGCAGCGCAGCTAACAACGTGTCCTGATCAACAGTAGCACTATACGTTTCCAACAAAACTAATCCCCGGCACCTGAAAATATTTCAAATATAATTTATAGACAATTTTGTTGATAGATTAAAGTGATTTTTAATTATAGATTGAAGCATACATACGTATTAATACCATGACACTTGTATCTCTAGATAGAGGATTAAATATAAATAAATAATTAAAGAAAAAAACACAGCCATTTTATTTATTTATCACAATAAAAAAATCAAAGCAATATATAAATAAATAGATATGGTATTATAATATTCTAATATCTAATCACCTGGGATGCGAGGGCTGTCTATAAATGTCCAATTGATAGTACTGATTGTTGTAGATGAAGCAGCGACGCTTCTTGAAGATCGTGAAGTGAGCTTCATCACGCTGCGGCAGCAGGTTCAAGTAGTCCCTGTGTGTAAGCTGCGTCCTCACTTCTACAGATTGACCATTGATGGGATGGACCTTCCGTAGCGTGTGAATGTACGACCAGTGGCCCTTCTGACCGCGCTTGCGCAGTCTGACTTGCGCCTTACGGACATCGCTCTGCAAGTAGTTGTGAACCACATCGAAGTCCTGGAAGGACGGGAACTCTGAGTCGAGAGCAATTGGTGACTTGACGAGGAACTTGCGCTTCTTCGAGTTGACGTTGAGCCGGCCGCCGGTGTCGATGCCGATCCTCTGGCACACGCAGTCGACCAGCCGGTTCATCTTCATGTTGAAGTTCGTGGAGTTGTCGATCACGTCGAAATACGGGTGACCGATCCAGGCGGCCGCCGCGTTGTAGTCAAGCTCCCTAGCCAACTCTACCCCTTCAGACCGGGATGCATGATCCTATAAACAACAATAAAACAATACCTGCATTACTTATCATTCAATTATTCAAGCCGGCGAATCTGTCAAGGTTGGGTAAAAATAAGCACGGAAACAATTTAGGTCGTACGTTGAATTGCCAGATTCCGAATGGATAACGTTGTAAGAAGATTACGTGTATCACATGATCAGTGTGTGTCACATCCATCATGATGATATTTAATTAAATATTATAAAATTTCTATAATCAGTGTTCCTTAATCTCTGATCTTTGAAATTCATAACAAAACGGTAATCCTATCTTTCGATGACGTCATTAGAGTATTGATACCACTCATACCACGCGCTTTATCACAATAGTCTTGAAATGGCACATTGCCAATGTTATTGCGAAACACAAACAGTCGATACGTTGCATGTTCCGCGGTCATTCATAAAGTTAGACATTTGAATAATATTATTTTTATAGCTCGGAGCAATCGTTTAGCGAGATAAACAAACCGCAAACTAATTTAGAATTTAATAGTTTTTGTTTGTTTTGAATGTAGGTACAAAGCTTGTGGTTTAGGAACGAATAAGCTAGGTACATATACTTACCAAGTAGAAGAATGTCTGAAGTCATATTAATGGTATTATTTTCCTAGTTTTAAATAATTCCTGCTTAATCCATAATTTAATTATTCTACTTATATTATATGCTGTACTGTGTAGGTACCTTTCCTGTTTGTTTATATCATTTTATCGACGATTGATAAATTTTCCATTTATGCATTATATTTGGATAGATAGCGCGGCGTGGTGATACACACGCTAATTTAAGTACCTACCTACTTACCTACTGACTGTTATTAAGTGTTAATTAAATAACAAGTAAATTATACATACTCATGATTATGAAAACCCCCTTATCTCTTTCTTTTTTAACAACTTTTATCAACAGTCAGACAAAACTGTAATTATTTATACACAACATAGTTTGATGTCCAGTGAAGTCATTGACCGTTTTGCAACAAGTAACCGTAACCGCAGTTTGGCAGGTTTATAAAATGTTTAAAAGTGTTTGGTCTAAAATAAATGATTTATTATTTTATTTATAAAATTAAAAACATTGTCATGAAGTGTTTCAACTTGTGCAGTCACGTGAATGGGATGTACCGTAGCACGGTAAGCAGATTTAATGCCAGTAATGTTACAATGAAAATTGCACTCTGAAGCATTTTATTATTTACCTAAGTCACGTTTTCCATCATGTGTAGGTAGATAGATACGTAATCGCGTAGTAGGCCGTCACGACAGATATGCTCATTTATAAAAAAATATAATAACAGGAATTATTATGAATGAGAGGCGAACTGGTATGATAATTAATTATACTCGTTTTTACGCGATTGCCCGGAAGGAGGGGCAATGTTTTTATATCATGTGCTTATGCAAATATGATAACCTGTCGTTCGTGTTGGACGTAATAGGGCCCCATAGTTGATGTTACTATCCATTGTCTGGACTAACGAGTTCCTCAAATAACGTGCCACAGAGTACCAACCACGTCATTGTGCAATCGATAGCCTGAAAACAGTATGTCAAGTCTAGAGCCAACTGAGTAAGTTCATACACTAATGTCCCTCAAATTGATTGATGAAAAGATGGGTGTCAAAATGCTTTTCAACAACTCCTAATTGTGTGTTCCATTGTTATGACAGGTGGATATGAGAATTTTGATGAGTTTCTAGATTTTCTACGACGTGTTACGACTTCTAAGAAATACGTTATATGCCTAAGGGGACTACAGGAGCTAAACGCAAGTTTTATAATGCCTAAAAGTATATGATCCACTGCAGTAAAAAAAAAACAGAAAAATATATGATATTCTTCAGGATATATGCTAGTTAGTTGGGATGTTGAAAATGGGATCTAGAAATGTAATCATTCTGATTTTTTGTCAGATTATTCTACAAGCAATATCCTAACGTAATAATTTAGTGTTTAAATTTTTTTGTCTAAACAATAGATTTTTTATAAATAGATAATTGCTTCATACTTTTGCAATAAATTACCAGCGTATTGTCATCAGATCACGCTTCTCTTTCTTTTGCAATGCAATCCGACAGTGACCGCGCTTTAGCTGTTGTCAGGCTCTTAATGGTTATTTGGTGTGAAGTGTGTGCCATGACGTAGGTACTTAATTTAGAAATGGGTTATACGATTATTGTATCATTAGAAGAACTAGTTATTTTTCGATCTCACGTACCGATCTCTTGTACGCTATGTAAGGTAAATATGAGAGGATATTTCTGTGTGTCGTTAATTACGAATGATTTGATTTCAGTAACTTAACTATTGTTAAGTTCGGGAGTCTCGGAGTCTCGGTATGTAGAAATGGACCAACCCCGGCAAGCGTAGCTTAAAACCTGATGGATTGACCCGTGCGGCTATTAGTACTTAGCCACAAACTCCTCAGTAACTAATTAGTATGTAACACATATTAAATACCTATTTCCCCGGCACATTACATTTGTTTACATATTTTTATTAGTCATGTAACTTATCTCATTAATTATTTACTATGATGATGAGGTATGACGTTATCGTATCAAAACATTCGGTATCTAGATAACGTGTAAACATATACTTAAGAGTTATCACGCGTTAGATGACACTAAACAATTTAGTGACATTGAAATTAGCCGGTTTGAAGATAGTGCGCAGCAGATTAGTTTATATAAACTGAAGTAAGTAATAATAGACGGTGGGAATGTCGTTAAAATAGATGATAATACCCCACACCCACAGACGGGGTTATGATCCTAACACTTTGATTGGCGATTTGAACAATGATAGATAAATAGAAGGATGTAAAACATGCTATTATTACTATTAAAATAGACCTTCTAGCTATATTACAAGAAAAATTGAAAAATTATGATTTACATTACCAACACCAGTGCCTACCCCTTCGTATGATAGAGGCATAATGTTTTTACGTAGGTAGGTATTGACATTTGAGTTTAGTGGCTTTTCAGATAATAAATTCGACGTAATATTTTAATGATAAAAGCAATTAACAGACTTTAGACAACCTTAAGTTTCACGTCGTTCAAGATACGATCTTTATGTTCTCTATAACCTTTGTTATCATCTATTTACTTGTGTGATATGTTCAACACTTTTTGTACATATTTGAAAAACTTCAATTTGTTGCATTAAAATGTGCAAAAAATTGTATTTGTGTTATTTTAGCTACAAGCAGGTAAAAATACTTTTTTATGTTAAATTCGATAGCCTTGTTGATCTAGTGGTAGCAAGCGTTACTGCTGAGGTCCTGCCGGGTCGGGCAAAGTGTTATTGGGTTTTGCTTTCTGAAATTTCTCAGTAGCAGCTCGGAGTCCGGATTTGTGCCCGGTTGATGGCAATAGGCTCGCCCCCTATTACATGGGACTTTAATACATAACTGGCGAAATGTGGATGTACCTGCTACAGGGACACCTCTGCACAACCCTTCGGGGAAACAAGGCTTGTTGTTATGTTATGTTTTTTTTATGTTATTCAATAGCTAGTCACGATAAATGTTTCCATTCTAATGATTACAATTACAGGAAATCAATGCTGATTTTCTTTCGAATATTAGCGTATAGATAGCGTCAATAATGTAACAAATGAAGACATTATACTTTGCAAAGAGATATGAAAACAAAATCGAAAATAGAACGAGCACATTATCTAGTGACTTTTATCTTGAGAGTATTTTAAACGTGCTCTAGTTTCGTGTGTTTGGCCTGCATTTCCTGGGTACGTGTCTCAGAGCGGCGCCGGCGCCTGAAGAGAAAGGTTACTAGTTAATGCCAACCTCTGTAGAGTAAAAGTCTTCAGCGCCGTTGGCTGCAGAAAGCATGTGCACGATGTGATTATACCGGTTGTCTCTTAGCTCCACACAGTTCCAGTTGTTAGTAGACAGCATCCCTTCCCATTTCTCTCTTGATATAACTGGAATGTGTTAAATAAATCCATTAGGTATTTAGGTACCTACAATCAAAGATTGTGAAGTTATAAATGAATGTAGCATTCGGCTGCCAGCCAATTCCACGTAACACCCTGACATACTTTTGTTTTTTTTTTTACGTTAGTGAATACGGAAGCAGTGTCTACAAGTCTGTTAGTAGCTCAATTGAATCATGTCCGGAAAGAAATTACCAATAAGTGTCCCTACTTAATTATTACTATGATTAATTATAATTGGAGTTCCTGATTAATAAGTCAAGGGCCAAGTATAGAAAGATATAATTTGTAATAATTATGACCCATTCAGATATCGCTGTAAGTAAACAAAATTGGAGTACGTATCAGCGCGCAAACGACCTCCTTGGTACGCGCGCGTGGCTGGAATTTACATAACAACTTATATTTGAATACAGGAAAATTAAGAGTAAGTACCTTTCTTAAGGTAAGTTAATGTTTGTGACTAGAGTTTATTGTTTTTAGGGTTCCGTACCTCAAAAGGAAAAAAACGGAAAACTTATAGGATCACTCGTGAGTACGTCTGTCACAGCCAATTTGCTCCGAATCTAATGGACCGATTAAGTTGAAATTTTGTACACATTTATGTATTTCTGTGACCCAGACACGGACGTGTAATGTTAATAAATGAATTTTGAATATGGGGGTCACTTTTGGGGGCAAATAAGAAAATAAAATAAAAAGTTTTGCAAACTATACCGTGTGACATATCAATGAAAGGGCTTGTTGCGAGGATCTCAAACATATTTTATGGTAAATCTCTCAATATTTTATATTTGCAGTTGGAATGTATGGGAGAACAAGTAGGTACCTATTTCAACTACAATGTTTGTATTTGGGATAAATTTATCCCAACTACGGAACCCTTCATTGTGCGTGAACGTGGCGTGAACCGTTCATTACAAAACATCAATGTTTTTTGAACAACTTTTTTTACCTACCTAATCTTGAAGGAAAATGCATTCTTTGGTTTCATACTTGCACACTGCACAGAATCTGTGCGAACAGTGATAGAAAAACGATCAAATTAATATTTTGTATTTTTAGATACCGTACAGCAAGCCAATGTGATCGTGCGCAACTAGAATGAGCATTTGTCTGGTTTAAATTTAAATTTTAAACGCACCTTTACAATTCTTAAATATATTCATTTTTAGTAAACAAAATGTATTCAACCTTAAAATTTTATGTAAACCAAAACCACCCAGTATTTGCTATTTTTATCTACAGTGCCTGTCAAGAGAATTTACAGACGTTATCTACGGAAATGCATTTTCAGCGGGTTTATTTCCTAAAAATGAAATATTTGTAAACGTGTTTACGACCTTCTCGTCATTCATATTTAAATATCCCGCATGATAAAGGGAATTTTAAGTGGAAGCAAACTATTGCACCTACATTTTCCTGTGTACTTGCATTTTTTTCAATCTCACAAAAATAAATAAGTCCTATTGTTGTTTTTGCTGTCAATTGTGCAAGTTTACAATCATTACAAAACCTCAATCTAGTTTTACCGCATTGTATTTCAATTTATCATCAATGTCCCAGTTTAAATTGCAAATATAATCGAAACCAATAACAACAAAAACATTGAAGTTTCAATGTAAACATACCTACATTAATACTTAGGTATATACTTGTTTTTCTATTTATTTTAATTTATACATTTTTTGTTTGAATTGTTTAGTTGAAATACATGCTACAGTACGACACAACTTAGATGTAGCATCGGCAAAATTCGTAAAACCGATCACCATCCGAACTGAGTGTACACATCAAGCTATACAATTCCTGTTTATGCTTATCTCGCATCGTATAGGATTTCCGTACAATGCGAGGTCAGCTTAAACTGGACATGTACAGCTTGATGTATAGCCGTGTGTACCTTTAAAATAATCAATCTTTATTACTGCTTTAGGTGAAAATGATCTTATCTCAAATGCAATAACTTGTAAAGTCATATAACCAAATACATTCGTAAAATTGAAATGAAAGACTGCAAATTTTTAAATCTATGCTACATCTAAGTTGTGTCGTACTGTGCCTGCTTGTTAATTTGTACGAGGCCACAAACGGCCGAACCCAATAACCTATTTTCAGTAAAGACATATCGCTATTGATGGTATACAGTATAATTCTATCTGTCATTTAATGTCATTCCATAAGATTCCATATTCTTTGACAGATTATTGGGACGTTAAAACCATAGATAGATAGGTCTTTCTATCTCCAGTATGCCAAAACTGGTGATAGATAGGTTATTGGGTTCGGCCGTAAGTGGGGTGACCGGTAAACACAGGTTTCCTACATCAGACACCAACTCTCACAATTTGAAAACAAACCATAGTGACAGAAAATAAACTTATTATTTATTATACCTATTTGACGTTAGTATGTAGTTGCGGACCACTCCCCAATACAATTAAATAGGAGATCCATTTATTGACAACAACTTTAATTAATAAGTCATTATTCATTACGAATCAGAAAATACAAAGAGTTTGCACGGTGAGTATAAATTATGATAAATACCAATCAAATGCATACTAATACCATATAAATGCGTACGCACAAGTAACAATAAAGCTTTTGTAACAAATAAATTTAGGTATTTTATCAGCAATTATAATACTACCATTTCTATTGCCGATTACTTACTGATAATTTTTCACGCTCTGTAAAATCAATTTGACCTTGATAAATAAAAATATTGTATTTTAACTTTATATAAATAGGTACCTATTTAGCTAGTCTACACTAATATTATAAAGAGAAAAGATTTGTATTTTTGTTTGTAATGAACAAACTCAAAAACTGGATCGATTTTAAAAATGCTTTCACCAATAGAATGCTATATTATCAATTTATCTCTGATTAACATAAGCTATAATTTATAAAGATATCACACAAACGTAGCCGCTGGCGGAAGCTAGTAATTTATACAGTAGGTAATAGGTATACATAATCACAGACTTTATTAGGTTCTGAGTATGCCTTACAAAGGGATAATTTAAAAGGGAGCCATGCAAGTCATGGGCCCTTTGAATTAAGTTTCTCTTAATTGCTAATAATCCTGAATCCCGGAGTTAAAAACAAATATTGAAGCGAAAACGTCTTTAGGCGCGTTGGGCATTTTTGAATGGGAAAAAACTATTGAACTCGCGACACCGTTACCGACACCTCAGTTTTGTAAACGCGATTGTGCTCTTTGCACGGATCAATGTTCTATGCAAGTATTTTTACTTTAAAGGTATTGGAAGTTTTTTTTCAAGGTTTCACTTCTATCGGCACTGCCGGAGTGCCACTGTTTTTTTTATTTTGTATCTTCTTACTACAAGATGTACCAGTAACATCTTACAGAGACGAAAACTGCCAGCTTTATTTCACCATAAATTGGTATAAAACTATACAAGCAGATTGAATGCATAAAACTATTTTCATGTTTCTGACTCATTACCTAGGCATACAAGCTTTTATGTAGGTAAGTGTGTCTATATCTATAATAAAACTTGTTGAGAAAAGCCTTATTCTTGTTGCAGTACCTAATAATGTGAAACATGCTGGATATCCAATACTATTAAATGAGCAATATTAATTTGTATATATGTTTTGTAATCACGTTCTCGAAAACGGCTCTAACGATTTCGATGAAAGTTGCAATATATGGGTTTACAGGGGCGAAAATCAATCTAGCTAGGTAGGGAAAATTCGTTTTCTCTATTTTTACAGCCTCGGGAACGTGCTACAACGTTGGTATACCTAGACGATATGTTTATCTATTTTCACCCGAGCACTGCTCGGTCGACCAGTAGGTACCCTAATTGCGTAATACACAATCAATCACAATATGTTTCGATTTGAAACAGATTGCTAATCCATTGCTTCATAAGTTGGAAAAAAAAATCTGCTCAACAACGTAAATAACGCAATGAATGTTGTTGAACTGTCAAAATGAAACAAATTAGGCATAATCGTTTACAAAAATAAATTACGCAATTAGGGTACAGGTACTTTATAAATATATACCTAGTACTACAGGTTGTCTAGCATTATTTATAGGGCACGTGTTTTTGTTTTGTTTTATCTTCCAGGTAAAGGTAATCTTCTAATAATACCTACGATGTTGATAATTATATCTTGAGTGTAGACGATAATATACTTATTTATATTCTCAGACAAATTGCCCGTCCTTCTGGCGTCTGTTTGTCTGTCTGTTCGTACTTAATAATCATGGGATGACGTTGTTTTGCGGCCAGTAATAATAGACGTGTTTATTATAGTTTCCGATTATGTGTGTTCACAATACGGTGTTAAAATTAAAACTTGTTAGTATGGTAGATCTAGGAAAACAGGTTTATTGTGCCTGGCTCCGTCCAGGTATTTTTATTTTTAGCTAAACTGTATTTTAAATTTTGACCTTATTTATTAGGCTAAGAAAAGGTAAAAGTTTTAACTTACATGCACTGGCATCCATCGCTCCCCTATCGCATATAATCAGGCAATCCCTCTGGCAAGTCCTGCCTAGCTCGAAGAAAGTGTTCTCAATCTGTATCATAGTCCTTAGAAGATTCTCCTGGAATTTTAACGCTGTAACAAGGAATACACATTTTATGAATACACAAGTTTCACTCTGAGAGCAATATAGAAGGATGGTTATACAACGTTTTCCTCTTGATATCCCAAAACTCTAAGGTATTAATGAAACCATGTCAAAGAATCAGCTGGCATTTATGAATTACTTTGCAATTAATATTTTTTTTTTACTACAAAATAATTCATTAGGCATTTTTGTAAAACAAGGATTACGTGAAATATGACAACGTCGCATTTTCTTTGAATGATTGTTTTGAATGAAAATAATGTACTCGTACTTATCAATGAAACTTATGTTAATCATGATTGATGTTATCTTCGAATCTATGTATTTTTGGAACACTTGTTCTAGGACTTTTTGTATTATGTTTTGACTTATAACATATAACCTTATGGGCATCAAAAGGAACACGTTGTTTAAGTGAAGATGGTTACTATAGGTGGGTACATCTCTGCCTAACGCTTGAATGATGTTATGTCATGGATGAGTAAGTGCAGTGATAAATGGTTTGCATCATTATAAGCTAAAATCAACTCACGCAATCATGTACAAAAACTTCAAATGACGTAATATTTGAAGTATTTGGGAACTACCGAAATAAATGTCTCTAATACAATCATCATCTGCCTCGCCTTTTCCCAACTATGTTGGGGTCGGCTTCCAGTCTAACCAGATGCAGCTGATTACCAGTATTTTACATGGAGCGACTGCCTATCTGACCTCTACAACCTAGTTACTAGGTAACACGATACCCTTTGGTAAGACTGGTTGTCAGACTTTTGGGTGTTACTACAGATGATAGCTAGGACCAACGGCTTAAGGTGCTTTCCGAGGCACGGAGGGGTCTTGGTATATGAAGATGGTCACCCATCCACGGACCAACCGCGGCAAGCGTAGCTTAACCTGATCAATTGATCTGTGCGGCTGATATTACTTAGCCACAAGCCAAGCACTTAGCCATCAATAATGTAAATTTTATAATAAACGTCTCTCCATAATAGTTGCTATATTGCTCTCTGGTGACTATGGTCTCCTTTTTTGTCTGTTTTTACTAGCTTTAATTCCTTCATGTACTAAATAAATAAATACTACAAACACAATAACTGACGAATAGACTACTCCATGAGAAAACGCAGATGGTCAAAGTTTATTCTTGCAGGTATTCTAAACATTGTGAATAAGATAAACTTCGTGAATGAGGATGCGAGTTCGAACATGCAACAGTAAATTTAACGGCTTGAGTACAGATGACATGAATAAATTCATCACGAAATGTTTGAAGGACAAAACAAATGATGACTACTAATTAATAGCTACCCTCCTGTAAATTTTTAATAAGGAAAAGGAATTTGTTCGTTAAAAAGTTTCAGTTATTAATGAACTTTTTAATAACCAGTTTCAAGGCAAGTGTAGGCGTGACTCTTAAAGGTCAAAAGAATAGATAGGTCATTAAAAAATTAAATATTTATTTTGTAGAACAATATAACCTATAAAATGAGGTATTGAAAACAGTGAGGAATGCATATATCTAATACTAATACATAAATCTATAATATAAAAATGAATCGCAAAATATGTTGGTAAGCGCATAACTCAACAACGCCTAGACCAATTTGGCCAATTCTTTTTTTTAAATGTTTTTAGGACAAGGTTTTAGGGTAGGTATGGTAGGTAGGATAGGTAGGGTGGGTAGGTAAGGTAGGTAGGGTGGGTAGGTAGGGTAGATGGTGCACCCCAAGCATTTATAAGGCAAAACAACGTTTGCAGGGTCAGCTAGTGTTTAATAAATCTAAAGAGTTTGATTTTTTTGGTTTGATTTAAAAAATTCTTTATACATTTGAAAGCCCAATTCTGGCGGAAGGCTATGGATGGGGATTTAACGTCACGATATGACCCTTAGGAGCCGAGCAAACCGCGGGGTACAGCTAGTATGTCAATATTCATTGTGATCCACTTTTGATTACCGGGAAACGGAATTCCCCCAGAGGAGTTGAGTTGGCACTCGAAACATTTATCCTTTTATCAATTATGTATGTACCTCGATTATAGTTGGTATTGAACTATAACATACATACTTGACAACAAAATCTTGTCAAGCTAATATCATTACTAATTAAGCACGCTTTTATTGGACGTGTATACGATGCTAGGCTTGATAACACTCGGTTAATTTATAATATGATGTTTATGTAGCAGTAATCGGATAATCTTGTGGCTTTCATTGGTCAGCAACTATGTTGGCATATTATTATGAAATATAATGTAATGTTTGCATAATAAACAGTGGCAGGAGTGCCGACAGAAGTGAAAATTTGAAAAAAATATCGGCACCGCGTTAATCAACGCGTTGATGTCTTTTTAATGGTCAAAAGTTGGTGTCGTAACAGTGTCGCGAAATCATTGGTTTAGTCCCATCTCAAAAATACCCAACGCGCCTAAAGAAGTTTTCACTTCAAAAATGCTAATAATGATTTTTTTCTGCGAACTTGCCATTACATAAACCTTTATTTTAAGTTTTTAGATAACACTTCAGGAAATTACTATAGAATACAAGCGAAAATTTCAACTTTCTGTAGGAAATGGTGCAGTGAAAAGCTTCAAAAGAGAATAGGATAAATAAAGCGATTCTGGTAGAACAATTTCCATGAAGTTTTCATAGAAATTGTTCTACTATTGTCGCGTTGAGCTATCGCATCGCGCCTGCCTTTTCCAGTCTTTAAACACTTATTTGTGATATAACTCGAATACTCGTACTCATTTAGTTTTATTATACTTTAAAGCCAGCGTTATTAAACGTTATAGCTTTTTTGGCCAGCACACTGTCACTTCAGTTTGCTTTGCTTCTACAAGCTATGTCGGGAACTCCGGTTCTCTTCCGGATAATTTAATTACTGATTCTATCCTTCAAAGAAACTCCGAGAATAGCCCGCTCCATAGCGCGCTGAGCGACCTTGAATTTGTGGATCAGCCCGACTGTCAGTGTCCACGTTTTGGCACCGTATGTCATAACGCGCAGGACGCACTGAACCTTAGTCTTCAAACATAGCGGGATAGAACACGAGAAGACTTGACGAAGTTTCCCAAACGCTGTCCAAACCAACTGGATTCTTCTGCCGGCTTCTTTCTCAAAGTTGTGTCTACCGAGCTGGATGACTTGCCCTAGGTCCTAGGTAGGCATACTCTTTCACAACTTCAAGAAGCGACCCTTTGATGTGGATTGGACTCGGATTGTACATGACTTTCGTCTTGTCCTAATTCATGCCGAGGCCAACCCGCTGAGAGGCTTCATTTAGGCGGTGCAGCATCTGGTCTAACTGTTCCAGCGTCTCTGCCATTATGACGATGTCATCGGCAAAGTGAAGGTGAGAGATGTACTCGCCATTCACGTTGATACCCTGTCCAGTCCAGTGTCTTGAAGACGTCCTCCCAACGCATTGGTAAACAGTTTCGGTGAAATCACATCCCCCTGTATCACCCCTCTGAACAGTTGTAAGGGGCTGGTATTCTGATCCTGGATCTGGACAGTCATCTTAGTAGCGTCATACAAGCATCTCAACACTTCGATATAGGGCCAGTCAATTCGACATCGTTGCAGAGGCCAGAACTGCCTATATCTCGATGGAGTCGAAATCTTTCTCGTAGTTCACAAATTCTCCTCGGTCTTCTGTACGATTTGTCGAACAGTATGGATGTTCTGGTGGCTAGAACTCGTCAAGTCTCCTGGCGTGACGACACTCGAGAATAGCTTGTATACGTGGCTCAGAAGTGAGATGGGTCTATAGTTCTTCAGCAAGGTGCTGTCACCTTTTTGAAGAACAGAACCACCGCGCCTCTGCTCTACGCCTCGAGCGTTGTGCCATCCTGAATGACGGAGATAAAGACTCGCTAGCTCTTTTAGGACTGGAGCCCGCCCGCTTTAAGGAGCTCTGTCGTTATTCCGTCATCCCAAGGTACGTTGTTGTTCTTTAGCTGTTCGAGAGCCGCCCTAATCTCGCACTGGTCGACATCCGGGATGTCCTCCGTGTAGTGGTGTGTTATTTCGGCTCGATGGTCATCTGCACTATGTCTCGCTGAGCACAGGTGCCGTAAAAATCCTCGACTTTCTCGAGTATCTCGGCATTCGAAGTCACGATTCTGCCATCTGCAGGTTTTAGTTTCGTCAGTTGAGACCTTCCTAATTGCTGAACGAACACTTTCGACCCTCGGTTCTGCTCATTCGCGACCTTGAATGTCGCGGGACCTAAAAATCAGAAAGCTGACGCGACGTGACCCTCACGTCGCGTCAGCTTTCTGATTTTTAGGTTTAAGGCCCTTTTTATCTGATGAAGACGGCTGCGTGGATGGCAACTCTCTTCTTTCCCTCATAAGTCTGGACACCTTACTTATTCGCTGTGACAGGTAAAGTCTGCGAGACAAATCGCGTCGTCGCGTGCTTTGATCACCTCGTCGGCTTTCTCGTCAACAGTGCTTGTGGTTTCCAGCAAGGCGAATCGATTTTAATGTTCCAGTTGCAACTTTTCGAATCCTAGAGCGGCTTGGAGCTGCGTAGGTCAGAGAGTAGGCCTCATAGTCTCATCATGCGGATTCTCTCAGCTCGAAAATTGATATTTAGTGCCTCGGACAAGCCTGTGATCGCTTCCGATATTAAACCTACTGATCTTGGACACGTCTCTAAATGTGTACTTCTGATCCGTCATGATGAAGTTTTTCTCGTTCCTTGTCACCTTATCGGGGTACAGGTACCTGGTACCACCGTACCAGGTCCACTTCCTCTGGGGTTTCTTTTCGAAGAACGAATTCATCAAGAAGAGCCCCTGCGACTCTAAGAAGTAATATTCCGTTTGACTTAGGTACTGAAAATGTTGAAGATTAGCCCCTATCTGGCAAATTATCTGCTGAATAATGAATGATGACATTTAGGTTCATTTATCTACATTAAGTTATTTGGATACAAACGTTTTGGAAAGACATGAACGTTGATCACGGCAATTTACGGCACGATCTATACCAATAAACGTCGCGCGTCGTATATAGCTAGTACAATTAAACTTAGTGAACTGTCACGCACACAATCCATACGCATTTTCCCAATGAACGGAAACTGAAGGTCCCGTTCTAGTATCTAAACGTTACTGAAAATCATAGTACAAGTACTCCTGTTTGTATCACCTAATGAATAAAAGATGAAAATCTATTATAAAAGTGGCGCGGTAGTCGTTTACATTATAATATTCAAGGCATTTGTAATTTTACTAAAATTGAAAACGACTGCTCCGACACTTAACGAGATGGACTTTAGTGACAGTAAGACGACAGTTAGATAGCTATAAATAGCAAGATTTTGAATGTTTTTTGTCGCTATGAGTGCGGACATGAGTTGAAAACCACGAGACATGTCTATGACGCAAGAGGACACTGACGCGACAAGGCGCGCGAGACACATATTATCACCTACAAATCACTGTTAACGACCCCATTATAATCAATGCCAAAAAAATAAGCACCAATATAGATTTCACAATGAAAATTTTATATGCGCATCTTACGTCGCATATAACAATCAATACCTACATGAGTCGTGCCCATGTTGAATCAATCATCTAAATCATTCATCGACAGTTACCAATATCCGAGAGAATCCGCTAGTACGATGATACATAGCTATCGAAGGTAACGATCGTCTCTATTGCCAATGACAAGATGCTGATGCTGCGAGTTCGTATTACGATATCAACGCCTTTCGAGTAGCAACGATCAATTAAGAAGGTATTGAGTCTAGAGGTATCCTGTTTATGTAAGATGATTCCGATTCTGACCGTAACAGAACGGTAATGTAGTCATGTTGAATACCACCGGTTTACACTGCATTTCAATCAAGCCAGTAAATATTTTTACTCACACACACTTGCCAACGAGTAATAGCAAGATATATCTGTTTACTAAGAAAGATGGGTAGCAAATTGTTGTTTGTGGAAAATCTTTTTGAGTTTACAAATAGAAAGTGAAGTTCCCGATGTAATTGACAGACAGTTTGTAGCATAAGGACGGTGCCTTGGTGGTCTATTTAAAAAATAAAGTAAATTATTTCAACTAGAGGCGTGCCGGGAGACGAATTCGGCCGTGATTGTCTGCTGCGTTTTATTTTCAGCGCTATACCAATGAACTCGCACTGGATGTGGAAAATTAAAGTTTTCAGTTGTTTTTTTTAATTTAAACTGAGTGGGTGTAATTGTAGGATAATAATTGTATCATTTAAAAGTAGGACACGTTAGCGAAAATTCTATCTAAATGTACGGGCAATGACGTCGGCGACAGATGCCTAGACAATTTACGAGGTTGATATGAAAATGGAGTCATTAACAAGTTTTACGGCTGATAAGTTACAGTAAATTCACGAAATAAAAAAATACTTTGGACATGAAGAAATTGTGTATGTACCTAAGCTTCAGTCACTAATTAACATTTGAGTACACACTCATAAATACTACTTGTTTTACTTGTCATCGGGCATAATCATAAATTATTACCTACTTTAGAGTGGACACTTAGGTATCACATGATAGATAAGAAAAATCTATAGCCGTGAACTTGATAAAACATTCATTGTTTTTGCTAGGCACGTAGTTAAATAAGAAAAAAAAACATGATTTCGCAAAACCGAGGAAAAACTTCTTGGTAAGTACAGGTTCTATGTTATGGGGTTTTGGTTTCCGCACTTAGTCCATAAGGTGGACCATTGTACGTGGAAGTACAGGTTTCTTGCCGAGAAGATACTAACGTTAAACACGGAAATAGGGGGTTTAATTAAATTTCCTTCTTTGAGCAAAAAGTTTTGGTTTTTATTTAACAAATCCATCTGTCATTGTACAATACTGTAATCATCTTTTTTACCTAATTACAAAGTCAACGTGCCGAGGTCAAATGCTTTCGTACCAAGAACGAAATGGTACTTTTTAGGTAACAAAGACGTTATAGCAGTTATATTATTTTATTGCAAGTATTTGCAAACTGACAATAGTTAGCTCATTTATCCATAAAATAAAGATTTAATAATTCTTTGAATGCCTATCTTGTCTTGTCAGCGGTTCATTCACATGGTTAATGTTTAAAATCGAGTGCCAAAGGTGCAGTCATATCTTTTTGTTAATAAATTAAAACTAAACAAACGACGATATCTTTATATGGCTTCACAAATCGGGGAAAGAATCCAGTTAAAATTAACGTACTAGAAAGTTATTTTAGAACATAAACTTGTATTGTCGAAGATAACGTGGAAATCAAATTTATTTTCGTATCGCATGCTTTGTTTTGCATGACAAACTTTATACACTATTCAAATTACATTATTCATCGTTATTTGAGCAAGCTTCTGTTCGCTTTGTATGGCGAATCGACGATACTTTATGACTCAGTAATTTTCTATCATGCCTACTTTAAACGAGGGGATTTTTGTAAAAGTTGAATCAATTTATTTTATAATAATTGCTAAACTAACTAGCATATGAATGGTCTTTAGAACGATCATTATTAGAATAATTTCCAAACTATTTTTTATTAGAATTCCTGTCTGCTTTACAGTGTTTGGCAGTTTTCTAGTGGACATTGACCAACACACGCCTCCACTGACGTCAATGCCTCATAAAAAAAAGAAGTTTCAACGCTTTTAGCGACGTCATCAGAAGCCAAGCAAAGCATCTGAATCTGATACCTGACTGAAGCTAATTAGTCGGTCACGCCGTAATGACCACATAATTCAATCATTGTGATATGACAGTCTTTTGCAAAGGAGGCTACGAAATTCTTGAAATACTATGCGTGGTTAAATATTGTTACTGGCACGATACCAAACCTAACATCCTATTACTGAGCACATGAACCGAGATAATCTAAAGTGAAAACTTCTAAAAACCGCAGTCTGCTAACGATCCTATTAAAACCAGATGTGGGATCTTATCACTGTGACAAACTTCGATTACGTGAATTGACGACAAAGACGCAGACTCGAATTCGTCGGTTAGCTTGTTTACTTTCCGATTTTTATCTCCTCTAATAAATAACACTATTTATTGTCTATTAGATACAATGGGTATAGTAACTAGCTAACGGTCTGCAATGGGCTACCTAATTTGATAAGAGCTGAGCGACATGTGCCTATGCTTAGATAGATAGCTAAAGCAATTAGCGTTATATCGATGACCCGAACTGTTGTCATGTGATATGGTTGTATTTAGCTTTATAAGAGCTACTGCACGAGCGTCCATTATAGCGTTGGTTACCGGTGGTTACTGACTCACCAGTGACACCGTCGCTTGCCTGGGCTACAGCCGCGGCAGTGCACCGTTTGCAATTGGTAGAGCACATGTCAACTGAAACACTTTTCGGCGGATCTGCCACATTTTCATTATCTATTATTACTTTTATGAAATTACTCGTGTTTTGGCGAACTGAACTGATTGTGGGCATGTTTGATCATATAGATGGTTTTATCATCTAAGCCTAAGTATATGGTAAACTGGTTTCTAGCATTGCTATTTATAACTAAAATCGTGATTGCTATTATAAACCCGTTAGGATCTATAGTTGTATGAATAAGCGCATGACAGAATTTGATGATTGCGTGTGAAGGTAGATGTCGGTCTAGGTGATTTATTGTGTCACAATTAAAGTGTCCAACGGCCTGATAATGATACCTTTGTGTTATTATATTGACATGAAACTTCAAGGCAAAGGCGTAATTGATACAGAAAATATTTGTAGGTCGATATTACCTTCAGCATATTGAAACTTGGCTCGCCCTACTTCAGAACAAAAGATTTTTATACGAACTTTCATTAACATTGTACCTATAAAAAATTTAGGACAAGAAAGCTAACGAACTATTTGTTTTTGTATTTCGTAAGTTTAGATATTAGACAAAAAAGGGCACGAGGTCGTACGGCCACTACCTTAAAGAAATCATAAAAATGGTAGTAGGTACTCTATACTTTACGCCTACTAGTTTGGAATGACAAAAACCTTATTACCGCTACAGGTCATTAACATTTCATAGTGGCATTCATTGAGTATGAATCAATATCTGTTTGGTGAGGTCGTCTTGACCTTGGGCGATGTCTCGATGTCTGTCCGAACAAACTTAGTCACCAACCCCTATAAAACTAAGCTTTATGTGTTTGTCAATAGTACGCTAGGCTAGACACAAATATCTACAGCGCTACTATGCCCACTATTTTTCTAGTAAACGAGGAAAAGTCTGAATATACAAGGTCGGAAATTTTTATGTTGATACTTCAAACGACAAAATAATAAATGGGAATTTTGTCAACACTTGTCTGCCATTAGTATTTTGCTTTCCTTCGTTCGGGCATTTAAAAATACTTGAAATGATTATAATAGCTATAAGTCACATGGCTAGTGAGCAATAATTCAAACGTGGCGGAAAATGAAAGATATGGACATTTTGTTTGAAGATCTCTTTCATGATGTTAAGATGTCAGAAAACGAATATTCTTGGTACAAAAAGATGTAGATATGTAAGTATGAGAGATAAAAGTAGGTAATGCACGCCAAAAATAATTATTGTTGTTTTACGTCAGAGTTGCATGTGACTTTGTTATGAGTAAATATCATCAGGAGATATAAACTGACAAACATAACGTTGTTGGATGTTTAGGAACGGATGGTGAACTTATTCAGGCATCGTTTGATGCACAATGTACACAGATGTCTGCGTCACACAGTGATGACAAACAGTTTGTTTATACAATTTATTAGAAGTACAACGGTTTCGAGTTATATTCAGTTTATTCGAGTGATGGCTAACCGTTGGGGGGGAGGGGGGGGGGCACTGGGACGGAAAACTGCGGTTGAGTGGAACCGGGCACAATTGTCTATTTCTGTTTTTAATGGGTAACATGCGTAAATAATAAACTTTTGCAGGTAGATACAGTAGACTGCTTGGGGCTATAAAGGGACGCGGTATGACCACGTGCTGTCAACTTGATCAAAAGCTTTAAAAATATTCTTTTATTATGCCTTTTAACGTTAAATAAACCATTCTAAGCCAATAAACGAAGATTTCTAGAAAAATCACGTATTCTTCGATCTGCACGCTAAGCAAGCGACATCTGTCATTTTGTCTATTCTTCCGTCGACAAAACCCGTTTCTATGGTTGTCATGCTACTCGTGCTGGTAATAGTCGGTCTCGCTATCAATCGCTGAAATTATGTCGTGACAAGTTTCAATTGTATAAATACTACATTTTATCAGCAACTGCCGAAGCCATTTAGGCGTGAAACAGAGCAGGCCAACAAAAAAATGTGCAATAAGGAGCTTATATATCAACACTTAACGGACGATTATATACACGGTAACGTAAAACATGAATTACTTAATATCAAAGGTTCGTATGATCGACCCTTACAGTAGTCGCATTCGATTGTAACATCCGACATCTCAACTTGTTATAAATAACCAAACCTTGGGTAATAAGCAACATTAAAGGGGCCTCGTCAATGTCGTTTCTGACGGCAAACTCTAGCACCGCGCGCGCTCATTGCTCAAACCAAATAGTGCGCACTTCCCCGACTTCCTGTTACACACTTCCGTCCCTTTTCACGAAATCACTCCCACAGATTGCAGGAAAGCGAGAGAAAAGATGTTACACATCAACAAGATTATCAGTATGATTAGCATCGCATTTGAGGCATTGGATATCTGCATTTATGAACCTACGAATGCAATTTGAACATCAAATTTATTTTACAAAGCGACCAGATGCCAAACAATTCGTTTTATCGATATTATTCCATATACGAGACCTGCCCCAGAGCCTCTCGTCATCGATCCTAGAGCCTAACAATGCTACAGATACGTAACTACGCATTCCACATACAACGTGTTTCTATTGCCGTGAACGTGACCGTGAACTAGCTTACTCGATACGTCAGCGACACACACATTAACATTCACGTGTCGAGACCGTCGAGAAGCCTCATAACGAACCTTCCCTCCCACCCCCAGAGCCCCCAGCTTATCTATACATTTAGAATGAAATTTTTATAAGATTATGCTAATGGTCTGAAATATGTATTATTCAATGGGTAAACGCCAGGCAGCCTTGCCGATAATGGATTAAACAGATTTACAAGCACGTAACGACTCAATACAATCGTCAATACAACGACTAAGCGAAGTTAATCTTGCTCTTTTCATTATCAAAGGGGATTGTAATTAAGAGGATTGGAAAGACTAAGCGGTGTAATTAGACCAGAATGATTCTATGCGACTTATAAACGCCCCTTTACTTAAAAAAATTGATAGAGCCTTCCAAAGGAGTTTTTTCTGGCGTATAGACTCCGAAAGATCGCATTCGACCACATATATCCAGAAAAACCATTATTTATGAAACTACGACGAAGCAAATAGCTCACAACTAGAAACAAATAAAGTACCCTTAAAATAGACAAGAAAATCGTCCCCAAGAGGCGATTCGAAGCTTCTCATATAGGGGCTCGCAAATCGGTCTTCAGCAAGAGCAAAAATAAACGATGCACGTGACCGTAGCCAATGTAAAACAGCCGAAATACCCGGCGTAACAGAATACAAATACGTCTGATGTTACGCAACATAATTATTGCTCGTTTTAAATTTTATATGAGTTTTATACAGATCTAGACCGTTTTGTATTGGACTTTAGCCCGACGTTACGTCTTGGCAGTGTATGAAATGATACATCTGTTCTATATGTAAGTGACAAAGCATTACAGTACAGAATTCTCTGTGACGTGGGAATTCATAAAAAAACATAATACTGATCAAGTATTGTAGGCATGATTCATACATCTGCTGGTTTATACGCTGCAGGTCATAGGGACATTTCCTAATGGCATGACTTACCTAACGACTTTTTCAAACACTTACAAGGTTTTGCTAGGTTCTATCGTTATCAATATTTGTAAGTTTATATTTTAGATGACTTGAAATAAAAGGTGTAGCGGTTACACCACTCATACCACTAAAAAGGAATAAGTAGTTGGGAAACTAAATTGGTAATACCATCGGGCCTTACAAAATATTGAGCAAAATTAATATTTTTTGTCATGTGGTATGGAGTCAGAACACACTGTTCTATGGCGATGAGTGATGGTGATGATACAGCGACAAGAGTCTGAAGAAACAAATTATAGCGAGAATTCTTGCCAAAACATAAAAGATAAAAAAAAAATTTTGGTGCAGCACAGACGACACTTTGTGCGATTGAGTCTGTGGCGCACATTCAAATTCTTATCTTATTCGTAATGTGAGCTACGGAATGGTTCCTAAATTAAATTTTAAATTGACAGAAATTACTATCGAGCGACACATCACATCCTATAAAGAATAACCTGCATTCGGAAAAACATCGGGGACAAAGAAGACATTTTCGTGCGCTACAGACTCGATCGCACAAAAAGTGTCGTCTGCTCTGCACCTTATCTTTACAATTAGCATGAAACCAGGGGTTATCATTGTTCAATAAGTTTTGTGTGTTATTTTATTAGTCGCCCAAACATCAAAACATTGTGGAACATGCTAGACAACGTGATAACGATAAGTCAGAATTTAGTTCGGCGGCGACTTTTTAACTACTTTTAAGGTTTCATAGACTGAACAGATTTTTATCAGGATTCTGTGCGACCAGCCAGAGTTTAGAGTGAATGAGGTACAGTTACTAGCATTCCCCCTTCACGACGAAAATAGATGAATAGCAGACGAAGAAAAATGTACAAACGTGATTTCAAAAACGTAATTTTTCGCAGAAACCATAGGGAGCTAGATATTATTTTACTAAAAGGGTTGAGTGCTGCCTGCCCTGTTAAACATATTTCTAGACTTTATTTAGAAACCATTTTCGTGTTGTGTTCCCATTTGAAATTTTCCATTTGTCCATCATACCCAGTCTTTACTATAATTACTAGTATTTAGCAATGAAAATTCAATTACCACTTGGCAGAGCGTATAGTCAGTCGACCTACCTCACGTGGTTCCTACGTCAGTGGCAGTCACGCCCCTCACTATAAAGAGACCAATATCTACGTGAGAATTTCTACCGAGAAAGTCAATTTGACCTTGTAATGGCCGTCAAAACACGTCTGAAAAACATGGAGGAGATAAAAAAGCATGTACCGAATGATGTAGATCAAAATCCTAAACAAGTCTCACTCGTTTTCATAGTGAAACGTCGCGTCGTCTGGAATGGACTACGCTGCATGCAAGTAAAAGCTTAATTAAAGCACTTGTATGATTAGGAATGAGGACACTGAACTTGGGCTGTGGATTAGATTACATACACAACGTGAGTTCGGCCGATCTCATCTAAAACTAAACAGAATAAAACAATAAACAGCCAGCAGAATTAGTCTAAACAAAACGATATACGATAGGGTGAAAAAAAAAACTGGTGATATAAGATTTTGGCAGCAGTCAATGCTAAACAATAAATGTATGTAGGTACTGGCAGAGGTTTCCGGTCATCAGACTTGCCAATGCGACGTTTGGATTTTCCTAAAAATATTTTATTTTCTTTTATCGAGAATTTAATTCATACTGCGCATTTAAATATTAGTGGTATTGAAGACATTTTATGGAAAAGACGTATAAACCCATTATTATTCAAACAATGCAATAAAATGTTACGGCAATGTGACATGCAGCATGCAGCCATCAAATCAATTGTTTACTCCCATTGTTTCTGTTCTGTTAAATATGTTGATCGTCAATTCAACAGTAGGTACCCTATCTTGGAAGTTTGTTTGTAAATTCTATGGAACAATGTGGGTTGAAATGTTGGTATCCATAATCAAGCAGGTTCCTGTAAGCACTATTCTTCATAATATAAACACTTCATTTGCTTATGTAAACTTAATTCATTACCGCAAGTGTGGAATGAAAATAACTTTTACTTTTGCAGTATCAATAATATCTATGTTATTAAGTACCTATACTGAATAAATTGACGTAAATTATGTATTTGAAATAACAATTATTTTCCCGTACCTTTTTATTTAACATGTTGTGTCACTTCGTTTAAAAGGAAATTTTATATACATTAAGTGAGGAATTGGAAATAGTCGTAGATAGCATATCTAGGTACCTAATTTCATCTATAGTAATATTATAATGAGGTAAAATTTGTTTGTTTGTAAGTTTGTATGTAAGGGGTAATTTCTGTAACTACCAGTCGCATTTGAATTTTTTTTTTTTGCATTGGATAGCCCAATTCTTGAGGAAGGTTAGAGGCTCGTGGACGAAGTCTCGGACAGAAGCTAGTGCATTCTAAAATATGGATGTAAGTTGATAAAAGCTGAAATATGAACGTTATGAAACTAAATTATTACTTTAGCTGTGAAAATTTGGCTGCCTTCGCATTTGGCGTTGGTAGATGTCGCGTTGACGGGATTTTATAGAAACTTTGGATGCTTTGGCGCAGCGTAAACGTTCAACGAATACCATCGCTAACTGCGAAGGTTGCCTTAAAGCGTGCTTTGGTGTGAAAGCGTTGGGCATGCAGCATGCAGCATGCAATATTTGGACATTATTCTACTGTATAACTTATCGAGTGATTAATCTGCAATTTTGCCGATTTTAATGCAGTGATAGAATATTTTAAATCTTACCTTCGTCTGCGGAGAGATCTGCGAACTTGACACCACCACTGTAAAAGAAAAAATATGCATTGCAGTACATTTTACATACAAAACTTATTTGTATTCATTTCATGTTTTCATTTTTATTACATCACTTATGCATTAGTTCCCAATTCCATATAACAAGATAAAAAATTAACAACTACTGCATATTTGTGTTGTGCAAGCTTTTAAATTTCAAAAACTAAGGCATTTTCACAGTGCATACTAAGTAAAACAGGTTTTAAATTTACATTAACTTTCTTAACATAATGTTTTAATATCTTACTGGTAATCATGGAATCGGAAACTATTTGTATGCCGATAATCAACTTTGTCTAATTGAAAGTTTTGACTAGAATGTAAGTAAATATTTAGCCATAGAAGTGCAAAAAAAAAACTACTTTGTCTTAAAAATTGTACCTAGTGACATTTTTCAACCGACTGATGAAACTTTTTATTATAGTTACAAATTATGGTGTGAATTGTGTAGGTACACAATTATTCTGATAGAGAATGTAAATTTAAAAGCTTGAATTAATGTTTGTGATGCACTGTGTAGTTTTTGTAGGTATCTCATTTACCTGAGGAGCACGTTAGCCGTTTCCGGCACCCGGAACACCTGGAAATAAACACATTGTGGAACCATGTCATATGATCTCCAGATGGAGACACCACAATTCAGAATTCGAGAGGGAAGCAATATTTTGCTAGGAATATCTAACTTTGAAGGAATGTAATTTCACAATATAACAGGCCAAATAGGATTACAATTTAGTTTTGAAACAGTAAAACGATAAAATTAGTAACTATTTCTTTCAATAGCATTGATAAGCTACAGATAATTTAATCGTTATCGTAAAGTTTCTACATTTTATCAATACAAATAAAGACACATTTTTCAAAATCTAAACATATTGACAACAATCTAATAAGATTAGGTAGAAACTTAGCTAATATAGTTAAAATTAAAATAAAATGTTTTGCTCACCTTCCATCCTAAATTCTCAAAGAACGTGCTGAGGCGGGACTGTCCGGTGGTTTTGCCGCCACACGGTCCTGAATAAAAATACAATGTGGTTTCGGGGTGAGATTTACGTCGTCAGAAATCCACGTGTTGCTTTTTTTATGACACCATTATCACATACAATCAACAAACAGGATACCACAAATATATATTACACTTCATTAGTGAAATAAACCATTATAAAAAATAATAGCGGCATGGAAAAATGAAGAAATCACCGTATACAAAATTATGAGTAATCCTTACCTCCAGTGAGGACCAGTTTGTAAACGATTTTCTGGGTTTGATTCGCCATTTTAAAGTAAACGCAAATATATAAATTAAAATTAAATTACACTAAGAAGGATACTAAGCCCACAAATATCATAAAAATGTTGAATTTACAAAAGTGTTAAAAAGAGCCATCACAGTTTAACACGCATCGCCCGTCAGGCGTGCGCTCAAATGAAAGAGTGAATGAAAGGGAGGTGAGTGATTGACTGAGTATTTTGACGCGCAGCATCGGGTATTGAATCGAATGATTCATAGACAAGTATTTGGAACCATAAACCGAACTTTTACCGCCATCTAGTTGTTACGAGCTGTACTAGTGATGTTACAGCCACAGCCAATTTAGTTTTATCTCGTGTTTTTCCTAGTTCAGTATAATTTATACCCAACTGAAACAAGACTTCAGAATTTTAAACGAACAATAGACAATTACATTCGAAATCAAACCTTTTTATTAAGAATTAAGTTATTCCCACTGAACTTAACTTTAAAATACATTGACCATTTTCATTTTTAATTGCATTATTAGTACTAAAAACTGATATTTTAATTTGAGTATAACATTCGCTTTCCTTAGAGCTGTCTTCAAGTTTTTCCAATTGTAATACTAAAGCTGGAACCTGTTCCCAATATCTTCCTAGACAACGATTCCTTTTCTCAATATAAGTTGTTTCTCTGAATGTAGAAGTTGATTCACCATCATCTGAAACAATAAATAATTACATATTTTTTATATACTGTTATGCTGATGATAAACACAGTAATTTCCAGACTTTTACCTTCCATATCAGAAATATCATTGTCTATCCATCTTGTTTGTATGTTTACATAAATTATTCCCACATTAAATTCATTCGCTATAAATCTGCTATAGTTAACTAAGACATTCAAAAGAGACAGTCCTGTGAAAAAATAAAAATATTAGCTAATAAAATAACTTGTTGAATACATAACTTACTCCTTTTTATTAAGTCAGTTCAAAATCATCTTAGTTCCTGAACAAGATTGGTAGCAATGTATCACAAACACACTATCAGTAGGTAATGTAATCTTAAATACTATTTTCATTTGTTATATAAATTAATACATCTTCTGTCATCTCATATTCTTCTTTATGTAGATACTTATTTTTTATCAAATTTCTGCAATGTTTTGATAAATGGTATAAGTATTTTAACTATTATTCCATTTCTGCATTAATTTTTTATTCAATTAATTGGTTTTGCTCCTGTGTTTATTTATTTTAACTTACCCATTTTATTATCATCGCCAAGGTGTTGAAACATCAAACATGGTAAGGAATCAACAATAATTAGTGCCAAGTTTTCAATTACGAGAGTCTTGTTTTTAAGGCTCTTGAACAGCTCCACTAAATCCTCCATCGTCCATATGTGAACTACTCTAATTTTGTACATCATTGAAGCCATATCCTGGAAATTAAAGATATTTTTATTAAAAATATTATGAAACCATTTTTATCAGCCTATATCGTCTCACTGTTGGACAATGGTCTCCTTCAAAGACGTCCATATACCTCTTTCTCTGGTACATCCATCATAAATGAATTAAAATTGTTAAACATACCCCACTAAGGCGACCCGCTTTCTCTCTCAAGGGCGGATCCAGGGGTCATGGGGGCTATTATGATCCCCCCCCCCCCCCCCCCTGTGATGATGATGTGTCTAGGTCGACCACAGATATTTTTTCTAATCTCATTGATAAATTTAATCAATTAAATACTTTGTATGTTGTTTGCCACACATGCGCGATTGACACGCATATAGAGACTATGAGCTGTTATACCTCTCTCCTAACTCACTTATTTTGCTGTGATCTAATTATAAGTTTACCACCTAAGAGTACCTACATGTGGAATGCAATAAAAGTATTGAGCATTGACCCACTGACCCAACGTTTGCATAATACCTTATTGTAATATTGTAAATAAAATAAATAGAAACCTTATGAGAATAACTTTGTGCATCCAACATCTTTTGTATTCTGACTGCTGTAAAATCCCCTTTAGTGTCAACATAAAGGACAGTGCTAGGGTCATCTTTGACGCAGTTAACAGCTAATTGGAAGGACAATTGAGTTTTCCCTGAATCTGCAAGGCCACATATCTCTGTAATGTATCTTACTGGAATCCCACCATTTGATAAAGCATCTAACCTGAAATTAATTTTTAATTTACAGTTAGCGCTTGAACAAGTGTTAGTCAGTTCTAAGTGGTTCTAAGGTTTATAAAAGTTTATTAAATACCTAGGGCTAGATAGCTATTGTTATTATAAAAAGTTTAATTGTATACCTTTCTATACCTGTATTAATTCGACTTCTTGTCTTGTAAACTTTTATATATAAATCCGTTCCATTTATTAGTGGTGCGGAATATTTTGTAAATATTTCATTTCTGATTGCTAATATTTCAGGCAGGCTCAATTTAGTTAACACTGATAACTTTGAAACATCTTCTTGAAGAAAATCTAAAATTGTTGTAATACGATTTTGAGCGAGAGTTCTTAGCGAACTCTCGGAAAGGTTTCCTAAATTCTGGGACTTTAACTTTTGCATTTAAAACAAATTATGAAAAAGAATTAAATTAAAGTTAAAAACAAAACAAAAACAAAATTATTTTCAAATTGTGAACTGTGAAATGTGATGTGAACTGTAATTGATTGAATGAGAGAAAGAGGAGAAGAGGAGTGAATAAAGTGAGTGAATGAAAGTGGCAAATGTCAAAAAACAGAGACAAAGTCAAAATAGAGACGGGCTCAAGCTCAAGCAGAATCTCGTTTCGAAGTCTCAATCGCTTCACTTGGTTGGACGATTCAACTCATGATTTTAGAGTTTCGATGTTCATTTCACTTCAAATATCGAAGTACGTGTACATTTAAATGATCTCAGGGAAATGATGCTACTGCCATCCAATCCACGGCTACAAAAACAAAATAATTTGTAAATCGCTGGATTTGGTTATCAACATTCGATTGGAGCATAGACAATGATTGAAAGAATAGGCGGCAAGCACCTCCTCTACCGACGCCCGCCATTTGTGTTTGCTGTCAAAAGCGATGTAATGTAATGTCGTGGAGTCGTGAATAAATTGCGATCATTGCGGCGTAATTACGTAGGATATTTTATTTAGTTAAGTTTTATTATTGTTTTCCACGATGTCTAATATATCGCTCGATAAAGAAACTTTTTATCGACGTATGAAGAAGTTGTACGCAGCATGGAAGGTCGGTAACTCTTCGTCTACTGATGTCACCGATTTGAGGGCCCGTTCTACAGTAATTACATGTTTTACAGGCTGCTGCAGCGGATTCAAAGGGCGATGATGCCCTGGCGAAGGTTGATTGCCTGGTTTCATGCGTCGGAGTGGACGAAGACACGCTTTACAGCAAGTCAACAGCGCTACAGGTTTGCGCGAGTATTGTTACTTTCCATGTGCTTAAAAATGGATTTAAAACATGTCGAGAGCCATTTATGTATTGAATTAAGAGTTGTTTCGATTGAAAAACGTTTTTGTTTAGTGTTAGCAGGTTAACTTGTTGTAAACAGAAAAATTTCGACAAACTATATTACCCACAACTCAAATTGTAGTTCTACTTATAATACCAATGTAAAATCTTTATGGAAAAGTACATATCTAAAATAAACTTGATACATCTGATTGTATAACTGTACAATAGCAATATTGACTGATTTTACAATTTTGTTTATGCTTCAGTCAGGTTATAACATGGCATATGTAGTTGCTTTGTCCACTGGGTGTGATCAAGAAAAGAAAATCTTATTGTAGAATTTTTTTGAAGATATAAAAATTAAACCATTTCTTGGCAGATTATTTGGACGAGATGATTAATTATCACAATTTATGTACCTACCTCCTGTTTACTTCAATTATTTCCTTTTATATTCAGTACAATTATTGAAATTGTTATTGTTTACAATATTTACTCTTGAAAATTTTCTTCTACTCTGAACATTATAATCTATAGATAACTATGTATGAATGATATGTTTGTATTTATTATTTTTCGGGTATCTATCCCTTATGTTACACCTGCCAGGTTTGTCTCTGCATCACCCTAAGGTTGGGAAACGGGGTCGGGCATTAAGTCTGCCTTTGTTCAGTTTTTTTTTTACTTATGCAATAAGTTTAAATAAATAACTTGAGGCATTGAGGTATTTACGTAGGGCTAAATGTAGCCAGCTAGCTTTATTTCATAGAATTGTACAACTACAATCTATAATATCTTGCAAGCCAGTTCAAGAATGTACAGGCTGCCATGCCCCAAAAGTCAATAATATTTTTTTTTAATTTTTATCATGGTCTTATAAAACTGCCTCCACCTCAATATATTCTCTTATTAATATTGTTGAGCAACTAGCCAATCAACAACTTTATTGAGATTGAAATTGTAGGTATATTGCATAATTTGGTTATTTATTGTGTAATCAAACTGATATTTATAAAATGTATAGTAAAACTGGACTATGAAATGTCATCCTTGTCAAGGTACAGGTACAGACAGGTCTAATCTAAACCAATGACTTCCAAAAATGCTTTTCAAGCAGTTATTGTTACAACACATGCTATCTCTACCCTATCTATTTTTTCCCCCTTGAAAAGGCTTGGCTGACAGTATTGCGCTGATCATTTTCCTACTTCCTAAAACCATAAATTTAGATTTGAGTGGGTTTAATACTATTGAGTTATCATCTGACTATACCATCACTCTTTCCAGCACACGTAACATGACCATAATAGAAACGAGTTTTGTCGACGGAAGAATATATAAAATGACATAAACAATCACAATCTGTCATTTTGTCTATTCTTCCGTCGACAAAACCCGTAGAAAACCCCTCTCTATGGCTGTCATGATACGCGTGCTGATCGTCATTCATTTTTTCCACTGCCTCTAATGTATCAGCTGGTTTAAAAGTTATTTATTTATTGGTTATCAGTCCTACCTTCATCTTTCTGACTGACCGACTCCTTGACAATTCAGAACTATGTAGTATGGTAATAATTGGAACAAATTAGTTGAGTTTAGAGTCCAAGATATCCAGCAAAATTATGCTATAATATTTTAGATCACAGGCAACACCTTGGCATAAGTAGCATTTTATAAAAGAGCACATTTTTATTGATTAGCCACACCCAAAATGTGTTCTTTAAGATTTGTGCTTGAAAACTAAATGGAAGACTGTTCCATGAGCAGCCCCGGATCTAGGGGGAGCAACTTCAGGGGGCGACAAATTCAAGCGTAGCAGACAAGTGCACCACCCAGCACACAGCAACTTTACAATAAATGAGTCGCTCAGCACATTAATTTATAATCTTTCAATTTTTTTTCTTTTTTACAACAGTTTTGGCGCCCCTGTTGAATTGGCGCATGATCGATCGATACAATTGATTAATAAGTTGATGCCAAAATTTTCATTTTGAGAAAATTTTAATTTCGCCGGGGCTAACTTAACGCATCTCCATAAAAGATTGGCGGGGGGCGGCAGAAGGCAGTTTTTGCCCGCCTCAAAAAAAAACTAAATCTGGGGCTGTCCATGAGTCACAGATTACTTACTGTATATTACAGTATCTTACTTTGTATTTGCTGTTATTCTTACATACTTTATTTATGTATCCAGACTTGGCTGTTTGGTTATGAGCTGCCTGACACAATAACAGTTCTCACAGAAAACAGCATGTGTTTTCTTGCAAGCAAAAAGAAGATTGAATTTTTAAGACAAATTGAAAATGGGAAAGAAGAAACAGAACTACCACCAGTGAAATTACTTGTTAGAGATAGAGTAAGTGTATACCCAAAGTCATTTATTATTATTGTACTGTATATGTCTTAGAATGATTTAATAATTTGAATTTCCTTTTTTTTTCTTTTTTGTTCTTTCTAACCTAACCTATTTCATCTAGTTCAAAATGGCGCATTGCCAAAGATATACACAAACTGCCGCAGAAATGTTTTCACCATAGTCTAATTATATAGTCGTAGGCAGAATGTATGATTCGACATATTCAACTGGCTGAAATAGGTTAGGTTAGAAATGTGACCAACCGCGCGCGAGCCGAAGCGAGCGGTGCCGCGGCAGCGACCGACAAGCCCTACTTCCAAGTTGCTCGCAGAAATGTTTACACCATTGTCTAATTATCCATGTTTTCGCACTATCCCTAGGGTTTTCGCGAAAATTCGAATAATCAAAACATTTAATGTATTTGTGGTTATGTACCAATTTACTTGGCTTTTTATGGGTGAGTTTGTATGCTCATAGGATAGGAACAGTTAAACATGTCGCCAAATTTCTCAGCTTTCTCCTAATAGCATTTTAGGTAAATTGACGCTTGCGTGAGTCAAAACACATTTGCGAGCATTTGTACGTACGCACGGCAATGTGCTTGTGCACGCTGCTGACAAACGTCACGTGTTTCGAATACCTACGATGAGGACTCAATGCCATGGCGTTAATGTTGCGTAAATGATTTTCAAATAATAACACGAATCAATTAAAAAAGCCCTTAGCCAGATGACTAATACGTCTAGTTATTACGTAAAAGAATTATTGTTAAAATTGCCTGGTATGTGTTAAGAAAATCTATTTTAGTCCACTTAATTGATTACTTTGATAATAACGGCATGTCTGTTATGCGCATGTCTGAACACTAGTGATGTTTGGTTTACAAGTTTTCCGACACTGAAGAAACAAAAACATGATGAGGAAAATAAATGTAATTGGAATATTTTAGGACATTGTACGTATTTGAACATTAGGTTAACATTACACAGGATGCAATTTTTCATGTTCAATTTGTTTTCAGAACGATAAAGATAAAGAAAATTTCAACAAATTAGTACAAGAGATTAAAAAATCTAAATCTGGCAAGACCCTCGGGGTTTTCGCAAAAGATAACTATCCCGGTGAATTCTGCGAAAGTTGGAAGGCTGTAATGAAAGGTGAAAAATTCGAAAATGTAGATATAAGTTCAGCCATTGCACACCTTATGGCGCCAAAAGAAGATTCAGAAATCATAACTGTGAAGAAAGCTTGTATGGTCACAGTGGACGTGTTTACGAAATATTTGAAAGACCAGATTATGGAAATTATTGATTCAGATAAGGTGAGTTTTACACATTTTTAACCGACTTCCAAAAAGGAGGAGGTTATATGTTCGACGCGTGTTTGTTTTTTTTTTTTTTATGTATGTCCCGTCTTTCGTCTTTCTCCGTCATTTATGGACCGATTTTGAAAATTCTTTTTTTGTTTGAAAGGGTATGCTCCCAAATTGGTCCCATATACATTTTATTAACTTTGCTTGGGTAGTTTTTGAGTTAGCTACAAAATACGTATTTTTTTCCCACTTAGTATGTAGATGATAAATGATAAGTTCCTGTCGCTGGTAGCAGGTAGTGGTATTCGAATGTGTGTGGGGTAGGTACCACAACTTGAAAAGTGAAAAATAAAAACTTTTTACAAAAAAAACACTACAAAGTGAAAAATAACTTTAATTTCGGAAGTCGGTGGCAAAAAACGAAAACACAAAACCCAAAACACACCGACTTCCGAAATTAAAGTTATTTTTCACTTTGTAGTGTTTTTTTTTGGAAGTCGGTTGTTTTTGTCTTTCAAAATGACCGTATTATCTGCTTTTATTTTGTCACTAAGGATGTGATTCTTTTTACAGAAAGTAAAACACTCTAAGCTCGCGGAAGGTGTCGAAGCAGCGATATCTGACAAGAAATACGTCACTGGTGTAGACACAAGCCAAGTCGACATGTGCTACCCTCCAATCATCCAATCAGGAGGGAACTACAGTCTCAAATTCAGCGCCGTTTCAGACAAGAACCACTTACATTTCGGCTCCATCGTCTGTTCTTTAGGCGCTCGATATAAATCGTACTGCTCAAACATAGTTCGGACATTGCTCGTCAATCCAACTGATGAAATTCAGAGCAATTATAACTTCCTTTTGAATATAGAAGAGGAGGTTATGAAGAAACTTGTCTCGGGCGTTAAACTATCGGCGGTTTATGAAGCAGGTTTGGAGTTAGCGAAAAAAGAGAAGCCTGCTTTGGTTGAGAATCTTACAAAGTCTTTTGGGTAAGTTGGTTGGGATTCATGTTAGACAAAGTATGAATACAATGAGTTTATTGAATTGCTAAAGGAACGATTTTTTTTTTCTTACAGGTTCGCAATGGGAATAGAATTTCGTGAAAGTTCAATTATTATAGGGCCCAAAACGTCAACACTGGCTAAAAAAGGAATGGTTTTTAACATTAACATCGGCTTGGCGAACTTAACTAATAGCGCCGCTACGGAAAAAGAAGGCAAGGTATGATAACTCATAAGATTTTACGATTACGATAGCTTTATTTATTTATTTTTGTTATTTCACAAATTAAACTTTAGCTTTTCGACATTTACTATTGAACAGGCCCATTTCACTGCCATCTTGACATAGTTTCAGCATTTTGAAACATAACCACATGGGCTACATACCCAAATATACTTTAATTTCATAAATGCGAAAACCAAATTCAATTTCATAACTTCGATAATCGGATGCTGTTTCAAAACTGCGAAAATACGCTTCAATTCAAAAGTAGTTGAGTCTGCTTGAGTAATACATTTCTCGACAATTGCATAGTATTTTTGCATCCCATTTGCAGACATACGCCCTCTTCATCGGTGACACAGTATTAGTGAACGAAGAACAGCCGGCTTCCCTCCTCACACAATCTAAAAAGAAAATCAAGAACGTCGGTATCTTCTTAAAGGACGACGACGAGGAAGAAGAAGAAGAAAAAGAAAACAAGACTGAAATACTTGGTGAGTCATTGTGATTGACAGAGGAATTTGAACTTTATGTAAGAGGAGGAAAGCTGTATTTTGTTCTAAAATATGATGTTTGTGTTGAAGTACGATCTGCTAGACACAAGGAATTTGAGTGTTATGTTGAGGATGGAAGGTTGATTGTCGTGTGTGCACAAACAAAATATGATTAGTAAGTGATATTGTTGTGGGTGTGATTGACAAATCTATCTTTGAGTTAAAAATGTTTTTTTTTTTTTTGTAAGATAGATCAGTTTTCTGTAGAAGTTGATGCCTTAACAGAATTTTAAATAGAGTTTGAGCTTTTATTAAAGATTGAGTCACAAGGCTCTGTACTCTGCATGTTATTTTAAAGGTAAAAATATTGATACAAAACTCAATAAATACTCTTTGATGAATTAGCTACTTACATATCTAATCATTTATTATATTAGTAGTAGTTGAAATTTAAATATATATTATGGAAAGATGGATGAAAGATTTGTCTTGACTGATTTTTCCACTTGATTTCTACTTGTATAATATTTGTAAAAGCTTTCAGTATCTATGATGCTAAACTAACTACCTACAATATGACGAACTGGAGTGTTTTATACTTACTTACACCTATTTTTGTTTTATTACATGCTATCGGAAATCTATATAGAGAATGGAGGTGAGTTACTACTTATTTTGACTATAAAACCAGTACTTTTTTTTATCGAAATGTTCATACAGTATGCGGCCGTTATTAAAAAGGCAGATGGAAGTCTTAGAAATAGTTTGGCTTTTTCTAATACTGCATATGCCATAAGAGCGTTCATTCTAAAAGTTGGCAACGTCGCAAATAGCTGTCAAATATTTTCCTGTTTTGATTAATTTGGCAATATTACTGTATGGAAATATCCCTAACTAGTGAATTAGAATATTAATTATGAAAACGTTTTAGGTGTAAAAAAGACATTTGGAAAGTTTCTAAATACTTTTATTACATCAAAAACGAAATATTCGGTGTTACGATATTAATTATTGCATTTCATAATCAATATTTTAGTTCACTAGTTAGCCGCATATCATATTTCCATACAGTAATATTGCCAAATTAATCAAAAAAGCGAAATATTTAACATCTATTTGCGACGTTGCTTACTTAATACATGCTCTTAAGAGACGCGCACTGTACGTTATTTTATTATGCTGGATACAGTCTTGGCCACTAAAAGCTTACGAACGTTTAGTATCCACTATGAAAGTCAACTGTTAAAAGATTTGCTCTACCTAAAGAATGTAAATGATTGGTATTGACCTATTCATTGGCATTTGTTGGCCCATTCTGAACCCAGTTTAAAAAAAAAGTAAATTTTATAAAGTACAACCTGGCTTTACTCAACCAACATTATGTCTAAACACAATATTATTTCAGGCAGAGGTAAAAGAACAGCAGTTATTGAATCAAAACTTCGTACGGAGCACTCTTCAGAGGAAAAACGTAAGGAACATCAAAGGGAACTGGCCATAACACTAAATGAAAAAGCTAAAGAAAGGTTAGCAAAACAGTCAAGTGGTAAGGAAGGAGAAAAGTTGAGGAAAAGCACCGTTTCGTACAAGAGCACCAGTCAGATGCCGAGGGAAAATGAAGTGAAAGAACTCAAGTTATATGTTGGTGAGTCAGTGTTAACTTACTTTTCTAATTTTGTTCTGTAAAGCCGCTAATTACCGCGTACCGTGTTTATAAACGACGGTCGCCTTTAGCTCTAACATAAGATAACATCACCCCTTGTTTCCCCGAAGGTTTTAGCAGGGGTGTACCATCGCGGTAACGCATAACTAACAACTTTGAAAACAAAATCCCGTGCACATGACCCTTGTTTTTCGTAGGTAAGCGTTACTATAGCAGCCGAGCGCTGCAAGCAAGAATAGTCCTTACAATGTACAGATATACCTTTCTTCAAAAGTACCTATAGTGCACCCACATTTCGCCAGTTATGTATAAGTCCCATGTAATAGGGGGCGAGCCTATTGCTATCAACCAGGCACAAATCCAGACTATGGGCTGCGACTGAGAAATTCCAGATAGATAAACCAAATAACACTTTGCCCGACCTGGGAATTGAACCCAGGACTTGCTCAGCTGTATCTCTTGTGACCACTAGACCATCGAGACATTTTTTAGCTCTAACTTTGTGATATTACGCATAAGATGATAATGGCCTGCACTGTTTTCCAAGGATACAAAATTTGTATGAAATTATCTGCCAAAAAATTAAATTGAACAAATCCGGCAGGGTGAAACAGGACGTATATTTCCTGTCAATATGAGACATGAAACTTTATAGTTATTCCATCTTTTATTTGTGGTTTCCAGATCGGAAATATGAAACAGTAATATTGCCGATATTCGGTGTGCCGGTTCCTTTCCATATATCAACGATCAAGAACATCTCCCAATCAGTTGAGGGCGATTACACTTACCTTAGGATAAACTTCTTCCACCCTGGTGCCACTATGGGCAGGAACGAAGGAGGGAACTACTCACAACCTGATGCCACGTTTGTTAAAGAAGTGTAAGTATTTCATTATGCTGATATACTGCAGTCTCCTTATCATGTAATTTTTTAGGGTTCCGTGGTAAACAAGGAACCCTTATAGTTTCGTCATGTCCGTCTGTCTGTCTGTCTGTCCGCGGTCTAGCTCCAAGACTGTTAGAACTAGAAAGTTGTAATTTGGCATGGGTATACATATTAACCATGCCGACAAAGTGGTAAAATAAAATTATGAAAAATATTTTTTTTTAGGGTACCTCCCCTACACGTAAAGTGGGGATGCTTTTTTTTTTCTGTCCCTTGGTGTGGCGGTATCGTTAGAAAGGTCTTCCAAAAACATTGTGAGTGTGTTAAGACCATTTTTGAATTCAGAGATTCGTTTGCGAAATATTAAGCTTTAAAGTGAATTTTTTTGTTAGATTCAAGTGTGTCCCCCCCCCCCCCCCCCTCCCCTGCCAGCTAAATGGTTGGTTTTAGATTTATGAAAAAATTCACGGCAGTAGCTTATATAACAAATTTAAAAGGAAAACTATCACAGCTGAGTAGACTTTACAAGTTAACGAGTAATAATCGACCAACTTAGATTTGCGGTTGTAAAAACATGTTCTCCCATACATTCTGTATGAAAGATTTTTTTTTCAACTACAAAGTTAAGTTTGTTCTTGGGATAAATTCATCCCAACTACGGAACCCTACATTGTGCGTGGTCCGACATGCACTTGGCCGGTTTTTTTATATACCGAATACTTTTTCTGGTTGTCTTCGAAATATTCAAGAAAGCAATGCTAATGTGGTATTGAAAGCTAAGCCATGTTGCATAATTAGCTGCACATTATAAAAACAAACTTAGAGTCGAATACCCACACGCAACTCAACTTACTCGCCCGCGCCGTTAAGTCTCATCCTGGGGTTATACAGATCGAGATAGAAGTTTTTTTTTTAGTATTCGGCAGTGTTATACACGGTGACTTTTAATTCACTGTTAACCTTTCAGGGCGTGAAAGTACTCATGATTATGAGCAATTTTCACTATTAGACCAACTCTGAAATATCGAAAAAATATCAGCTGTTTCATACAAAACGCAATATTTACCCGATGAAAATGTATGAAACGGATGTTTTTTTTTTCTTCCTATTTCGTAGTTGGTCCCATAGTGAGTTTATAATCATGAGAACTTTCACCTCCTGATAGGTTAACAGTGAATTAAAAGTCACCGTATAATGTGCACATGATTGTTTTTCACTTGACTAAACAGCAATTTATAAATTTACAGAACATACAGAAGTACAAACACAAAAGAGCCAGGCGAGATCTCCCCTCCGTCATCAAATCTGAACACCGGCTTTAGACTTATCAAAGAAGTACAGAAAAAGTTCAAAACAAGAGAAGCAGAAGAAAGAGAAAAGGAAGATTTGGTCAAACAAGACACCTTAGTTCTCTCACAGAGTAAAGGCAATCCGAAACTTAAAGACTTGTACATAAGACCTAATATCGTAACTAAGAGAATGAGCGGGTCTCTAGAGTCACACACAAACGGGTTCAGATTTACTTCAGTTAGAGGGGATAAAGTGGATATTTTGTACAATAATATTAAGAACGCATTCTTCCAGCCGTGCGATGGAGAGATGATAATACTGTTACATTTCCATTTGAAGCATGCTATTATGTTTGGTAAGTTAAAAGACTAAAAGCATAATTATTTTTGTTAACTACGGCACCCTTGATCCTAGCATAGGCATTCGTCGTCAAACATACGCTTCGATACAATCATGCTTATACGACGCAAGCGCAGTCTGCGTTCCGCGCGGCGTGAACGCGACCAGCTCCTGTTCTGCCTCCTGAACTGACCAATATTTGTCTATGCACAGAAATAAACATTACAAACTCGGAATAATATTCATAAATTATCTCTAAAATTAAACAAATTCCTAATCATAGGCAAAAAGAAGCATGTTGACGTCCAATTCTACACGGAAGTTGGTGAGATTACTACCGACTTGGGCAAACATCAGCACATGCACGACAGAGACGACTTAGCGGCTGAGCAGAGCGAGAGGGAACTGAGACATAAGCTCAAGGTCGCCTTCAAGAGCTTCTGCGAGAGAGTGGAGAACATGACCAAGCAGGAGGTCGAGTTTGATACGCCTTTTAGGTTAGTTTGAAGTTCTTTGTATGTTAAGGTTTCTAGAAGCAGCTGGATTATACGGTTACGATGAGTGACAAAAATGCAAGAGTTAAATTGGCACTGAACGCTGCGTCTACGCAAGCGCATCTAAATTTGGCGCGTTGCTGGGATAGATTGATTGATCGTCAAATAAGCTATAGACCGACCTCTTAACTGAGTCCGTTCCTGAGGTAGCTGCGCGGTGCAGGAGGGGTGTAGTGTCGTGATACGAGAGCTCAGTGATTCGTCAACTTGTGACAACTGTCACCCCTCCCGCACCGCGCACGGACTCATTTAAGCGGTCGGCCTATAACAATTAGTGAATTAATTTGAGTCCGAAACTAATCGAATTCCTAGTTAAATGAGCATGTTATTAAAACTGTTTCGAATTGTTAATGAAAATGGTAAATCGAATAAACTAAACCAATGAATTTCACGAACAGTGGTCGACAGTGACGGCTCTAATAGTATCAAGTTAGATTGTAACCCAAATGCATTTTTTTTTCTCTTCATCTGCAATCTGCTTTCTTAGCCATAATGCGATAATTTGGTGAAATTAAATAATTTTATGAGATGTATTCCTCGGATGCCTCTCTTCAAAAGAGTAGCTTTTCAAGAGTAATCTCTCTGATCTAGTGCTAAAATAAAAACGAATGCGTGTATTTTTATTCCACAGAGAATTAGGCTTCCCCGGAGCCCCATTCCGCAGCACAGTCCTCCTCCAACCCACTTCGGGCGCCCTCGTCAACTTGACCGAATGGCCACCGTTCGTCATAGCCCTGGAAGACGTAGAATTAGTCCACTTCGAAAGAGTACAGTTTCATCTCAAGAACTTCGATATGGTGTTTGTGTTCAAAGATTATGCTAAGAAGGTAGCGATGGTGAACGCTGTGCCTATGAATATGCTGGATCATGTGAAGGAGTGGCTTAAGTGAGTATGTTTAGAAACTAAACAATATTGTCATTGCCAATCACTACGTTATGTGACTTTTATGTCACTAACATAAGGTTTAAATTGCCATGTGCGTTCGTGAAATAGCTATAGTTGGATTTATGTAAAAGGGAGGATAAAGAAGTTAGCTGTCTTTATCGCGCGAAACGGGTCTTTGAGAAGACTTCAGTCACTCTGTCAAGTTAGAATGTAGTAGTGTCTCTGTCTAGCAAAAATATATATTTTAAAACTCATAATTTAACACCTTTGTTACTCGTAATAAATTGTGTGCACATTTCAAATAATCTATCGATAACCCAATTTTTCGAGACAAAAACTTTATTGCTAAGTTAAATTCTAATGATAACCATTTCTCCCCAGCTCTTGCGACATCCGTTACTCAGAAGGCATACAATCGTTGAACTGGACGAAGGTCATGAAGACGATCACGGACGACATCGAGGGTTTCTTCGAAAACGGCGGCTGGTCTTTCTTGGATCCCGAGTCCGACGAAGAGAATGCTGCGAATGTTAGTACCGTATCAATAATGATTTACCTTATTTTAAAGTTAAAACTCCTTCAATAAGATCAGTACCCCACTTGCGTAACATACTTTCTTTCAAAATCTGAAAGATTTTGATGGAAATTTCTAATTAATTGCTTCATGTTTGAAAAATTCGTCTGCTCAACTACGTAAATAACCCAATGAATGTTGTCGAATTATCAAAATGAAAGTCATTGCAATTGTTAGTGTGTTAATAGAAGCTTTGAATAGAAAGAAGTGGAAAGAGAGAGGACTTTTCCCTGCACGGGACACCACAGGCTTTAATAAAATGTTATAATAAAACAATAATACAACCTAACCTATGTACATCCGCGTCCGCGGACACTGGCGGTGGACCACTTTTCAACCTTATTACTAGGAGCATAAGGGTGTCCGCGATGGTACATCATAGCCAAACTATGGCTTTCTGTGTGCAAGGTTTTTAGACCTACTAACAAATTATATCGACGGGGTACGCATCGGGATAGTGCTTTTACCATATTTTAGCATTGCTCGATATGAATCGATATGTGATAAAATATCGATACAATAATTTAATTTATCGATTCATTGAAATCGATATATTTTATCCGATATATGAAATATCGTATGAAATTAGAATATTTAGGACAAATTTAATTTACATATTTATTCATTTTAAACTTGTTCTTAACTTATACTTCAACTACACCTATAGTTAATTTTCAATAAAAACTTAACTACAAAAAATTACCAATCTATCTAGTTTGTTGTCCAAGTCTTCAAGAAAATATCGATATTTTTGTACATGAACATCACTACCATATTACTGTTAATAGTGGTGTTTGAGATTTTCTCGAAGCCTTGCAATGTCTATGGGAAAACAAATGTTTATGTTTTAGTTAGGTAGGCTGATATGAAAAGTACAGTAGTCTATAATAGGTTGTTCAATATTTAAATTCGAATCGCATCCAGCTTTGCATACTGGCTTATCTTTTGTACCATGTCATTAGCAAATTTAGCATAGCAGCTAGATACCTCCACAATTGAAAGAGGATAAAATAGTACATTATTTACACCTTGCCCGCATACATTTGAAGCCTAATTCCAACTTACAGGATGAATCGTCCGAGGAAGAAGACGACGCGTACGAGCCGACGGACGTTGAGAGTGAGGAGGATTCCGAAGGCTCTGAGTACGACTCGGAAGCTTCCGACGAGTCCGATGTGTCTGGCGATAGTGATGGTAAGACTGTGTTTGTACTAACAAATAAGCACGATGTATCTCAAATTATTCGAATAGCAATATTTATGACATCCTAATAATGTCCCAAACTGAAGTACAGTATTTCTATTTTCTTAATGTCCCTCGGGTATCATCAGATTTCCGAATACAAACGAATGCTAATTTCCATGTCCATCAATTATTAGATTTATCTTGTATAATAATTTGAATTCAGAACTAAGTACTTTATTATTTATTTATATAATACTTCAAGCACACAAATGTACAGACGCGGACTTAATGCCATAGGCTATTTATTGTTGTTTTGTTATGATTTCTGTGTGAACTATATAGAGCTGTAAACCTATTTTCCTATCTGTCGTGCCTGCGACTTTAGCGGCTTGCCTCCCATTTATTTAAAAAAATTAAGTTAAAAGAGTCTCTCTTTAAAAGAACTCTATATATTTCCAAGTCGATTGAGAGCATCCGGTCTGCACCAAGTGCAAAACGCAACTGATAGAAATCCGAAGACTGACGAAACACGAAGTTTGCCGAGAGACATTAAGAACATATTTGTACTGTACATAATTATGTCAGTTTGGTACTCATAGCTTCTTTTTACGAGTGCTCTGCAAAAATGCTCGCGTTGTCCGTGTGAGATAATTATGGAACAGACTCAAATATCTATGCATCTATTGAAAAAAAAAACAGTTTTGCTATCGTAAGAGGCTATCACTCGGCTTGCGGACGGTGAGCAATGGGTAGCTCGCCGTCCGATAAGGACCAGGTCCGGGTCGACGGCGCGTTGTGTTCCACGCGCGCCTCAACGAGATGTCAGCAGAATTGACGGGGTCCGCTAGGGCCAATGCCTGCCGGGGCTGCGAATATGGGCCGATAGGGATATCGTGGCCCCCCGGCAACATGGCAACGGAAGGAACACGGGTGGGTTTTAGTCAGTAAGAGTCTGACACGCCCTCCCGCTCCACCCAGAGCGGGAGAAGTTATTTGATAATTTCCCACACAAAAAAAAAAAAAAGAGGCTATCACTCGAATGATAAAGCGAGTGTGTTGAACTGTCATATCAATATGGTATGGAAGAAAAAAAACTTGTACGCCGACCCTAAATAAATTGGGATAAAGCTAACTGAATGATGTAATTCTGGTCTAGGAGACCAGAAAGTGATTTAGTAAAAAAAATTAATAAATTAAAAACTCTATTCTAGGTGAAGAAGACGAAGAATCCGGCAAGGACTGGTCAGATCTTGAACGCGAGGCTGCCGAAGAAGACAAAAAAGAGCGTATATACGATCGAGGCGGAGAACCAACAGATTTCGATCGCAAGCGCAAGGGCGGTCGCGGACGCTTCGAGGATGAAGGTCATGGAAAGAAGGGCAAGAATGACAAGAGCTCCAGCAACCATAAGAGCTCTAGCAACCATAAAAGCTCTAGCTCCAGTCACAAGAGTTCGAATCACAAGAGTCCGTCGAAACATAGCAACAGCAGGTTGGTTTCTGTTAGGCTTAATTTATTATCATGTTTACAATGGTGCCATTCCCTTGTTCACAAACTAAACTAAATTTAAGTTCAGTGCATCTTTTTCTTTCTATTTCATTAAGAAAAGGACAGAAGATAAATTTTAGTTTAGTCCTGTCAAATTAATCAGCGCCTGTCACTTCTCCATACAAGTTGAGACGTGATTAAAAACTTGTCTATTAAAATTACGTCAATTTACGTCAAACGCTGATTAATTTGACAGGACTAATCTAAAATTTATCTTCTGTCCCTTTCTTAATGAAATAGAAAGAAAAAGATGCACATAACTTAAATTTAGTTTAGTTTGTGAACAAGGGAATCGGCACCATTGTGTACATAAATAGACTTAATACTACTATGGTCACAATCACCGACCGAGCAGTTGTGCGTTATTTAGTAGCGACAAACTAACGCAGTTTCCACCTTGGTCGATGTCACCAAGCAAGTAATGATTGAAAAACTAAAAAATCAGAAGCGTCCTTTAAAAATCGACTAATCGCAGTCCACTGTTGGGCATAGACATGATCTCTCCGAATTTACTCTACAAGACCCGGTTTTGCACCGTTCGCATCGTCTGTTGGGACAGACGCCTCCATTAAATGTCGTCGCTCCATCTAGCTATGTCAGCGTTCGCTTTGTATCGCCACAAGCGTACTTTCAACTATTTATTAAGATGTTTTTTGTGTTTCTTTACAGCCCATCAAAGAACCGCGACAAGCATCACAAGTCATCGCACCACGAGCGCGACCGCGGCCACAAGGGCGACAGCAAGTCCCACAACAAATCTAACGATAAGAAGCACTCCAGCGACCACAAGTCTCACAAGCGTTCGCGCGACGACAGCCGGGACCATGACCGTCATCCTAAGAAAGCTAAGTGAGTAATACTTTAGAAATTGTTATAGAATTGCCTGTGATATCTAGAAAAAAAATTGGTTGTCCTGTAAAGTCGGTTTACGGACGATAATTTTACGTGATAACGTCACAAGCCGAACGCTTAGGCCGATTGTGTCTCTATATCGCTTGTTCCGCGCACTCGCTTGCACGCTCGGCTCAGGCGGAACGTGACACTTTTTCGTCCATGCAGCCGGCGTTCATCAATTTATGACGTTATCACGTCAAAATCTGTGGCTCTCCTCCAGCACGCGTAGCATGACGCTTTCTATCTCTACGAAGAATAGACAGCTCTTTCCATACAAAGTGACATTTCGTTTCTCTATTTTTGACATCGCACTGTAGAAATCTTTCTACAATCTGTCATTTTGTCTTTCGTTTCTAACGATCTTTGTCTAGGTCCTTTTCCATGTAAACTATTTCAGAAGAAAGTTTTTTATCCAAACTGTCAAAATGACTAAGGTAGTGAAGACAATTTGATTTTGTTATCGCCATGCTACAGTACAGTAGAAAACTTTTTACTCGACGGCCACAAAGTATATACGGTTATTTACAAAATCATGATTTTACAGGAGAGCGTTTTAATAATTTTGATTGTTTATCTAAATCTGACTAAGTATTTCTAATCGCGATTAAAAAGGTGTGGAATAAAATATGAACCAAAATTCACACCAACACCTCAAATTCAGATGCAAAAACAGTACTGTATCTTTTTTTTTTGCTTATATCTCGAAAATGGCGTGTTCAATCGCAAAAATAATGAAAATTGTTTTGAGGAGTAGGGATATAACGACTAGGGAAATAAAAGCGTGTTTTGAGCTAATAACAACGTATTGCAATCATCGTCAATGGTGTATTTTTGTCATGGCAATGGATATTTTTCAAGGCAAAACTAGTTTTGCCCCGATTTTTTGGCCAACTTAGGCGATTATGACACCACCGCACTACGTCACGTAGCGCAAGGTGGTAGATTTAACATTGTGTTTTTTTATGCTAGTGTCGAACAGATTTGAACAGAATTATGCCTTTTGGCAAGTCCAGCTGAAGTCGCAAGAACAATCCGACAAAATGCTAATGCTCATTTCTTTTGTTTCAGGAAATAAACTGCCGAGATATTATGATTTCGTTAGGAGCAAACACGGGTTTCTGTTGCCGTATGGCTCGTTACTACACTGTGTTCTCACACCCAATGTCCGTCTGCGTTGTTCAAAATCAGGTCTGAATGTTTGTATGTATGTAGTTGATTTCCGATTCCAATGAAAATGTAATAAATTAATACCACGAAGAAATAAATGTAAGGATTTATATTTGCTGATTTCATTTATTCCAGAGTCATGGACTAATTCATAATCAACTGATTCTATTCAAATTACAATGGTAGTCTTATCATAGAACAAAATTTACTATTTTAGTAATTTCGAGACTATTTTCGTTTAGAACGCAATTTAAATAATAATCACACTGAAATATGCTGGCACATGCCCAAGTTACTTGAACTGTGACACAATAACAAAATCTCCTGAGGTTAGATCGTTATTACTAACTTACGAACATCTAAGTGAATCACATAATTATAATGTACATTATTTACATAAGTACTACATCTACTTCCATGTAGATTAAGACATTAAGTCAGCATGGAACACTGATCGGCAACAAACATAGTTATCGCACCAATACAACTTAACATTTCGATATATGGAACTTATAAGGACATACATAAGTTTCATATAACCTTTCACTTATCCTTACATCGACGATTCGATCAGTACGACGCAACTAACAAACAAACGTGCGAATCGTACGACTCTTGCCGACTGATTTTAGATTACCACCGAATTGACATTTAATAAATAATTACTTAAATTATAGGTAACAAATTCGACAATTCGTTTTGATTATATGATGCGTGCGGTTCGGTTATTATCGATCAGTGTTTCCACTTCTATGCGCCGTCCGACTCTTGCGCAGCCACAACCGGCCGACGAGGCAAGACTGATATCCTAGAGTCGGGAATCTTTACTTCCTGCACCTTCGGAGTCTCTTGCTCCTGTGTCTCACTTTTGTACCAATTCTTCTTATTGACTAGCATCAAAATCATTAATGCTGGCAAGTGTATTAGTGAAAACCTGAACAGTTTCCTTGAACTGTTGCTGTCCGATTTCTGGTGGAATTGCCATGCTGAAAACAAAAAAATAATGCATTTTTTTAATTACATTTCATTACTTGCATATTTTTATGACAAAAATGTATTCCTATGTGCATCAAACAAATGATAATGTAGAAGATTATAATATCTTACCTAAGTACATAAAATAAACATTTAATGGTAAGGATTCTAGTGCGAACCACATGTTGGTTACTTCTAGATAAGATGAAGCAAGACAAGTGCCGATGATCACTCCCGTATGCCTGAGGGCTACTCTTCTGCATAGCGCTGAAAACATAAAAAGGGTTAAAATCAGTAGGAACTTAGATTATTTTTAAACAATGCTCATTTGCCTTCAAAAATAAGCAAAAAAAAAAAATACCCAATAGTTCTAAACCGCAACTGTATTATTACAAACGAGTTTTAATTTCAGTTCAAGCTTGACACTTCGAGCCAGTAATTGTATTTTGAACTTTATTCCAACAACAGTAAAGTTATTAATACAAAAACCTACTGGAACCGAATCGAAATTTGACAATTTTATATTATGAACTTTACGTCAGTCGGAATAGAGTACAAATACTTACAATAATTGACTCGAAGGTTTGGGCTTGGGTTTAAATTAGAATCCGTTTTGTAATAATAAGACGGTAAATGTGCCTGAATCTACCTAAAAATCCTTATCATAAGATGAGTTGTAGAATAGATTTCAACTTGTAATTATTACATTCCACAGTCAAATATCGCATGACTCTTATATCAATGACATAGAGTTCAAATTGGAATACAAAAAAATCTTCGAAATAGTGCTTCAACTTACCGGGATCAGTGACCGCCATCATTCTATATCCGGCCCTTGTGTAATCAGGCCTTAAGTTCCATGACAACGCGTTGAAGTGCGGAAACTGCCATGAGTACAATATCACGCTGAGCACGATCGCGCCCGGGTCGAGCGCTCCTGCGCACCCCGCCCAGCCCATTAGAGGGGGTATGGCACCAACTGGGAAATGGAATACGGGAATGAAGTACATGCATATTAAAGAAAGTAGGGATGTGTTGAAGAAAATGTTAATATTTGATGTTGAAAAATGCACTAGTAACTCGATTATTTTCAGTAACAAATCACACTACACAACTTCAGAGGTGCAATTCCCGTAGTTTTAAGAACGTTCGCATTCTAATCAGTCTCAATCTGCCAAAAATACCCCTAAATTTCATACAATTTCGACATTGATTAGGGGAATTAGCCTCCGAATGTCAGATGTTATGGGTGAATGAAAAAGAAAGATAGTGAGGGTTCTTGTAATCTCGGTAATAGGAGAACTACCTCCCCTCCGTTTCTTTGAACTATAAACAACGTACACTTAACAAGGTTGAAAACTTTCACCCTTATGTCCTTAGTTATAAGGTTGAAAGGGATCAATCGCGAACATTGTCAACTGTACATCTTTCAAGTCAATCCTCAAGTTGAACTATATTCCAGCAATTAAAAAGAAAGTTATTAAACAAAGCTTACCTACAGACCCCAGCCAGGTGTTATAAATAGACATCCTCTTCAAAGGCGTATAGACGGACGTATAAAGTACTAGGTTGGCAGCTCCCAGGGCTGCTGTCAGAGGGTTCACGCCGAAGTAAAGCAGCCCCAAGCCTGTGGTACCTGTTAGGGCTGCGAAACCTACTGCGTGGACTGGCCTAGGGAGAAGAAAAAGGAATGTGAGGATAGTAGTACTGTATTTCTATTTTCTTAATGTCCCTCGGGAACAATCGCATTTCCGAACACAAACGAATGCTAATTTCCATATCCATTTATAATAATTTAGATTCAGAACCAAGTATTGTTGTTTTGATTTTCGTGTGAACTATATAGAGCTGTAAAACTATTTTCCTATCTGTCGTGCATGCGACTTTAGCACCTTTCTTACCATTTTTAAAATAAATTATATTAAGTTAAAAGAGTATTAACAACTTTATATACTTAAGTCGATTGAGAGCGTCCGGTCTGCACCAAGTGCAAAGGGCAACTGATAGAAATCCGACGACTAACGAAACACGAGGTTTTCCGAGGGACATTAAGAACATAGTTGTGCTGTACAATTTTGTTAAGAGGTTCTCTAAATTTAACATACCCACAGATATCCCAAGAAAAGTATGCGCTTCGGGAATCAATAACCATAGTTTATCTTTGGAAATACGAACGCGTGATTATGAGATCTACTATAGTAGAGCTCTTACAACCATTAAACAAATTGCCTATTTTGTATTACCTTACATGATTACAAAATTATAGAAAAATATTGAGTGACAGACTGATGTCGATCTGCAACCGGAATAGGTAATCAAAATCAAAAGTCATCTATTCAAACTAGGCTGAGAATCAGCAATTTTTTTACGTAAAATGCCCATCACCACTTCCTAGTGTTCTAGGTGGGAAGAAGAAGTGGCGCAACTAACTCCCCAGCAGCACACTGCACAGTTATCTGTAATCTACAAAGCGCAGCATTGCAAAACTAAGAAGCTTTGCCTTTCTTGGAGGTTACCCTGTGGCGCGACGTTCGTGCTTATTTGAAAACACGAAGATTTAAAAAGCCTTTAATTACCTTTTTGGTTTACCTGTACTTTCAAACATCAAATCAATCCATCACCGACAGCACACAAGAATACAGATGGTTCACTCCGTAAAATCATTTAAATAAAAAGCGACTCTTGCTACGACACAATAAAGTGCAATTCAGGTCGCACAGCAATAATTACCAGCACTTATATTCAACTAGAAGTTGCCTCTCCTTCTATCGCATAACTCTTATATCTTCTGACTACGTTACACTCAGTGAATTGGCCCGACAAGACGGGCCCGCCACGTACTTGTAGCTTCATTACTAAAATGTGGAGTGAACCATCTATATTCATCTGTGCCGACAGCTAAGTAAGTAAAAAAAATGGCAGTGGCACTCCGGGAGTGCTGACAGAAATGAAAACTTGAACAAGATCGCCTTGGTGGAAGAAAAATACTTGTATAGAACATTGGTCTGTAACCTTATCTAAAGAGCACAATCGCGTTTACAAAAAAAAATACTTCCGAAGCCTTTAAAGTAAAAATACTTGCATAGAACATTGATCCGTAACGTAATATAAATAAAGAGCAGAATCGCGTTAACAAAAATGAGGTGTCGTCATGGTGCGAAATGGTTTAGTCCCATCTCAAAAATGCCCAACGCGTCTAAAAAAGTTTTAACTTCAATAAGGTTTTATAAATTATAAATCTTCGTGATATTAGAAAGAAAGAATTCTTAATTAAGTATACCAACTTATTGTTACATAACAATTGTATTGTTAACTTCACGCAAGAAACGCAATAATAAGAGGATAATAACTGAATTTAATATGGTGTAGTAAAGTTAATTGCGATTAGGTTTATTATTTATCTAAATACAGGGTCATAAATCACAATACAATCCATGTGTCGAATGGTAATTTAATTAATTAACCCTTTCACTGCCAACGACGCAGTATCATGTTTAACGTGCTATTAGAATAACAAGAACAAATCTAGAGAATTTCTCTTAAAATGTCGTTTGTCTTGATTAAATTTTTAGTTATGTTTAGAAAAAAACAGCGAGATAAAATAATCTTTTAGTAAAGATACTTATTAAATTAATAATATCAAATATGGTGGTCAAAAGGTTAGCGATTTCGAATTTATACACGAGTATCCAACATGTTTTTAATAATAATAGGTAAGAGGTAGGTACCTACCGTTAAGTATGGGATGATAAGATTACATCATAAGTAGTTAGAATAGAAATAATAATTACTAAGTAACCAACCATGACATAAAGCGTTGGAAATGTTGGAAATTGGTCTTCATTCGGTTTTATACAGGATATAGGTTTTATCTAGAGTTTTCCGATCCAAAAAGAGCAGTGAACAAGTCATTTTTTTTTTGGTATTGTTCGTCGAATCGTTGAGCTCCTTAAATTCTGAGTTGAGCTGCACGATAACTGACAAATGCGTGCACTGACTGGACAGGCCCTCTCAATCTGTGTGGTGCTTTCCTCAAAATACCACTTCAGACACCAATCCACATGGCCTTCACATGATCTGACCAAGATTATGTCTGGACTTTAAAAGAGACTGAGACCTCTGAGTTTGTTTCGGCCTTTCTTCTCAGAGTAGTCAGATAGGAAACGCCGACCTCATCTAGTTTTAAAATATGATTGATGTGTAAAAGTGTTTGTACAAACCTACTTACGGAAATAAAATCATTTATTATTTATCATTCTTTGAGATTCTAACAGATCTCCAAGGTAAAGTATGGAAGTACCTTCTTGTCTATTTTGTACTACAATGATTACAAAACTACAGATTAACAACTGTATGTAAAATACAATAGACGTGGATATATTTAGTAACCTGTTCCGCTTAGCTATTTCTAAAGAGCCATAAAAAAACTCCTGAAAAAAATCGACACGTGTTTCACCTCTCAACGAGGCATCCTCAGGATGACGATGGACTTGTTGCGAACCTGAACACGGCGTGTTGCCACACCGAGCGCTCCAACACGCCGTGTAAGCGGAACAGGTTACTAAATATATCCACGTCTATTGTATTTTATAATGGATTTCCGCAAGGTCACGCCTGAATCAATTAATTAACTCTATGTAATTCCAATAAACTTTTAAAACTTTTGAGTGACATGACATGACGATCTGCGAACGGAGTATGTTACCTTGACGTTCAAAAGTGCCTTTTATGTGCCTAATTGAAATAAATTATTTGACTTGACTTTACCTGATAGAGAGAAAACTTCATACAAACACCCAATGATAGGTGCAATACTACAAATCCCGGCAGGACAAAAATAAGAAGATTTCCTTCTGTGGGGGAGTTACTCTCTGCCGCAAGGTTCGTGTTAATTCGGAAACACGAAGATCACTGAAGCGCATACCTTTTCTGGTAATTTAACTGCACATACTTTACTGCCAAATCTTTCTAAAGTCTATTTTTTAATCTCGTAGACGAATTTGACATTTCAAGTGATTGTTGTGTGTTTTTCAATTTGGAGTTTGACATTTGTACCTGTCAAATTAGTCTAAAATTAAAACAGAAAAAAGGGTCTTACTCAAGTAATCCTTTGACCAGCACTCGATTCTTAGTCCTTGACATCTGTGCGTCGAAAGGAACTTCATGAAATTGGTTCATAGAATTGGCAGCCGCTGAAGTGAGTCCTGTTCCAATCGCGCATAACGCGAACGTCGTCAAGTCGAAGGGCGCGGGCGCAAGCGCGTACCCGGCCATTGAGGACATCACTACTAACGCTGGAAAAAAGCATTATATTAGCACAAAATATTGTTACATAAAGATGTTGTTTTAAAGGAATTTCAGAAAGAGAGGTTGTGATTTTTCCACATGGCCGAAAGCAGGCAACCCGAGTGTAGGGTTACCACTTGAGAGGTAGCAAGTCATATCTGCAGGTACCGCGGTGGAGTTTTTATTAGATGTGAGCCCCCAATAACCACACCGCTTCCCCCGGATGATAGGTATATTCATCATCATTTCAGCTGAAGGACGTCCACTGCTGGACATAGGCCTCCCCAAGCACCGCCACTTCAACCGATTCTGTGCTTCCCGCATCCAGCGGATTCTTGCAGCCTTCATAAAGTCATCGGTCCATCTTGTGGGAGGCCTTCCAACGCTACGTCTTCTGGTGGTAGGTATTTGTTCAGCTAAAAAACTGAATTTATACGTTTATATTTATATCTCTTGTAAAGAAACAATGACATTTACGTAACTATATCTATGTTTTCGGTGCATAATATCATACAAGTTGATAGCAGTGTTAGTAAACTAGTGTCGCAGTATTTTCAAACAACGGTTTATCAGGTTAATACTGTTGAAAAGTTGAAATTGGATCGCCACAAACATTTTTGACGAACACAGTATTTGATGTTCGTTAGTGATACGCACATACGAACAAAGTGTTCGATGTTGTTCACCATGTTCTTGTTAGGTGTCGCCTTTAGATGTCCATGCACGCGATCCGCACTATTCGTGCGCGCGCGTAGGTGTGGTACCGCCTTTAGAATGCATTACGTAATGGGCTTTCCAACTAGTAAACACTCAAGACTATTGTAGTAAAAGCGACATTTTCCTCCTAAATATCGATTATGAGGTTATGTTATTATGTCAGAGTCTAACCCATTGTAGGATTAGCTCTGCGGCAGGATGCCTTCAAAGATTACGTAGAATATAATGATCCATTAAACATTGATACACGTGTTATGTGTTATCAGACCACCTCGAATGCCACAGACTGCATTCTCTGTTTACATAAGACTATTATCCAGTACACCATTATCTCCTAAAGATATAACGGCATCGATTATCCACATAACTGATAAGCGTCAAGAATGTTAACTGCCAGTAATGGCCAGTGTATTGTTGATATCAAAACACTTCAACATAGAACGTGGGACGGGCGTTTGTTTTAGAATCCATTGGATTGTGTGTGAGTTTGTTGATACGAAATAGCGATGGCAAAGGGAATGTCTTAAGTTTAGACATACTTGATTTATTATTACATTGCAACTGTATCGAGCTAACTGTGTCAGAGTCTGAGTTTCGGTGTTTAGACTCCGTCGCGCCCCCAGCGCGGATTTTGTAGGGAAAGGGGCTTCAACCAAATTTTTGAATGCAGCCCCTAAGCCAAAGGCCACAGATGGTCTCGCTATGATTATGGGACCTCTGGCAGAGTGGTAGCATGTTTTGGTTGTGTATTAGTTTTTGAGTGAATCCAGGGCTGAAGAAAATGGTTCAGTTATTTAGCGCTGCCTAAGAATGCGACGCCAACAAACGTTCTGAAGAACGGGACCGACGGATCTTCGGAAGAACCTTAAAAAAATCCTCAAACACCTTTCTCCCAAAAGTCTCAAACTCTGATCATTTTGTAGGCTAATAAGGCTGCTTCTACTTACAACTTAACCGAAACTTGGACAGCATCATACAATAGTTCCCCATCTGATTCTTTCTTTCGAGTGACGGCGTCTCCTTCCACATCCTGTTGTCCTGTGGCGGTACATTTTTGCTCTTTGCCGGAGTTGTCGTTTGTGTAGTCAGTGGCAGTTTACTGTTCCAACATTGTGACGTCGATATTCTTGCCAGTTGCTGCAGAAGTATGCCGTTCTGGAATATAAAAATAACGTTAATTATGGCTTAGGTACCTACCCTAACTAACTGACAGAAATGATGGATAATATTGACTTTGTACGTAATACAACTAGATTTGATAGATATTTACTAAATAGTGTCGCATATTTTGCGGCTTGATTTCTTTGAAAGCAAAACCCTTATTTTTATAATTATTTGCTCTTTATTGAAGAATCCGAACGTTACCTTACTATAGACGACACACCTACGTACCTACGCAGGTAAGACATTACAGGATGCAGTTCATTATGCCCGTAATTAGTAAGATACCGTGCTCCTACCTAATTCATTAACTTAGGTAAAGCGTGGCATATTGCTAGTTCCTTTTAACTAAAGTAAGTCCCAACAAATTTTGCGGAGATGTTGCGAAACTGCCTGCATCATTCTCAGACAACGCTGTTTTTTTCAGATTTTTTCTAAACAACTAATTAACTTTGACCTTCAGGCTTATGATACGAAATTCAATCTTCGTGTAATCTTTTTGATTGTTTATTTTAAAAGCATCTGGATAGTAACAGCAATCCCGGGCTGTTACTATTCAGGTATCATCCATATATAAGTTATTAAAAATGATACATAAATAAAGGAGATTAAGAAAATACACTATACGATATTTAGGTGATATTATTATGTTTTTTTAATAGTCTCTTCCACCCTTTCTCTTAGTACGCCATCCCGATTCAAGGCTTGTGCAGACCAGCGCGACACGCGACGCGACACAAAGACACCGCTCGTCGCGCGACGAGCGGTGCCTTTGTGTCGCGCCTGTTTGAAAGAGCCTTTAGAGAAACGGTCCCTGAATATCACGTAGCGTAATAAATAATAACGCTTTCAAAGAAAAGGGAATGGAAGAAACCTTATGCGGTTATATACCCACAGCACTCTGGATGAATTTTGATGAAAATCGTGCCGAAAATAATAGCAAGTCAGAAAACTGGTCTCGTGTCTAACTGATTAACACGTTGCCTGCCATATGGAAATCCGAATACATTTGCGTTTTTCATCAGTCGCTTAAATGACGTGAAATGACTTATTTATAAGATTTCTATATATAATATATGTTTTTATATATTTTTTTGTATATTATGTGCTGTTTTTAATCCGCCGGTCATTTACACCCGGCGCGGCGCAAATGTAATATTTTTTTCATTGGAGCCACGCCGGTCAAATCGCCGGTCATCCTTGTTAGTCGCGTAAAAATCCCCGCCAGAACGTCCATCCTGCGCCCGAGCGAGCGCGAGCGCGCTACTGATGAGTGAAAAATAAAGAAATATTAGGATAGTGCATGCTGCGTCCCTTCCCCGCTGCCCCGCATTACATTTCTTCCGCGTCCTGTGCGAATGTTTTTGTAATTGTAGGTAAACAACTCAGTGCAAAGTTTTATTTGTCACAGATCGGAGTGCGCGCTAAATGGTCACCTAACATTCTAGTTTATTGTTATTATTATATGTCAAAGCTATTGAACATGTTATTTGACGAATTGGATCTAACTTTAGATGATTTTCGTGAAATAGAATATATTGAATCCCAATTTCGTGAGACGGAGAGTCTTTCAAGTGATAATGAAGAGGTTAAGCAGACGGAAAGGCTGTGACGACAAGAAAATTTTGTGTAGGTTGTTACAAAAATAATTCACAAACGCATGGAAGAAAAATTGCCAAAAACAAAACCAAAAAGGTTACGACATTTTGTTCAGTTTGCCCAGACAAGCCATATTTGTGCAGACCGTGTTTTGATAAAAATCATTAATTTTCTGTTTGTTTTTTAATTTTAAATTACTTTGATCTCAACACAACATAATGTGTCTCTAAATAACACTAGTCCTTGATTTGTAATAATAAAAATATTTTAAAAAGTATACTGTCTTTAATTTACATCATAATTTTGTTTGACTCGCTACAAAAACATTCATACAACCAAAAAATTATAAAAATATTTTGAGGCCAAGTTATCTAAAGTGATCATTGGGGCCGCGCCGGCCACTTGTAATGGTATTTTGCGTTACACGCATGGCCGTCAGCGAGCAAAAGGTGTTCAAGTTCACCTTAGTTGTGCCGGTCATTTAAGCCCCCCATGGCCCAAACGCTTCTACCAAGTGCCGGTCATTTGGACCCCCCATGGCAGCTAACGTGTTAAGGGATATCGCGCAATAGACGGCCATGACCACGACCGCGACCAGGTATTATAGAAACCGATACGAATCGCGCACTTGGTCGCAACGGCCAACTAGCCGCACACTATACATCGCGCGAGATCCCCTAAGAGGGGTGCGCCCTCCGGCCGAATGTAGGTACATTTAAGTATTGCCTCTCCTTGCGGCATGTAAAGGCGCGACACGCGACGCGACACAAAGACACCGCTTGTCGCGCGACGAGCGATGTCTTTGTGTCGCGTCGCGTCGCGCGACGAGCGGTGTCTTTGTGTCGCGTCGCGTGTCGCGCTGGTCTGCACAAGCCTTTATTGCACCCTATACATTTTGACGGGTATTACATTAATCCTTATGCAATAAAATATTTAAATTGGGAAATTAATTTAGATTTAAATCCCTTGACATCATAATTATCATTTAAATGAATACTTTAAAAGATATCACAAATTCAAATTGCGGCGGCAGGCGCAGCTCTAAGAGTCAATGACCTTTTCCTCGGTTATTAGGTATGTAATCCCGGTAGTACGTTCCCGTGGGATATTTTCCGACATCCACGCGGGCGAAATGGCGGACAAAAGCTAGTTACTAATAAAACGGAAAGGTTAAAGGTGTCACACGCGTGAATTATTTTTCAAAATTACGCAAGGTTTTCAGTGATAACGCGGTGTCCGTTTCATAAGAACATTTTTATTTTAATAACCTTTATAAGCTTATCTGATAACATTTTTTTGGTTTTTTAATAACAATTTTTGAGTTTAGGTACCTATGTTATCATGCTGACAGTATCCAATAGTAGTAGGTAGCATATTATTATTTATACATGATTATTATAAGTAGTAAAGTATTTTGAATTATTGAATAAGACACTTTCATGCTTGAAAGCTTAGTAAGGGGTACAATGGGTAGGCGCAAATCTAGTTTTCGCTGAAGGGGGGGGGGGGGGGGGGGGGGCAATGTTTCTCTCTTTTCGAGAATGACGACTACTTATCTTTATCTTAGTAATATACTGTTAATTAGAGTTTTAGATACAGTTTGGTCAATTTGAAGGGGCCACTATGGATAACATTGAAAATGTTCCCGTGGTTTTACACAGTTTTTCCTGCTAACAAAGTAAGGATTATAATGAAGTATAATAATATCTTAAAATATTGTTTCAGTTTATTTATTTGTCAAGTAAAAAAATGGTTTTCAAATTAGATTCTTATAAGTCTAGAATGCTATATCTAGATACTTATTACGTTTACCATGTGGAAAGGATTTTCAGATTGTGACTACACGTTTTTTTATAAGATCCTTTTTTTTTTTTTTTTTTTAAAAGTTGTTTTTAAGTTAAATCCAAATACCATAAGTAAATTTCTTACAACACAAAAAGAATTAGATAGTTATGTAATGATTGTAAGCATTTTAATGTTAATAATAAAATAAACAACTCCAAGTTCAGTTCCCTGCTCTCGACATCGGCAGAAAACATTTTTTTATATTTTTAAATGCTTTTTACATTTTTTATAAGAAATATTTAAAAATGTATTTTACATAAATGTTAAAAAGTTTATTAAACAAAATAAACAATAAGATTGTTGATGATGTAAAAATACAAAATTAACTTTAGCACGCTACTACAAAAAGAATATTCTAAAGTGCTTATTTTGAATAAATATTATAAATATCTAATGACCAAGTTTATATCATGGTATCATAAGATAAAAATAAAACGCAATAATCTATCATGTAAAAGATAACAACACAACATTATTCACCTTTCCACCTGTAAAATTAATTAATAGTTTTCAAAAAGCTTACCCCAGAAATGCCGACAGTGCCATGTTTCAGGCAGATCGTGCAGTGCATCACTTTTTTATAGAACATCCTGTCGTTACACGCCTTTTAGATCAACATTCTGAAATTTACAAAAATATAAATATTTGTTTTTGTATTATTGAAATATTTATAGCAACAGTTCAGGTAAAACTACAGTACGACCCAAGACTAGCCAATACTAAACTCAAATAAAGATTACATTGGAGTTAAATAACATACAGTTCCATCCAAAGCTTAATTTCAAATGAGTAAATAGTTGAAAGATATTTTGTTGAAGCATTAGATAAGAATGACACACTGAAATACGACTCACGTGTTTATTTATTAATTAATTAATTGTAATCTAGTAGCATAAATATCCTAAAAACCACCCTTATTATCACCACAAAAAATAATTGTGATAAAAACGATAATAAGAAAACATTTCTGAGGTTATCACGTTAAATTCGACATATGACAGAAGTGACGTAACTCTGTCACTCTGTCAGTTCCAATAAATGAAAAGTACTCTGTGGTCAGTGCGTGCCATATCATTGCCAGAATCTATACCGACAAAAAAAAGGAGGTTATGATTTCGATTCGACACGTATGAATGTAATATTATTGGAACTGCAATATATTCGTAGATAAATAATAAAAAAAGATTGGTGTATGTATGTATGTTTGTATGTATCTATGTTTGTCCACGCATTTCTCCGAAACTATTAATTTGATTGTGACCATTTTTTATTGTTTTTCCTTCAACTTAGGGAACAGTGTAAGTTTCATCAAAATCGGTTCAGTAGTTTTCAAGATATGTAGTACTAATATGGGTAAGTGTGACGGCCTGGCTTATTGATACGAGCTACGGGTGTGGTGTCAAAGGGAAACCATCTCAAAACCTTGGTCAACCACAACAAAAAAGAAAAATGAAGTTTTTACACAAAAACAACAGACTTCCAAAAAAAACACTAAGGACAAAAAAGTGAAAAAAATAACCTAATTATGAAAGTTGGTGGCAAAAAACGAAAATACAGAACCAAAGACACCGTCTTCAGAAATTAAGTTATTTTTTTCACTTTTTAGTGTGTTTTTATAAGTAAACTTTAGACTTTCTCATGCCAAATTATTCATAAAAATAACTCGATACTTGTGTATTTTAAGACTTTTTCCCTGTTTCCCTATTCTCCGTAGCGTACTATCTATCAAGCGAAGCCGGTGCGGTGTGCTAAAATTGTCGAGCTTGCTTCGCTCGCTCTTGCATTCTACGTGCTCTTCATGCGCAAAGTTGTGATGTGTGAATGTTCAAAAGAAAACCTAATCTTTCTGAAGTTGGGTCACGTCACGGGATGCTAAACTTTATGAACTCGCTTTGCTCGCTCTTGCATCAGAGGATGGAAGAGCGAGCGAAGCGACAAATAGAAGAAGAAGAATACAGTTTCTGTTTCTTCTATTTGTCAAAATGCTACGAGGTCTAAATTTTCTACAAGAAAATCTTATTTCCGTATGCAAAAAGAAAACTTTTTAGAAAGATTTTTTTTTCCATCTTTCGAAACAATGGATTAGCAATCTGTTTCAAAATGATTCAGATTGTGATTAATCGTGTATTACGTAAATAGGGAACAGGTATAAAAAAAATACCCCTGATGACGTAGGTATACAGAGTGGTTTTATAAGTTTGAAGGCTCTGTCATTCTGTGTATCTCAATAATCAACACTCAATATATGTAACGCCTCCACATGTGAACATAGGTGGTAGGTAGGTAGTTTCATAAGGAGAAGAATGCATTCCTCTCCTTACGAAAACCCATTCCATTGTTACCCATGGGTAAAAAACTCCCTAATTACTCTTTTATAATGTTTAATACAATTTTCGATTATATTTGAAGGAAATGTACCTGTTATAAAATAATTCATTGATGCGTAGTTGCATCATACAAAACTGAGTAGTCCGGGGAGGGCCCGGTTCATTTTGTTTTGCCGCCCCGGCCTCCGACAGGTTTAGTCCGCCAGTGGCTTATTCTATTTCCATCGCAAACGTATAGTGCGTGTGCCTAGCATACATGGCATTAGAAAGCCCATACAAGAAACGTCTTTATGAACAGCCGGGCACGACAAATTGTGGGACAAACAAATCTAGGGTAGTTGTCAAGTGGGGCCACCGGGCCACAGTGGATAAATAGCGCGAATAGCAGTGAGAAAAAGGCGAGAAGTTACGCATTTTCGGTCAAATCAAAAGAAGAACAGCGTGTTCATGAAGTATCCACTTGGATATGAACACATCCAAGTGCAAATTCATTCTTTTTCGAACGCTACCTCTTTAATCGATCGATGGAATTTTTAAATAATGGCAACATCGCCTTTTAAACAGTGCTGCCAGCTTTACTACCCTTGTATTAGGGAAATATTGTGAAACGGAAAATTGTTCACGGCTTAGAATACGCGAATTGTGGCCAAAGTTTTAGCAAAAATAAATTAATAATACAGGAAATTACAATAACAAAATGAATCGCGATATATTACTAATACAATTATTCCAATCTCATATTTTTTGATTATTGATTTGTGTGTAAATTTTGATTATAGGGTAATTTTAACAGTTGTACAAAAGCACCATTTTTTTGTTTTTATTTTGATTCGATTGATATTCGAACACGGAAGTGGTTTCGTGTATTGACGCTCGCATTGCGAAACATGTCCAATTGTTATTTTAGAAATATATAAACAAGTCTAAATTATGGTGAATATCTCGTCGGCCCCGTAGTAAGAAAAGCAAACCTTTAATATGGCCTCGCGAGGAGACAAAGGGAATGGAAATGGCGAGGAGCAGATCGTTGAGGTAAATCGATGTGGCCTACATATTTGACAGTTATGTTGAGTTGACGAGAGTTTTGAATGGGATGATGGTTGCAGACGTTGGCGGAGGTGTTCCGCTGCTTCATCTGTATGGAGAAGCTGGTGGACGCACACCTGTGCCCTCACTGCTCGAAGCTGTGTTGCTATGCGTGCGTGCGGCGATGGCTAACGGAGCAGCGATCGCAGTGCCCGCACTGCCGAGCAGCCCTGCACCTGCACGAGCTAGTCAACTGCCGCTGGGTGGAGGAGGTCACCCAGCAGATCGAGACTATGCAGCAGAGCAATTCGGCAAGTCAGAGGGAGAGCTTCAGAGATAGGTGATTATTGCACACATTTCTGGCATCATACTTCTTTGACTGGAATGATGATATTATTATTTAGAAAACAGAAACCCTAAGACAACCTTCTGACCAACATTTCAAATTTTTGATAAAAAAACATAAGATATAACTTTTTCCCTGTTAATTGTTATTTATTTATTGAATTTTTTTTCACACACGTTATTTGAAGAAATATTAACAATACAGTATTCATAAATTAATCCATAGTCTTCTCGTATAAGGATATAATAAACACACGTAAAGCACCCTGAACAGGTGTCCGACGCATCAGGAGAAGCTGACGGTGTACTGCTGGACATGCCGACGCTGTATCTGCCACCAGTGTGCTCTGTGGGGCGGCACTCACTCAGGTCACACCTTCAAGCCATTAGAAGAGGTATATGAACAACATGTCACGCAAATCCGTGATGAAGTGTCCCAGTTGAGACGTAGACTGATGGAGCTGATTAGTTTGGTGCAAGATGTGGTAAGTTTGTTTTAATTTTCTGTTGCTATGCAAACACAGCTATAAATTATTTATGTCATAACTATAAAATTTTGAAATTTCTTGATTGTTGAACTGGCTTATTGAATAAATTACAAACAATGCATTCTAGAGAATATTATATTTCACAGCTACCTAAACATATAACATATATTTGCTCTTGAGATATAATAACAAGAGATGAAGATGAGATCAGAAGCCAGTTGCCCTGTTATGTTAGTTGAGCCTCCATTTACAAGATTTTTATTTTATTTAATCCAATATAAGGGTACTCATGCTGCCTTTCATGTTGCAATAAAACTCCAATATAAATGATGGCCTAGCTTTGTCTTAGGGTGTACTCAAAATGACAACCAATAAAACAGGTTTTCTATGGGTATTGTCTATTCTTACGTCAACAAATCCCATTTCTATTGTGGTCATGTTAACCGTGCTGATCTTGATACCACTTCGTACCTAACAGTGGCGGATTTAAACATTTCCCAAGTATAGGCTGTAAAATATTTGCCACCTTAACCATTTGCATTTTTTTTTCGCATTTGTCATTTCCTAGATTATTTTTACAATCCAACAATTTGGTTGAAATTGCACAAGAAATAGTTTTTGGGATTATTTCTAAGCTGATACCGTTGAATGTACAATTAAAGAGAAGAGGGAAAATTCATTGGAAAGATGTCTTGTAGACTTCTTTCTGCAACACAACAAAAATCTGTGGCAAAAAAAAAACGCTAGCTAGCAGGCTGAGTAGGCTAGAAGCCTACTCAGCCTGCTGGTAAATCTGCCACTGCTGCCTAGTAACCAGACATTTTTCTATTCTACATCATCGTCTTCTTTCAGCTGTGATCTAATATTTCAATGTGAGATCCCATGTCTCTTAGGGTCAGCACAATATATTTTTCTCTTCTTTTCTTCCGCCAGCAGTCAACTAAGCATTCACTGTCTTTTCATAAACATTACACTCACTAAAATCCATTAAAAATAATTAAAAAACAAGAGCCTTTATGGATATAAATTAAATTAGATATCGATACCCATCACGAGGGGCTTGTGGTTAAGTAATAACAGCTGCACGGGTCGATCGATCAGGTTAAGCTACGCCTGCCGCAGTTGGTCCGTGGATGGGTGACCATCTTTACATACCAAGACCCCCCCGTGCTTCGGAAACCACGTTAAGCTGTTGGTCCCGGCTGTCATTTGTAGATCTTTGACAGTCGTTACGAGTAGTTCTGACAACCAGTCTTACCAAGGGGTATCGTATTACTCAGTTACTGGGTTGTGGAGGTCAGCTAGGCAGTCGTTCCATGTAAAATACTGGTATTCAGCTGCATCCGGTTAGACTGGAAGCCGACCCCAACATAGTTAGGAAAAGGCCCTATATAATGATGGATGGAGGGGGTCACTTCTTTACTCATATGTATGTACTACCAGCGCCTCGTGGTTTCACCCACAAGTCTCGATCCCGTCGGAATATCGGGATAAAAAGTATCCTATGTGTTAATCCAGGTTATAAACTATGTGTGTGCCAAATTTCATCCAAATCCGTTCAGTAGGTTTTGCGTGAAAGTAACAAATATCCATCCATCCATCCTCACGAACTTTCGCGTTAATAATATTACTTGCTGCGCCCCGCGTTTTCACCCGCATAAATCTCGATCCCGCGAAAATATCGGGATAAAAAGTATCCTATGTGTTAATCCAGGTTATAAACTATCTGTTTGCCAAATTTCATCCAAATCCGTTTAGTAGTTTTTGCGTGAAAGAGTAGCAAACATCCATCCATCTTCACAAACTTTCACATTTATTAGTAGGATATTTTGTCTTCCCTTATTACGTCATGGCCTTTTTAGCTACACTTAAAATATTGTTCACAGGAACGCAATGTAGAATCAGTGCGCGCTGCCAAAGACGAGCGCGTACGCGAGATTCGGAACGCCGTAGAGTTGATGATATCGCGCCTGGACTCCGCACTGAAGGCTAAACTCCTTACCCTGATGGGGCAGAAAAACAGCCTTACCCAGGAGACAGAGCAACTCGAACATCTGCTACAGGAGATTGAACATCAGCTGCATTCCAGTACTAGGTAGTTATGTGGATATTTACTGCTCCGTTGACTTAAAACAGTACCTCATGAGTTCCTCTGTCCCTTGATTGAGTTGTCTCTTGCAAACTTTTGAGTAAAAACCATTTTTATCAATACATATTATTAATAGACTTAATTAATGAATTAACTAAGTATGTGTCTCCCGTTTACTTCGGCGGCGATCGCTTCGACTATTAGAGATCTCGCGCACTAGACGGCCAAGATCACGACCGCGACCAGTACCCTAATTGCGTAACTTATTTTCGAAAACAATTTTGCCTAATTTGTTTCATTTTGACAGTTCAACAACATTCATTGCGTTATTTACGTTGTTGAGCAGATTTTTTTTCCAACTTATAAAGCAATGAATTAGTGTTTCAAGTCGAAACAGATTGTGATTGTGTTGTCTTACGCAATTAATATAGGTAAACTATAGAAACCGATACGAATCGCGCACTTGGTCGCAACGGCCAACTAACCGCACACCGTACAATACTACTAGGCGGCCACGACTCCGGCTAGTCGTAGCCGTCTAGTGTGCGAGATCCCTGAATAGGCAGAAAAGGAGATAATAGGGATGATAACAAAAAAAAATGTTTGTCCGTCAGTTTGATTATTAAAAATGATTGGACATGTATTTTTTCTTATTTTACGTTATCAAAAGATTACGACGATACATTGAGTTAAAATGTGCCATGACGTCACGAGTATGTAGATTCTATACTTACTTGTGACGTAGCGACCCCCACTCCCCAACTTTAATGCGTTTTATCTAAGTATTTTTTATTAATTTGGTATAGCAAAAAATACGTGTCTAATATTTTTTTATTATCTGACTGACGGATTAAATAGAATTTCTTTTTTTTGACCCAGGCATCATCCCTATTAAATTGGCACTTTTATGTCAGGACACTTTTACTTTCACCAATGCGAGGTACCGCCCTAAGTTAACGGAGAATCAATAACTAAGCAAACTCATTGCTTTAACAATTTATAAACAAAATCAACCATACTATTGTATTAATTGTGTATCTTCTACCTTCATGCTATAATTTTGGGGTGACCAGAAAGCGTACATCATCAAATATGTTAGTATTGCATGTGGAAGTTCATTCAATCATGCATGTTTGTCTGTAATACTGTGTTTATTACTGTTTACGGTTTCTTCCGTGTGTCGGTTTTGGCTTCCCTCGACTAGTTTCCGGAAAAAAGTAGTTTTACGAAAGCTAACTTCTTATTCATGACCTCATTAAACCTGTGAATAAGGGGCCCCGATGGAAATTCGAAACTAACGCAGGTAAAGTCGTAAATAGTAATAATTAGGTGATTAACACACTGTCACGCACCACGCAGCGTAGCGCGTGAATGCGTGTTTTAACGTTACTTGTAAGTATCTCCGTTTGTATAGAAAACACGCACAGTCCAACACACAGAAAATGCATCCACGCGCGTTCATTCAGATCGTTGACACGCAACATGCAGCGTGATGCGGTGCAGTGTGATAATCGCCTTAATGTGTCACATAAAATTGCAAATTTTGAAAAATAATACAGTAGTTTATCCTACAGATTTTTGTAAATATCTCAATGTTTACAGGTCTGAATTGATATCCAAGAGTGGTGAACTATCGAAGATGATTCATCAAGTTCGTAAAAAACCGATGGCAAGCTTCGTGACTGCTCCCGTACCGGCCGATTTCCACAGGCAAGTGATAATATTGTACATTTTAAATGATGTACTACATCATTTGAATATTTTTTTTTTGGATATTTTGATTGCGCGCGTCAATCATTGTAATTTAAACCTTATGTTGATGGAATTGCAACTTGACATTGCAAAGTAAAATTTTTGGCTCTCAAAATACATATCATTTATAAAACAAAATAATGTTCTCTAAAACTTCCACCAAAGAACGTATTGTGTAGGAGTATGATTTATGCACGATCAACGTGTTTTGGAAGTGAGATAAAAATGAGTGTATAATATTTCCACTGCAGACTGTGTTTAGTTTAGATAGCCATAATGTTTTAGTATCATATGGGTAAGCTAAACAGACCATACTAAATAGTCTGAAATTCATGCAACACACTTGGTCTTCGCGCAGCTTCGTATTTCTTCGCGATTTCGCGGTGGTTTGAGTCTTCCAGTGTGATTCAATTTCGTTCAATTTTAGCCCTATCCAAAAGTAGCTATAGTTGAGTTTTATTAGAATTAATTGCTTCGCTATAGGTCAGCGTTGATCACAGTGATACACGAGCAGAGGCAACTGCAGCCGTCGATAATCGTCGGCGACTGCCGTCGACGCATCGACTGCTGCAGTTCCTCTCACTTGCCGCTCGTGTAAATGAGCGCTTAATAGCTCATGGATCCTTATACCACATATCTCAGTTTCGGTATTCGCTCTAAAGTCCTATCTCAAAAATTCTCCCTGTAAATTCTTCGTATTGACAGTCCACCCGACCCTTGTTCCTTAGTGAAATCGTCCCGAGCTACGACAGCAGCACGTTTCCCCTCACAAACTTCACCCAGCTACAACATGCCGCCGCGCCGGTGTACTCAGCACCCCTTCATGTGAATGGGCTCTGCTGGCGCTTGAAGGTGTACCCCGACGGTAACGGAGTCGTTCGTGGCAACTATCTCTCCGTCTTCCTCGAACTTAGCGCTGGGCTGCCCGAGACTTCCAAGTAAGTTTTGATTCTGTTTTATAACATTGGGTTGCATATCCTAACAATATCCGAATGTGGTTTCTCTTTGTATTTTTTTGTGGGTCTGTTTCACCACAAATATTACCAAATAAAGTCTCTAAATGCAGACATCACAAAATTTTGAACATTTTTGAACTAATTTTTTTTGTAGTAGATTAGATTTTTAATGGCACATGATGCAGTTATGTCACAAAAATCCTTTTTGTTTCACCTCTATTGATAAAAAAAAAAGTAGAACAAAACATTGGCACATCCTAGCTGGTGAAACAGTAACCTGAACACTTGATTTGATTGCACAACCCGACTCTGATAACTGTGTACCCTGTACCTTGTAAGTGATAGTGGAATAACTTAGTGTTTCGTTATTGCAAGCACTGCTAAGTTAAGAGTAGGCAAGAGGTAAGTGCGGGCTGTGGGAGTCGTTCATTAGATGTAGCTCCATGTGCAAGCATGCTGTTGGTATTTAAGGCGCCATTTATATTGAAGTGAGGCCAAGAAAGGAGGCGGCACCAGGCGTCGGGTGAATTTAAAATTTTAATATTGTTGTATTCATTCTGTCAACCAATCATAAAATCAAACCTGAGATTTGACAGGTTCTTTTTTCTGACCAGAAACTTGATCAGCCTTTTCAATATGCACATACATTATTATAAGCCTTTTGTAGTATGTGGCCTTTCCCAAAAAGGTGGCTACGTCCTTTTAGGGATGGCTCAAAGTCAAACTTGGGAAAACCGAATTTGCTTGCCCGTTTTTCGTCTCCGTATATTGAGACTTATGTAAAACTTGGAAGACGCGCCGCGTCCATCTCGCTTTCTGCCATTCTTCTGTATAATTTGTGCCTTACTTCTCTTCTGTGTGCTGTCTTCAAATTATCCATTGCGATGACAAGCGGTAAATTGACATCTTATGGCCTGCGCAGACTGGCGGACTTGACCGCAGAGGATTTTAAATGTATAACTTGAATTTATCGATCGAGCTTGGAGCATCGTAGCGCAGTTTTCCGTCAACCACCTTATTTCGATTCGATCAGTATTAAATTCAATTGACAAATTTATAATCCTCTGCCGTCTCGTCGGCTAGTATGCGCAGACGAGCACTATTTACGTTACACAATAGTAGATCTCCGTGGCTCAAATATATGCCTTGTTTCATTTATTAATTGCAAGCTGCTGTGATATCAACCTAGGATATAGATATAATAATCATTAAAAGTATTATTGTTTCCAATCAATATCTCAACAGCTTTGACTGTAATGTAATCGGACATTGAGCCAACATTTAATTTGGGTCAGACTTCAAACTGATACAATAATCAGATATGAAAGCATCGGATTTATGATCAGAATCAGCACATTTTTAAACCTGCAGACACAGTATAAATAAGTAACAGTATTATATCTTCATAGAAAACGGCCGAAACGGCGCGTTTCAAAGTCTCAGTGTATATCAGTATGCAACAGTCATGGACGCGGAAGGTTTATCTTTGGTATTGCTCGTCGAATCGTTGAGCTCCTTAATTTCTGAGTTGAGTTGCACGATTACTGAAAAATGCGTGCACTGACTGGACAGGTCCACTCAATCTGTGTGGTTCTTTCCTCAAAAGACCTTTTCAGACACCAATCTACATGGTCTTCATATGATCTGACCAAGATTATGTCTGGACTTTAAAAGAGACTGTGACCTCTGATTTTGTTTCGGCTTTTCTTTTCAGAGTAGTCAGATAGGAAACGCCGACCTCGTCTAGTTTAAAAAATATTATTAACATGTAAAAGTGTTTGTACAAACCTATTGACAGAAAATAATATCATTTTATTACCGACCGGCCGTAGGTAATTATTTCAAGGTCACTGCCGAGATATAATACTGTTACTTTATCATACTGTGCTTCAGATGATGTTAAATTACCGCTTGTCAGTTAAAAACACTCTTTGTAACATTCTGTGGAAAGCTAGCTTATCGTTGTATCATAATCCATCCATTGGCGACTATTTGGACAACTAGAACATGGACGACAATGCCTTTGCAAAACATAATGTCGCATACGTTTAGAATAAGCAGTCTTAAACAGTTGATTAATTTTAGCAAAACGCAGGAAGATAAAAGAACCATCATTTTAATATTCCAGTCGTATTTGTTTGTTCATTGATGAAAAGACAATTAGGGAAATTATTTTAAAAAATATGTAATTTCTGTGATGATCTGTGACTAATCTTTTAGCTCAAACAATATTCTAAACGCTTGCAATACATATCTTTTGAGATCGCATTTGTTGTATCGGTTCTTGTTAAAAATTCGTACTTCATCCATATAAATAAATCTTTAAATAGAATATAGAAACTGTTTCCTACGTTGCAGATATAACTAGAAATTAAAATACGAATCAAACCTTTAGATTTTATTTAAAAGTACTCAGATTTTCTATGTGGCCTTACTTGTCCGTACGTAAACCTGTCTTATCTGTTGTTAGCATTGCTTAAAACTTTTAGAGACAAATTCAACTACTGTATAGAAGAAGAAGCAGTGAATATGTAAGTAAACAATTCAGATAGTAGGGAGTAGTATATTCTGTTCAGTACATTTGAGAAAATACGATGCGTAAGTTAGATATGGATAAATCTATCATCTATGATTACACAAACAAATAAACATGTTTAGAAATGGTAATCAGAACATTTTTTCATCGATCGTTCATTAGTTCTTGCATCTGACATTGGTTCAGGGAAGGCGTTCGTCGAACGTACACACTTGCCTAGTCAATGCGCATACGCATAGTATTTTAGAATTAGAAAAAAAAGGTCTACGTCATGTAATTGTAGTGTATGCATTTGCACAGCGTCAATACAACACAGTGTGGTCTGAAAACTGACAGTGCGACGACAACGCCTTCTCTGGCCATGTAATGTAAAAACACTCTAATTTCATACATAATTTTTCAACAAGTTCTTCCGTATTCCCTTGAGCAGAACCTGTGACACACCCTATATGTCCTAGATACGAGTATCGTGTGGAGATGCTGCACCAAGTGTCGCGCGACCCCTCAAAGAACATAGTGCGGGAGTTTGCTTCTGACTTCGAAGTGGGGGAGTGCTGGGGGTACAACCGATTCTTCAGGCTTGATCTGCTGGCCAGTGAGGGGTATCTAGACCCGGAGACTGACACCTTGATACTAAGGTATGTACGAATAGAAAACAGGAGTTTCAACGTAAGAAATCTAATCATATGTTCCTGAAAATTCACTTAAATGTCATAGACGCCTATTTTCAACATCTAAAGGGTCAAATTAAATTAGCTATAGTTTGACCGGGACTGATGTTCCGCGCCTTAGGAATGCGCGGCGAGGCGGAGGGCGGCGTTGATAAATGAGCGGACTGCACTGCCCCCCCGTCTCGCCGCGCACATACTTAAGGCGCAGAACAGCGGTTTCGGTCAAACTATAGCGAAACTCCGGAAACGTGATGGATATCGATATCTAATCACGATAAAACAACAAAAAAAAAACAGATTTTCTCAACTAGTACTTCAAGTAGTAACAAAACCACCACAGGTCGATAACCCCCCAAAAAAAAAACGTGTTTAGATATCGATACCTATCATATCTGCGGAGTTTTGCTAGTCAATTTAATTTGACCCTCTATACTCCAATATTACTCTCATATGTTTGTATCTGTTTTCACGTAAAAGATTCCAAGTGCGTCCGCCGACGTTCTACCAGCGATGCCGCGACCAGCAGTGGTACATCAACCAGCTGATCACCATGCAGAACCAACACATCCTGCAGATTAATGATCTCAAAGAGGTAACTCTTAACTTTACTATAGATAGTGTCATCCATGAAGACGCGCCCCACTCCGTTCCTCTCCGTACTAAAGTACAGCTTACAGTACAATAATCGTGGAGTAGGGCGCGTCTTCGTGGATGGCACTATCTGTAGCTCTTGATATAAATTGGTGTTTGACACTGTGCGGACCGAAAAGAAGATAAACTTTCTGGTGAAATTGAATAAATAACAAGCTTTATTAAAAGTGTCACAAAGTACAAAGTTGTACGAACATCGACGTAGTCATCAAACGCCTCCACGGGCGTCATTCTGCGTAATGTTTGAATTTATCATCACAAAATTCTCTGTCGTGTAATGCTTGATATTTGATCAGATGATCAGCACCTCATTTATTTTAATCCGACATTTTCAACACAAGCCATTTTTTTATTATCAACAACCTTAACTAAATAATTCCCCATCCCACAGCGTCTTTCTCTCGAGATGTCTCGCAACTCGATCGCGGCGACCCGCGCTCAGAATGGCTCAAACACTTCAACGCAATCCAACGCTGGTAGCAACGACACGGACAATCCCTCGCAGAACAATCCCGTCGATGGAAACAGTCTCAGCGATTCTCTCGTCTTCGGAAACCAGTGGAAGTTCAGCGCACCGCATAATATTATGAGTGGGCAGAGACTTCCTAGTCCAGGTTAGTGGAAGACTTTTTTTTTATCGCTTTGAAAAGGTTTTTTTTTGTGGAATACTTTTATGCTACTCTGTGGAATGAGTTGCGAGTGAATATATAGTTAATCAATACTATTAAGACCTCAATAATCATTCAATAAATCAAATCATATAATCGATGGCTGTGTCGTTGGTAAGATCAATTAAAGTTTGGCCGAAACCGCAGTTCCGCGCCTTAGGTATGTGCGCGGCGAGACGGCGGGCAGTGCTGTCCGCTCATTCCTCAACGCTCACGGCGTGCGGCGTCCCGCCCGCTGTTCATTGGTCAACGTTGCCCCCGTCTCGCCGCGCATTCCTGCGGCCTGAATTTCTCTTACGCTGATGTCGGTCGCGTGCGGTTGGTCGCGTACGCAACTTACGTACGTACGCATCGCTGACGTCAGCGTCGCAGTATGGTGCTATATAGAACACAATGTATATACGCATGTAGCAGCAGCCGCAGCAGCGATAATTGTATTTTTTATAAAAAGTCATAAGACATTTTATCTTTATCTTTATTGCAATCCATAATGTACACATGTGGCAGGGAAAAATAAATTGAAACAATTATGGATCCTGTCGGGCACAGCAAAATTTTAAATAAGTAGGAGAGAGGAAGCTTATGACTAAATATTAAAATTATGTCCTCACAGCGGAATTGCTCCTTTTGAGTATTCAATCAACGATTAAGGTAAACGCGGGTGAAGTCGACAGTGACCCAGAAGTCGTCAAATTATCTAATTATCTTTTTCTACTCAACATAAAACTGGCCGATTTTTATAACAACATATGCACAATTAAAATAACAACCCTTAGTTTTAACTGTAATGAGGTCTGAAATATTTTACTTGTAAGGTGTGTCTCACAAAAATTTTTTTTTTTTTGCAAGTTTATTTGTTGTTTATTTTTTTTAGCACGTAGTTTTATGTTTTGATTTGTGAAGTTCCAGTGGGGTCTACGGTAAGTCCGATTGTTTGATGAATTAATTGAGTTCATTAGCAAACGATATGACTTGGAATTTGAACACTTTTATCTTTTTTCGAATGTGACATTTATTGGTACCTTAAAATTCCTACTTGACCCAGAACTCGTCATTTTAAGTACTATTGTGACGATTACTGGGGACACGAAACAAACAAACAAACACAAACAAACAAACACAAACAAACAAACACAAACAAACAAACACAAACAAACAAACACAAACAAACAAACACAAACAAACAAACACAAACAAACAAACACAAACAAACAAACAAACACAAACAAACAAACACAAACAAACAAACAAACACAAACAAACACAAACAAACACAAACACAAACAAACACAAACACAAACAAACAAACAAACACAAACAAACAAACACAAACAAACAAACACAAACAAACAAACACAAACAAACACAAACAAACACAAACAAACAAACACAAACAAACAAACACAAACAAACGCAAGCAAACAAACGAACAAACAAACAAACACAAACAAACACACGAACAAACAAACAAACAAACAAACACACAAACAAACACAAACAAACACAAACAAACAAACACAAACAAACAAACACAAACAAACGCAAACAAACAAACACAAACAAACGCAAACAAAAAAACACAAACAAACATACAAACAAACAAACAAACAAACACAAACAAACACACGAACAAACAAACACACAAACAAACACAAACAAACAAACAAACACAAACAAACAAACAAATACAGACAAACACAAACAAACAAACACAAACAAACAAACACAAACAAACAAACACAAACAAACACAAACAAACAAACAAACACAAACAAACAAACAAACAAACACACTAACAAACAAACACAAACAAACAAACACACAAACAAACAAACACAAACAAACAAACACTAACAAACAAACAAACAAACACTAACAAACAAACAAACACAAACAAACAAACAAACAAACACAAACAAACAAACAAACAAACACAAACAAACAAACAAACAAACACAAACAAACAAACAAACAAACACAAACAAACAAACTCAAACAAAAAAACTCAAACAAACAAACTCAAACAAACAAACACAAACAAACACAAACAAACGCAAACAAACAAACAAACACAAACAAACGCAAACAAACAAACAAACACAAACAAACAAACGCAAACAAACAAACAAACACAAACAAACGCAAACAAACAAACAAACACAAACAAACAAACACAAACAAACAAACAAACACAAACAAACACAAACAAACAAACTCAAACAAACAAACTCAAACAAACAAACTCAAACAAACAAACACAAACAAACACAAACAAACACAAACAAACGCAAACAAACAAACAAACACAAACAAACGCAAACAAACAAACAAACTCAAACAAACAAACACAAACAAACAAACAAACACAAACAAACGCAAACAAACAAACAAACAAACAAACAAACGCAAACAAACAAACAAACAAACAAACACAAACAAAAAAACACAAACAAACAAACACAAACAAACACAAACAAACAAACAAACAAACTCAAACAAACAAACACAAACAAACACAAACAAACGCAAACAAACAAACAAACACAAACAAACGCAAACAAACAAACAAACACAAACAAACGCAAACAAACAAACAAACGCAAACAAACAAACACAAACACACAAACAAACAAACACAAACAAACAAACACAAACAAACACACTAACAAACAAACAAACACAAACAAACACACAAACAAACAAACACACAAACAAACAAACACAAACAAACAAACACAAACAAACAAACAAACACAAACAAACACAAACAAACACACAAACAAACACACAAACAAACAAACAAACACAAACAAACAAACAAACACAAACAAAAAAACAAACAAACACAAACAAACGCAAACAAACAAACACAAACAAACAAACACAAACAAACAAACAAACACAAACAAACAAACAAACACAAACAAACAAACACAAACAAACAAACACAAACAAACAAACACAAACAAACAAACACAAACAAACAAACAAACGAGAAAAATGTCACTTACGATGAAAATTACTTTACAAGGAATGCAGTGAGCCGACTAAGTCCAGTGCCGAGCAAATACAATAGCTGCAGTACTTACACCGAGAGTTGAAAATCCAGTGTGGGATAAAATCCCGCCGCGATTTTATTAAGTCTGTAGAAAGAAGTCGAGTTAACCAAGTCGAGTTAACCAATTCTACTTGATCCGGGAATACGCTTAATAAAATCGCGGCGGGATTTTATCGCGCATTCTGCATTCCTTATAAAGTAACTTTCATCGTAAGTGATATTTTTCTCTGCATAGTTTTTTGCGGCCGATATGAGACGACATCTGAAATTATTTTGCTATTGTCAACTTTAAATGCATCTTTAACAAAAAGATTTATGTTGTTTCTCTCAAAGTTAGAGCTTTGTCAAATATTGACAATGGCACTAGAAAATCATCGTTCTAGCTGAACATGTTTTTGCGCTACTCAAATTGGAATTGCGACACATAGTGAAAAATAGAGGGTAGCGCGCACGCACGTGCATTCGCGATGTGACGCCATAGGCACATATCCTGCCTCAAAATTAGTACAAATATATAACCTACCTTTTGAATGCTCAACCATAACGTATTCAAACTCTTGTAGTTATTAGCGGTTCAAATCTTACCATGTTTTTGATGGTCAGAAATATTGAACTTACCTCCAGAACACCGAGAGGAAACACGTTTTCACGTCGAAATTGATTCAAATAAATCTGATTTTGTCATTCTGATCTCTTAATTTTTTAAACAAAAATACATTGGAATTTAATTTGTCTTGATGTTTTTATAACCTACCTGCTCTACTAACAGCTTCAGTTGGGATTTGGTCTTCTACCCACCTTTTGTTTCTTAGACTGGGCATTAATATCAAAGACGATCACAATTTTTTGTGCTTATCTTGAACTTTATGTTCAAGACCCGAGAGTTCAAATTAGCATAAAAAATTGACGACTACTGGGTCTGTTTGATGAGTAATAGTACAAATCTGACGACTATTGGTACAAATTGCCCTTTTTTTACATTTGCTTAAATAAGTATTTATTTGCACTCCTAATTAAATGAATTAACAACTTACTTAGAATAATGGATAAATTTCCTCTTTAGTCATGCAAAAAGTTTCATTCTAAATTAAATACTTATCACACAGCAGTTCTTTAAAGTCAGTGAATTTCAAAACCCGACGAGTATTGGTACGTTTACCTTATCAGCCGTTAATAATATCGATTTTACCATCGATGGTATGATAGTTTTTCGTGGTCGCGATAGTATCGATATAACTAATTTCTTAACAACTATTTTCTTCCCTTAACACCTTCAACTACTTGTGTTTTTTCCATTGCCAGATCGTAATTCCCTAATTCCATATAACATTGACGTTGCACGCTTGTGCTCAGCCCGCGGCGCTTACGCAGGTTCGATCCTGAACACGGGCATGTTCGCGGACGAGTCGCGCAACAACGACGTGTCGAGCGCGGCGGCCGGCGCCTTCGGCTACGGCGACTACCCGCCGCTGGAGCGACGCGTCCCGCCGCACCAGCCGCATGCCACTCATGCCTTGGATGCTGGCTATAATCTGCCGTCTACTTCACGGTACGTGTTTATTAGAATATAATATTATTTAAATTTAAACTATGCTATAATCAATCAGTACCCTAATTACGTAACTTATTTTCGTAAACGATTATGACAAATTTGTTTCATTTTGACAGTTCAACAACATTAATTGCGTTATTTACGTTGTTGAGCAGATTTTTTCCAATTTTTAAAGCAATGGATTAGCAACCTGTTTCAAATTGAAAAAAAAGTGTTTGATCGTGTATTGCACAATTAGGGTACAGATTGTTTGCCTTTGTTTTGTGTGTTTTTTGGCTCACTGACATGACTCGAAACAGGCAAATCCTTCTTTCAGAGTTAGTCCTAATCTCTAACTTAATAAACGCGGAGTAGAGTTACAACCAGTATTAGCTACAGATTTATCACACATTTTTCGAAGTTTAAAGTTTAGCATTACTTTACTCCGCGTTTATTAATAAGGACTGTATGTAGTGTCAATTATTGTTAAATCTTGAGCTCATTACCGCCTGGGATCGCTGGATCTAGCTGCGTCGATGACTTCTTGAAGTCAAACATTTTATTTTTAGTTCCGCAAACTCGCTCCACGTATCAGGCACCGACAACATGGCGCTAGTGAGCTTGCACACCTTACTGAGCGCGGCCAACGCACCCAGCCGCGTGCCCAGCAAGCTCGCCAACAAGAGGCAGGGTGAACCCAGACCTGATAAGCATCACGTGCCCGCCAAGGAGTCCACTCTCACCGGTAACTAACAAATAACCAATAAGCGACCGGACGAACCCAGTCCTGACGAGCATCACGTGCCCGCCAAAATAAAAAAAAACAGTGGCACTCCGGGACTGCCGACAGAAGTGAAAACTTGAACAATTTTATTGTGCAGGAAATAATGTATCGGGTTGATGTTTTTTGAATGGTCAAAAGCTGGTGTCGTAACAGTGTCGCGAAATTAATTGTTTATCTCAAAAACTCTCAACGCGCCAAAAGTAGTTTTCACTTCAAAAAACTTTCTTGAATTTCGTGCCGATTTCAAACCACGAGACGTGCTGATACAAAAAAAAAGGTATTTGAAAAACTCGCACTAGGCCCTCTGATGTGCCCTAGTACTGACAAGAGTTTCGTTCTCTTTGATGTTTTAATCAATCTATCTCGTGCAAAACTTGCCTACAACTTTGATCTATCCCTTAGCGAACTTATTTTAACCTACAGCAGTGTCAAGCAGCCCAGTAACCGAAGCAAGCAACCCGACAGTGGCGAACGTAGTGCTGTGTTCGTCTATCTCGTCCCCTGAACTGAACGCGGGCGGTAAACTTGACTCGTCAGAACCCGCCCCGCAACACCCGCTACATGCCGCCTCGGAGAGCAGCAGTGATACTGGCGTGAGTTTATTATTTATATATTGTGTAGTAACCCGATACTGACGATCGTAGTGCTACGTTCGTCTATCTCGTCTCCTGAACTGAACGCGAGCGGTAAACTGGAATCGTCTGAACCCGCCCCGCAACGCCGCAAAGGCATTATAAACGCACATGTGTGTTTATAATGCCCTTGCTTCTTAGAAAGTCTTTAAGTTTGTAAAAGCTTTTATTAGGTACTCGCCCTTGTCGTTGATGTTAAGACGTGGAAACCATGAAAATGTTGCTGTTGTTTCATAGAATATTATGGTCTTCACATTGAATTTGGAAAGTGACTTTATTTTGGACATCATCACATTCAGCACCCTCGAAAACCATGCAAACGACAAATAAATAATTGAAATCGTTTGATGGCCGCTATATCGAATTTTTATCTGATCTTATTTCGGTATCAACACTCCTGAAAACAACAACGTTACTATGAAAATGTTACCTTGTTGCAAATAAGTTGTAAATTTAAAATATGTATTTCAGGACTTGATGTTCAGCGAACTTGAAGTGTTTGCTGATGAAAATAATCCAAGTCACGTAGACGAGAACTCTAACGAAGAGAACGATGTTGACGACGAAACTATGTCAGGTGAGCTTCTAGTTTATAATACCTTTGCGCATGATATTTGCGCTTTCATTGATTTTGAGTAGGTAATAAAGAACTAGACAGATTTAACAGAAGAATATTAATGTAATTTTGCCAAGCACTGTTTAAAGAGTTGTAAGGTAGCCTGAGCATATTGGCCCCGCTAGGGTCGTGCCAAGGCCCCCGGGCCGCACCTCCCCCCCGCCGCTTCCTAACCCTGCTCCTGGGGCAGAGGGGACGTCGGGCTCGTCGGGCTGCTCGTGGTGCGGCCTGGCCGCGCCGCCCCGCGCGCGCCCCGCCCGCCCCGCGCCCTACGCCCGCCCCGCCCCGCGCGCCCCGCACGCCCCGCACGCCCCGCACGCCACATAGCCGCCTCGCGTGCGCCTGCACCGCATCCTACCTGTCCTCTCCCGAAAATTCCTCAAGTACACAATTTTCAAGACGTCGTCGGTAGATTTTGTCACTGTTATGAGTAAGAACGTATACGGCCGCCGCGGAGCTTAATTAAATAGTAATAATAAAGGATGAAACGCCGTCGAGCTTTTGATTTAACAAGAACACGCACCACGGCCTCAGTAAGTAGCGTCAGTATTGGGTTGAACCCCACTTGATCACATCAACAACCCACCGCGCCCCCCGCTGGCGGTATGGTTAGTGCGGACTAGTATATAGTATTCGCTTTTAGACAAAGACCACAATCATGCAATATATTTTCTCTTAAAATGTGTGGCTTCGAAACTACAGTACATAATGATAAGACCACGGCATCGACTTTATTTATTATTTTTGACGCAGCTTACTGATGGTATTAGCTTTCGCTCAGTATACACTGCTGAGTAAGGGCGCGGTGAGGTGTGATCAAGTGGGGTCCAGCCTATTAAGCTGGCGCCAGACATAGCTTCAAACATTTCAACACTATGCAAGTCGGGTTGACAACTAAATCTGAGGAGCAATTCCCATATTTTTAAAAACGTTCGCGTTTTTATCCAGTCTCAATCTGTAAAAAAAAAATCAAAAGTCACTAAAATTTGAATAAAATTGTTTTAAAAAATACATTAAGAGATGAGATTGCAATTTGGATTTTAACGTTTTTTAAGACCGAAAACAGGCCTTCTGGTTTAAAATTTGCACACATCGCGGCTATTTTCGTATTTGAAGCTATGTATAGCGCTGGATTTTAAATAAAAAAAAAGACATCTATAGTGATACATCTTTATCTTTCAGGTGAGAACGACATAGAAGCAGCAAGCGGCGGGGCGGGATCCGGGGCGGATATCCTCCGACGCCTCGTATGCGCGGTCGCGTCCCGGGGCGTGACGCCAGCCGGGACGGATGGCTCGACGCCCGTGCACGCCCCGCCGCGACATGACTACGACCCTCAGCTGTCCACTGCTGCTCATACGGACATGTTGCTGCTGAATCTGATGCGGATGAATGGATTAACGCCCAAACATTCTAGACATAGTAAGTGACTAGTTTTATTAAGGCCCACATCACTAAATGCATTTAGCGCTAAACGAATTTAAGACTGTTCTATTTCTGTCAATCGTTTGAAGATGAAAGAGACAGAATGATGTTTTAAATACGTTCGTGCAAGTTTTTACAATTTCAAACACAGTCGTCTGCAAGAATGGGGATAAAAACTGCCACTTGCTCACTTCAGATGGCGCTAATCTCCAGCGTCTTATAATTTGACAGCTAGCCATATTTTTTTTGTAAACAAGCGAATTCTTTTACGCAAAATTAATTATTGAGCCCAGTTGCGCAGCTGTTTACTGCAAAAATACGGGTTTCTTCGCAGCCCCGGCAGGCATCGGCCCTAGCGGACCCTGTCAATTCTGCTGACATCTTTTTGAGGCGCGCGTGGAACACAACGCGCCGTCGACCCGGACCTGGTCCTTATCGAACGACGAGCTACCCATTACTCACCGTCCGCAAGCCCGCGCCTACGGTGGCCGGAAATCGGCTCGCGATTCCCGACGCCCAGGGCGTCTCCTCCTGCAGAGGTTAGGGGTGTGAGGGCGCGAAGTTTGCCTCTCCCTCACGCGTTCCGCCTCCTCTTTCGCGAGCATTACCGCTTCGCAGAAGGAGGTGACGGCCTGCCATTTCCTCTCGCTCCGTACCATGGCCGGAACCAGGGCCGGATGCGAGAGATCACCGCCGCCGATCGCCTCCACGAGAATACGGCAGACCTCCACCGTATGCTCCACCGTACGATGTGCTATATTTTAAGCCTTTTATGGGAGAAACTGGTTTATAAGTGATGCTCCCAAGAGAACCAATGCCCGTTTTCTCCATCGTTCCTTAAATTTAGGGAGGCACTTAAGAAATTTTAAGTGTTGGTTTCGTTTTCACCGTCACATAAGGGACACCTATGGTCCTAAGGGATCCCTTAAATATAGGGGCCCGATATTCGGCACCTTAGCGATAAGTGACAGTCCATTTGTTGTTAAACGTGAATATTTGCTGCGAAATGGAAGATTTTATTCACAGTTTAGAAGCTATCGAAACTGGATTTTGTTACGAATTTCAGACGGCCACATATTTATCGCGAAAGACCGAATTTTTTCACGAAATATGACAATCAGGACTTCTTCCAAAGATTTAGGTTATCTAAGGATAGTGTGTTATTTTTGTTGGAAAAAATAGAACACTATTTAGAATATACAGACGACAGGTATGATTTTTTTAAACTACCTATTAAATACCTAACTACTTATAAAGTATTTACTTGTTTACTTCTTTTTGTTTTCATATCCTGCAAATGCGCAGAGCTGTCATCTATCAAGTTGTCACTATTTTGAAACATCTTCTTCTTTTTAATTTTTTTTTAATGAATATTTGATGATATTTTATCTATTTTTCAATGTTATTATGTTTATTTTATGTTGTCTTTATATTTTGTCGTATTATTTTACATTAATCTACATGATTTATCGATGGAATACAAAATCGCAAATTTATTCGTAAAAGTACGCTTTTCGCACTCCCTGATTAAAAAAACAAACTGTCACTTAGGTAAGTGGCCCCTAAGTAAGTATCCCTTAGTCTGGTGAAAACAAACTTAGGTAAGGGGCTCATTTAAGGAGTCTCTTAGGTTAAGAGACCCTTAGTAAGGAACTGTTTGAGGGAACGATGGTGAAAACGGGCATAAGTCTGTTTTCATTACATACAGGCACTTGTGATGTGATATTATGTAAATTATAGTAAAGTATGTGTGTGTATAAATTATCATATTAAATCAGTGCTAGAAGTGCTATCACTGAGGTTTTTCAGTCAGGAAGATCATGCCCGAGTTGGTTTTCAACTCTGATCAGGTTATTTCTATCGCACGCCTCCAGTCTTTAACAAAAAAACGAACAACAGTCAACAAACACAAAATAACCTATAAAACATAAAACGTTCATAATTTATTAACTTTTCCACTAAAGCTGCTTTTTACCAGTGGTAGACGCTTCCCCTGTCCTTAGCTCGACTTTTAATAGTGCTACACTCCAAGTCTCATACATATTTATTTCGTTTTCGTATAATTTGTGATCGACACAAAAGTAAACAAACACAACTATGGCGGTTTAAAGACGCACAACTGTGCTGCCACCTGTTATGAACTTTCAGTTTTTAACCTCATTAACGTGTCGCGCTCTGATTCGCGTTCAGTGTCACGTCATCTATTTCGCCACATACGAACTACGCATCAAAGACCTGACATCACACAAAAATCCTGGTGTCTCACAAATCCTACATCACGAAATTAGAGTTTACTGCGCGAACGACATTATATATGATTATCCGACATCAATCGTCGGGCAGTTGCCCGCCAGACGACACCCGTCTGGTCAGAGGATCCTTCCTTTTTTTATAGAGGATGAGTGAATTTTGCAGCCTGTTCCTCATACCCCTAAACAATTATTTCTCAAAAATATTAATTAATCTAAAATTATTTACAAAATTAAGTTGCTTTTTGATATTTTTAGCTCAAGACCATTCTACAGTACAAAATACATAAGGCATCTTTCTTACTGTCAACTAGCCTATTCTAATGGTTTTGGGCTTTGTCCTGACCAGGCCTTACATAAAACTACTACAACACATCACAAGTACACACACTCATCGCTCTTATCGTATTGCAAAAAGGGGTAGTTTAGGCCGCGCCGCAGTGCAAAACTGCTCCTACAATACGTACGTACATTTTGTATGAACCATCGCTCACTACAGGCAGGCCCCACCGCGCTTTTTTGTATTGAAATGCGTTGCGCTGCGGCTGTAATGTGTGCCAGCATTTAGTGTTGTTTTTGACTAACGTAGTTTACAAATATACGTAATATTTCTAGCTGGCAGCAAGCGTCACTGGAGCAGTAGCGCGGGCAGTCCCGAGGCGGGCGCACGTCGCAGTGCGGCCGCCGGGCGCTCGCGCGGCAGAGCGGCAACCTCGCCCGCCGCGCCGCGCTCGCGCCGACAGCCGCCGCTGTCGCCCGGCCAGCTGCGGCACCGACCTGACACTAGGCACCCCGCCACCTGTACGTATGACTACACACTAGTATACACAGCAGTAGCGCGGCAGAGCGGCAACCTCGCCCGCCGCGCCGCGCTCGCGCCGACAGCCGCCGCTGTCGCCCGGCCAGCTGCGGCACCGACCTGACACTAGGCACCCCGCCACCTGTACGTATGACTACACACTAGTATACACAGCAGTAGCGCGGCAGAGCGGCAACCTCGCCCGCCGCGCCGCGCTCGCGCCGACAGCCGCCGCTGTCGCCCGGCCAGCTGCGGCACCGACCTGACACTAGGCACCCCGCCACCTGTACGTATGACTACACACTAGTATACACAGCAGTAGCGCGGCAGAGCGGCAACCTCGCCCGCCGCGCCGCGCTCGCGCCGACAGCCGCCGCTGTCGCCCGGCCAGCTGCGGCACCGACCTGACACTAGGCACCCCGCCACCTGTACGTATGACTACACACTAGTATACACAGCAGTAGCGCGGCAGAGCGGCAACCTCGCCCGCCGCGCCGCGCTCGCGCCGACAGCCGCCGCTGTCGCCCGGCCAGCTGCGGCACCGACCTGACACTAGGCACCCCGCCACCTGTACGTATGACTACACACTAGTATACACAGCAGTAGCGCGGCAGAGCGGCAACCTCGCCCGCCGCGCCGCGCTCGCGCCGACAGCCGCCGCTGTCGCCCGGCCAGCTGCGGCACCGACCTGACACTAGGCACCCCGCCACCTGTACGTATGACTACACACTAGTATACACAGCAGTAGCGCGGCAGAGCGGCAACCTCGCCCGCCGCGCCGCGCTCGCGCCGACAGCCGCCGCTGTCGCCCGGCCAGCTGCGGCACCGACCTGACACTAGGCACCCCGCCACCTGTACGTATGACTACACACTAGTATACACAGCAGTAGCGCGGCAGAGCGGCAACCTCGCCCGCCGCGCCGCGCTCGCGCCGACAGCCGCCGCTGTCGCCCGGCCAGCTGCGGCACCGACCTGACACTAGGCACCCCGCCACCTGTACGTATGACTACACACTAGTATACACAGCAGTAGCCACCTTGCGATTAATTTAACCTTCCGTTTTTGGAACGAAGTTCTCTATCGCGGCTTGTAAGCTTTCAGAAATCGTCACGTTAAAAAGTGTTTATATTTGTGACTGTCTTCTTCTAATTCAAAGAGAAAGAGAGAGAGAGAACGCCGGCAAAAAAAACAAAAGAAAAGAGTAAAGTGTTTACAGTGTTGTGGAATAAAATTGTACACATCGGCCCGAGTACACTTGACAGTACACAGAGAGAGAGAAAGTGTGAATTTGCTCAAAATGAAAATCCAAGATGGCGGCTCTGATTCAAATTTTTCATCATGGGTTTCGTTTTCATGGTTTTCGAGGGTGTTAAAGCCGATAGTGGGGGTCGAAATATAAATCCAATATGTTGGAATTTTTTTTGAATTTTCATCATGGGTATCGTTTTCATGGTTATCAAGGGTGCAAAAGCCGATAGTGAGGTCAAAATGAAAATCCAAGATGGCGGCTCCGTTTCTTTTTTTCAAATTTTTTATCATGGTTGTCGTTTTCATAGTTTTCGACTGCAAAAATTTTGCTTTGTTAAAAAAGAACTTCGTTTCTGACGGGGGTCCCACGACCGCACTCGTTTTTCTTCATTAACCGCCGGAGGGCTATTTTCGCTTAAATCTTTCTTTTTCTCGTAGTCATGGTATAAAGTATACAGTCCGTTCACAGTTATTTTACCTCTAGCTGAAAGGTTGGCCAGTCTGATCGTTGTGTTACCATAATAAGCTACCGTTTCTGCCATGCCATGGACTCTTAACATATTGTACATATAAAAAGAATTATTTTTGTAGTACCGTTCAGTTGGGAAACGGTTCTTGGGCTCCAAAGCGAGCGAATATCGCTAGAAAAGTGACGACTGTTTGTGTACTAAAATTTTTGGTTAACTATTAACCGCATAATATGCCTTTGCCTATGATAGACAAAGGCTAATGGGGGATAAGTGTTGTACCTATGTATGTACCTAAATAGAAGTAAATTCAATAAAAAAATCTGCATAATAAACATTTATTTTGAATAAGAGTGATCTAAGCGAGTCGCTAATGCTGAAGTTTCACAATCAGATGAATCGGAATAATCGGAACTGGTGTCAGATTCTGTATCCGACTCATTGTTCAACTCTATTATGAACCTGTCCATTTCGGCGTCTATGCAGCCATCTCTTTCATACATTTTATCTTCAATGTGACGCACATGTTCGCACTGTTTTTGCCAGTCTTCTGAAGTGACACTTTGGAAAGCTTCCTTTGTTAAATCCACGATATTGGCTGCCTATTGTCCAACATTTTTATCAGCTACGCGTCTTTTGACAAGACTCCACATAAACTCAATTGCGTTAAGCTCGCAGTGGTATGGCGGTAACCTAGCCACTTTGTGACCATGAGCTTCAAGCATTTGATCAGCTTCATATATTGGAGCTTCTTTGTGCTCTTTTATAATATCATATAATTGAGCTTTAACCATGGTAGGCAGATACGATAACCCCTTATTCGTAATCCAAGTTTGCATTTCTGCTTTGGTAGAGCTTAGGGTTGGTGCCTTGTTCAGTTTAACTGTGTGATAGGGTGCATTATCCATAACTATGAGACTATTAGGTGGCAAATTAGGGATAAGCATTTCTTGAAGCCATTTCATAAAATTGGTTTTATTCATGTCATCATGGTAATCACCTGATTTTGTTTGCGATTTAAATATTAGTAGTGAGTTTGGTATAAAGCCCATTTCACCACCTGCGTGAACAATAATGAATCGTGCACCAACAGAATCGTTTTTTAAAACTCCTTCTTCATTTTCGGCTTGCCAGCATTTGTTTACAGTATATGATGCATGAATGTAGGTCTCATCCAGGAACACAACAGGTCTACTCTCTTCACGGTTCTGTATTAAAGTGGTTAGGTACCTATATCTCCAGGCCACAATATCATGCCTTTCCATAAGAAGCTTCCTTCTTGACCCACATTTTTTAAAACGAAAACCTAATTGTCGGATAATTTTCCATAACGTGGTTCGACCTCCACCATAATTAATGTCCACTTTCAACTCTGCTAAAAGTTTCCCTAAAGTTGGTACTTCCTTTCTGACTGTATACATTAAGTGTATTTTATTTCGCACTGCACACAAATCAAAATCATCTAAAACTATTTTCTTCTTTTGCTGGCGTTTTTTTTCTGGGCGTAGAAACTTTTTGAGATGAGGAAGCAGCAACTTCGCCCTCCTTAGTGATGGTACTGACAGTTTTTTCAGATATCCCTAAAATAAAGATAAAACTTAAGTACAATCGTATAGTACCTAACAGGACCACTATTTTAGTAAAGTGAGTATATTATGACATGAAAATAAAATATTATTAGTGCTAGCTTAGCTATTATAATCTCCACTAATATTCGGTAAAATGTTTCACACTGGTATCCCTATTTCACGTACCTGTCATGGCGGCCACTCTCTGAAGAACATTTGTAAATGGAATTAGAGTAGCATTATTCCCTTTTTCTCGTTCACAAAAGTCACGCACTGATAATACAATACTCCTTCCACTACTTTGAATTCTCTTCGGCATGATACTAGCTAGATTAATAACACAAATTATACAAAATGCTACGACAACTCAGGAGCTATGCAGGACGACTCGACTGTAATGCCAACATTCAGAAAAAATTATAATGACAACCTGTCAGAGGTAAAATAAATGTGAACGGACTGTAGTATGCAACTCTTGAATAAAACGGATTTATATCGAGGGCCATGAATCACTCGCGTCGCTCAGGATTCTAACACTTGAATCACTCCCTTCGGTCGTGATTCAGTCGTTAGAATCCTTCACTTGCTAGTGATTCATGTATGGCCCTCGCTTTAAATCCGTCCTTTATTCACTAATTGCATAATATACTATTTATCTACAATTATATTGCAACAAAATCTACCAAGAAAAGAAAAGAATAAAATAATGTTGTACTGTCTCATTCCAGCCTGCCTCGGTGTAAGCTTCTCGTCCACGCCGCCGGGCACGCCGGAGCGCGCGGCGCTGTCGCCGGTGTCGTCGCTGGCCCTGCACGACTACTGGCCCTCCGTGTCGTCCGTCAGCGACGCCGACGACGTGGAAGCAGTCCTCGATTACAACGTAAATAACGATGTTCAGCTTAATGTAATGTTGTTTTTTTGTGCATTTTCTTTTTTACGTTAGGGCCTTTTTCCTATTATGCGTAATTGTCTGGCCTGTATGCGTGCCGCCGTCCTATCGTTTTGGCCATACTTTTCCTGTCATACATGCTATACATGCACGTAGGAGCGGAGAGTTTGCAGATGCATCGCACGCGCAACTCACACATTCGGGTGAAGCACGCAACCCCACATGACTGGAAAAACGCCCTTATTGGCGCTACTGCACACTTATTTTCCGGTCAATATTCTGCAACAAAATTTTGCCGAAATGATTGATACTTATAATACCTACCAAGCGCTACATTACCTTAAATTTTTTACCTATTTATGGTTTACATGCACTTTTGTTTTTTAATTTTTAAATAGATACTAGACTTTTTTTTCATCTATGAGTGTTTTAAAAGGCGACACGAAAGAATATTTTTAATCGTTTTAGTAGTTTGTTTTTGTAATTTTTGAGTATTTGGTTTGATATTTTTGTGGTATTGAGTAGATTACTAGACACCGTTTACATGAAATTCACTAGTTCTGAATTAAAATACTCTTTTTTTATGCTAAGGCTACATTGTCGCGACAATGCGAACCACACTTCGTGCGCTCCCTCTCGCACACCACTCGACTTCTCGCTGTACAACAGAGAGCGAGCGAAGTGCAGTTCGCGCAATCGCGACAATGTGGCCGTAGCATCACTCTCTCATACAAAGTAGTATCTAACTAGTATCATAACTTTCCAGGACACGCTGTTCGATATGCTTCTAAACAGCCTGGCCATCGAGGGCGGCAGTTCCGCGGGCGACACGCTGGGCCCCCAGGAGGCGCGGCCGCCCACGCCGCCCGTGCAGCCGTGGGGCCCGGCCGCGTGCCCCGCGCCGGCCCCGCACGCGCCGCCGGGCCCCGAGCGCGCGGAGTGACCACGCCGCGCGCGGGCCCGACACCATCACCGCTACCGCCGCGAGTACCATCACTAGACACGTGCTGGGCTTAGCGGATACAGCGAGAATGTGCACTGAACCAGGGAGCACGACCGATTTTTGTATGCAACTATTTTGATCGTTCACTGGATTATTAACTCTCGGTGTTGAGCCATTGAAAATACATCAGAGTACATGCGTCAAAAAAATTACACTGTTCGGTTTCCAACTCTCGGCGTTAAGCAGTGCGTAGAAAATCCAGTGCGCCATAAAAAGTCGACCGTGGTACGAGGGTTAATACTACAGCGAAATATAAAATAACGCGACGTCGCTGGCTAATAATTAATTTCTCCCAAAGCTCACATTTTATGTGATTTATAAAAGTGTAATATAAGGTGGCTATAGCAGTCATTGAAAACCTGCAATTATTAACAGACTAGGTTCTACCCGCGACTTCGTCCGCGAGCCCATAACCTTTCTCAAGAATTGGGCTGTCCAATGCTTAAAGAATTTTTCAAATCCGACTAGTAGTTCCGGAGATTACACCCTACATACAAACTTACAAATTTTACCTCTTCATTAGAATAGATTCGACAGTTAAAATCGGTACATTCAGACTTCTAAGAGATATTATGTAAAGGTCAATGAACGCTAAAGTCACCTATTACATCAGCCAAAGTAGATGTGCACATTAACACTGGATTCGCTGACTACACCGCAACAGCCCCCCCGAGCCGAGCTCGCGTCGATAGTCGTAGTGACGTCACGTGGCCCAGTGGGCCGGCGCCGAGCCCCCATGCCGGGTCCCGGGCCCCCGTAGTCGCGCCCCTGTCCCGGCCGCCCGGGCCGCCCCGGCCGGTCGCGTCCCTCGCTTGTCTCCGACTGGAGTGGGATGCATGGTGCATCAGCCGATCTATTCTACACAAATCTCACTGAAAAATTGGTGAAGTGAGTCGTCATTCCACCTGTTGCTAGGGATTCACACTATTGACGGCTCATTTCAACCTTAGTGAGATTTTACGGAATAGAACGGCTGAGCTTGCACCTCCGTTCTAGAAAAGTTTTTACGTTTAATTTGGCACGATATACTCCTTATGATATTTGAGTGTGCCGCCCCTTAAGTTTTTTGAGGGACTCGTGTCTCCTTGTCACGTAGGTAGAGTATGAACGCGTATAAATATACGGGCATTAGGTAAAAGACTCAAAATTTAAACGATCTCTTATATTTATTTTTTTAGTCATTATTAACGTTTATCAGTACAATTATTACTAAGGTGAAACGAGTTTGGTTCGCCTGCCAAAAATATTAGAGTGCTATTTTTTTTGTTCTAATGATATATTTTTATAATTAAATTAGATTTCCATGCATTGTCGATCCTAAAATGCTTACTAGTATTCGCATTTACGTTTAAAACTATTCATACAGAACTATACACATTTCAGCACATCAGAAACTGCTTGCCATCATGCCGGGAATTAAAATAAGAATTGCCAATTTTGTCGGTAGAGCTTTGTAGATAGTTTGATTCAATTTATGAAGAATAATAAATACATAATTAATACTCAATAGTCGTTTTGGGAACTCCACTATAATTAGGCTAAGGGATCTTGCGCACTAGCCGGCCACCACTCCGGCTAGTCCTGGCCGTCCACTCGACGGCCAGGACTAGCCGGAGTATTGTATGGTGTGCGGCTAGTTGGCTGTTGCGACCAAGTGCGCGATTTGTATCGGTTTACCTGGCCGCTGCGACCACCGGTCGTGATCGTCTAGTGCGCGAGATCTCACAAGTTCTCGTAACCAACCGGGAGAAAGCACGAAGTAACTTTAGAAAAAAAAAAAAACGAATATGCAGTATATTAATCAACGGAAGGCGTTCCCGTTAACCCGCAATAGTATAGCGTCCAAAGAGGCAAAAAAAAAAAATTGTTTTTTAAATTTTACTTATTTGACTCCGTTAGTTAACATACTGTATCATTGAGGTAAACGTTCTCCTGATGGTTACAGCGTGCTCTCCCGGTAGATAGATCGAGAGCACTCACCTATCAAGATAGTTTCGAGGCTCACTTTGGTGTCGATAGTTCAAATAATTGATGTTTCATGTGATTGTACCGATCTCCGGCCGCACCCGGACGTAGTTGTCAGTGTTAAGTATTTAATGTATTAGTTACGTAGATTGACATGATATGACTGAAAAGTTCAAAGTGTGTGATTCTGTAAGGTAATGAGGGTCGAGTATTGAGTAGCGTTAAGTCACGTTTTATGTATTAGATCAGTTGATATGTTGACAAAATTATCATTACCAAATTAATTACATTATTTAGATTATTTTTGTCAAAGATTTTTTTTTTACTAAAAATACAATTCGATGGGTACAAGTTAACTTTGATTTTCCGATAGAATGTTTAAATTATTATATTTTTGATTCCATATAAAAAAAAGTTATGTATTGATGTTATGATTAAATGGATGTAATACATATTAATAAAATGTCACATAAATTCATTTGGTTTATTTATTTGACTCCTTATCATCCTACCACTAGGCCAGACATATACCTGGGTTGCGGGTAAGTCGGAAAGGGATACCGTGGCCCTGGCAACATTCAGGCAACTGAAGGTACACGGTGGGTTTTAGGCTGGATTTAGTATTCCACCAACTATCAGCGCCGACATCGGTCGCGTACCATTTTATATGGATTCGCGCTCGCTGACCCTCGGTGCTACACTGTACACGTCCATTTATCGTCGAAGTCTTGGTACGCGCGACCGACGTCAGCATAACACTAAATCCAGCCTTAGTAAGTCTGACACGCCCCGCTCCGCCCAAAGCGGGAGAAGTTGTTTGATAATTTCCCACCCAAAAAAAATAAAAATAAGTCCACACATTCAAAATTAGGAATTCCACTAGCATAACTACTGCACACTACAGCTGCTGCTGTAACTGGACACTAGGCCCTAAGCTGGTACTGTCGCTGGACTGTGTATTTTTTTACTGTGTTTATCCATGTCAAAATACAACTTTCTAGTGCTAAGAGCCTCTAAGCCGCGGATAGACAGACGGACGTACCATCGAAGAAACGCATAACTACACCGTAAGGACTATTTCTGCTTGCAGCGCTCGGCCGATATAGTAACGCTTACCTACGAAAAAAAAAAGGTCGTGTGCACGGGATTTTGTTTTAAAACGGCTTAGGTATGCGTTTCTTCGATGGTAGATAGCGAAACTAAGGGTAAAAACCCTAAAAAGAATGGTCAAGGTAAAGCCGTCGACGCATGTCATCATAATTTTTGTTTTTGGCACCCACATGATAAACAGGCATGCGACTTATTCTACTCTGCATGCGACCAGTCAAGTGGCGGGATAAGGCTGCCTGTCCACTGGTGCGGAGCGGAGAAATTTGCCAAAATTAACCAACAGGTGCGGAGCTCTGAAGCGGAGTTTAGATTCGATTGGTCAATACTGGCAGTGGCTTCAGTGGACAGGCAGCCTAAAGGTGGTTAAACACCGGCGAGGTGAGGCGTGGATGGGATGGGCGAGAATTGAAATCACGTTTACCCTTTTACACCGAAAGATGTCCATCGCTATACCGCGCCGGCCGTACGGCCTTGCGCCGGCTCGCGATGTAACGCGCCAGCCGGCCAGCCGTGTCTCGCGCGCCTTCTATGTTTGTGGAGAAAGTGCCAGTGCTATTCCGTTCGTATTGTGCGATCAATGTTCGGCGGTTTGTCTTGTGCCATGTTTCGTCATTACTTATTATATATCGTCGACCGTAGGTTCAATTGAGGTAAGGGACAAAATACCCAAAATGAGTTGACTAAACAGTTTTGTTCAGAATTTTTCGCTCTATCGAATGGTGAATATGAAAAAATTCTAACGTAAGAAAAACAGACCCGAAAAAGGTTAGTAAGAAAAAAAGTTATAGGCGATTTAGTCCGAAAAAAAACTTTGTCGGCCTCTCCTGAAAAATCGTATTTTGTCCCTTACCTCAATTGAACCTACGGTCGACGATATGTTCATGGAGAAAAAGAAATAATCTTGTAGGTACTTCAAGAAAACGATTATAACAATAAATAAAACTAAGAAAAACATGTAAGTAGCACTGGGAGCTGGAGAGTTTAGTACGAAGCGATGTGTCGCGATGGTCGGAGCGAGATCGCGTGCCAGCGCCAGACATCACGAGTCAGCGCTTGACGGAGAGAGACAATGCGGGACCTTAATGGCCGGTGCGAGATTTGCATATCCATTTTTACAAAGTAAATACTCCTTTCTTAAAGCAATAGAGATATATTTCTCGACGGCATGTGAAGCCAAGTCAGAGGCCCATGGGCGGCTTTAAAACTCTGACACCAGGCTAGTCTCTAACCACACGAAAAAAGATTATTGAAGTTCAATATTGTACTAACAAATATTTTATTATTATTATTTAATTCTCGCCTCGCACATCCTCGCGATCTAGACCTTTTACACCAAAGATGCAGGGCAGGGCGTGGATATAAATTTTATAATTCAAATTTCAATTCTCGCCCATTCCATCCACGCCTTGCCGGTGTAAAACCACCTTAAGCCTGTTTGGGGGCCCAGGCGGCAACTCGTGCCCAAGTATGTAGAAAAGTTTGAGAAGAAACGACGAGAGCGAAGCGAGCTTGAAATTTTAACTACTACTGAATACTTGCTTTGGCATACTTGCCCTGTTACCATCTGGTGGTAGTGGTTACGCCGCCTATGGCCATCTGCTACTCTAGAGACATGCTCGCAGATGCGTTGTCATTCAAGATAAAAAGCTGGAATAACCTAAATGTGTTTGGTCTACATGCAATAAGGACCACCAGTTTTTAGAAGTCCGTTGACAAAATATGATTAAATTCAAATTTAAAGTCATTTATTCAAACTAGGCTGAGAATCAGCACTTTTCGAACGTCAAAATTACATAAGACAGTCCCCCAAAACGCCCACCCTTCACCTCTTCCTAGTGCCTTTCGCTGGGAAGAAGAAGTGGCGCAACAAACTCCCCAGCAGCACAGCTGTCTGTTAAATTCAAGTGTTATTTCTGACTGTAGCTATTTATTTCTTCTTTCGTTTAGGCACGTACGGTTCTTCTTTCGTGTTTCTCGGAAATAGGTTATACTTTGTGAATAGGACATAAGGATAGAGAAAACAAAAAAACAGATTTAAATTGATTCAATATTTTATTTTCATTGCTCCAAAATATACACAATGACAAATATTGAAAATGTGGATTCATCCATATTTGCAAATGTCTTTAAAGGTGTTTATTTGAATTTCATAGCTGATTACACGAAGAACATGAATAGATTATTTGAATACAAATCTGTTGCAAGCAGACACTGGCGAGCCGGCCCGGCTGAAACATGTCTTTTATTGTAAAACGAGCGGCTCACTACTGCCACCTACCGTCTACATACAATATGATTCAGTAAAATTAGTAAATTCACTGTTCCTACATTAAATGATATATTTACAAATAAAACTTTAAAAGGAACGCTTTGCAAACATTCAACAAACTTGAGATCGTCTTAACGTAAAAGATGGTATAAAATTTTAAAAGTTAAAGAACGAAATTCTAAAACATCATTTTGCTGACGAAAATATTTACAAGGATAATAATTACATTTTTTTTTTCCAAAATGAAATTGTGCCGAATCACGTTTTACATCTCTCACAAATAAATAACAATTGAATTTAGCCTAAAATACTTCTTTGATAAACAAAACAATAAAAAATAATTGCATTCAACAAAGCTATGATAACAAATTTAATATAAATTAATCATAAAAGAAATGTACAATTTTTACAAAGCTAAGAGGGATCACTTTTATTAATATCACTGTAATGTAGTGTTGACGTCTGTTAGTCGCGCAGTTAACTTGGCCGATGTGGCATACACGTACATATAACTATTGTTATAGTGAATATCTTTAACATTATTACATAATAATAGGTATTGCATTCATTATTTACAATTTAAACACCTCATTCATATTTTGTAAATGAAATAAAAGCGTTTACAATCTACAAAATTCTGACAATCTAATCTAATTAATCATCGTCGTACTCACATAGTTTTGTCGTCAAAAGGTGACAGACACAAGGTAACTTTAATTCGTGGAAGTTATCTATAATATTATAATTGAGAATTGTGCATAAAATTCGAATCAGCTAAAACTATTGCAAAGGCAAGTAGGTGATGTATGCATTTAATTTTCATAAAACCTTTCACTATTACGAAACTCCAGGAGAACCTACAATAATTCTTATTTATATGACTTACATCTAAGTGGTGTTAGAGTAGTGTGGTCAGAATGTCGTGTACCGGTGTACACCCAATCACTTATCGTTACATATAAGCCCGCGGGCTCCATAGCTAATAAAGTTTCATTGTCTGCTCTAACTACATACTAGTAGCACTAATATTATGTATTATGCATTTGTTTTGCACTCTTTAACGTCATAGTTCCACAGCAACTCCGTAAATAGTAGTTGTTTATCTACAAAGGGAGTTACACTACAAACAAATAATGTAGATGTGTGGAAGGCTCTCGGCCGCGGTACTCTTCAGTACCTACTAATATTTTCATATTGGAAAGTGCGACATTTTTGTTTCCTTGATATTATGGTCAGTTGTGTCGTTGACCGACAACATCTTAATCCTTGCATTCCGTTCACCGATTCGTTCCTTCACTCTGGTACGCTCCGCGCATGCGTTCTGTTACTACGTCAGTTTCATATCATTCTTTGGCATTATTTAGTGAGTTAAGTTCGTTAAGACTTCCACTAATAGATTTAATTCATGTTTTACCGATTGTTTCCATCTAGTCCACGCTTTTAAAATGTATGTATTGCACTACTGAATTCATATTTTTTTATTTGAATCACTTTTGTTTTGTATTTATTTATTTATAGATATAATATAATTACTACATATAAGCTACGCCTCAGTTATTAGAGATAATAAAATTGTTTAATATTGTGTAATATGCATGGAATTTTAAATTCTGAACATGCTTTATTGAAGTAAACGAATCTGAGTATTATAATCATTCGTAATATTATACAATATAGATAGATATTTGTGACCTAATCTATTCAGTCAATTGAATCGAATCAAATAATAGCCTCTCTCGAAATGAAGTTTCGAACTGTTAGTATCGACGTGGTAATGGGTAAATGTAAATCAGACTTCTGTTAGACGATTTAGAATAGTAGAATACTATATTCGTTTTGCTATAATTCAAACTAATTCATAAGAAGGTTCGTTCTGCGTCAGCACAAAAGAAAACTAAACAAGTCAGCACCACTCGAACAAATAGGCACCGGGAAGGGTCGTAACTAAAGAGACGTGTACTTTCATAGTCGTTCATAGGTTCGGTCGAGACCACTGCGGGTCCGACACATCGCTCGGTGGCGTAATGTTCCACTGTACCGCGACGGCACTCACTGCGCGTCGGTCGCGTGCACGTGTCGTGTGAGCCTGTCGACGCGCGCGTCTAGACAGAGCACGTGTGACGTCAGACGTGCGACTCCAGCGGCGGGCGCGGCGGCGGCACCAGCGGCGCCGGCCACACGCCGGCCAGCTCGGCCAGCTGTGACGTCAGGTCCGACGTCACGTCCGACGACAGGTCGGGCGACGACGTGCGCGTGTGGCGCGCCGACCAGCCGTCCTTGTCGAAGTCCTTGGTGCCGCCCACCGTGTGTCTGCGCTTGATGCCGCGCTCGGGCATGCCGTTCTTGCGCTTGAGCTTCGTGGAGCGCCACGCCTGCTGCTCGCGCCGCCGCACGCCCGGCAGCTCGCGCCGCGTGTTGCTGCCCAGCGAGTCGGACCGCGCGGCGCGCTCGGCGCGGCAGTTCAGCGACTCGGAGCGCAGCACTCGCGCACCTCTCTCAGGCTCGCGCGACAGTGACTCCGAGCGTTTGAGCTTGGCACCGTCGTCGTCGGCGACGCGCGTGGCGGGCGGGGCCGGCTCGAGCGCGGCGCTGTTGCGCTTGTTGTCGCGCGAGCAGGGCGCTTCGGTCACGGGCGTGGGCGCGTCGGGCTCGTCGCGGCGCGGACAGTTCTCCTTCTCGGAGTCGTCGGGGTCGTCCCTGGGGTGGCGGCGCCAGACGCGCTCGGGCTCGTCGGCGCTGGACGAGGACGAGTGGCGATGGTCGCGCGCGAGCCAGGCGGCCTTCAGTTCGTGCGCGCGCGCGGCGGGCGACAGTCGCTCGTCGCGCTCGCTGGCGCCGTCGGACGGCGAGCTGGCGGTGGACTTGCCCTCCTCGGTCTCGTCGGCGCACTCGTCGGCGTACGGGATGCTGCCGTCGTCGAGCGGCGACGAGTTGTTGAGCGTGCGCAGCTTCTGGTCGAACGTGCTGGTCAGAGACGACACCAAGTCACCGGTTCCTGCGACAACACGTTACAGATTAGTGCGCGTCGGGCTGGGGGCGCGGGTTAGGCACAGACGGAAGCGTGTTAGGGGTGGCGTCGTTAGGTGACCATGAACTGATGATGGATGAGTGAAGTCGGTATGTACAGGGTGATGTGGTGATGGTCACGCCGGCCTGCCACTATACTGATGCACGAGCATATTAAAGCCGTGCTGTCAACAGCCGCCGACTGGAAGCGTTAGTTAGATCCTACAGTTATTCACATCTAATCGTCGTTATTGTGACAACGTTCCACTTACAGGTTAGAGGATGACACAGGTTATGATGTACCTAGTAAGTGCAACGTATGGTAACGTGTGGTGACAGATGTGAACAAGTAGTATCGTGTTAACGTCGCCGGCGCGTACACACACACATTTGCAACACGCACGCTCACATTTCTCTACCTTATAATGTGGACAAAAGAAAGGGATTGGTGTGTCTACTCTCTGACGTCAGTACTGGACACCTAGTGGGGCAAATATCGGACACCTTTATTGTACACGAATATAAATTAAAATTATTATATAATTTAATTCCCAGTTCCGTAGCTGAGGAGATATCGAGTATAGATAAGACAAGCTATCGCGTGCTTCTGCATTAAAATTTGAGATTTTGACTAGGGCTTGTCTTATTCATACTCTATAGAAATATCAGAAATATGTGAAAGTGCTGTAAACTCACCATCTATGGAGAAGTTGTTGAGCGCGTGCGCATGCCGCGAGAGTTCCTGACGACCGCGGCCCAGCGCTTGCATTGACTCCAGTTCAATTCTAGAATAAACACACAACATAAGTTTTTCTGTAAAAAATGATAATTTTGAATGCAAAAAGTGCTGCTCATTTGATAAAAGAGTACAACATTAAAGGTCAACATGTTTTTAGACGACCATAGAGGAAATATTTCCCGATTTTTTAAGTGAAAACTTCTTTAGGCGCGTTGGGCATTTTTGAGATGGGAAAAAACCATTGAACTCGCGACACTATTACCACCGACACCAGCTTTTGACCATTAAAAAGACATCAACGCGCGATACATTTCCTTTGGGATTAATGACATTGAGACATAACAACGACATGATTGACATTTCCCTTTTTTTTTTCAGACTTCAAAAAAGAAAAGTATTTCCTGCGCAGTAAAATTGTTCAACTTTTCACTTCTGTCGGTACTCCCGGAGTGCTACTGTTTTTTTAATGACAAATGGACCCTAAACTTGTAATGTGGGAGTTTCATATAACATAATTTAAATCACTCACTTATTTCCATCCTGCGTCCGGCTGTACTTATGGTTGAGTCCGTCGTAGTCGGCCAGCGACGTGGTGAGGTGGTGCGGCGGCGACGTGAGCGGCGAGCTGGGCGGGGAGCCGCCCGGCGACACGTCCGACCGCTTGTCGTCCGACTTCTTGTCGGGCTTCGACCGCGGCTTGCGTTGGATCTTGCGGTTGGCCGCCGATATGATGGACGACACGATATCCCGTGTAGACACGTCCTTACCTGGAATATGGAAGGCTACTTTTAATGGTATTATTAGTTGCTAACACGGTATAATGGCTTGGGTAAAGTTGGTGCGACAGACATTTAGAAAGAAGTTACGCCAGTGCTCGTGGCAGCTGCGGTCATAAACTGCGGGAGCGAGATGACAAGAGAACCGTCCTACTCGAACGTTTTACGACCGTAGCTGCCACGAGTCCTGGCGTTTAGTGTAGTTACAATAATTAAATATAGATTTAAATAAAAGTAGGTGCAAAACATAAATCACATTAAAAATTCTGTCACAAGGTCAAGTTTTTCCAGCTTGTGAAGATATTTACCTTCAATTTTCTTAACGTTGTGTATGAGCAGGTCTCTAGAAGGCGCAGGCGCAGGAGATAGTTCCTCCGCGCTGGTGGGCGGATCCATAGGAGGATCGCCCTCTTCCTCCTCGAAATACCAATCGTACTGTAAAGGACAAATTAGAACTGAGTTCTGAGTTTTTGGGCTATCATTAGCAATTTTCAATATTTCTTAGGTAAAACTTTTGCTATCGTCTTCATTCTAATAAATACACAATAAGCTCGTATTAATAATAATTATTAGTAATAATTATTATTAATACGAGCTTATTGTGTTTAACTGTAGGGCAAAGAGGGCTTCAGAGGAGGAGTGAAAAATGGAAGCCTTTCATAATGATAAAGTGTTGGTGCAATGTTCTTTTTAGCTCCATCTCATTTTCAGAATGGAAAACTATTATGACATGAGACTTCTCACCACTTCTGACACGGCTCTTGTAAGTTTTCTTCCCTTCATTTTAAGAAGATTCAGCCATTGTGGAAATCCTACTAATATGTATGGATGTTTGTTACTCTTTCACTCTAAAATTTGGATGACAGATAGTTTATAACCAGTACCCTAATTGCGTAATTTATTTTCGTTAACACTTTTGACAGTTAAACAACATTCATTACGTTACTTTCGTTGTTGAGCAGATTTTTTTTTCCAACTTGTGAAGCAATGGATTAGCAATCTGTTTCAAATCGAAACACGCAATTAGGGTACTGGATAGGATACTTTTTCCCGATATTCCGGATGAAACCGCGGGGCGCTGCTAGTTCTAAATAATCCTTAACATATCAAAGTACTTACATGTGTGAGGAAAGACTCGATAATTCGACACTGGCTGGACATATCATTGACCATCGCCAGCATGTCATCGCTGGCCGCGCGGACCAACGTTGGACCAAACACTATGGCCAAGTTTCTCGCCTCCATCTTGTTGTAGGCGGAATGCGCCACGACTCGGCGCAAATGTTGGATCAGGTACTTGAGTGTCTCGTAGTGCGCGTCTGGTAATGCGCGGACTAATCGGCGGAGTTCCCGCGCTCTTTCTGGTGACCGATCGGCAGCTAAAAGAAGAAAATATGGTGAGTTTTCTGTTATGTACGAGCCAATAATGCTCATACAGCAAAAGTACGAACTAATAATCACTCAAATTAGTCATAACTAAAACTCTTGTCACGCGCTAATGTGCGGGTCGATCAAAAACAACAAAACATTAAGTGCGGCTCAGATAACTAAACAAACATAATTTTTACTGTTTCCATAAATAAACTATTAAACTTAACAGTGGTTTGGTGTAACTTAACTAACTACCTACAACAACTACCGGGGTATCCCCGTCAACGATAAGAAAACCCCCAACATCTTTTGGTCCAACGAGCCGGATGTCACGGCAAATCATCTTGAAAATGAGTATCTTTTTTGGTTTGTGTGTGCTACAGTGGGATCGAGAGATACTCCATTAAGTTTATTATTGTTTTGGACTTATAATATTCTGTGTTAATTATAAGAAAATTACTACGACTACCTTTACATGAGTCAGATCTTGAAATGAGCACAATTTGTGTGACCACTTACTGGTTTTTTTTGCTATGCATCAATTTGAAAAAAATAACAGTTAGGTACTGGTCTCTGAAAGTATCAAGAAAGTGAATCTAATAAAAAGTTTGTTGACTGTTGAAGTGGTGACAGTTGTGTTTAATAGTCAAGCACGGTCGACTTTGTTTATTGAACACGGATGTCACGATAGGGAACTACATATTAATGAATATCCAAGAAGTGTTCACCGTTCTGTATAATGGCAACACTGGGTGTTTGCACTCATTCGTAGTAGACACTAAGAATAGACTTGGAGACAAAATTGGAGAATTAATATTACTTGCAAACAACTTGATAGCTTCAGATAAACTCTTTTGACTCTTATGGGAGAATTTTATGTTTTTTTACAGGGTCTAATTAATTTCGCTGGTGAAACTTTTAAACGTGTTTGGTATCGATATGTAAACACTATAAAACAAAATCATACAGATTTTCTAAACTCGTGGTGGCGAGATTTTTGCCACTAACCGGGCAAAAATCTAAACTCGGAGCTGCTAAATGTCAATTTCTCGCTTGACCGAAACCCCTTCCTCATCAGAATCCTCTATAACATACAACAATAGTAACACTCACCGATAAACGCAGGATACAGATCCGCCGTCAGCAGCGGGTCGGGCAACCTCCTGAGGTAGGCCTTCAAGAGACTGGAAGCGACGTGCACGTCGGCCCAGCGCGCGTCGTTAGTGGGCGGCGGCTCGCCGCGGTCCAGGGCCGCCGCCAGGGCCGCCACGCCGGCCGCGTTGCCGGGCACGCGGTACACGCCCACCGTACGGAGGCCGTATGCCTGGAACAAAGATTTACGGTGAGTATTTTGTTAGTTTATAAAAATTGCATGTTATCTTGTTGAACTTGTTGACTACAGTGATCTTCCGGATTGGTTAATCTAGGTAAGGTTCCTAAGTGCAAAAATAGTCAAAATTTTTGTATTACCTAATTGGTCCTTTGAGACGGATATTATTGAAAAAGATTAGTAAAAGGGAATAAGTAGGTAACCTGATTAATAGTAGACGAGTTTTTTTGCAAAATAATCGACATTCAACTTGTAAGGATTATGTCATGTGTCACTCCTGTCTGATAAATGTTGGGTGGGAGGAAGCTTACCTCAACGGCATGTGCTGGCAGTGTGACAGCCTTAGGCACGAGCGGGTGCTCAGGATCGTGCGGACACCTCTCCAGTGCCGCGCCCAGCCAGCCCGAAGTGGGCGCTGCCGCCGCCGCCGCGCCGCCGTGCATGCGCCGCAGCTGCTTCGCCATGCGACCCTTCCATGTCTTGTTCTTTGGAGACGAAGGGAGGGTTGGTGTCGGTGGGCCTGTGGATAGAGAGAGTCCTGTTAATATTACCTGATCACATTGATTCTGGCACAGTTATAGCTAAGTATATTTGTGATTTTGTGCCGATAAGAGAGATCAAGAACTTAAAACGGACCAGACCTTAATAGGTTTAGGTTACTAGTTCCCAAAAGTTAACCAAGTTTTCTTCGCTGTTGTCAAAAGTAATTTAAAAAAAAAATCTACAATAAAATGTTGCTTTGTCTGATTGGCGCATTGAACTAAGGACTTCTTTAATAAAAAGTCCACTTTCGCCCAATCCATACCTAATCATCAAGTGTAACCTAAAAATCATTTAACGTATGTTTAGAAACGAATCCTACTAATCTTACTTTTCACGTCCCGGGGTCTTCAGATTACTACGGAACACCTGTACATTTTGGAACTTGGAAGTAATTCAAGCGAGCACTCACCAGTAGGAGACCTATTCCTGCCGATCTTCTTGCTGCGTTGCGGCGGGAGCGGCGAGGGGCAGTCGGGCGCAGGCAGCGGCGCAGGCGCCGGAGCCGCCTGCGTCTGTGTTTGTGTCTGTGTGGGCTCTGCCGGCGGAGGCTCCGCAGAGTGCCGGCGTAAGGCTGCTAGCCATCGCTGGGCATCTGCTGCACCTTCGGCCTAGGACAAACGAAGACAATTTTTTATAAGTAAATAGAGGTTACACTTTGGTAGTCGTTTTATTTCTACGTGAGAAACTCATGTGATTTATCAAGTATATTTACCGAGTCGTAGGTTGCCATATTAACAAAGCGACGATCTGAATGAATAGGGTTCCCGTTTGAATCAGAGGAAGTTTTGTGTGAATTGTAACAATACCATACGTCGTGGCTACTAATTATAATTGAAACATTCTAGCATTCAACAATTTGCCAAAATTACGTGTTCTGGCAAACTGCCCCCGTGTTTGTATTGGATTGGTTAGAAAATGTAACAAAACTCATTGTTGTATTTTTATATTCCAATGTTTCGTAAGTGGCAGATAAGGTTAATGAACGTTCGAAATAGAGTTGTTTTCAATAAACAGGTACTAGGTACTTAGAAAACAATATGCAAATTCACCTATTTAAATTCTTTCTGCTTTGGACAAGTTAAAATATCGAAAGAAAGCAAAGGAGTTGCTTTCGATGACGGCAGTAGCACAATGGTCGAGTACAGAAATAGAGTAGCCTTAGAAAGTGGCAGCAGAAATCGTCTCTAGACATAAGCACTGTAGTATAAGATCAAATGAGTCCAGTCACTGATGAAATCCTTTAAGAGGGCCCTTCCCGGTCAATGCGAGCATGGTCGAAAAGCTTGTTGTTTCATCCAGCGCAAGTGAGAATTGCTAACAAGCAAGTGAGAACGCGATAACATTGTGCGAAAAATAACTTGTTTCAGGAAATACGTGTTTTTGAATACGCCTTATAAGTTTGTGAAATAAATGTTTGTCATTTAGAATCTCCATTACATGTGCGAGGTTTCTATGAAGATGTTTTCTTTAATTTTACAACTTATGAGTACATTATGAACGGTCAAAATTCAGGTAAAATTTGTGCAAAAAAGCAGATTTTTGGAGGCTTATATTGTATTTGTTTCGCAAAATTTTTATTTTTTGCTTTCATGGAAACCTAGATATAGTGTACAAGATACCTATTAGCTTGCATGAAAAGTATGACGGGTTGGCCGCTCTTAATCGCTACATTTAGATCCTGAATTTAGTGATTAAAGATATAAATAAAATAGATCATCCAGCACTTCTCGACTGTAGTACCACAACATACCTGCAGTAACAGCTCGGCGCCTGCTGCCGTGGTGACCCTGACCACGTGTTTCCTCTTGGTGTAGTCATCAGCGAGGGCCGCCAGAGAGTAGCGCACGTCCAAGGCATCCCTGGAACCGGGCTGCGCCTCTGTGCCACCGCCGCTAACTGCGCCGGGGCTCTGTGGCAAAAGAAAGGAGGCGGTTAGACTTCAGTTTTAAATGAGAGTAAGTTAGACAAATCTGTTTAGACTTGTAGTACCTAATCCTTAACTTGAGGCTTTTAAGTCTCGGGCTTCAAAGCATTGGGCTTTAACGCCTGGTACTATTGAGGACCTTAGATAGATAGATATTATGGTATTGTGGTTTATGGAATTTCCACCTTTTTTTCTTTAGATATGATCGAATAGGCTTTATTGTACACTAAAAGTAGGTTCTGCAGTTCTAAAAGGAATGGTGCCAAACTAACTTTCGTTACCCTTTTTTACTTGGTCGGACTTAGAACAAAGACCGTTGTATTTTAAATACTCATATTATTAAATATATAATTCATGTCATTCAGAGGTGTTCCCATAATAAAGAACGTGAAAATGACGTCCGTACTTTTTCTTTTAATTAAACAGTTTACATTATCAGCGGTGATCCGTAGCAATAACGTGCAGCGATGACGCTAATGTTAAAGAGTAACAATAGATTGGTTACCAGCGTATGTACCGCGTATGTTTTCAATGTCTTGGCTCCAGGCCATTTGTGCCCGTTCATACTAGGCACGAGTGGAGGAAGAAGGCAGGCAGACAAGCTATTATGACGTAGACCTATGTAAGACGAATCTCGTAATAAAACAAGTTTGTAATCCGACAAATGAAAGCTCAAAATAATTGATAGTCAACTTTTTCATGGCCATCTATTAAGTCAAGGAAGTACCGTGTCGAAGCCTGTCTAGCAGTTAACAAAATTATTGTAATTACTGCACATTCCGAAGAACTAGTTGTTGATAAATCGTGAGGCGACACTACTCACGGAACTGAAATTAAGGCGTTTTGTCTAGCTTTCACCCCTCTCTTAATTATAGGTATTTCAGAAAGAATAGTCGTGAATCAGACAAGTGCTCAATGTGAAGCGCGTCAGCTTTATTGCACAGTGAAGGCGGCGTTGACGATGACATAGATTAGGAAGCTGCAGAAGACTAAGTTGTTGACAAGTTCAGGCTCATACTTAATATGGTAATTGTTTTAGAGAGTTTTGGCCATAGGATCTACACAAAGACGTAAATAGTACTTCAAACTGTGGTGCTAAGGTACCTATTTGTCAAGATCTCGCTATTTATTATACCGATTTTAGGAGTGATACTTCTGAGAACTCTGGTATAGTGTCCCGGCGCACGCGCATCACTGGCGCCAAATATCCGGATAAAACGCACCATCACCAAAATAATAGCTCGTTTTTTTTCTGTTGTGAATCCATCTGCCAAATTGATTTGTATATAACTGTGTGCGATAAATCTTAACACAATATTCAACAAACCCAGGATTTTGAGGCATTTGCAAACGTCTTAAATAACTTTGAGACAACAATAAATTAGCTAACAGATATTTTAGGCTACTTCAAAATAGATGAGTAATTAATGCGAATGCCAAAACTCATTATGACGATTGATAGACGGAAAAAAGTTTAACAAACTTTAGAATAGTAACGGTTTAAGAGATTGACGACGGTAATGTAGGCCGTGTCGTGATCATTTCTCTAGCGTCGCCTATATTGTAAAAGTGAATAGGTTTTGCTATGAAATGTTTGTTTACCCGCTCGCTCGCGGCAGTGGCTCGTTACTCAGAGGAAATCGAAAGTACGACCGCGGCCGCATCTTCTGCGGATGCGTGCCACATTGTCACGGCACGCGTTTCAAGGCCCTTGTCACGGTGCGCCATAGATTACCATCTACTTAACCGTATTTAGATTGAAATCTTAAATAAGATGTATAATGTTGACCTTACAATGGTAAACGTCTTTCACGAAGCTGTATTTCACTCTACATGTTAAGGCGACGATAACCGATTTTTGATGATTTTATACTGAAGATGACGTCTAAACGAATAGTGTTAATGATTTGGAAAAAAAATAAGTTAAATTAGAGCATTTTCTTAATAACTTAATATAGGAATATTTAGATTTTGGTTTGGTTTTTTTGGTATTTTTTTAAACTTTACAAATTAATTTCACTATGTAATATAAATGACATAGTGAAATTAATTTGTAAAGTTATGTCTAACGCGGATAAAAACTGAGAATTACGCAAAATCTATCAAGCGTATTTTTCTAAAACTTTCACCATTTTAAAGATAATTTAATTATTGATCTTTTAGTATACGTATTTTATTAAAATACCTTTTGTTTTATGTATAATAAATTAATAATGCGTCTAATTTGGGACAGCGCTCCTTGATGGGCGAGCCCTATTACAGGCTGGACGTACGACGCGTTGCGTGAGCTCAGTACAGAACACGCAAGCTAACCACTCAAGGTCACTGGCATATATCTGCGTCTTAAATAACGTGATATTTGACTTGCATGATTAATATTATAGCAGATACGTTTATGTTCCAGTCAACTTAAAATGGGAAACAGATGGTTTCAACCAATGTTAGTAGTCACATTTCACGGAAAAACATGTCGAATAATTTATTTCTGACATCCAACCTATTAACCTTTAACCAAAACAACAAACGGCATTAACTTGGAGAAGCGACTCGAAAAATGAGCACGACTCTCCATTTAAAAGACAATACATTTATTTTACAGTAGAGCCATTTGGTTTATCGTGTTCGAATGCTATTATATACAATTTTGGTTTATGTGAGAAAACTATCGTGTTTCCAATAGTCTTGAAAACTGTCGATCCGCGATAAGAATCGATGATTTATTGAGAACGACCCACATTAACCGATTTCCGCATATGTAACAGTGAAGTAAAAAATCATGTTCGTCTGTCCGACGACAACGTTTAGCGATTGTAACCTATTCACATCAAACACAATTAGTGGGTCAACGGCTTGTCAGAAGCGGTACGGTGACGTAACAAGCATGCAATATACCAGAGATGCTAATAAACAATTAACAGGGGAGCTAATGAGGAAGCTCGTTGACTAGTCCCGTTTGAGAGGGCGGTGATTATATAGAAAGTACCTACACCGAAGAATGTCGGAACTATCGAGTAATTGACCCGATCGATGCAGGCTCGGCGGCACCTCTATCAGTAATAGCATATCACTTGTAGGTCAATTGTCTATACCTTCCAATAATCGTAATTGCGAGGCGTGTTGTGTCTGCGACGCCTTCGCTTAGACGAATTAAAAATGTAGGTAAATGATGCTTAGACGATTAGAGATCGAACAGACAGTGTATTCAATATTATGTTTATGACAATTTGAACCTTGATTAACTTTTACTTTCTTAAGTATAGCATTTAATAGCTCTATTATCTTTCTTTTTTATAGATTAAAAAGCACGATCATTCTTAGATGAGTGTCTAATTTGCTAATCGCTGCCTGGTTTATCTTTTTCTTCAGCTTTAGCTTTTCTCGTGGCCACATGAGAAAACACAACTTCGTAAACACGTAAAACTTCGTAAAAATAAATGCAGCACTTGAAATAACATCGGAAAACAGTGAATGCATGCTCACCAATATATCGGTGTACCAGAGTGTCATGATTTGGCGGCTGTCCACGAACGTCACAGATGAGGGCGAGGCGTGGTGGTCATTGTCACAGCTCGGCACGCTACACACTACCGGCACACGCTATGCACTTATTAGATACACTCAACAAAACAATACCCTTCCAGTGAACTTAACACGTGATTTCTGCACGAGGGCATTGGCCCTAACGACATTCGCGAACTTCCGAAATATCTCACAGATGAATGACACAAATCCGTAGCAGTCGATTTCGAACATTCATACAAGTGTTGTATTATATCAATTATGCGCCCGAGTACTCGACCGAATCGATACCGGTGATAAAACAACAATGTGAAAATTGAATAAATTTCCGGAAATGTGCAGCAGTGAGGGGCGGGCGGCGCGCGCGCTTGTCTGCAGGACTATGACGGTGCTCTGTCGATCTGCGTCTGCGCAGAGAAAGTGCTCCCGCGCAGACTCCGCGCCGTCTGCCAAAATGGCTTTTTTCACGGTACGGAAACTGGTGATTTTTTCCGAATGACCCATTCAGAACAATACGGCTGTGGTTTCTTCGAATTATTGCCTCTGCTCTCGAACGTTAATTTGGGTAAATGTTTTGTCATTTTGAAGTTACTTCAAATGTAATATCTCAAAACGCACTACTAAGTACTATAAAACGCAACGTTCGTGTTCAGTAAACACGCGCGTTGCGTTTTGTAGTTCTTCAGCGTCTGACATGGTAAATTCACAGATTTTCTTTTACATGGCATCTGCAACATTAGTAAGCTTTCAAATGACCAGTGATTTAGTAAATATCTGTCAAGTCATTAGCCGTCTTCAACAAACATTATTTAGCTGTGTCAAGCGAGTGCTAAGATCCGGCTACATCAATTTGCAAAGTGAATTATAATCGACTGCTCGTCAATGACCGTGTCACTCGTAATTTCTTCGGAACCGCGAACACGAGGTAATCATCGTGATTTGTCATACTTTTCCTCCGCGCTTAGAAATACAGGGCTGTCAAAATATCCGAAACATTTTTGGGCACTTAGCAACGGTTAAACTTGGGAGTTCTTTAATCTCCTTTGCCATCGGATGTATGACGTAGAATTTTTCCAGATTCTGAGAATCCATTAATATTTCGAATACTTTTAACAGGATGTATATCAGTCCGCAAGTTATTAATTTACATATTTTTATTCCCGTTGGGCGACAACCCTTCAGCCAATTTCCTCGGTTTGTCATTGAACTCTTTACGTGGACTTTTCTCGCTTTCTGTTAACATTGTGTCAAAGTGAAAGATTGGTCTGCTGAAACCGGTGAAGCAAATGCCCTACTTTTCTCAATGAACCGTGTCTTAATAGTTACAAACTTTTCAGGGTAAGTCATTGCTCCGTTACGCATGTCAGTTTGCAATTAAACTTTTAATTTTGGCCGTAATACGGAAATAGGAACCGCGGAGATTTCAACTGACGTCCATACTGACGTTCGACGACTAGTTACTTCTCAGATTTCTTGTGTTTGAAATGAGTGATGTCGAATCTAATGACCCATTCACATGATACATAACATAACGCTTTCAGTAAATAAGTTTGACAGTTTCCGTAATATTTGCGTTTCTTTTTTACGTAACTTTCTTGTGGAGATTTGTGTTGTGCGTGGACTAACTGTGGCGATTAAATCTACTTATCGTGACTAAGTGTCGAATAAACAATAGGTTGGTTGGATGATTCAACGCGGTGTCTTGAAAGATTTATGGTGCATGCAGTAGTGTAGATCGATATTTGGTAATAATGAGTCACTCTTGCGTAACACTGACTGCCAGACGTCGCTGAAGTCTTAAGAGGGCCATTTTGTGCGAGAGATTGTGGCAGATATAAGACTTATAGCAATTAATTTAGTATTATGTAAACGCTAGAATCACAAAAGCTTTTAACTGTAAGTATTTTATTAAATTATACGACCACAAAGTGATGTTAAGGAAGAGATCCGATTCATCGATAAATTAGCTTTGTGTTTTGAATTGCTTGTATTTATTCAAAGCAATGGTTTTCAAGAATTTTCTAAATTCGTTCGCATGCTAGTAAACAATTACATTTCCCATTACTTTCAAAACTCGATATTCACCCAGTAGACGCGTTTTGTAACTTTCTACTTAATCGCATCCTGTATTATGATGTTCGATGTAATGTGCGGATTTACGTATTTATCGGTAGAAAGTATAATAGAAACCAGATCCCGTGCAGTCAATGGGTTGATCCCGATCCGCCTTACGTTACCTTACGTCACTTTGACGTCATTCGCGTATTTGGGTCAGGCAATTTCATACATTCATGTTTTATAACCTATTTTACTCTATTTATATCATTGTTTGATGAAAATGGAACGGATATGCGGCCTACGTGGTCATCAGATGCGCTTTACAATATTACGTAATTTATTTCGAACTGTATGCACCTTGACAACCCTATGAATATTCATTAATAAGTGCGAGTCATATTATTACGTGTGAATAAACGAGTTTTACTATACTAATAAGACAGTATGTGTGAAGAAGGTAAATATTTGTCGGCGTAAACAAATGAGCCAAAAATAATTTACGAAGTTGAAAGTTCACTCGTCCGTGATAGCGAGCGGTATCCTCAAAGCGTTCCCCAGACTATTTACTAAACATAATTCACACGTCTTGCGTACGTTTGTACATTATGTTCATTTCTCGAAACCTTTTAGATTACTCTCCTTATTTACTTTCCGATATAATGAGAAGGATTTTTTATACATAGCGGTTTTCGGAAGTGATGTTTTATTTATCACGTCTTTAAGTATTTTTATGAAAATATAACTCTACGATGTCTGTGATCTTTTATATAAAACCTGCACTTCAACTGCACTTTTGGCGCAAAAGACTGAACGAAGAAGGAACGACCATTGATCTTGCTCATTCCGTTATGGTGTCTAAGACATCATAATTTTAAACTGATCGCAGGACGATATCACATAATCAAATACTTCTATACAATTACGTTATGATCTAGAAAGCTGATGAAATAAGAACTGTGGGCGAAGCCACGGGCTTCGGCTATCATAGTCTTAACATAGGTAATGATAGCCGATAGCCTACTTGCAAATAACCGCTATAATAACAATTGATAACGTTGCGTCACATAGCTTTATGTTTTTTTGCACGCAATGGAGGCTGGGGTGACGTAAGATGACATTACATTAGAATCTCATTTGATTTGTATCTGAATAGGTGGGGTAATAATAACATTAGTGTGTATTTAACAGTATAAATGATAAATGTTGTATAATAAGTAGATAACTTCAAATAAAATAAAAATTGCTGTAGGTACATAAGCTCGTAACGAATGTATTTCAATCCGCCATGATTATTGCAAAGTAAACCATAAATAACTTAATAAATATGTCTCGAAATTAATCGGGAAGCTCGCAGAAGCTTTTAACCTCATTCCGAATGCAGATTAATTCCTACGTAAACCTACACAACAACAATTAGTACGGAAGTTATCATGATTGACACATCTGCTAAATTCTCCTCCTCTAAAATGTTATTTTAATTGTAAAAGTGTTATTTAGTGACGAGTTAAGGAGTTATCATACTTGTCGGCATTGATTCGTGTCCTCGTCGAGACGAGATATCACTAAACTTTCTTTGGTGCCTAGGCTGTGTGCAGACCTGAGTCAAAATTGTCTTTGAAACAATGATAGCGCTCAAACTCGCAACAAAACAGCCAGTCATAGTTCTCTAAAATGTACTGAAAAATCGCTTATTGCAGAAAACAAGCCAAATTGTTTTGACTCTGGTGTCCATACTGTTTTTGCCAAGTCAGAGGCACATGAGCGGCCTAAAAACTCTTGACACCAGGTTAGTCATTAACCACACGAAAATGAAGATAGACTGTCTTATTATTAATGGTTCCACGCATCGATTAGCCTTTTCGCGTCTTCAAACAAAAGTCAACGTTCGATATGTAAGCTGATAAGTGTGATAAGTCTGTTACACTGACGTTTTGTTTTGTTTACGGTGTGTTTCGGCCCCGAAAGGCAGTCGGGCGATGCTTCGCGCCGCTCCATCGGCCCCCGATCACTTGGAACTGATCTGCTTCTTTAATAACTTCATTAATTTCCTTCTGAATACAGTATTGTCGTGTAACGAGAGCTAATTTGTTTGGTATTTAATGACGAGTGGAAGATAAGCGCAATGGAACCACTTGAAAATAAGCCTAATTATGTGTGGTGTCTGTTAAGTGCACCATCTTTGAAAAAACAAATGCAATGTAGAAGTTCATTGAGATTGTTTTCGTTGTATGATAATACAAGAGAAATCGCTGTTTTATGATACCAGAAAATAATAATCATCTCTATTATTGTTTAACGGAACCATCAAGTTGTCTGCTTGTCTGTCAATACAAGAAATTGTTACCATAGAGAAAACACTATTAAAAGTAAATTGTACAGCAATTTCTCTGTCTGTTTTGTTTTCCTATTTCTTTAACCAGATAATGAATGTTGTTCTATCGGGTGCGAGTAAATTGTTTTTTATGGACTTACATGTACCTTGTTAAAAACCAAATTCGCTAAAACTGGATACTCCAATATGTACGTAATTATTTCTAGGTACAGTCGAGAAAAAGATTAAGAGAAAATGTTTACTTTTCTCTTTGCTAACACAGATCTTACTTTCTCAGTAAAAAATGTTGAGCTTAATAAAAACGTTTCGTTTAAGTAAATATTTTGGTGTTTTTACGTTTTTCATGATGGCCTACTTTTCTCAATATTGGGGTATCTCACATTCTCTTTAATATTCGATGTAATATTTGTTTACATAATCTGAATTCAAAGATACCACTATATATGTGTAACAAGCTTTCATTCTGTCCAATTTATTCGTTGAATAGCTCATATAAACTTCAGTAGAGGAATATTAAAAGAGTTTGCAGCAAAAGTAATGAGGTTTGGAAGTTTATACTTTAAAGAATTAATTCAAACGAGTTCATGTATGTTATGGTTCGTTGACCGACACAATGGTGAAACAAATATTCGCAGTTTGTTCAACATGAAAGGAAAAGTCGTTATTTGACCGTTTCAACTCAAATATTTGACAGTGACTGAGTCCTACTATTAATCAGAGCATATCACTTTCTATCGATCGTCCTGATGCCTCATTTACAAGTGAAAATGAGTAGATACATGTTATAAATGAGATCTGAGACATTGAGTGACTTCTGGCAAATGTGGGCAGGGATTGGCCAATAGACTAATTAGTTAGTTACTTTTCAAGTCAATTAGTCACTCAAAAACTATTTGTTTCATCTCCAAATCTATTGGCATTTCGAGGGCGTACATACAACCCCCATAAACCTTTTGAATCATTGTTATTTCCATCAATACTTTAGGTAACTTGACACTATGAATCACGTAGATTTATCTTTAGTAAAATATGTAATTAACTATAGAAACTAAACAATAATAATTGGCTAGCGTTCGTCACCCACTCGTACATTGAATGGGCCACGGATGTGGAAGACTGGATGAGCCATGTGGGTGACATTGTCTGGGCGAGAAAGTTCCTCCTGATGAGTAAGGCAATTGAGCAAGATCATAAGGTTACTTGACAGATGTAATGAAGAGTGAAAATTAACACCGTTACTTAACAGTGATTAGTAAACTCAGCAAGGTTCCGTGCGAATTTATGATTAATATTTCATTCTGAGATTTTCGCAGTCTGGCAATGACCAAGGGTGTCTCTTTACTTTATACGAAGCTGTAATCATCGTTGATCAAAACATTGAAATGTTTTTTTAAGAGAATGGTAGATAAAGTTGTTGGTAGCCAAGAAATGTTTTCCGGTAATAAATCTAGTAGTTTCGAAACTGACCAAACTAATGAGCATCAGTTATCGGTTTGTGACACAACTAATTAATAATAAAATTGTCTCTTCTTTTGCCAAAATTTGTAGCAAGCACGTGCTACGGCCTACGACGCTGTCGTAGACATTGCGTAGTCAGACTAAAATATTATTTCTCCTTTTATGGAATTGCATATTTTTGCAATCCTTTCCAGTGTTTCAATATATTTCCTCTACGGGCGTGCAAGGTCGTCAACCCCGGCAGCTCGCTGCGTTGCTCGCGGACGGCGTGCGTGCGCGCAGCTAACCGATTGCAGGATAACCGATTGACAGTAAAGAGCCTACTGAGATGCACTATTGCGATTCTATTTTGCCATTGAGAATACACAATGTGAGGCGTTTGATTTAGAAATCAATTGAAATGCCACGTGCTTCGGTTTTGTAATTCTACTATTCTGCTTTCAATCAATTAGATCTTTGTCTACTTGTTTATAAGGTTATTCGACGTTAAATTAAGGAATTCCATTCGGTTAAGTTAAAGACATATATTTTTATTAGGTTTGAAAAGAACAAATATTCTTGGAACGACTTCCGATGCGATAATGAAACGTTTTAGAGACTTCCTGCTTATTTGTAACAATAGCATACCAATTTATTTTTTAAAGATGTTTAAAAGGTAAGTAATTTGTTCAGGAAAAGATAAATCTCACAGTCGGACACTGCACCTATTGATAGAAATTTTTGTTACAAATCGACATCGAAAGCTGAAACGTCATTTAGAGATGGAAGCAATGAGAGATCTCGATAAAAAGTCGATTAATTTCGCGAGAGAGCGTTGAGAATTATATGAATTTGCATTTGTATTTTATAATTAATGAGCAGTGCGCAAGTGCTTCACATTTATCATTCGTATGTGTTCGGCGTGTTTCTCAGAAAGCAGACGGTCGGTCTGCCTCGGTCGCCATGTGTTGCTGGCTCTTTGTTTGCACTTGCTTCGGCAATTGAGATGCATGCGCTGTTTTCATAATAAATGCACTGTTTACACTCGAGGAAAGTTTTCGTATTGTGAAATAAGAGTAATAGGAGTGACAGGTTCTAGTACGACGTAAGGATAATGGTGATTCTTATATGGTTCAAGATTTTTTTGTGCAGAAACTAGTTAGAGCAGGAATTCTTTCAGAAATTTCGTTTTTGTAGGGTAACTTCTAGTAAGTAACCCAAGGTATAATTTTGACTTTGAAATGATTCAAGATCTGTTTAGTGGCGAAATGTAGGCACTGTAGGTAGAGCAGGAATTTGTTCAGGAATGGGTGACCCTTTCGTTTTTATTAATCAATTCAGTGTACCTAATAAGGTCTATTTTTACTAAATAAAGTGACAATTTCTAGAAACATGTAGGGATAATGTTGACTTTGAAATGGTTCAAGAATTTCTTGTGCCATGTGTCAACTTACTACAACAGGAAGCCAAGAAAGATTTATACTGAGAACTCGTATTTTCCTGTTGGACACAATGTATGAAGTAGTGCGTAAGAATTAAGGATAAGATTTTTAAAGATATCTAAGAACACTGTGTTTTGGGTTTTGCGAGTGAGATGTCGTAAAAACCGCGCTAGGTAAGAAAATTGATGACGTCTTTCAGTTAGGATATGTTTTTACAAAGGGCAATTTATATTGCTATTTCTGGGTGTGTGTCGGACACCGATAGATCTAATGATTATGCTTAGGTAATTTGCGGTTTTACCTGATCGGGGTAATTTTTTTTGTAATATTTTGCCAAACATGTCTGCGTTTTAACTTTTTAGAACAGCCGGCTTCCGTTGGTTTTTGAGTAATGGTAACAAAAGAAAAGTGACGCAACTAAAAGCAATTGATATTCATTTATAAAGAAGTGTGCACACTCACTAAGTGTACCATCGCGTTACAGATATGGAACATATCAATTACTGGGACGTGTCCACATGATGAAAAGCTTTCCCCGCCGTAACGGTTCACGCTATGCACTTGAGCATAGACATTCATGTTGACGATTTAATGGTCTACTGGTCCGAGTAGTAAACGAAGCATATAAGTACCTACGGAGTTTTATTATAAGTGTGGCTTCTTGATTATTAATTCGTTCTGGTGATGAATAATGAATCGAATGACCGGATATTATTATTATAACGTATTTAACGTCAATATTGATAGAAAGAAAGAAAAAAAGAAACATTTTTTACTTCAATTATTACAGTCGTATGAGGACAAAGACGCACCTGAACTCCTGGACATACGATAAATACTGTTAGCCGTAAAACACTGCAATTAACTGACCATTTATGGCACAATCTGAGGCACGCAGAGGTCTAATAGTACGTAATGAGTGGACGTCCTGGAGCGCGGGACCGAGGCATCCGTTCTTGGAAGCGCAGGCGCACGATCATGACTGACAGACAGACGGACGCTTGTACAATGTTACAAGCCCGATGGTCAGATGGGTACGGAAACGGTAGTTACTCCGAGCGAAGACGGACTCGGCCACTACGAAATAAATCATTCGCAGTTTCGTGTAATTTACTGACGAGTGACGTGACGGACGGACGAACGGTCGGCGAACCGCAGAGTAAACAGAAATAGACATTTATTTGTAACAGTATAAGTTCAAATTGTAAATCTGCTACTTCATACACTTAAGTACGTCATAGGCGTATATCATTCCACCAGATTTAATGGTATATGATATTTTATGGAACTTAATAAATGCTACAATTATAATTATATTATAAAACCCACGCCCTTGCTCCACAAAAAAGCCATAATCCTCTCCCCTACTAAAGTGTGAAATTTTAAAAACAAAATTATATCAAAGCTATTGGGTCAATGGCAAACGCAACAGGGCACGTTTTCGAAATCTCAGAACTAAACTCAGAATTAAGAAATATTGAAAGCTGCCAAAGAGATGTCTGATATAAAAAGCGAGTAAAGTGTTAATTCGATGTGACTGACATTTAGTTTACAAGGGCTGAGGTTGCGAAACGATTTTTAAAATCGACTAGTCAGTATGTTGTAACTCACGTACGAGTACGATGTTATAAGCATTGAATATGAATCAAAGGCCGCAAGGAACTGACAGGCTGGCTTTCTACCTAGAGCAGTACAATACGCACTTAGTGCGGGCCTGTATCGTTATTTATGATGTAAAAATGTACTACACTGATTCATTTATAACGTAGCGGTAGTGCGGTACTCGATATAAATCCTCATGTTGTATTTCAGAGAATCAGTTTGAATAAAACGTTATTATGGCTTCAATAAAGAGAATAGTACATTTCTATCGACTCATCGGTATATTTGCTTCGAGATCATGTATAAATAAAGGCTGAGGACCACACACTACGTTCATTATTTTGTAAACAAAACACTATCGAATAATCCTATGGACTTTGCGTAAAGCACGTGAAAGGTTTTCGCTTGTCAGAATGACCGTGATTCAAAGAACGGGCTTTAATGTCAGTCTGTGTTGTGTTGACCATGTTGGTGAGTAACCATAACCAATGAACTTTACGTAATTATACTTAACTAATAACCCGTTTTAAGGTCTCTGTAGTCGGCCAAATATGAACATACCGATTGCCAAGCAGATCGGATTCGAAAAAGCTTCGAGATTTTTTCTCTGACGTTAATTTAAAGTAAATAGACGCAGAATAACATCAAGGGACTTGTTCAACATTCTCGAGTACTCCAACTCCATTAGTCTGTTCATATCTTTCAAGACAAACATTTAGTTTTTCTTTTCAGTATTATTTACTTACGGAACTCCCGTGTTTTGCCTTGAGATTATTGCTTTAGTTAAAAAAAACTTTAGATCGGTTATGACAGCATCTAATAATTATTGAAAGGTGATTATTGTTTTCGGTGCTACTTCCTTATTATATTTAGAGCCTCTAATAAAAAATACCAATTATAAACGTGAATTATTAATATTTAACGAGGTGTGGTCGTGAGTATCTAGAATTGGTATTTGAACATGAATATGATTGATGAGATATCTAAATTCAAGGATAGGTACAGATGCTTTCCAATTAGTATTTTCTCGTACTAACAATTTATATTAAGTTTTGAAACAAAGATGAAACTGAAAAAAAAACAGTGGCACTCCGGGAGTGCCAACAGAAGTGAAAACTTGAACAATTTTACTCTGCATGAATTACTTTTAATGAGGTGTCGGTAACGGTAACAGTGTCGCGAGTTCAAATGTTTTTTCCCATCTCAAAAATACCCAACGCGCCTAAAGAAGATTTCACTTCAAAAATTGCCAATTCGTTTGTATAATTTGAGCAGTTTTATTATCACGAGTATGGCGGACGGATAAAATTACAATAATGCATAAGAAATCTCATCCGCTCATTATTAATTCCGACGTATATTACTAAACAATCGATATATTCTTAACAATTAATAAATCGAGAAGTTAAAGTACCGTATCGATTTACATTGCAAGTGTGATGGTTAATGACACCAAAAAGTTCCAAATTGATTTGCGATTCGACACCGCCATCGGTGTGTTGGCAAAACGTTAGTGGGAATGCAAACTGTGGTTGAACAACGTTATGAAATCAATCGCGCCGCTTGCGCAGAACGTTTAAAATGTCACGCATGACATAACGCAGGTCGATGGTACCATAAACAGAGGAAGAAATCGATCGTTTATTAGCATTGGACTACTATTTGTTGAATAGTAAGTTTCGTCGAATTTTCCGTGTTCCTAATATGGAAAAATTTAATCAATTTTATTTCTATTTGCCTTTCTGGTTTAAGAATGATAGAAAAAAATTATATGCTGTTTATGAAGTAACACGACGTCGTCATGTCAATTGTTATGGTGTCCATGACTGCGCTGTTACGATCGCGATGCTCTATGTATTGCCGTACGTGTCTTCAAGTGATGCTAATATACTGATTTTTTACGTGCTGTCCTGAGCTTTTACTTTATCAAATTCTGTCGCAACGGATGGGACAATCATGTTGTCCTAATCGCAGCTTATTTCTGGCTTCAGACATTAAGGAATTTTAAAATAGCACATCCGTAACAAAAGGAACAAGACAGGCCAATTTATTTAAACGGCTGCCCTGCTTAAAATGTACATATTTAATCCGAGACATTATGGAGGCCCATGATATTTTGATGGCACGCGCGCAAATAACAATACAGTTTCTACCTCAAACGATTCAAGGATGAATACCGTGCTTGCGTGCGCGCAGCTCGATTTGCAGGTGGGTCACGCTCGACACCGCCGTCATGGCGTCATATCCTCACCGAATTGGCCACTATAATTAATAAAAGGATTGCGCGCGCGCAAGGCAACGCTATGTTCGGTAATGGGCGGCGATCTTGTAGCATTGTTGACGTTTTGGAAGAGGAATTGTTGACGTCGAAGAAATGTTGCGTCGGCGCTGCAGGGAGCTTGATTCATAAGCCTTTAATGTAGGAAGGGCTTTTATGGCTGTCTTTCGCTCTATATAAGGAAAAACAAATATCCTTTCAGAAGACGCAAAGCGTGCATCACTACTCAATCATATATTGTTCATATATAACATTAAATAATATATAGATCAAAGGGCACGCACCGTAACGAGATGTCCTTGCTGATGTTACATTGAACTATCAGCAAGTAACTTGTGTCATATGACGTCACATCGCTGGTTAAGGCTCACTACGCGAAATCTGGTGAACTCAAGGTGCAGACCGGTTGCGTTACAATACGGGTAGGTCTTGACACGTGTCATGCAATCCTGTCAGGACTTGTCGGCTGTCATCTGCAGCCCATTATGAGCGTATAGACATGTAACCTCACCTTACAGCCGCAAGGCCAGAGCCTTTCCAACCTTTTCTTTGTGAGATGAATATAATAAATCATTGATTATCGATAGATTCAAGGTGTGCTATGAGAATTTGCTGATCGATTGTTCTTTTTTTTGTTTTCTGCTGAATAGGAAGTTAAATATCATTGTTTTATAGGCAGCAGATTGTATCGAGTATTTTTGGTGTCGAAATCGTGTTGGTAACTCACGATTTTTTTTCTTATTCTCTGAATTTGCATAGTTCAAACTTCTGAATAATTTAAAGGCAAAAAATTTTGAATATTATAATCGGTTACAATTTATTGTCTTGTTCGTAAATTAAGATTTCTTTTCCGATGAAATCGTAGATTGCACCGACGTTATTTATGATTCGTTACATTGATTATCATCAATGTATGCTTTTTTATAATTCTATCATGTATATGGTTGGACAGGAAGTAGTGGCGGTTATTCAGTGTCGCTGAGGAAGGATATAGTGTACGGAGATACCTACTGTGTCATATGTTGGGACATTTATAGAAACATACTAGGCTTACTTGACAAGGTGGAGTGGCTTATACGACAGTAAATTAAACTACTTATTTAGTTCTCAGTCTGCATATAAAAATCAACCAAATATATTCAATAGTTTAGTAGTTTTACATTGTATACAGGGTGGCAGGGACATCGACGCGAAAACTGTTACCATGGATTCAGTACATGATTCTGAACGTTGAAATGTTTCCTCGGTTATTCAAAAAAAAATCTGCTGTTCCATAGGTATATTTTGACCGCGTAGGTATTGCACTTTTCTATGAAACAGCAGATTTTTTTTAATAACCGTCGAAAAATTCAGAATCATGTACTGAATCCATGGTAACAGTTTTCGCGTCGATGTCCCTGCCACCCTGTATAAGTTATAGGATATGTTTACAATACACGGATTAGAGAAGTCTTATGATCTGACATCGTTCAGTGACCTTTTAAATACCAAGATTGAATATCTTTAAATATCTTTTATTACAGAAAAACAATTGACCCGCAACCTTTAACCTCAGACATAAATATTAATAAAGTTAGACGACAATTTTCTACAATGACCTCTAAAGCAGGCTTTACATAATGTTGGCGGTAAACGAGATTCTTTGAGCGGAAAAAATAGGGTATTATCGAGAAAATGAGAATTCATTAAGAGGATCTATTCACAGTATAATATTATTATAATATGGTAAAGATAAAATTAAGTGCATTACTTTTCCTTTAAGTTCTTTGAAAGGAAAATGTAAAAGCTTTTGCATAGAGTAATTTAATTAAGGATCTAAAAGTAAGCAGTCTTTTATTATAGGGCGTTGACTTGTAGATCCATTTTTGCTGAAAGGATCTACGCTAGTTATATACGCATGGTTAGTTTCTGTTACCGTTAACTGAAGTGGAAAACTTTCCTAGTTTTCGTGTAACATTTATTCAGCGTATCTTTTTGCTAATGTTTGTTGTGTTTTCTGTCTATTTGATACTTATTTATTACTAAACTAGGTACCGAAACTGTTACTAGAACCTGGCAGATTTTTGAAAACTTCTTTAGGCGCGTTGGGCATTTTTGAGATGGGAAAAAACAATTGAACTCGCGACACCGTTACCGACACCTCATTATGGTAAACGTGATTGTGCTCTTTATTTATATTACGTTACGGATCAATGTTCTATGCAAGTATTTTTACTTTAAAGGTTTTGGAAGTATTTCCTTTTTGTAAACGCGATAGTGCTCTTTATTTAGATAAGGTTACGGACCAATGTTCAACACAAGTATTTTTCTTCCACCAAGGCGATCTTGTTCAAGTTTTCACTTCTGTCGGTTTTTTTTGTTGCTTACGGTAATTTATATCTGGAATATGTTGAAGCATATTTTTTCAGACAGTATACAAATCCATGACTTGGATACTCATTGACTGATCATCAGTCATCTCTAGAGCTTTAGATTTTATATAATATGAAGATTGATCGTTGTATATCTCTCATCTCAACACAGTTACCTATCTATTTCTGGAAAATGGATTACAAGTTGAAAAGAAAATTTAATTAAATATTCCAAAGTCTAGATACTTCTTCAAAGTCTATTTTCTCGAAGGTCACTGACATTAACAAGAATATAAAATATTTGATAGAATATTTTTTCTGTTGTCAAAACGGCAAATTAGCATACAAATGGGTTTCTGAGATTTCCGATAGATTAAAGTTGTTTTTTACTTAGAAATTCAAAGGTTCAATGAGGTTAAGTGGTGTTTGTTAAATTATTATTGTGATTCTTGTTCTTTATTAGTTGGTTGTAATTTGGAAGAAGAAATCTTCCTTAGGAAGCAAAATTAAGGGAGTATTAAGGTTATCCCAACCAGGCGCGACACGTCTCTAATCATCATCATCAGCCTATAAATGTTCCCACTGCTGGGACACAGGCCTCCTCTCTGTGAGAGGGAGTGGGCCGTAATCCACCACGCGGGCCCAGTGCGGGTTGGTAAATGTCACATGTCTTCGAATTTTCGGTTCTAGGACATGCCGGTTTCCTCACGATGTTTTCCTTCACCGTTTTGAGAGCAGTGGTGATGAAATAATTTACACAAAGTAAAGCGCCTGTCTGGGTTCGAACCTACGATCTACAACTCGTAAGTCGCGGCCGTTACCACTGGGCCACCACTGCTGACTGCTGTCTCTAATAAAATAAAATAATTCTGTAATAAAATAATTTATAAGAAAACTTCACGGTAGAACAATTAACGGTGTTGCGCCGCGTGACAAGTCGCGCCTGTCTGCACGAGCCTTTATGAGGAATTATGCTGGATAGAAATTGCCACCACCCAGTGGGTGAAATCAGGCTGTGTATGTTAGATAACACTAGCCTTCAAGCTAGTGGTATCCAACTTAATACACTTTCATTTGTTTTTTTTTCAGTTGTTTGCCCTGCTTTCACAGTTGCATTATATGAAGTAACTACAGCATGGCGAAGAAAATTCCTTGCATAATTGTATGCCTCCAATAAATATTAGGGTCGCCACACACAGGCTTGCGACATACGAGCGACAACTGGGCCGTGATAATAGGGACTACACCGCACGGAGTGTTGTGTAACTGGCTTTCATGTGCACACCTTTCTTGGTTAGCTTGGTATGGTCAGTAAGCTGTAATATCATAGTACATCATGTTATTGGTCTTATGACACCATGTGTACTTATTGACAAAATAACACATATATTGTTTTGCTATTTTGCGAGTTGTATCTAAGTAAGTAAAGTATCTAAGTGGCAGTAATAAAATATCTTTTAAGCATCAAATTCAACCAGACCACAGCTCCTAGTCTATTGAAGTCAAGTACGAAAACAAATTAATAATAACACAACCACTCAAATAAATGAGATCAACAGAAGTATCCAGTAGCGGCTACTTGCAGTTCGTGTGAAAAGCCTCTAACATTACTTAGTACTGTGTATGTATGTAGGCACAACCGCAAACGTTAGAAATCGCGGACATGCGTAGATATTGAATAGACGCATACGCAACGCGGTTGAACAGATACAGTGGAAGACAAATAAACAGATTGATTATGTCAAATATATGCATGGGAATATAGGATTATTAATAGTTTGTTGAATGGTTGAGTATCTTTGTTTGCGTGCCAAGGAACTTGACGGTTGAGGTGTCGCGCGCGCATTGTCTTGTTCAATTGTTTAATGTAAGCAGGAACCGCCTAATTAATATAAGTAAGTTTAGACATGTTCTCTTTTAAAACTTTTCTGGCTTATATAACATGTAAAAATAACCCTTTCCGATCCGTGAGGGTGTTGTTAGGTATCGTACTGAGAGTCTATTTATGTGGGAATTATAAGGAAAACCGAAAAAAAAAAATTGCAATTTTATATGGGGCGCTGGCGGCCGTCGTTTAGCGGGTGTCTACAAGTCATAACTTATGAGCCCTCTTGAAAATTTGCTCATTTTGTGTATTTGGGGTAATTTTGGTACAAAAAATGTGATTTTTAAATAGCAATAACTTTTTATTTTCAATAATAATAAGATGTTTAATTACTTTTAGGCAATTTTATTGCATTACCTATGTGCCCTAACGGATCGGACAGGTTTTTTTTTTACGTATTGTATTTATAGTTTAGTTTATATTATTATTAGTAATTCGACATTCTATCAATCAAGCTTACGAGTAGTTTCATTGTGTTATGACAAGTTGCGTTAAAATGCTTTTTCTCATATACCAAGTTAATCTTCTAATGCCCACAGGCAAAGATTGGATGGATTAAGTCCGAAAAAGAAAGTACTATTAATACTGTATAATTAGGATTGGTTTTCACCTTGATTTCATCCATTGTCAAGTAAACGAATTGCTTAGATTTCTCCTATAATGCGTAAAAGTCGGTCAGCACCGCGGGCTGTAGGACAGCTCGTTACTAGGCTGATCAAGTGATTCTTTGTTAAATAAATTGATGAAATTAGTTTAGACACCATTACGTGTTACTTGGTGTTACCATACTGAGTATTCTGTATGAGTGTCAGTAGAATTTCGAGAAGGTAATGTGCATGGATTCCAAATCTGAACCACTTTCTAAAGAATATCATGCCTTGCCTCATAATTGCCCAAGCTATCGAAAAGCCAGCTATAATAGAAAAGAGTAGGTAACAGGCAAGTCTTTAATATTTAGGTACATCATTTAAATTAAATGTAGATATTATTAAGATAACACATAAAGGTTACAAAAGACCTGAACTAGATTCACAGGTACATAATCTTTTTCATAACAACTTAGCAGGTTCACTTTGAATCATAATTTCGACAATACAGATAAGATCTCGTGATTCCGCGCACAGATAGTCAAAGAATGAAGAAACGGACGTAACATATCGCACGCGACTCCTGCGCAGCGTACCGGACAGGTATTCATTACTTCACTTTATTGCAGGAAATTAGACCGTCTTACGTTTTCCTTCACGAAAATATGTCTTACTTGACTAGATATATTTTTATTATCAATCTGTATTTCACTTTCAAAATAAAACTATATTAGCTATGCACTTTTTTGCAGCATCACGAGTAACTTTTGATGCTACGATAACATTATCTTTAATTAAATTTCGTAATTATCTATCGACGTTCTTAATGTAATTTTAATTGCTTTCTAGATTATCATTAAGTTAACCGTCATGACTGGCGTGGGATTATAAATAAGCGGGCTTGGTTTGAGTAAACAAATGAATAACTTCAATACCAGAAAATAGTATCTACTAACAAAATAACACCTTCAGTATTATGTATATTACCTAACCCCCACCGACTCCCACCGGCCCCCACATTATCAAAACGCACCTTCTAAGTTCTAATAAAGACATTTACATAAACGTTCCGCATCGTTGAAGGCCAAGATTACTGATAGGGGTCACCGGGGACACCTGGTCTGTTCCCGGTACGTACGACTCGTCGTAACTGACTGCAAACATCACAGACGGGACGACTATAAATAGAAATTGTCAAATTATGTTTATAGTCGCTGGCATGTGGGGTGGGCAGGATTCCAAGTCTGCAGACTTTAACACAGGTGCACAGAGAGATGACAATGCAGATCACATGCAGTGATAGTACAGTATGAAGTAACATTGGAATATCTTGCGCGGGATGTCAAGAATTTCTTCACTGAACTTGAACAATAGAATTTTTGAGGTCATTCTAAGTGATGGGTGGCAGAGAGATATGAATGATGGTTATCAAAATAGTTATTTACGAATGAATGATGAGTTGAAATTTTCAATGTCAGATTAGAGCGTCAGTTTCAATTAGTTTACGATTCGTAGTTGATTGGGGAAACTTCTCTATGGTTTCTTTTGTAGCATTGTGTTTGTGATAGGAGGTAAATCGTTCTATTGTAAGTAGCTATCTGTAATTAATTATCAGTACTTGGTTGTAAACCCCTATATTGCAACTTTCATCGAAATCGTTAGAGCCGTTTTCGAGAAAGTGATTGCAAATATATTTATTTAATTTTAATTATGAGATTTTACTTTTGTGTTTTGATACTGTAATCTTCAAAAAGCATAAAACCATGATTTTTGTGATACTCAAATTGGGAGTCGAAACTGTCTCTCAAAATACAGATTACTCAGTGATCTAGCTAGGAGAGCAGCGATTCACCTAACAATAAATTGTACCAACACCATGTAATTAATAATGCATACTTTGTAAGTCCCCTCATGTACTATAAAACCTTAGAAAGGGGGATGGATACTCAGATGATAGCTGATAGAGATGCATGGAAGAAGAAGATATGTTGAACACTTAGGACCAGGGACCGTACAACCCCGAATATAAGTTAATTCTTTCGAAAGTGTTACAGATTGTGCGCCTACAGTAACGGAAAATGTTACCTCTTGGTAGTGGTACCCTTTCATAACACTAACGTTAGGGTAACCCTATCAATAAGTTAACTAGTACAAGATGTTACCGGCTCTTGTATGATTTCCAATTGAAGAAGAAAACCCTTTGAAAGGGTTTGTCGGGGTAATCAAAGGGTTTTAAATCAAATCATTTTAAATTACGTTGGAGTAGAGGAATAGGTATTGACCTTGGAAGTTTGGAATCATATAGAATCGTTCATTAGTGTTTCTTACTCGGTTTTATAGGACGGTGCTTTCTTTTTAAGTTTTTAATAACGTCTGAATATTGAAGATGAACAAAGGTAAGTAAGTGTATTTTAATCAAGTATCACATATAACAAAACTGTAAATAACCTGTGTCTGTACATTGAATATATTATTTCAAAACTTTTAATGGGGGTGTAATAATCTATACATATAATAAAATTGTAAATAACCTGTGTGTGTACATTGAATATATTTTAAACTTTTAATGGGGGTGTAATGAGTAATCAATATAGATACCAAATCACCAATTTTTGAACATTTTGTCTGTCTGTATGAATGTTTGTGCTCGCATTACGCAAAAAGTACGCGACGGATTTTGATTAAATGTGGTATGGTGATAGCTTAATATCCTGGTGAACATTTAAGGTAACTTTTATGTAGGAAAATGTCTAATACCGAGACGATAAATCAATACGCCACGCGAACGACGTCGCGGGCACAGCTATTTTTAACCAATTCCAAAAAAAGGAGGAGGTTCTCAATTCGGTTGCATGTTTTTTTTTTGTCTTTGTACCTCATTGTCTCCGTCATTTATGAACCGATTTGAAAAATTATTTTTTTATCTGAAAGGATATACTTTTCGATTGGTCCCATAGAAATTTTATCAAAATCGGTTCAGCAGTTTGATTTTTAAATCAAAATAGCTGGAAAAAAATATGTCATCCAAGTAAAAGAAATTGCGAAATTTGACAAGGATTTGTGTGTGATACGATAACTAAAACGGGTAAAATAAAAACATTTTTGCATAAAAATAACCGCCTTCCAAACGAAACACTAAAAACATAAAAAAATAACTTTACTTTCGGAAGTCGGTGGCAAAAAAGACAATGAAACAAACAATAGTCATCGACTTCCGAAAGTAAAGTTATTTTTTAAGTTTATTTTTATTACTGTTATTAGGACTATGTACTTATCATATTAAATATCAGATCTATACCGACGTGGATTAGTTACAGATTTTGTCTAATAATTTATGAGACATCAAAAAATTACTATTTTGCATCTATTAATTTATATGGTTATTTGCCCTAGATTGTATATATTTATTTATTATTATATATGTGTACTTAAATATATTTTTGTGTACCTATGTATGTATATTTTTCTTTCGGACTACCTGCGGTGTTGTTTTCCTTCTTCGTTAAATCTATCCTTTTTTTTTTGGGTGGGAAACTATCAAATAACTTCTCCCGCTCTGGGTGGAGCGGGAGGGCGTGTCAGACTCTTACTGACTAAAACCCACCCGTGTTCCTTCGGTTGCCCTGTTGCCGGGGGCCACGATTTCCCTATCGGTTTTCTTCGAACCCCCGGCAGGCATTGGCCCTAGCGGACCCCGTCAATTCTGCTGACATCTCTTTGAGGCTCGCGTGGAACACAACGCGCCGTCGACCCGGGCTTGGTCCTTATCGGACGGCGAGCTACCCATTGCTCACCGTCCGCAAGCCCGCGCCTACGGTGGCCGGAAATCGGCTCGCAATTCCCGTCCCGGGCGTCTCCTCCTGCGGCGGTTAGGGGCGTGAGGGCGCGAAATTTGCCTCTCCCTCACGCGTTCCGCCTCCTCCTTCGCGAGCATTACCGCTTCGCAGAAGGAGGTGACGGCCTGCCATTTTCTCTCGCTCCGTACCATGGCCTGAACCAGGGCCGGACGCAAGAGATCACCGCCGCCGATCGCCTCCACGAGGACACGGCGTTGCTCCGCCCAAGCCGGGCAGACCTCCACCGTATGCTCCACCGTGTCCTCAGGGTTAAATCTATCCTAAGGTTGCCTTGTTAATATCGCTGTAAGTGATAAGGCCACCCATTGTGTCACCCTATTTTATATATTTAATTTTATGGTGTACATAATAAAGTATATTCTATCTATCTATTCTATCTAATTATATAGACAAAACCTGCCTTGTCTGTATTTGTCCAATAAAATTGTTACCTAACTAAATTGTTTTATTTTAATAATTCTTATTTTTTAGAGCACATATATATTTCAAACAGCGACAGAAGCTCAGCTTCATGCGTGTCAATGCCAACGTTGCAACCGACATTAGACGATAATGCGTCTACTCCCGATTTGTCTTTTGAAAATGATTCTAAAGAAATGGAAGATAAGGCTATAAATACTGATAACTCAGACAATGGCAAGGAAGATGATATTCATGAGTGTTATTCTTTTTCTTTATTAATTGCAAAATATCTAAGCAAATTAGAAGAAGGACGACGTAACAAATGTATGCATCAAATAGTTCATATTGTCATGCAAAGTGTTCAAGAACAACAATCAAAACAAAAGCAGTAATACTGAAAAATAGTGTTTTTTAAATATTAAATACCATGTTTTTTTAAAAAATTTTTATTTAATCAGTATAAGAATTTGAAATCAACAATTAACGAAATAATGGATAGGTTTAAAAAAAAAATACAATTGGCTCAACAAGCATTTAAAAAGTAAAAATGATATGTAAGCACCTATTTATTGAACGTTGGGAGACCTCTAAGTATAATAAAGTTAAAACAGCAAAAAAAAATATTTCTTGCTCGTTTCGCTCGCTCTTAAATTCTAAGTGCCGGTCGAATAACTGAAAAAAAATCTCGCTATTTCAATGGTCGAACTAGTGAGAGCAAACCATATTTTTTAACTGTTTCACCTTTAATATACTTAGTGGTCTCCCAACGTTAAAAAAATAGGTACTTACATTTTATTTTTACTTTTGAAACTAGTGAGAACAAAGGAAAATTATTACTTAGCAGTCCCCCGACAGTAAATAAGTAGGTACATATTATTTTTCACATTTTAAAAGTATTTCTCTCATTCGAATAAATCTTGATTCGAACGGATCAACATTATATCCTGTAACAAACTTCCACCCATATTACTTCTTAGAGGGTTTAATATAAATTTTACTGATGAAAATAACCGCTCCACTGATACCTGCGTTGCAGGAGCTGCAAACACTACATTAACTACTTTCATTAGAGAGGGATCAATTGATGCTCCTTTGTTTGCCCAGTGGGCTAATATATTGGTATTCAAGGGTAATCTGGGTTCAAATCTTAATTTACTTAACATTCCATCAAATGTATTTAATGACAACCTCTCAGCTAACCCACGAGTTGCCTCAGTTTCTTTTAAATAATTTTCTAATGGTAATGTTGTTTGAATATGCTGCCTGGTGCTAGAGTCATCTGGTAATTCAGAAATTTCCGTTGGACACTCAGATAATGTGAGAGATTGCAACTGCTGGAAAGTCTGCGCTATTAATGTTTTCGCCTTCTCACATTCTTGATCAGACAAAATTACGTTGAGGCGGCCATCTAAATATACATTTTCTATGACTAAATCATTATTTAATAAATCTGTTTCTCTACCTTTCATGGCTTTAACTAAGTCCTCTGCAAATGAGGTTCTAATAGCTTCCAACTTTATTTTGCAATTAAGCCATTCTGTGAAAAAGTCACCAATCGTGAGCTGTTCGCGTTGTAATGCTACTGTCGCCTCATAAACAGGTTTAAGGCAAGCAATTAAATTTTGGATTTCCATCCAGAAACCAACAGAAAAAATACTCGTAAGATCAGAGTCTTGAACATCTTTTAATGAATACAACCGTACCAACATTTGATAGGTAGACGTCCACCTCGTTGGACAGTCAATTATCGGTTTATTTAAATTGGAGGCCCTTAAAATATTTTTTATATTTGGTCGGCGTAAGATTTTAACGGCTCTTCGTGCAGTTTGTGTGGTAATTTTTGCATCCAAATTTTCATTAAAGGCGTCTTTTACAGCAAGTTGTAAAGTATGTGCAGCGCAAAACATTGCACGTGGCTTGAATGAGTCATTGCTCCCACTGTTGATAAATCTGTACAGGTCCATGTTTTCATTGAGTTCATACCTGTCAGATATTTGTTCATCATCATCATCATCATAATCATTTTCCTCGTACTCACCGCTGGCCTCACTATCGAAATTGGAGTTATTTTCAGTTTGAGCAGTTGTGTAGCAAAATTCAGTCAACAACTTTGTCATTTTTTTAAAATTACTGCCATTATCTGTGGTTATTGAATAAATTTGTGCATGTGAAATCATAAACTCATTTAAAACTTCCAAAAGCTTTTCCTTTAGATATTCTGCGGTTTGTCTCTCCAACACTTCTAATACAGCTAGATTTCTAATTATAATCTGACCGTTTTTAATGTACTGCAAGTTGATACCCAAAAAATTCCTGTCAACGTAAGATGCCGAATCCAATTTTAAACTTATCATAATGTTTTTAACTTCTAATGAAATTTTCCTTTTTATTTGGTATGCTTTTTGAGGAATCATACCTTTAATAACATTTAAATTTATACTTTTTGTTTTAGAATTGGATGGGACTGCAATATTAATGATTTCTTGAAACGCAGCATCTTGTAGTATCGCAAATGGTCGTCCATGAGTTGTTACTAATCTTACACACAAATTTTTTACTTTTTCCGAGTTAGAAGTATCTTTAGACGTACTTGGTTGATTTACATTTTCTTTATTTATGTTAGTTACAAGTAAATATTCTTCCGGATGTTTTATGGATATGTGGTTTTTCAAATTGGTGGTATGTTTTCCCTAAAACAAAAAAAAAGAAGAAATCTGGTTATTCTAGCATTGGCGACACTGAATTCGAGTTCCTGTGAATGCTTTAGTAACAATAAAAGTAGAAAGCAAGACCTGAAAGTAAAAGAGGAATATAAAGGGGAAGTCAAAAGAAGGTGGATAGGATATTATTGATGATGATTAGAGTTTAGAAGATTAGAAATATTGTGAAAAGCAGTATGGTGAAAGTGGCCACTAAATAGGTGGTCTTGCGCAGAGGAAATGTAATAGTAGAACGAATGACACTTGGACAGATGGCGAAGTTAATGAGGTTGTGAGGAAGAAAAAACCGGCCTAGTGAGAGTCGGACTCGCGCACGAAGAGTTCCGTACCATTATTTAAAAAAATGGCAAAAACATAATGTAAGTTGTATGGGAGCCTCCTTAAATATTTAGTTAATTCTGTTTTTTATTATTGTTGTTACAGCGGCAACAGAAATACATCATTTGTAAAAAAATTTACTGTCTGACTATCAAGGTTCATGAGATACAGCTTGGTGACAGAGAGACAGACAGACAGACGGACGTCCAGCAGAGTGTGACAGGGTCCCGTTTTACCCTTCGGGTACGGAACCCTAAAAAAGAGGCTTGGCTTAATGATTTAGCCTGAAAGACGCAAAAAAAGATGAAAGATTCAACGAATATGACGGATGATCTAGAAAATTTATTATTTATTTATTTATTTTATTTATTTATTTAGTTCGGACAACAATAATGGTCCAATTTGTTAGTAAAGTACCTTATCACTAGTGTTAGTAGTACATAAAAAGAATATGTTGAGCTGGTGACTGCGGCAGGATGTGCAGAGAACGATAAAGCAAGGAATGCTACCTGACCATTCTCCCCACATAGTGCCTCAGAAAAGGGGAGTAAGGGCTCTCCACCACTGCTTTCAGGATGCTATTGTCACTGACCCGCATTCTACGCATCAGTGATGCGACTTTTTTGCGAATCACTGCATGGAAGCCATCAGTTCGGTGCTGAGCAAACATCTCCGATGCGCTACAGAAACGGGGCAGTTTCAACAGCATCCTAAAAACATTATTATATTGAATACGTAAGACATCCAGCGATCTTTTGGTGTAGCTGACCCACAGACCCCCCGCATACAGTCCTTGACAAAACGCCTTGAACAGGGTGATTTTGACTTGGTCCGCACAACGAAAGAATCTACGGGCCAACATGTTCCCTCGGACCGCCAGTGCCCTACGTTCCCTTTCGATGTCTGCATTATCTTTAAGGTCGTCGGTAAGTATGTGCCCCAAGTACTTAAATTGGTGTACTTTATTTATGCTCACACCATTTAGAGCAAAACTAGGTTCATGATTAGGACACCTACCGGCGGCCTTAAAGACCATGTATTCACATTTACGGACATTGTACACAAGACCGTGTAAGGCAGCATACTCCTCGCAGACCTTCAACATTTCTCCGATAGATCCCTCAGTCGGGCCCAGCAGTACCATGTCGTCCGCGTAGCTGATGCTGTTAATGCTAACACCACCAACCCGGCAGCCGACACGCATACTACTGAGCTTGACTATGAGATCATTCACATAAAGGTTGAAGAGCCGTGGAGACGTCAACCCCCCCTGCCTCACACCGCACTCCAACCCATACGACACAGAGAACGTGTCGGCCCACTTTACACAGTTCGTTTGGTTTGCATACCAATACTGCATGAGCTTAAGCACTGATGCCGGTACATTCCTGTCACCCAGCTTTCTCCAGAGCACATCATATGACACCAGGTCGAAGGCTCTGGAGAGATCCAGGAAGCAGGCATACACCGGCGTTTTTCGGTCTGTGTAATATTGGACAGTATTCTTCAAACTCAGCACAGCACTTTCGGTTGAAAGCTCAGGTTGAAAACCAAACTGTGCATCATGCAAACACAAATACTTTTTCAGGCACGAATCAAGAATACTGTCCAATACTTTAGCCGCTGTGGTTGCAAGGGAGATTGGACGGTAGTTCCCCTTGTCCGAGATATCCCCTGTCCTGTTTTTGACTATGGGTGCTACAATAGTTTGCATCAGCTCAGCAGGTAAATGAGAATGACTGATGCACATAGTATAAAACAAGGACAGGACCCTCGGTAGGTGACCCCCCGCATGTTTGAAATGCTCGATGCTGAGTCCGTCATGGCCGGGCGATTTACCTCTGCTCATGCCTTGAATGACGGATCTGACTTGTTTGGCTGAAAAAAGTGTGAGTGGTTCCGCCCCCCCACTGTCAGACTCAGCATCGGCCATTGCAACTGAAGGGCCCAGTGGAGATTGCACTTTAAAATGTTCCATAAACATATTTGCAATTTCCCTCGGGTCATTGGTCCCTCCTACGCTCACCGGTAGACCAGGCCTAGTATCCAACTTACGTGTCGACTTCCAAAATTTACTAAAATTGTTGGTGGCTCTTTGCTTTGCTAAGTTGTCCATTTTGAGTTGTTCTTCGTTTTTTTGGCACCATTTCAGGCGTCCCTTAAAGATTTTACGAGTCTCACTCATCTCTTCAAAAACTACCCCACTATTTGGTCTCCTGTGTCTAACCCATTCCTTGAATTTAAGCCTGGCCTCACGGTGAGCGTCACGAATATGATCGTTCCATCCGCACACCGAAAAGAGCTTTGAGGCAAGATATACCGAAATGAAAGCGAAAGTGGAAAAATAGTAAAAATTAAGAAGGATGAATTAGAAGAAAGTAGAACAGGAAGTTCTCTCTTAATTTTGGAAACTGGATTTTACATGGGGTACAATTTAAATGCTCACCAAAAAAAATTTTGGACCCTAAGACTAAGTACCAAGTAAAATATGTTAACTTCAAATAAAATAAAACCATTCTATACCGAGGTGCTTAACAACGTTTTACGTTCTAAAATAAATATACCTACACTTATCAGAATAATTGTACGTGTTGTATTTATATATTTTTTTGCTTAACAAAATAGATAAATGCTCACCAAATCTTGCTTCCTTAAAATAGTAACATTAATACCGAAAATTACAGTTCTAAATAGCTTTAGTATAATAAAATTATCCAACCAGAATTCAAAATATATTATTGTTAAACTAAAATTATAGTCGTTTCCCTTTATTTATGTCGAGTGATAAAAATATCTAATGATTTAAAATATCAAAAGTCATTATACCTAAGTTCAAAATGTCAATATTTAATACATCTAGGTTCATTATATTTACGTTAAAAATACCTACTCGTTATAATATCGAACAAATTTTGATTATTTGGATGAGTGGATAAAATCTAGATTTAAAATTTTCACACTCTTTTTCACTGTGTTTCTATTTTATTTTGAGAAGTAGCACTCGCAGTTGGTCACCGTTCTGACCTATTTCACCCAGTTCAAATTGACGAATAATACCTACAATCTCCAGCATAAATGTTTTCACCCATGTCTAATTATCTAGTCGCAGGCATATTGTATGATTCATCATTTTGGGCTGGATGAAATAGGTTAGGTTAGAACTGTGACCAAAAGCGCGTGAGCCGAGCGAGCGGTGCCGCGGCAGCGGCCGGCAAACGCTACGTCTAAGTTGCTCGCAGATTTTATTCCACCATTTCATAATTATCCGGGTTTTCACAATATCCGAATTATCGAATTACCCTGTGACATACATAATAAATAAATATCGATTTTTATGGCATTCGATACCTACCTTAGTCATGTGTTGCAGTAATATTGAGAGTGAAATATTTATTTGGCTCTGTTATCTATCATATTTAAATCAAATTCATAAAACATTAAACAAGTAACACGTGTTTGGGATACGCAATGTTATATTTAATATTCAAAAATATTTTACGATCGACCGTTAGCTTTTTGCCTCAGCAAAACTGACTAAATTGAAAGTCGTGAAATAAAATATTGGTAACATCTATTTAGCCATAATATAAAATATTTCATCTGAAATTAACTTTATAGGCGTTTATAAATCTTTAGGTATGACATAGAAAAAAAGGAAAATAGATTCATTTCTACAATTCTTAATGAAACACAATTTGGTGAGCATTTATACATTCTGGCAGGTATTTCGAATTATTTAGTAGTAAAATAGGTACATATCTGGTAGGCGTTCAAAAACAAGCCTTTTACATGTAGGTACGACTAAATTAAATAACCTCGCGAAGCGTCGTGCGTGCGTGCGTAACACACTCATAAACCTAAACTCAACTTTTAGACGAGAACCCAAACTAGTATCTGCTAGATTAGAAGATTGGGAAAATCACATCATAATAAATTGATCACCTTACCTTTATATGATTTCCACACAAATTGCATTTGCTGATCTGAGTAGGTGCATCGTATTCATAATATCTATGTACGGCATCTCGCCTCGGTTGTGGCATTTTTGACGCAGCTACTTTTCATTCGGGCACTAAATGATGAGTGAGACGATCGACGGATCGAATGACATTTATGATTCCGTAAAAAAGACAAGATTATACATGAAACAATCCCGACTATTTCAGAAAAAAAAATACATTGAACTTTAAAATCACTGTGATAATAACTATAATCGTATGTGTATGGAGTATTGGAGTCGCTAGGGCCTAGACTGCGTGTTGCGACTTGACGCATACCTGCCCAATGCATGCAGTTTAGTACTTTAAAGTAAAGTTACGAGAGATAAAATTACAATACTTGTAGTCCGAATGGGTAACTCGTTACAGTCGTTGAAGGGGTAACCCGTTCAAAACGTCTTACCATTAAAAAGTATAACCCACCAAGAATGGGTTTTTGAATGTACAGGTAATCAAATCGAAAGGGTTTGGAAGAGGTTATCCATTGATGAGGGTTTACGTAAAATAGTGTAATAAATATGAAATTGGTTTTAAAACAACACTTTGTCAAAACCCTATCAAAAACCCTTTCAATGGGTAACCAAAATGGTCCCTGCTTAGGACAGACCTTAAATAAGATAAGAAAGATTAGGAGAATAATGATGAAAAGATATATTTGCTCTACAATGTACAAATATTATCTCTCAAAATAGGCTGCAACTATCTACAAGATTCTCATTTCTTATCCAGGTGCCCAACAAAATACATCGTAAGTACAAATAACCACAAGATAGATAAAGTCCTTTTTTGTCGTAAATCAAACGGCTTTATCGTAGAAAGTAAACTTGATATTTGCATATTATCGACGTCTGCCCATTCAGCTGTTTACTCTGATTTATGTAAACCGAAGATAGTTCGTCTTTATCTGTTGTGGTCATCGTTGGCTTTCCTTCGAATGTTTTCCTTGGTTTAAAAGTGATACTTATGAGCTGTGACAATGGCAATGAAAGTTCTTTCTGATATATGAAATAACACAATTTATTTATTGTTATTTTCTTAGCAGTTTTATTTTCTTCTATCATGAGGAGAATTCTTTTCGAGAATTTCTCTTTCAAAGCGGAACAGACTCATATAAATCCTCGAATTTATCGCCTGAACAACTCGAAAGTTACTTGACAGGTGTCTGTAAAACTTAACATTACAATTGATAAGTATATGTATTTGACGTGGTTTTGTGGTGAATACAAACCGTTTTTAAGGTTCCGTACCTGAAGGGTGCCAAAACGGAACCCTATTACTAAGCCTCCGCTGTCCGTCTGTCTGTCAGCGGGCTGTATCTCATGAACCGTAATAGGTAGACAGTTGAAATTTTCTCAGATTGTGTATTTCTATTGCCGCTGTAGCAAAAAATAATAAAAACAAAATAAAGTTAAAAATTAAGGAGGTCCTCATACAAGAAACCTGTTTTTTTCGGCATTTTTTGCTAAATATTTTACTGTGGTACGGAACCCTTCGTGTTTTTTGACACCTTAACGTCAAATATTGGTGAAAAATACAGGTTTTTATGACGGCCGTTATATGACGGAACCGCTTTTATAGGAAACTAGCTTTAAAACAAAGAAACGGCCGTACATCAGTTAACCCTAAAGTTACCGAGCACAATGCAAACAATCAAGAACATTATTGTTCCGAGAAAACTTGCAACTACTTGTGCAAGTGAAATTTATATGGGGACGCTATTGTTTTGATAATATTATGAGCTTTCACTTTTCTGTATAATACAAAGGCAAGTGGTGTTTAGCTGGGGAATTGTAATTTATTACTGAATATTTGATAACTCGACCGCCATTGTTTATTTAGAAGCACTTGAAAATTTTAGAATTATTGATGTCTTACTTTCTCCTCAATGGTACTTGTTCCATTTTAAGAACGACCGCGATTTTCAAGAACAAAGCATGAAAATGAAATTATTTCCTCGTAGAACAAAAAAGCGTAAATCTGTTGTCAATCAAATTGATGCGCTCAGACCGGAATTAGTTAATTACACGATGTGTACATAAATGTAGTGTGAACCTTGACTGTTACTCCATGTTGCGTGGGAGAAACATTTTATTTATAACATCGTTCTGCTCATTATTTACAGGTTCGATGTGTGTAAAAATAAATAACTTGTACTATCCTCCCACGTGAACAGCAAATGCGACACGATGCAAAGCGATATTTTAAGGCAACTGGCGATGGCGACTGGTTCGAAATTCAAATGGTATAAGGAACTAAATTCAAAATGTACCTTTGGCGTAGGCATCTGCCCACAACTGCCAGTATCCTATGCAGTTTAGTAGATGCATGGAACTAGTATGTACTATAAGTAGATGCTACTGTTGTCTATTAAGAACCGCATCGCATAACATCGCGTAGCATTGTCCTACATGTGGAACAATGTCTTTGTGGCTGTTACTATTAGTGGACATTACGTAAACTTACGCCAAAGATACGTTTCTATACGCATTGTTATGGCTTCTAAATGTCGTCTGTGATTTACATGAAAATGTGTTCGTCTTATTAATAAGTTTGATGTATTTATGGCAGAAACAAGGATACTGAGGCGTTCATAGAAATGTCGTTATTACAAATACACTATCTTATCTCAGTCTGAAGTCTGAAATGTGAATGAAATCCTTCATTCTGAGTTAGATACATATTTTTAGATCTAGATTTTGCAGATATCTTCAATCATTTCTGTTTCTCCGGTCTATGAAAATGTTATGCAAAATGATGCGAATTCCGCAAACAAGTTTGTGGGGTGGGCCTTGAGACTATTATAATAATAATCTACAAATTGATTTTACTTACTTTCTAACATGAAATATAGGGAGAGAGTATCTGTGGTGTGACATTCACATTAGTGATAATGACATTACGTTCGGCGAAATTACGTAAAGTGTGGCCACCTGACGACGAACGCGAAACCAGTCCTGCGTCCTCGCATCCGGACCAGTTTAGCGAAGCAAGGTCCCGCCATAGACCCGGTCACTTCGGACCCGAGCCCACCAGTGACACGCAGGGAGCATTAGCCTCTATCAACCCGTTTATTATTTTTATATTTCACGCTCGAACACGCAAAATGGCTGTCGTTCGTGTTTATTAATTCTTGAGATAGGATCAGGATCGTCTACAGAGTCTTAAGGCTTGAATTTATTCTAGAACTAACGGTCTAGATGGCCGGCTGGACAACCACAAAGATGACCTTTACACGATACAGGACAGAGAGTAGTGGGTATTTAAAACAAAGTCTAAAACACAAGTCTGTCTGTTTCTAACTAAAAGCTTCCTCGAACATTAAACTAGGTGCGAGTGCTAATAACAAACATGTCTGCATGTTGTATACGATCAGGAATACGAGTTGGCAACTAATAGTTGTTGTAGTAACGCTACGAGTTGGGGATTTATGATCCTACAGTTTGTGTGGCGGTGAAGTTCCGCGTAATCGGAAGCTATGTTATAAATTGGCATAATAAACGGTCTTATGATTACATGTTTTACATAACATAAGAATACACTTATAAAGAGGAAAGATTTGTATTTTTTCTACTGGACCGATTTGAAAAATTCTTTCAGCAATGGATAGCTACATTATCAGCGAGTAACATAGGCTATAATTTATCCCCGTACTCCCGCGGGAACGGGAACTACGCGGGTCAAACCGCGTGAGGTCCGCTAGTATATCCTAACTTTAATATTATAAATACGAATGTGAGTTTATCTGTTTGTTACGCTTTCACATTAAAACGGCAGAACGGATTTGGATGAAATTTGGCACATGGCTAGACCATGACCTAGGTAAGGACATGGAATACTTTTTATCCTGATATTCCCACGGGATCGAGACATATGCGGTTGAAACCGCAGGGCGCAGCTAGTTATATTATATTCGGTATGATTTTTTCAAACAATAGACTCACCCAGCGTTTCGCGATTTGTTTAACTTTCTTGTAAATTACACTCAAGAAGCACTTCATTTCTTACAAGATGTTAACTTCACCACATCACTAGTAGTTATGACACATAAAAAAAATCGTTTTTAGGAGTCCCATTATACCAATCGTTTACGATCCTGACAGTAATCATTATTAGTAATAGCAGTAATTGCAAAGTAAATATTGAAAAACGGATAATTTTGCTATTAGCGTAATATAATGACGTTGTTTGTATTGTGGACAACTAAATGTGTTATTAAGGATCGCATTTATCCGCCATGTTATGTTCGAGTAATTGTAGACAAATAGCTAAAGTGAATGATGTGTTATTTTTCTTGTTGTTTGACGTTGTTTGAAGCGTGATATAAAGTAATTAAGGTGTGTAGTTATGTTTTTATAATCAACTAGGTTCTGCTCGCGATTTCGCCCGCTTGAAATTTCTTGTCTCAACATAAAATATATCCTATAACACTCGGCGATATTGTAGCATCCCAATAGAAAAAAAAAAACAGATTCTGATCAGTAGTTCCGAAGATTACCCCCTACATACAAACTAAAAAAATTAACTGCTTCATAATACTATTATGTCGTTTATTCATTTTGATTCTTATTCATTTTGAATCTTATTAATTTACATTTTTAAATATTTTTTCAAATAAAAAGAATTAAAAAATCATTTAAAAATATTAAATATTATTATTGTATTATTACTAGCAGCGGCCCGCGGTTTCACCCGCATAAGTCTCGATATCGAATATCGGGATAAAAAGTATAACAATCTGTGTGCCAAATTTCATCCAAATCCGTTCAGTAGTTTTTGCGGGAAAGAGTAACAAACATCCATCCATTATCACAAACTTTTGCGTGTATAAATATTAGTAGGAATTAGTACCTTAGATTTGTATAAATAGAACAGCGTGTCTCTAGCCTTAGGATTTCAACGAAGGTCGAATTTTTAAACCCAAATTAAATCGATACAATATTATAAAATATTCAAGGAGAAGCTTTTGAATTCAGTGAGCAGATCAAGTCAAAAGGAGACGCTAAGAGAAAGATGCATACCTCTGTTGCTAGCCAAGTCGTAGATAGGATTTAACGGTCGCCCTATGTTCTATCTTGGGACGTTTCCAAATGTCTAGCAAATGTAAAATCAATGCTAGAGAGAAAATCTCGTGAATTTTACCTATGTTATGTTATGTTTATATAGCATACTCAGCCTATAATGTTCCCACTGCTGGGACACAGGCCTTCTCTCTGTGAGAGGGAGTGGGGCGTAATCCACGAGGGCCCAGTGCGGGTTGGCGGATATTACAAGTCTTTGAATTTTTGGTTCCAGGACATGCCGGTTAACTCACGATGTTTTCCTTCACCGTTTTCAGAGCAGTGGTGATGAAAATATATTTCACACGAAGTTAAGTGCCTGCTTGGGATTGAACCTAAAACTGCTCCTTATAACTTACATTACCTTATTATGTTTACATAGGTACTCATAACACGTGCGAAAATCTGATTTAAAGTTGTTAAAATCTATATTTTGAAAATAAAGTTCGGAATTATATTTAGTGCGACGATTTGATTTATCTGATTCAAAGTTCGAAGTGAAGTATCCATAATTATCGATAAAAGTGAACTGACAAATGATAAAGTAATAAAACATATAACAAATGGCCTACATTAAAGCCACCGCGGCTAGCTTACAGCCTGAAAGCTCGTGAAATTCAGGCGTGGTCCTAATTGTATCCCAATATCTATTATTACTGAAATATATTACAGGTATGTATCGGTGAAGTAGATCACATCGATACGTCATTGTGAGGGTAGAGGAACAATGGAACTTGTACTTAATTTTATGTAGGTAGGTCATGCAGGTTTCATACTTAGCTGTGAGTTGGAAGTAATTGCCTAGTAAGGAGATTGTGCGTTTAAAGTCACAAAATATACTACATTTTTCTTTAGTAGAGGAAGCACCAAAATAAAGTATTTGTTTGTTTAAGGTTCTGAACCTAAATGCAAAAAAAAGGAAGGAGGAAGGAGGTTAGTACTTTGAGATTACTAGTCTTTCGATGCTTCAGAAATAAATGCCATATTTCTCATTCACCAAATAAACAAAAGAAGCACTCTATTCCGTTTAAGAAATTCATTTCCTACATAACCTACACACAAACTTATACAACATACAGCCAAACATATCCCTATTACAACATACTACACAAACATTACAAAGCCCCGTCAAAACCAATCCAGCTTCGCGGTTATCTGACACAGCCCCGTCTAATCAATCCTCGTGGTTACTCCGCAGGCTTCGTCGGAAATGACGCAGTCGTCGCGTGCTCGTCACGTATACCTCACGTGATGACCACGCCACCCCTCAATTTGGGTTGGAACCCTACATGGCTTCGTCCGTCATACAATTATGTTCGTTTGCCAATACTGTTTACGTTCGTACATGAAGTTTATGCATGATCGTGTATAAAGGATACCGTGAGGGTATATGGACGCTGTTCACGTGAATTTGGTGTGTTTTTTTATTGCACGTAGGAAAGCGTTTTTATAAAGTTGTAAATGTTTACAAATCTATAAGTTAAAAATGTTGATTCTTTGTAAAAAAAAAGTCGAAAATGTGTGATCAAAGACACACCATTTCCTGCGCTTTTGATCAATTTTTCTTTCTCATAACTTGTGTTCAAGGATAGATTATGAAAAGTGACTACTTCAGTTTAGTAGAGATGATTTCATTCCTGTTTTTGAACCGTTAAAGACAAAAAAACCGTAACATATGATCCATGATGTAAGCTTGTCATAGCGACAGACACCAGATGTGATACATTCCTGTTTATCCATATAAAAAAAGACTTCAAGCATTTGCTAACAACGGTAGTCACTGTGTCAGCTTTTTACGGTTTTTACATAATTCCAAATTACCGTTTCGTAATCCGTCAATCTAACATGCGATAGATAAAAGAAAACCGAAAACATATTATGTAATACACCGGCAAGCATATATATTTATTATTTACTTAATTAAATTCTATTCATAGAGATATAGTCGTATACATAAGTGGGTTATTATTGTGTAAGTGCCAAATCAGGCATGTAATATGCGAGATGTGATAGTACTATAGACAATATAGACATTTCTTTGTTGTTTATAGTGTTTTGTTTATTTTATTTAGGTTATGATGACATAACTCTCTTACTTAATCAGTAGATTATGGATTTAGGATGGCGGAGGTCAATTTAACTTCGTTAGTTACTATTCATATGTTTAAGGTGAAAATTGGTAAAACTGGATGCTTATTTTAGAATTTTCTTTAGTTTTCACTGTTTTAAATAGCACTATCTCTCCAGATATTGTGGCTGTGATTAATTTTTTAAACTCGTGTTTATTAATAAACGTGTCGTGTCGTGTTTTTTTTATTTGTATAATTTCAACGTAGTGGGGTTCAGAATCATGTACTAAATCAATGGTAACAGTTTTCGCGTCGATGTCCCTGCCACCCTGTATACTTACCTACTTACTAGATGCCTATGATCACCAATTTTTTTACCTTTATGATTAACATAATTTATGGGTTAATTAATAACTCTCAACATATATTTATTCTGATCAGATACAAACTTACTCCCGATCTCCACCAAAATATTTCAATACTAGCTTCTGCCTGCAACTTCGTCTGCGAGCCTATAACCTTCCTCAAGAATTGGGCTATGCAATGAAAAAAAAATTTTTAAACCCAACTGGTGGTTCCAGAGATTACCCCCTACATACAAACTAATTTTACCTCTTTATAATATTAGTATAGATTTTCAAACTATTATACGAATAACAATAATTAAATCAAGTCACACTATGGAAGTGATATTTAAGAATGATAAATAACAACAAGCTATGCCAAAATTAGCCGTAAACAACAATCACATGCCTCGTGACGGAGATAAAAGTATCGAAAATTAATTAGTAGGTAATTAATTAATTATAAACGAATGATTATTAAAAATAAACTACCTGTTACTTCCATTAAAAGTATAATTGATTATCAAAATCGTATTAATTTGGTTTAAAATGAAAACCTAGATTTTTTTTTATATGCATTTTAGTAGCTAATGAATCTGATTTCTAGTAGGTTTTAAAATCATAAAACCTAAACTCAAACTCAAACTCAAAGCATTTATTTCAAATAAACCAATTACAGGTACTTTTGAATTGTCAAGGGGTCGGTCAGTCAGAAAGATGAAGCTAGTTGCCCATTCCAAAGCGTAGTAGGTACCTACCTACTTACTACCTACCCCTACTGTATTCTACCAATTTTTTTTTTTTAAATTAAAATTGACCACTTTTTATTATTTCACCTCTGCCTAAACCCTTCGGGAAATACGGGCGTGATGTTGTTTTATGTTATTATTTATTTATTACTTTAATATCATTAGGAAGAACGACATTTTCAAACGTCAGTAGAAAACAATGATAATTAACTAAAATAAAGACAAAATCCTGGATTTCTGCTTACCCACGAACCCGTGGAGCCCCAGCGTTTCAGCCTCTTCCCGAAAATGTTTTGACACTGCGAGAGACAAGACACCGAAGACGCCGGCTGTATCTTAACAAAACTATCACCCCTGTCTAATGTCATTTTACACTGTCACTCTGAACTAAAGTTCAATAATGTTAATGTTCATTTACACTGAAAGTTTTTATTATTAATTGTTTATTTATTTTATTGTTCACTATACACAAATTCACATGTGAAGGCGAATCGAGACGCCGTAACTCGTGAGTTAAACGCGTGCGACTGCGTTGCCGGCAGCCGAACGAATGGCGACCGGTCCGCTTTTCCGATCTCCGGAAAGCTGCCCTGCCCGCCTTAGCCGCCCAAACTTCCAATTAGAACATTTTTTTTACAGGAATCGTATTAGTGTCGTTTTGACAGTCGCATGTATGACGAATTCTAGAGAAAAGTGTCGTTAGGAAATCCTAAATGAAAGTAAGAAAGTTATCTTTACCAATTTTCCGAAAAGTTCTAAAGCTTTCTTGGAATGGAAAGTAGTTTTTTGTATCATTGACATTCTTTAGTTTCGCAGGAAGTTATTAGCTATTTTAGATTTACTATGTGGATGTAGTAAATCTAAAATTAAAATAGTGTTATTAGAATTATGTTATTTTAAGTCCTATTAATGTTATTTGCGGTTCGTCGACTCATACTAAGCTTTGTAAGCTATAATAAATAATAATTGTATATAGAAAATCACCTAGTTTCCGACATAAATATGTAATAATTGATTTACAAACTGAGGAAAGTTACAATTGGCGTTTGTTATGATTATGATTATCTATAGAAGTAGTATGTTCCATAATTTACAATACAAAATTTTTTCGTTGATAGAGTGATGGAAATCATTTGTGTAACATTGACCATGAACTGTAAAACATTTGTGCATGGTGTGGAAAACGCATGACATACCTAATACCTTTTCATACCAAGGCATTTTGTTTCTATGGTTCTATTGTCGTAACCAATAATAAAAAAGGAATAAAATTAATAAAAAAGGAACGTAAAATTATTTGTTTTTTCTTATTTTTATTTTTTCTTTGTTAGTTAGTTTTTGTTTTTTCAAATGAAAAAATAAAAAACAAATGAATGTTATAAGTGAAATTGGATAATGTTTTTGATCCTAAGTAGTAAATACGTCCCAACTATTTTTGCTAAAAATTCTTCGTGATTTATGGACGTATACATAACATATAAAAAGTGTAAGAATAACCCTGTCCGATCCGAAAAGGGCACATAGTATTGAAAATAAAAAAGTTTTTGCTATTTAAAATTCACGTTTTTAGTGCCAAAATTATCTTATTTCCATAAAAATTTGCAAATTTTCAACAAGGGTCACAAGTTATGACTTGTAGACACTCGCTAAACGACAGCCGCTCGCACCCCATGTTTGTTTTGTTTGTTGTTTTTTTATTTTTATTTAATTTTACCTTGTTTTTTTATTTTATTTTTTATTAATGTTTTAAGGTGAAGGTGTTTAGTTTAATTTTTGATTCCCTGTGCGAGTCTCAATAAACACTTTTTCTTTCTTTCTTTCTTTCCATGTATTATACCGATAAAATACCCCTTTGAAAAAAAATGCAGGGTATATTTTTTTTCATTTTCCTGAAAATTTCCACATAAATAGACTCTCAGTACGATACTTAACAACACCCTCACGGATCGGACAGGGTTTTTTTACACATTGTATTTAGTTGTATACAACTTAGTTGGATATACAGTTCTTATCTACGGTAGGCTCTCGTGCACAGGAAATAGCGTCCTATTGGCTCTCGGAACCGCCGTCTACATCCGGCCCTATGCTGAAATATCATCGAGGACGTTTGACATTTTAGCTTACTATCATATATAAAGCCTCAGCTTGGAGTTTCCGGGATGGAATGGGGCAGACCCTCTTCACGCGAGGTTGAAGGGAGGTCAGAATTGTGTCAAGAGGATTGGCAGAGATTCTCTTTTGTTTTTAAAATCTATTTATAAATCTAAAATTCATTCATTCATTCACTGGCAACGCACAGTCTAAATCGCTGGATCTAGAAGCATTATATTTTGCACAAGAGCTTCTTATACAACGACAGTGAGCACTAAGAAGGATTTTTGAAAATTCACCACTCACCACTTAAAGGGGTGAAAGTTTGTATAGAATTTTGTCGTTTCTGCCGATAGGAAATTCCTTCGGGCTCACGGCTTGTAAGTTATAACACTCTGGGGATGACAATAGGGATGATGACTGGGTAAAAAAAAAAACCATTTAGTCTATCAGTCAGATAATAAAAAAAATACTCACGTATTTTTTGCTTTATCATATTAATAAAAAATTACTCAGATAAAACGCATTAAAGTTGGGGAGTGGGGTGTTCGCTATGCCACAACAAAGTATAAAATCTACCAAAGCGTGACGTCATGCTACATTTTAACTCAATGTATCGCTATAATCTTTTGATTACGTAAAAAAAGGAAAAAATACGTGTCCAATATTTTTAATAAGGAAGACTAAAAAAAAAACAAAAAACGTCCTCCCTGTTCCTTCTTCCTAGTACAGACGGCTACACATCAAGCTATAAATTTCCAGTTTAAGCTGACCTCGCATTGTACGGAAATCCTATAAAATGCGAGATCAGCTTATACTGGAAATGTATAGCTTAATGTGTAGCCGTGTGTACGTATTACTAATTCTCTCTTATCGATGTGAATTAAACGAGAAATAAGTACTGCCCAGAGTTTGCCTTTTCTTCTTCTTTCAAGTATCGCTTCTCGTGGAGGATTTTTAAATGCGCCCCAAATATGGTGTTATTTGCATCATCACTTAATGAGAATGACCATGTATTGCAGCGATAGGTTCATTGGACATGACTTACTCGATAATTACGTGATGTTATGATTTAACTTCTTTTTGATGTGAAAACTTCTTTAGGCGCGGTGGGAATTTTTTGAGATCAATGGTTTAGTCCCAAACCATTGATTTCGTGACACCATGACGACACCTCATTTGTGTAAACGCGATTGTGCGGTTTTATTTATATTACGTTACGGATCAATGTTCTATGCAAGTATTTTTACTTTAAAGGTTTTGTAAATGAGATTGTGCTCTTTATTTATATTTGGTTACGGATCAATGTTCTATGCAAGTATTTTTACTTTAAAGGTTTCGGAAGTATTATTTTTTGTAAACGCGATTGTGCTCTTTATTTAGATTAGGTTACGGATTAATGTTCTATACAAGTATTTTTCTTACACCAAGGCGATCTTGTTCAAGTTTTCACTTCTGTCGGCACTCCCGGAGTGCCACCACTTTTTTTTTCGTGTAGTTGGTACTTTTGTTGATTATTATATTGTTTGAGCCCAGTAGGTGCAGGTGGCCACGTTGATTGCGGCATCAGTGGCATTCTTTAGGTCTTCAAAGGTGCAGATGAACGGGCACTTAGGACACTGCAGCAAGTGAGACATGGTATGATGGGAAATTGGGAAGTCTCGCACTCGCACTTGGTGATGTTCTTGATAACTTTAATATTAAATACCTCACCATTTCCTTAAGTAAAAGCAAAAATCTATCTTTTACGTACCTACGTGTGAGTTTTATCGTTCCTGTGACATTCAAGTTTTATGACTGCGAATAAAATTACGTTGGTTATGTGTTTTAAATGAGTTTGCAGCAAACATTATGTCCCATTAAATTGGATTATGTTTGTACGTAGGTGCGCATTCTTAAGTGTTGTCAGACTAATCGCCGTTTAGTGCAGTTTTGTTCTAGATCTTAAAGATGTTATTTAATTTTAGAGTAACTTAGTTTAAAATATAATCACAGAGTGACGCTTGTATTCCGCGAAAACACCGGTTATTTAAAAATCACATTTTTAGTACCATTTTTAATACACCAAATTAATTAAAAATTAGCAAATTTTTAACAGAGGTCATAAGTTATGACTTGTAGACACCCGTTAAACGACGACATGTAATAATACCGTAAAATGTCCCATTGAAAAAAAAAAACGTTTTTTTTCCGATTTTCCTGATAATTACCACATAAATAGACTCTCAGTACGATACTTAACAACACCCTCACGGATCGGACAAGTTTTTTTTTACATGTTGTAGATATGGATTCAGCTCGTATTAGAAGATTCTTGTTTACCAGCTGTCGTATAAATAAAAATGCAACTGGGACTGAATCCAAGTTGGATGAGTTATGTAGATACAATATATATAACGTTACGACCGGCTCGACACGAGATACGTTCTCTAAAGGAAAACCTATCATAATTTTAAATACTTTGTTACATTCTAGCTTCTGAAAACCTGAAAAATTTATATATTTTTTAAAGTATTCGTAAGGTTTTGCATTTTAAAATACATAAACTGGAATTTTATAAAACAAATTAGGTACCTAGCTATTACTTGCAATTATTCGACATACCTAATTTATTATAAGGTAATCTAGTACTACTACCTGTCAACAAAATCATGGTACACACGGCTACATATCAAGCTATACATTTCCAGTATAAGCTGACCTCTCATTGTACGGAAATCCTAAACAATGCGAGATCTTAACCTGGAAATGTATAGCTTGATATGTAGCCGTGTGTACATATACTAAGTAGATATCTCGTTGAAAATCTCCACGTGGAAACACGGTAGAGTGGCCCAATTAATTACCGCTGGACGGTGCACCTCTAATTAATTCTATTAGATAAAATGGAGGCTTTCGAAATTCGCCACGCCGAGTGAAAACCTTCAGCTTGTGTGCTTACAAAATATTTGCTTATGAAACACAATTACGTACATGGATATGGGTTATCGGAAGGATCTTGACTAAACACCATCCGATAAGATGAACAGGAAAAACGTAATAACCGACCCTGATACAAAAATAATAACAATCTATAGATCTAAGCGAAGGTTGCTTCAGTTTAATAGCTAAAAACAAAACACGGTGTCATAAATATACTTCTAATTATTATAAACCTTGTAAGACCAGGAAGGTCACAATTCTGGTACCCAGACATCAGTCAGAACCCACGCACTCTTTGACATGACAGAACCAATCATAATCATGAAATATTTACACAAAAATTCTTTTGTTATTAGCATGAAATCTTAGGAAATAATGTGGTATTCTTACGGCTGCTTCGAAGGGTAAAAAAACATAGGAGATGCCTATAAAACAATCACAAGGCGAATTAAAATTAATGACAACGCGACCTTGGCCCATATTGCGGTTTCTCTTCACCCAATGGATTTATGAAGAACATTTTTAATTAACGCTTTGTGTGAATTTGGAACTGATAACTGTTAGCATTCGCGTAAATCACAGTCTTAGAGATAAATCTCTTTTTATTTTTGCAATTTCACCGGTGAACGAGGATGTTGAGTAAATAATTCTGAGATGTTCCTACACGAAAATTGAATCTAAGAAAATTTGGTGAAGAAAGCTACAAGGCTGAATTCACCATATATTATAAAATCTAATACGGACTAACTCTAATATCTAGTTACAATTGATCGACTGTATAGAAAAAAAAACATTCAATAGACAATCCCGAAGGACACGTCTGCAAAATCGATTAAACCTTGACACGTCTCAAAGACTCCTGATGATGGATTCAATGCGTGGGCCTAATCCTGCCTAGATCTGCGTAGGATAATACCAGCATTAATCTTTTGAAAGACGTTCAATCTGTTCAATGTAAAAGACTAGGTTATTTGCTGCCTCCGTGGCTTTCTGAAGAGGTCAGGATGTATGTAGGTCAGTATTTTCCTTAAGGGGTGTCAAGGACTTTTCTGCGCTCAGATGTTATAAATAGAACACTTTAACAAATTATCTGTTCTTTCAAATTGTTCTACTGTTTCTTATTATGCAGGACTGATTGGGAAAAGGTGTGGGTTGATATGATTGTTATTGCAGTCCGGAAGTTGCTAGAAAAGGCCACAGGTGCCTTCTAATAGGACGCTGCATTGAAACATAGATGTAATTACAACTGTTGGCAAACATTGTAGGATGGTGTTGCGGATCCTTAGGAAGATAACTAATAGGGTTTAGGTTCCTTCCTAATTCCCCAAGAAATGAGAGAATTTAATCCTATGATAGATTAAATTCTCCAATACAATTTTTCTTTTCTCTAGAAACATCTTTTTGTCAAAAAAAAGTCTCAAGTCAGGCAATTTATTACCAAATGGTACGAATAGTAGGAATTAGGGTTAGCAACAAAAAAAAAATGGTTTTGTTAAGTATCTGTGCGAATGGAAAACAAAGGAGTTCTCCGAGTCTGAAACCTGAATAGCCTTTTTAATGTCCACGAACCGAAAGCAGGTCACTTATATAGTTCAAGAAGGTATTAGCCGTGGGAGTTGAGTTACTGTGGCCATAGAGAGCTCAAATAAGAGAGACTAATGTTTCGAGAGAATGACGTCAAATGCCAGTCACTTTGAGGTTAAGGTGCTATCGTTGTGTTACTGAAAAATCAGTGTTTTACTTAAGGTGGAAGCTTTGAAGGTTGTAATGTATTTTGTTAAGGTCGGCCTTGATTGTGAGTGCTGAAAAGTGGTTGAAATTTCAGATAGGATAGAATTATTTATTAGTCAAGAAACTTTATTTGAATGGGTGAGAAATATGTATTGTTAGGTAGTAATAAGTTACACTTCACCAGTAACTTCATTCGTCAACGATGTGTACAACACGTAAAAAAAACCGTGTCCAATCCGTGAGGATGTTGTTAAGTATCCTACTGAGTCTATTTATGCGGAAATTTTCAGGAAAATTCGTAGTACTCGCAACCGGCACGCGTGTTTGACCAGATGTATGAACGTAAACGAGGCAAAAGGAGTATGTAAGGAACGTAACAGGTGGCGTTCTGTAGTTTCTGCCTACCCCCATGGGAAGAAGGGTGAGTTTATGAGTTTACAGTAAAAAAAAAAAATCGCCACATTTTTTTTCAATGGGGAATTCGTCCTTTAGCGGATGTCTAAATAAGCCTAACTTACTACCCCTGTTGAAAATATGCAAATTTTTAATGGATTTGAGGTACCTAATTTTGGTACAAAAAATGTGAATTTTAAATAGCAATAACTTATTTACTTTCAATAATAATAAGATTTTTAAGCTATTGCATAGCTTTTATCGCGGCCTTTGAGCGCGGCGACCAAATCAAGAAATTCCGTAACGAAAATAAAACCTAACACCCCCCACTCCGCCTACCATATAATGACGGATGATGACATAAAACAAAAATTACGTTCCCATCCCAAGTGTAGCGTTGACAAATAGGAAGTATGGAGGTTACAAATGCTATGCAATAGCTTTACCGCGGCAGTCCCCGATTGCCACACGTTTTTTTATTACTTTTTGGTAATGTTATTAATATTGCAGTACCTACCCTTTCGGATCAGATAGGTTTTTTTTTACATATTGTATTATTTTCGACGCTCCTGTGTGATTTCTCATTCTATATAAGGAAAATGTTTTTCCTTTTCCAGATCAAAAGAAACTACAAGTTTTCCTGAACTGTAAGGAAAGCGAGTCTTTAATAAAATACATTTAGTTTTCTCATGAGTTTCGTGTGAAAGTAGGAAGTGATTGAGCACTTATAAATCTTCGCACGCCGCCAATATGTGGGTGTTATAATAGTTTTCTACACGTGGTACTTGTGTGGCACATTTGTGGCGCGTTGTAAAAGTATGTGCAGGGTTTTATGTAGCCTAAGATGTTTATTGAAAGTGCGACAATGGGTTAAGATTCGATAATACATTTTTCTGCAGTTTATTTTGAATTTTGAAGTCCTATGTTACGGCCAAGATGTTAAGGTTTTTTGTCAAATTTTTTTTTTGTTGTCAACCACGAAAAAAAAATGGGCGTTATGAAAATTTAATCCTGACCATAAAGGGCCATAAGGAAATAAAATCTCTTTAATAAGTACCACCAAGAATGTCTAATTAAAATATCCTCAATTCTTAATTTGCCTAGTTAAAATTGCGTAAATTCATAGCAGTTTTGCGCCGCAGGATTATTATGCATAGTAAATTATAATTTTTTACGGAAACAAAGACCGTAAATCCGATTTGCAGTTATGTATAACTTCGCCTTGATCCGGTTAACGCTTCGTAAACAGTAGTACGTAGAACTCGCTATTATACTAAAATATAATAAGATTTATGTGTTATAACTAATGTATGAAATGTTTGCCAGGAGTATCCTTGCGTCTTTTATAATGGCGGATTGCAAAATCGATGTTTGTATTCATTGCGCACGTATTAGGTTTCAAAATTGTAGGTACGATGTTACATAGTGCTTCAAGAAAGGTAGAAAGGTCATATCATTATCCTTCAAGCATAATATAATGTGCGATATTATCCTTGTCCTTTGTTATAACATTTATTTAGAGGAGACATGTCTCGTGCAAGTAAGTACCGGTGCCGGTTACCCGACGGGTAAGAATGAAAGCTTTCGCTCATCTTGGCATAATTTGTCCGATTTATCTACACAATCGTCCCCGGGTACCCGGCGCCAACTACCCGGAAACTGAAACGTGTGAACAGGTTCTTATTTCACTTCAAAAATACGTCACACTACAAAAGCCACTACACTTAAAAATAGGGGTTTATTCTAATACAGAGAAATAATAGTAACATTTCGACCTCGGACTAGTTTGACATTTCTAAAATAGCTGCGAAGTGCGGTGTCCTCTGCATAGCCTCGGCTGCATTTCTTTGTTCACCACAATTTATTGTAGGCTGTGCTCGTAATTCTAAAAGTGCGTTACTGTGACCACACGGCGGCGGACGGGACGGTAAATCAGGCGACCGACACTGTGTAGGATCACTATGGGTTCTTTACTTACTTAATGTATTTGTTTTTTTAACTACAGCGGGGAAGCTCTTGGCCTGCATCTCACTTGATGGTAAGTGATGATCAGGCTAAAGGTGGAAGCGAGTTTCACCCGGAATCTTCAACCACAGAGGAACTGGCTATCTTACCTCTAACTGCCGAAACACAACCATGCTGTTAACATTTGATTTGGTATTTTGTTTTCGTGTAAGCTTGGCTGAAATTTTCACCTATCTCCGGGAAGTGGTGAAACTTTTCACAAGTTTTCTGCGGAAGCTGGTTAGATACAAAAGCCGCAGTAGAACATTTCTAATGAATTTTATAAAAACAGAGAGGGTTGTTGTTATATTTTTGGAACAAAATCTAATGATATTTAATGCAAACAGGTAACTACACTCCCGCCGATGAGAAAATGCGTTCCTGACACTGACAGCTGTCAGCCGAGTACAAAAGAATAAGTTTTATACGAATTTAAACTTTATTAGTTCCTAATCTTGTCCAACTGACAGGTGTCACAAACGCATTCTCTCGGTGGCCGGAATATAGGTAAAGATTTTCATCTTATTGAACAAACTATGGTTCATTATTACATTACATACGTTTTCTGTTACTATGTGAACATTATTCGTTTAAATAGCTTAATAGAGGTATAGATAGGCATACTAGGTATATGCAGATTTTACTAGTAGACATTTAACTCGGAAAATGCGCCGTTAGTAGTTTTCAAATACGCAAAAATTAATCGAAAACGTATTGATTTATAAATCAGAAAATTATGAAAGAATACATGGTAACCCTACTTCAGAGTTCGTATAAATAACTTAAAGAGCATAAATATCAAAAGCACGAGTTGCTTTGTTTTATTTTAAGAAGTTGATTAATTATAAAACAGATATATCAAGCAACTAATAGATTTAAGTCCGTTTAGATGGAAAGATATTTGTCTTCTTGAAAAAGTTAATGGCGGAGGTAGAGCGACTCAATTATACTCGAAGCGGACGATAAAGAATAGTGTTATAATAGTTTGGCAGCTGAAAATTATTTAAGTGTTTTTATTACTTCCTCAGATTATGTTTTTTCTTGATTTATGAAGGGCAGAGACAAAAAACATTCCAAAAGTTGAGTCGGTATTAAAATGAAAAATGTGAAAAACAAAGCTCTTAAACTCGACCAAAATGTGGGCAATAAATATTATAAACACCATATTTGATTTTATGATCGTAAGTTTATAAATCTACCTCACCGATAAAGGAAAAAAACTGCATAAAAATGTTAACATTAACATTCCCGGAAAACTTCAAACAGATAGATACTTTCGTATGAAAAATATTATTGAATTACACTTGGGTTTTTTGTGGTAACCCAATAATTTGGTAGAAGCGTGATTAGGAAACCGTTATCGTCATCATCTGTTTACAAAGTTTTTAGTAGGAACTTGGGAAAACTGGCTCAATAACATTTAGAGATAACAAATTGAATTCATTTCATGAGATGCGACGCTAATGGTCAATTTAAAACCGCTTAATACGACATTTATTAACAATCCACTGATATTTATTCAAAACAGCATCTTTTTGTACTAAAAACTAAATAATTAAGGGATTTGAGAAATGATGACGGTGATAAATTCGTGTAACAGAGTGATTTAAAATGTCACTTACGTACGATAAACTTTAGGAAGAACGTTGGATTAGCTAATGTTACAGCACGGCTGATGTAAGTTATTTCATAATATTACTATACCAATACATAAATCAAGTTATCTACCATAGGTACTAAATAATTTTTCAATCAAAAATTCTATAAAATTTGAGAGCAAAATTGAATGAGTTTTACATTCAAAGCTCGCTACGAGTTACGAACATTATGCAAAGCTTTTACTGAAAAATATTTTTCATTGCCCTACATTTCCTACGCTAACTCGTGTACATTAAAAACGCATAAGAGCCTCCAGTTTAAATATAAACTCCGCTTAGTCCGCTTAATTTCAAACGGTTCCGTTTTTCGCAGCTAAAAATAATAATATCCGTAAACTTTTATTAGTGGTAGGTAGCCGGTAATTACTGCAAGGTCGCGATAAGCTGTAAATCACAGGCTGACGTCGACTAGGATATAAATAGACTACTATTTGTGGGGTAAAGTGACGAAAGAGGACAGGTAACGGTATTAGTTGACGTGAAATGTGGCCGGGAGTGACTGTTATATCAGACGCGGCGGGGGATCTCCTAATTACGTCAACTTTTGCGTCAATATCGTATTTTACGACTTATGCAAGCTATAATGCTGTCTGTTCGTAAGATTATTTGGGTATCGTCATTTAATAAGATTCGTAGGTTACTTCTGGGACGAAAAATGATGTCCCAGTATGGCGCTGTCATATTGTTATGAATAATAAAAGTTGCATACATACTTCAGAACTTCTTTAAAGTGTTGATAAGCAGTTTTAGTAACATACCTGTAACAAAATAAAGACACATTAGTTTGTTTATACACAAGCTAACTGAAATAATTTTAAACAATTTTATTCAATCAGGTTTTGAATATTGCAATAATTAATAACCTAGTGGGCTTAAGATAACTAAAGTTTGATACCTTTGTTGATATTAATTAATCAGCCAAATTGGTAGAGAACTGACCAATTATACGATAAAATTTAATGCAAAACAGTTATCAATTTCAGATTATTCAATTAATGATTGCAGGTGAAGTATTGATTTAATTTTAGATAAATGAAATGCGTTTAAAATTAATCGTATCTTAGCCAAAAGGACCGAAATGGTCCTTAGAAACTTATTCGACGAAATATACCTACAGTTACTTTGAAATGACACTCCGAATTCAATTAGGATTTGACATTTCACGTCGTTTCGACGACGTTCAGGGAATAACCTTCTGAACTCAGGATAGTCGAAATGCTATTTTGGTTTCATATTGTAGTTTCAGTTATGAATATAATGTCACGTTTTCCATTTAAGGTGTAATTTTAGAGGTGTGGGTTGCATGATAAAAGATTGGTTTTGGTAAGGACTTGACGTAGTATACAGAAGATCAAGGTCTAATGTTTAAATCGTTATCTACAAATTGGAAAGGGAAACTGTATTTGTATTGTATCACGTAAGTGTGCCTTGTTTAAAGAAGATTATTTAGGTAGAAGGTTTTTAAAAGGAAATAAGGAGAGCTCATGTTGATCCAATCCATTCTCCTATAACAGATTTTTGAAGTACCAGCGGATCATAATATGTCGGTAAGTATACCATCAATAAACTAAAATATGGCGTCGAAAAATTCCAACCCAAGAGACTGGCCACATTGCCACGTTGTATGGCAATGCCCTCTGGCCAAGGTATAAAAGCCAGCCCTTTTTTGACGCTATTTTTTAGTTTTGGTTAGGATATTATATTTTTAGTTTTGTTAAATGGAAAATATAATAATAAAAATATTGTTAAGAGTATACCATTTTAGGTCTAACGTCATCAAATGTCAGTTGCAAAAGCTAATTCCTTTTTCAGATTAGCGATGGTTACAACAGTCGGAAAATCATCTTCTAAATTCTGCGGGGGTGTGCAGCACATTTCCGTCACAAATCCCTAGAAATGATTACTTATAGTTGCCAATTAGGGCGATAAAGCATCAGATTTGAGCTGACCGATTCCTATTGCATTATGCCAGCCACATATTTTCTACGAAAATTATAATTAGATACTCATTTAAGACATTTCAAGAGCTTTTTGGGTTGAAAGAAATTTGCAGCTGCATTGGAATGGCGGATGTCAGTCTAAGTTCTGATCGTAGGAGCCAATTAGGTAAACGGGTTCCGAAGTGTAGGCGACGGTCATTAGCGGAATGTTACTATTTTGAGTAATGACTATTTTGTTCCAATACCAATGACATATTTTGTTCTATGATATCTAGCTTGTCGAGTCGAGAATGAGAAAAATGCTAGAACGATTATGATAGAAGTCAATAAATTCCAAAAGTTGTCTTTCTTGTAGCTTTAAAACAAGCAGCTAGTTTTTTTCTCCTGATTTAGAAGCAGTGGGAAATATTTAGACTGATTATGTTGTATTGTAGGTATTGTTAGCTTTTTTAAGAGCAAAATTACGGTTCGATGTAGTTTTGTTCATTTCATGACTAAAAATTCTAAAAGAAACATAGCCAATTTTGAATGAAGACGTCACACGCCAGGGCCATCGCCCGACACGTCTACGTTGAAGCCGCCAGGGTTCAAGCGACAGGCGACCGTCTCGCCCCACTTCACGTCCACATTTCTCGGTAGCTAACGAGTCTCTGATCTGATCTAACAACTCGTAACACATGTAACACAAGCCCACTGGAGCGTTGCGCCCGCGCAATTATTTCTCTTAAAGAAATAGGTTAGGCGGTAAACAATAAAGTGTTTATCTACAAGATGGCACCGGAACATTTATTAATGATGATACTGTTTTCTTAAGTAGAATATTTCGTATTAATTTTGGGTTATTTTAAAGAGCATCTTAATAGTTTGAATCGTCAGTCTGATTTTAAGCTACAGCTTCATGTATCTAAGAAAATACAGCTGTAAGACGCCATTGTTTATTTCCAGAAAATACAGGAATTGCAAGCTAAAAGTCACGACTAATTAATTGTGAGATACAGTAACGAGTTCCAAGATTTCTTAAAAGCTCTTGTGGAGTCTACTCTAGAGTTTTCTTTCATCTTTGAGAAAATATGATTATGTTTGTGATATAATGGAAGAATAACGTAATAGTCACTGATTTAATAATGGCGTATTTACAATTGGGTCGATATTCCGGTCACACGAGTTTTTGTTTACGTTTTTATTGGAATTGTTATCAATATTATTGAAGCCTTGGTTGTGGAGTTGTGTTTTTTTTTGTCGGTGGAAAATAAGAAACTACCTAGGTATATACATCCCGATTCAAACTTAATGGCGTCTTGGAATATGAGGCGAGTCGCTGCGCAGTAATGAATTCATGGGTCAGCGGGGGTGAGGGGTGAGGTACTGCGCAGTGAGTAGCGCACTTCAGAGCCGCCATTAAGTTTGAATCGAACTGTACATAATTTAATTACATAAACTCACGCCTTCAACCATGTGGATAGGAAGAAACTATCGAACGTCACCTGCTACGAGACATATTTTGAAAAAAAGCTTTGTTTATCAAACATTCAATGAAAAATCCCTTATATAAACCTCTCTAAGTTATGCGTTTATTGTAACCAATCTGCCTAGCCTTTTCCAACTTGTTGGGGTCTGTTCCCAGTCTAACCAAATGCAGCTGAATGCTAGTATTTTACATGGAGCGACAGCCTATTTGACCTCCACAACCCAGTAACTGGGTAATATGCTTCTGACGACCCGTAACGACTGTCAAAGATCCACGAATGATAGCCGGGACCAACGGCTTCCCGTGCTTTCTGAGGCACGGAGGAGTCTCGGTATGTAAAGATGATCATCCATCCACGGACCAACCCCGGTAAGCGTAGCTTAACTAACGCTTCTCCTATGCGTTTATTGTAACCGAGAATTATTATTAATCAACTATTATCGACAAGTACCGGTTGTATTTGTCGAGAACTATCTAACGAACAGTTCTCTTTTAGCATACCTCAACATCTAAATTATTTCAAGCATAAACAGAGTATAAATCGTGATATAAACAACTTCCGAAAACTGAACGTCAGTGTTTGTATAACTATTAGTTGTAACGCAACTGTCGAAGATCTGTGGCTCCAATAGATATGCAGGAAGTGCATGCTAAATGCGGGTGTGGCTAAACGTATCTACGCACGGCTAAAGAGGTTGGTATGTAGGCAAAAAATAAACAGTCTTACACAGCGTGCGCTGATGAGCTGCACTGGTCGATCTAAGGTCAAGCTACTCATGCCACAGCTGGTTCGTGGATGGGTGACCATCTCTTATATATCGAGACCTGTCAAAGTACGCCTCGAAAAGCACGGTTCCGGCTGTCATTCGTAGACAATGACAATTCTCTTTGTTCGTAGATCACAGACAGTCGTTACGGGTAGTCAGAAGCCTAAAAAGTCTGACAACCAGTCTTACCAAGGGGTATCGTGTTACCCAGTAACTGGTTTGTGGAGGTCAGATGGCAGTTATGTAAAATACTGGTATTCAGCTGCATTCGGTTAGACTGGAAGCCGACCCCAATGTAGTTCGGAAAAGGCTAGGAGAATTGACGTAGTGGCTGACTCACATGAGTTAGTAACCAGTTCCAGTATAATGCCTGGATATTTACCAAACTCACTGCCTCGTTGGTCTAGTGGTCGCAAGCGCTACTGCTTAACATGAGGTCCTGAGTTCGAATCCCGGGTCGAGCAAAGTGTTATTGGGTTTCCCATTAGGAATTTCTCAGTAGCAGCCCGGAGTCTGGTTTTGTGCCCGGTTGATGGCAATAGGCTCGCCCCCTATTACATTGGACTTAAACATAACTGACTAAATGTCGGTGTACTTGCTATGGGTACACCTCTGCCTAACTCTTCGGGGAAACAAGGCGTGATGTTATGTTATTTATCTAACTTTTCGCCTGTACCGAAAAACTTGTGAATGACATGTAGTGTATCATGTACACACAACACCTATCTAAATAAAAATGTACCGACTAATTGTGACGTTTCTAAGAACATTGTGTCGTAAAAGTAACTATGAATATCAAAGCACTAATTCAAGCTATGTTTGGCAGAACAGTAGTGAGTTAAGTGTTTGACAAGTCGCCTGTATAGTACCCTAACTATTATTCATCATGATAATAATAATTATCAGCCCGTAGATGTCTACTGCTGAAGGTTGACCACCCAAGGACTGTAGAAATAAACAGTTACCTATGTATTGTTAGTTTCAGAACTGTCCGGGAGACCCGTACGTGTCGCCTGTACGGGCTCCCGGAACGGAGAAACACGGGAGGCGCTAGAACATTCTTTCACAGCGACGCGGATTGGTCCGTACGCGACCCGCTCCGGGTAGAGCCCGTACAACGCTAGCAACCGTAAGAGCACTGCGGGCGCTACCCGTACGGGTCTCCCGTGTGCGGGCGGCCCGTGCGGGTCTCCCGGACAGCTAGGAAACCAGCCGAAAACAAAGTCTCAGATTTAGGTGTATAATTCATTAAGGGTTTGTGTAAATTGGCTGCAATATGACGATGACTGTTGAAGATGTCGGAAACCTGGATTAACACTTAGGGTACTTTTAATCCCGGTACTAGGTACGTAGTACCCGAGGGATATTTTCCAACATTCACGCGGGCGAAGTCGCGGGTAAAAGCTAGTTATCACTAAGTTAGACAGATAAAGATGTGATCACATTTATTTGCTAAGCAGACAAGAGGCTGACTATAGTTATCCAACTTTTAGAAAATTTGATAATAGCGGAATAAAGTTTGACAATAGCGACACGCGCATTTCATTAAAAAATAATGTAATTGATTAACACGTTCAATGCCGGGAGGCCGTCCTGGACAGTTCACTTAAGTCGGAAACAGTTGCGGAGGGCTCATTTGAAATGTAGGTTTTTCTTAGCGAATTCGGCATTATAAACTGTGATAACAAAATTAGTTGTATATTTTAACAAGATTTCAAACCTAATGCCGATGACACTCTCCGAGGGTTAACTTTAGCGCAAACGTAATGCCGGTGACCCTCCTGGAGTCAACTTGCAATATGTATGGCGGCATGGCGTATGAGCTCTACGAAAAATGCGTGGAGTCGAAACTGTTAAAAAACAAACTATTTGAAACGTCCAAGTCATTTGACGCTTAATTAACAATTAACAGCGAACTCAAACTAACAGAGCTTTTGTATCTCAAGGGATTTGAAGTTCGAACTTATCGAAGGTAAGGTTAGCTCTATATATCGTCGGCGTAGGTGGAGAACTAAATAACTGCGATTTTGGTCGAATTGACTTTTCACCATTTTCGTAACACCCAAATCATGCCGCATAAATAAATCGCAATTTTCTCCAAACAAGAATTTTTTTGTTATTTAGTTTAATATGTATATCGTTGGCGTAGGTGCCAACGATATACATATTCAAATCGTAGTCAGCTTGAAAACGTACTGATACCTACACTGCCATCGTATAACACTGTCTCGAAAAGCTCTTGTGTGAACTACATACGCTCTAATGGCAACAAAGTAAGACGTGTGGATAGCATTTTATGCGCACTGCCGTGTTCCGATTCTTTCCTCACATTGTCGGTAGTCTGTGACTAAGACAAAAGACAGATGCACGTCGCTACATGGACGGCGGCGGCGTCATAAACCCAAAAAGGGCAGCTTTATTATGTTCACTGTAGAGGTATAACAGTAGTTCAGTAGTGCTATTCTGTAAAAATCTCACCGTGATAACTTAGGTGAAGTGAGCTGCCAATAGTGTCAATCCTTAGCAACTGACAGCTCACTCCACGCTCACTTCACCTAAGATACACGGTGAAATGGTTACAGAATAGCAATACAGGTGATGGTTTTGAAAACAGACAGAAATGTGGAAAACCAGTCAGATTTTAGAACAAAAGAAAAGCGATTCTTATGGCGTCTAACTCAGTACCCTAATTGCGTAATACACGATTAATCACAATCTGTTTCGATCAATCAACAGATTGCTAATCCACTGCTTCATAAGATTGAAAAAAAAATCTGCTCAACAACGTAAATAAAGCAATGAATGTTGTTGAACTGTCAAAATGAAACAAATTAATTATAATCGTTTACGAAAATAAGTTACGCAATTAGAGTACTGATTAATATGAAAGGAAACGAAATAAATTGTACATCTATAATGCCGGATACAGATAAATAAAATGTACCTAACACAAATGAGCCGTCCTAATCAATATAATGCAACATGTAATGTAAACACATCAACTTGGCTCATTTCGTGTTACGTTTTACGAATCTGGACACCGCATAACAAGACACAACAAGATTTACTCCATATTACAGAAAGAGCATGTTTTCTCAATCACAAATGTAGGCCTGTGTCCAAAATTTTTTTTTGTCCGTCTTTTAGATTATAAAAAAATATTAAACACGTATTTTTTCTTTTTTGACGTAATCAAAAGATTACGGCGATACATTGAGTTAAAATGTGGCATGACGTCACGCCTTGCTAGATTTAGTACTGTGTTGTGACGTAGCGAGCTCCCTCCCCAACTTTAATGCGTGTTTTTTAAGTTATTTTTGATTAAAATGACAAAGCAAAAAATACGTGTCTAATATTTTTTTATTATCTGAAAGACGGACTAAATAGTTTTTTTTTTAATCTAGGCAACTACCAATTTTTATGTAAACTTTGCATTTCTAACTGCAAATGCTGTACTCCCACACTTAGATTTGCATATTTACGCATATGTAAAAGACCAAGATTACAAGAAACCTGCATTCTACTTTTCATTGAGTGACTGTACTGAAGCTTCTGTTATTTATGTCCTTAGCATGCGCAAGAGACATTCAGTTTGTGAGCGAAGTCATAAAGGCCGATTCGGCAAAAGCTCTTTGCCTGAAGTGAATAAACCAGAGGACAGAGGACACAAATAGTCTTCCTGGCCTGTTCGTTAAAAGGACTTGACACTATATTTTATTAATCTCTTATTTCGGTGAATCAAAGGGAGTCTTGTTTCCGTTAGATAAAAGGATAGTAAGGGCCAATTTCACTAAACACTGCTACTTAAATGTCAAAGCATTTTTACAGTCTCTTTTGCATATGTATCCTATACTATTAAACGAACAATATTTGTTTATATATTTGTATTTTACGTTCTCAAAATCGGCTACGATTTCGATGAAAGTTGCAATATAGGGGTTTACGGGGCGAAAAGTCGACCTAGCAAGGTCTTATATCTGGGAAAATTTGTTTTCTCCGTATTTTCACCCGAGTAGAGCTCGGTCGCCCAAAGTTTAGAACAAGATAATGAATAATGACATGGCAGCATGGAATTAGTAAGTACCTACCTACTATCATGGCGGCATGGAATTAGTATGTACTACACATGGTATTAGTATGAACTATCCTATACTATTAAATGAGCATTCTCTATTTTCTCCAGAGCAGAGCTCGGTCGCCCAGGTACTAGGTACCTACGTGGGTCAAAATACTTGAAAAGGACAAAATATTAAACGGAGAAAAGGGAAACTGACCAATAAATTGTTCTCAATTTGAGTAGTTATACTTAGTCTAGGTTTGATATCTAGTTCTGTATTGGATTCTCGTATTACAATTAATTTGTCCCTGAAAGTCAGACGTCTAGCTAGTTTCAAAATTAGTCCCCCACTTGGAGGACTTGAGACCTATTGAGGACTAAAATTAGACTGACAAGTTTGATTAATATTGAGGCTATGATTGATCTTAAATTAAACTTGAAAATAGGGCCAAGGTAAAGGAAATTTGAACAATGATATACCTACTTCAAAGAAAAGCAAATCACAAAATCAAAATCTCCGAATATAATGAATTACACTGTTTTCACTTTTTGAAAACAATGATATTTACACTCTATTGAGTTTTCATTCATGAATCTTTCAAACACATAAAACAAATATTTTCAAATAAACATACTAAATTATAAACCATTGTGATGTATTTTTATTGTTTTAAAAAGGTTAATACACTTTCGCGAATAATGATAATAACTTGTATTTGAAAGTCTGAACCATGTTGTGACGTCATTTGACACGGAACATTTATTTCTGGTGCAAAATATGTGTTCGAGATGGCAGTTTACAATGAGTTGCGTATTGCGGAAGAAAAGCAAAAAAAAATAATGTCAGTAACATGTTTTTTTTTTTTCTCTTTTCCTGGTGTACGGTATACAATATTGTTTTGAATAACTTCGGGAAATCTTCAGTTATAATATAATAGACAATTTTCTTTAAAGAACTTAAGTTATACTAAGGTTCAATCCATGGGATACCTTTTATTATGATATCAGTAAACAGAATCTCTCTGAAGTTTCTCAGAAGAAAACTTTTTTTTTTCTGGATAAAGCAGGAGGATACGCCCGGGTGTCACCATTGTGTGGATCGCCCGTGGAGGTCTGCCCGGCTTGGGCGGAGCATCGCCGTGTCCTCGTGGAGGGGATCGGTGACGGTGATCTCTCGCGTCCGGCCCTAGTTCAGGCCATGGTACGGAGCGAGAGGGCATGGGAGGCCGTCACCACTCAGAAGCAACCCGGAGTTTGGATTTGTGCCCGGTTGATGGCAATAGGCTCGCCCCCTGTTACATAGGACTTAAACATAACTAGCGAAATGTGGGTACAACTCTGTCTCAGCCTTCGGGGAACACAGGCTTGATGTTATGTTGTTTGTCGTTCTATTTTTTCTGACATCATCGTCCTGTCACTTAAAGAGGTTACGCTTACCAAATATTCAATTTCTTAATTTTTTTTCGTCACATTATTTCACTGGAAGAATACCCCTCATTTTGCGATGCTTACTTATCTTGGATGGCAGGTGTCCATTATCCATTTGTGAAAATGATATGTTAGCGTTTTGTTTTTATAAAATAAAAATGTTTAACTTGGCTCCTGTCGGCCATATTGGCCCCAGATTAGCAATGTCTTAATCCATGTTTTTCGTTTCCGAAATTCGATATTTTACACACATTTAGTATGTGGTTTTTGGCTTTCGTTTCTTGATATAGTCGATCGGAGGCATAGTTTTCATTGATAGAAAATACGAACAGGAAGCAAACTTAATATTTGTGAAAATACTTTTAGGTTGCAACATATATTTTTTTGCCTAGTGTACAGTAGGCACGGCACGTCAGTGGTAACTTTCTTAGTCTTTTTTCAATAGATTTTGTTCGTATAAATTCTACCGTAACAATTAAAAAAAAAACGAATGTCATCTCCGTATTTCAACGAAAAATCTGGTACTTAAATCAAGAGGCGCAAAAGTATATTTTTAGTTGACCTTTTTTGCCGAACACACTTTACAGCATATTATTCTCGGATTGAATGGCAAATAATTGACGATATAGGGCGAAAGGGTGACCCTTTAACTTGAGCCTGTGAAGATAAACGTCGATGAATAAAGAGCAGATTGCGTGGGCATTATCCTTGCTAATATCGTATTAATGAAACCGAGTTACTTACGTAATAAAGCTAGGTAATACGTCTGTCTGTCTATTTTTTGGTCTTTGCCCTTGTCCTAATATAATTTAGGACGTGATTACGCGAATATCACGCGATTTTGTCGCGCGAATGTCGTTAATGAATTATGACTCTTATTCGACACTGTACATTTTAACACGAGTTCGTTTGAACTACCTAAGTTCGTCGCTCTATTAAGGTAATGTGTTTAGCTGTAAGTTTTCCAAAAAATAAAATAAATAAATAAAATCCTAATAGAGCAGCGAACTTTGTCTATGTTTGTTTTGTTTTTGTTTTTAATTATATATGAATTTGGTTTAAACGAATTCGTCCAAGTCTTCTATTAAAACTAGTATAATTTTACTGTGTAGGAGCCAAAATTTTTAGAGTCCAGATTTGCAAAGAGATTGTTTAGTCTGCAAATTATCATCACAATGGCTCTTTGGCAGACTGCTAACAATTTTGGTACATCTCCAAAACAGTTTTTGTTTGGTCCTTTCGAGTCGAATATTTGGGACAAATCGAATTCCTTTGAAAGTATAAAATAACATGTGTCACAAATAACCTGTTTCAGTTTTCTGCGACCAACTACAGTAAAAATTAAATGTGTGAGAATGATGTAAAAGAAAATTAACGTTATGAAAGCTATGCTTTTACGTGTGAAAGAATGGTTTATTACTTTTATTCGTTTCCCTTACATCGTGAAAGGTATCAGATGTAGGTTTATGGTTTATCAGAAGCTACGGAACGATGTTGTAAATTTCGCTATGCACGTTCGAGGAACCATAAACTCAGAATTTCCGCGATACTGCGATTAATACTTTCGAGGGCATCCATGGTTTTATTATCTAGGACTTAAATGGGTTGAAGATAACTGTGGTTTTTTAATCTTATTTAGGTGACCTTTCTGTTCCAGAACCTACTTAATAAACCATTGTTGAAAATTTTCGCTGGTTTAGGCGAAGTCTGGCAACAGGCCCAGTTTTGTTAACAAGTAAAAAGTTTACCAATAAAGTAGCAATGTTTCAATGGATTTAAAGAGAATCGAAGCTTTTGTGTTCCTTATTAATATAACAGCTGACTAAATTATTCAGTTAAGTTTCACTTTATTGTGTTAGCAGAATGAGACGTTGAAAAATATAAACGCTTTCATCTTCTTTTGAACAGGAAATGTCTCATTTACGAGTCGCTTTGGTATTGTTTCTACAAAAAAACGAAGGTAGACACGTACTTACTGTCACACAAAAATTTAGGCCAAATTCGACATTTAAAATAAGAGCAGGCGGCCATGTTGATATTACGCGTGGGGCGAGAAGAGATCGACAAGAAGTAAACAGGAATCTTTCAGCTGCAGTACCCACTCATCTAAACACTACGTTCTAAATTAGTAATATCTTTGTTTCGTCCATATTTGATATTGATGTCAGTAAGCCGCTTCGTCACCTTTCTTCGTATTTTCATTTCTTTTAAAAGCCGGTATATCTTTCTCATGAAAAATGTTCACGACGTCCTTGATTTATGGCGTCGCTTAATTTAAAATGATCGCGTGGTCTGCGATATGGGGCAGATAGACGTAACATTCCTAGAAGATATTCATATTACGTGTAAAACAGTAAGCTCTCATTAGCGGTTAAAGACACCGCACTATAATTATAACGACGCAACATAAAATAAACACTGTTTATTTTGGATGGGCGAATAGCAAGATTATTTATAGAGCGTGTTGCAAAATACATGGCCGAGTTATGTCAGAGTGTCCGAGCGCATACGCCGCCGACGTGCTGATGTTAACACTGTAGGCTTTCACGAAATTGGAACTGTCATCGGAATATGAAATGCACTGAAACATGCTCTTCGGCGTCGTCCTAATTGGCTAACGATCGTACGAGCAAAAGATGCGATTGCGTCGGACGATGAAAATGGCATCATTCGATGCTACCGCGTTGCTGTGCTCGCGCGATAACGCGTGACCAATTAGGACACTCAAAAGGGATTTGTAGCTTTGATTGGATGATCGCACGATCAAATCCATCGTACTATCGTTATTAAGCATTTTCTGTGCTCGCCCGATGACTTGCAAGCTTCAATTACGATACTAATGAAATGTGTGTGTTTAATCTCGTCGTGCGACGAAATCGCATCGTTTGCTCGTACGATCGTAACCAACTAGGACGACGCCTTACGAACACGGTATCATGCAACATGTCGAAAGTTGAAAGTTTCAATAAAATCATTTATTTATCCCTTTCACGTTTATCATCGCTTTCATGTTTGATCTTCTATGTTTACACTTTGATTTTCCATTTATACGTGTAATTTGTATTCTGGAGCCGCAAATAAATTTATTTTTTGGTGAAACCTTTGAGATATCAGGGTTCGGGGTACTTTCCAACCTTGAAACGTCAGCAACAGTATTCGTTTTTCTAACTCAAATTATTTGGAACACGAACCGAGTAATGTTTACCGTGTTCAATGTAGAGTTTACCTTCCTAAATGGGATCTAGAAATCGCATACTGATGTATTGAGGAATTATTGAATAACACATTAGCCCTACCACAAGAGATTTCCAGGATTTACATGGAACTGGTAAATGCAGCTGGGGTAAGCAATGACTGTTCCCAATGACACAAACTTCCTCAGTGCGATGACGAAACTCGATTGATACATACAGACTCATACAGATATAGAAATTCGTCGTATTATCTATAACTCAGTATTCTAAGTGTTCTAGAAACTTCTGCAGGATTTAATCGTAGGTATATGAGATGAATTGGAGCTTAAATAATAGGTGTTTTATATCAAGTTTACTTTGAAGTCTTGATACGACACCTTTTCTATTATAGTACGGTTTACTGAACACTTAAGATTTTATATACATAAAATCTTCGGTTAACTTAATTTGCAGCCGCTTTTTTAGCAGGTAGGTAAGTTGTTCTAAATGCGTCTTGAGCCTAAATAATATACTATTATATTATACAGGATGGGGTGAGAATCCGGGTCGTTCTCACCACCGCATCGTGCGTCGCCTCCGCAGTTTTTAAAGCTACTAAGATTGAATTTCCAGTTTTATCAAGACACAATAAAATGCTAATGAGTCTTTTAGATTTTAACACCTTCTAACATTTATTATCGGTGGTTCAAAGACCTGGTTAACTTTGTAGGTCATCGGAAGGAATAAAAAGGCTATGAAAATATAAAATTTAGGGGAATGTTTGTAAGTCATGTTCTAAGTTTGTTTAATACCTGAAAGACTATTGTAGAAGTCGTTTATTTCGATTTATGAGTCAGTTTGAAGTGTTTTTTTTGCGATAATAAGTGTTAAGAGATTGAAGCCCTATAATGTAGGTTACGCAATATATAAAAAGTTTTCACGTCAAACATCAAAAGAAATTGTTACTAATAAATAAATTAGACATAAAAAAAAATTGAGAAAAGTCTTTTTGTTTTTATAATTACAATAAGTGGTTACAATAAGTGGTTGTAAATCATATTTACGACAGTTTCCACGATTCATTCATGAGCACAGAATATTTTTTTTCACCCATTCCGAGAAAACTAAAATAACATTTCTTTACTTAAACATTCTAAAAGTAAATTAGGCCTAATCTAAATTAGAACAGTAATTACGTAAGGCGAGGTTACACGATACGTTTCGTAGTTATCTCTATGATATATTAAGTAGTTGGCACAATATAAAGATATTATGATTTTAACAGATCGTAAAAAGACGTGTGTATACGTGCAATAATTTAAACGGTTTTACACCGAAGCTGTACTCATAAATACGTGGGATTCATTGAGTACGCTGTTGTGTACGTAGCTTTAAAACTGTGGGATTGTTATTGCAGTTTTATACCTCAAAAACAATGGCTAAATTGTTTTTATGATAATATGACATTGTGATGTGTTTGTGAAAAATCATTGTCAAGCATTTCCTTTTAGAAGAAGGAAGAAAAGTTTATTTTTTGTTTGTTTATTTGCAAATGGCGTCGCGTATTTACGACTGCGAAGGTCGATTTTAGTTGAAAGCTTGATTTATGAAAATACTCGTAAATATTATTTTTATGTGATTATAGAACGCAAACAATTTATGCGTAAATGTGGGAAATAATTTACGTAATACAATGATTAATAATAATTATTTGAAAACACAATCATAAACAAAAAAATAATCGTCACGAACGTCAATTTTTTAAAATTAAAATATAATTTTAAAAGCAGCTATTATATTTACAAAATTTTATTCACAGGTTAGGCATGCTTATTTCTCGAAACAAAATGTACGTTCTTTCATTTCCATCAGATTTAAGGGACCGTTCAAGTATTACGTATGCACTATAGGGGGGCGGGGGGTCTATGCTTTCCATAATTTTGATGACATGGGGCGTCAGCAGTAATTATTTACTTTTTTACACATATGGTAACCCACACATTGTCTATGCTTGAAAACGAAAAGCATATTCGGGGATTCCCATAAATAATGAATACGTTTAGTTACTCGCTTATAACCGAGTAGGGGAATTACCGCGTGCTTATTCACTTGTCTACTTCCGTCAATCTATTGCTCATGAATCAATAAAAAAAACAAATTACTTACATTAAAAGATAAATGCCAACGTTTACGTAAGCATGGGAGGGGGATTAGTGATTTGCTTACTTTTGCTGAAAGGGGGAGGGGAGTAAATAATTGTAATAAATCTGCTTACGTAATATGTGAACACCATGTATCCATTACATAATTATTTTTTCTATCATTGCTTCATTTTTATTTTTACCTATTGTGGTATATAAATCTTATTCCAGGTGCATCGTTTTCACATATAATTATATAATTAATGTATACAAAATATTGTAAAACATTTTAAAAGAGTAACGGTGGAGTTTCTTGCCCATTCTTCTCCATACGAAAACTACCCTTTGGAAGGGGCGACTAGAATCAATTCTATTTTTTGTTTTTGACGTTCAAAAGTGCCTTTTTGTGCCTAATTGAAATAAATTATTTGACTTTGACTTTGAATACTTGAACGGCCCCTAATACACCTTCTTGTGCAGTATATCTACAACAATACCACTCGCCACTCCTGACCTTTTCGATCGCAAGTTCACCATCGCTGCTATTGAAGATCTAATGATACTTTTATCAGTTAATATCATCAGGAGCACGTGCTTTGGAATTTCGCTTCGAACTACTACATGTTTACGAACTCATTGCAGACGAGGAGATATCAGAAGCAAATTAGATTTTTACAATGTAAGTACGTAACTTGTTGAAGAAAACGTTAAGCCCTCACTAAAATTTTCTACCTTCGTAAAGGTGGGTCTGCCTAGCCTTTTCCTAACTATGTTGGGGTCGGCTTCCAGTCTAACCGGATGCAGCTGAATACCAGTATTTACATGGAGCGATTGCCTATCTGACTTTCACAACTCAGTTACTGGGTATTGGGTAACACGATATTCCTTGGTAAGACCGGTAGTCAGAGTTTCGAGCTTCTGGCAACCCGTAACGACTGCCAAAAATCCAAGAATGACAGCCGGAACCACCGACCAACGGCGTGCTTTCCGAGGCACGGAGGAGTCTCGGTATGTAGAAATGGTCACCCATCCACGGACCAACCCCGGCAAGCGTAGCTTAACCTGATGGATCGCCCCGTGCGGTTGTTAGTACTTAGCCACGAGCGTGCAAATAGCCTGGTACAAAATAAATGATCAATAATCCCCCATGCTAGGAAAAAACCGTGTTACATCTCTATGAAAATGAAATGAAGGCTGTTTCCGTTCATAAACATTGTGACATTTCCATGATAACAAAAACAAAAGAAAGTGCGCTGTATCAGGTGCCGTCAACCCACGTGAGTAAAAGTAAACAATAATAAAAGTGTGGGCCGAACAAAATAGGTTAATTTCCGGTGATTGGAATAAAATTAAAAAAATAACGATGCAGAGTTGTAAAAGAAGTATATTCTCGGCTTTTTAATTTCCCCAATTACATGGCGGCTTTGAAAAAGCTGTAAAACGATCAATTTCACTCCATAATAGCCAAAAATCTCATCTCTCGCTGATATCTTCATTACTTCGTCGAGTAAAACGAGTACATAAAGCCGAAAAAACGTAAACATAACATGGAAACGGGTCAACAGTTCGTTTTAACGATATTTTAACGCTTAACAGTATTTTTTGCGCCTGTTACGCGAGTTTTACGGTTCTGTTCCGTAAACCGAGTTACGTGGATACACGTCAGAGTAATTTCGTTTCCTTACTGTGTATATGTTGAAACTAACCGTATGTCTGTACACTTATGTTAAAAATCTGTGATATTTTTGTAGTTTTCTTAATAAATCTGGTCTAGTTGCCAATCAATGTTTTCGTAGTTAATCTGAATGTTGGCCTTGCTAACACTTGTCGTTCTATTTTGAGTTGATTCAATGAATTCCGATGAAATGTTGCATCGTATCACAACAACAGAGTGTCGAGATGAAAAGTCGGAGTTAACTGGAGAAAAGTAGTAACAGTATTTTAGAGAATTAAACACAAGACGGAGAACAATGTAGAGTATTTCTATTTTCTTAATGTCCCTCGGGAATCATCGCATTTCCGAATTCAAACGAATGCTAATTTCCATGTCCACCAATTATTCGATTTATCTTATAGGTAAAATAATTTGAATTCAGAACTAAGTACTTTATTGTTGTTTTGTTTTAATTTTCGTGTGAACTATAAAGAGCTGTAAAACTATTTTCCTATATGTCGTGCCTGCGACTTTAGCAGCTTTCCTACTAATTTTTAAATAAATTACATTAAATTAAAAGAGTATTAACAACTCTATATACTTCCAAGTCGATTAAGAGCGTCCGGTCTGCACCAAGTGCAAAGGGCAACTGATAGAAATCCGACGACTGACGAAACACGAAGTTTGCCGAGGGACATTAAGAACATAGTTGTAATGTAACAAATGTTGGGTCATGTCCAGCACGCGTAGCGAGTATGGAAGAATAGACAAAATGACAGATTGTGATTCTTTATCTGTCATTTTGTCTATTCTACCGTGGACAAAACCTGTTTCTATTGTGCCATGTAAAGCGTGCTGTAAGATAGAAGACAAGAAAGCCTACGAAAGGCTTAGTTAGTAGATTGGTTAGTGAATTAAAAGGCAAGCAAAGCCACAGCAAAACAAGACACCTACATACCCAGTAGCCTCATATAACCTCTTGTATAACAGGCCACGTCGAGGCCCCAAACAATACGTATTACGCTATTTTATGTACCTAATAAAACTAAAAACATTGGCAACCAACTAAATAGGTCTATTTTCACATAAATTATATTTAAACGTTCAATGAGACTGTTAGAACTCTTGTAATCACGAAGATTTAGATACTCGACATAGTTCTCGGTTGTAAATTCTCGTTTAATGTAATACTCAGCTTTTAAGTTTTTATTAAGGATTAATTTCATATGGAACGCGATTTTTTTATGTGGCTACATTTCTCTTTTACGATATTGTTGTCTAGAAAGGAATCTGCTTTTTATGAATTTCTTTCTTTTGCCCGCGACTTCACCCGCGTGTAAGTCAGATATTTTCCCCAGGGAACGTACAACCGAGATAAAACCCAGATCATGGTTTATCTGTGTGTCAAATTTCATCGAAATCTGGTTAGCCGTTAAGGCGTAAAAAGGTACCTAACAGACAGACAGAAAGACTTTCGCATTTATCCATACGATAGTATGGATAAAGGGCTTTCGCTTGCTACTTCAACCAATCTGTCTAGCCTTTTCCCAACTATGTCGAGGTCGGCTTCCAGTCTAACCGGATGCAGCTGAATACCAGTATTTTACATGGAGCGACTGCCTATCTGACCTCCAGAACCCAGTAACTGGGTAATACGATAAAATAAAAATAAATAAAAATAAAATTGTTTATTTGCACCTTCAAGTAATATAAAACATGGTTTACAGTTAATATAGGCCTTAAGGTAAGTAAGGTTGTATGTTCGAGTTGCAGCCAATACCTAAGCTAAGATAACTTAATATCTTGTAATTATAGGTATCAGCGCCCACCCTCGTTATCATTATAGGCGATGATATTGTGCCTACCTTATGAGATAATTTAAAACAAATGAGAAAAACACCTTGCAGCACAATGACTTAGACCGCGATAGCGCCGCGTCAAAAGGATTTCAGTGGTGACGCGGACTTTATCTTTGGTCTAAATCACCTACACCGCAGTATTAGTTCAATGAAATGAACATCAAATCAAATACAGTACTTCTATTTTCTTAACAACTCTATACTTCCAAGTCGATTGAGAGCGTCCAGTCTGCACCAAGTGCAAAGGCCAACTGCTAGAAATCCGACGACTGACGAAACACGAAGTTTGCCGATAGACATTAATACTCTTTTAATTAATGTAATTTATTTTAAAAATGCGAGGAAAGCTACTTAAGTCGCAGGCGCGATAGCCGGGGTTGCGGTTATTGTCCGAAAGGGTTACCGTGGCCTCTGATAATATAGGCAACTGAAGGAACACGGGTGGGTTTTAGTCAGTAAGAGTCTGACCGCGCCGCAGTCAGTAAGAGTCTGACCGCGCCGATAACCCTTGGTAAGACTGTTTTTTAGACTTTCGGGTTTCTGACGACCCGTAACGACTGTCAAAGATTCACGAATGACAGCCGGGACCAACGGCTTAACGCGCTTTCTGAGGCACGAAGGAGTCTCGGTATGTAAAGATGGTCATCCATCCACGGACCAACCCCGCCAACCATGCTTAACCTGATGGATCGACCCGTGAGGCTGTTCTTACTTAGCCACGACCTTTCGCTTGCTACTTAATAGGTTTCATTTAATTTAGGAACTGGAAGACTGCTACAGCCTCATTTTTCTTGATCTGTCTATGTTTTTATTAAAATAATAAACGGTGTGCATTATAGCGTATCGTATCACATAACATAACATCACGCCTTGTTTCCCCGAAGGGTTGGGCAGAGGTGTACCTGAAGTAGGTACACCCACATTTCGCCAGTTATGTTTAAGTCCCATGTAATAGGGGGCGAGCCTATTGCCATCAACCGGGCACAAATCCAGACTCCGGGCTGCTACTCAGAAATTCCAGATAGAAAAACCCAATAACACTTTGCCCGACCCGGGAATCGAACCCAGGACCTCATGCTCAGCAGTAGCGCTTGCGACCACTAGACCAACGAGGCAGTTCGCATCGTATTCCTATATTTAAGAAAATATATCAATTAGGTATTTTGATCCGAAAAAACTTTATGACATTAAGGTACTCAATGCTAATTCACCAAACGACCGTACGTTACGAAATAGTTCCTGTATTATGAAAATTAACACTATTTCGAAACTTCGAAGTTGTGTAAATATTTTAGGAAACAACTCGAATAGCCTTGACTGTTTTACTTTCTTACACGAGTTTCAACTATTGTTTGGTATACATTGCGCGGTTTATTTTAAACTTTTGCTAAGTGCTTCTGACGAAAATGCTCAATGGATGGCATGTTATTAAAAATAGTATTGTATCTAAAACCAAGTTCTTTTTGGATCATCCTTGGAACAGTTCCGGTGGCCTGCAGATTATGAACGTGTTCTGAGTATGTGTCTAAACTAATTATTAAATGATTGGGCAATAGATATGACCGTAACATTAATAGTAGTAGTGATTTGCCTCAGATATTGTATGATTAGGTGAAGGTATGATTTTGAAATTGAATATCTGATTTACTGGTAGATTGTGTTTGAGCTTAAGGACATTATGGACATTGATTACATGTTATTGTAATGATTATTAGTGGGGTAATAATTTTCTATACCATTCCATTCTCCATTGATGGAGTGTATTGCAAATTGTGATATCGTATCACCGCCCTGCTGCATGTTGTGTCAATGTTCTTTTCATGGAATTTTTTGAGGCATGAGGAACAGGGTGTTAAGTTCACTCATCCTCTATAGAAAAGGGAGGATCCTCCGACCAGATGGGTGTCGTGTCTGTCGGGCAACTGCTTTACGATTGATGTCGGGGAAGTTATATCCAATGCCGCCCCATCATGTGCCCGCTCGAATTTTACTGAATCTTCATGAAATATGATCGAAAAATAACTTTAAAATTTCTATCTTTAATATTTTTCATTACCTATGTTATTCAATTTTTTATGTTTTGAGTAGCGTTTGCCATATCTCCGATGTTATTGGCTCGTTTTGGATTCTGTTTATTATTTCTAAAAGCTTATGAGTTATTTTATCGGATAAACTAACATTTTTTGTTAAAATTTGTCAACAATGCAAAAAAAAAACGGAGGTGAAAACATTTTTTTCTAAAAAAAAAGACAAGTGTAAGTTCATAAAATCATAGGGGGATTCTGAAAAAAAAAAAATATAAGAAAATATGATAAAAAGTTATTTTTCGAAAAAAATTCATGAACATTCAGAAAAATACGGGTGGGCACATGCCGATGGGCGCCATTGTATATGGTGTTCGCGCGGTAAACTTTAATTGCGCGATGCAGGATTTATGTGACGTCAGGTCTTTGATGCGTAGTTCGCATGTGTTCGCATAGATGCCGCCACATCATCATTCTTATCCCAATAAAGTAAAGTAAAAATTTATTTGCATAGATTGCAGGTATACCTCTCTATCAGTCGTCATCTTGGTAGTCACTCCCTTTCCAGCCATATCATCTTCCACACAATCCATCCATCGTTTCTTTGATCTTCCCCTACTCTTTCACCATCATACTCAAAACTTTATTCATATAAACACTCTTATGATTCACACAAGGGTTTCATTACCAATAATTATTATAATCTTTGGTTCTTTATCCATAACATAACATCACGCCTTGTTTCCCCGAAGGGTTGGGCAGAGGTGTCCCTGTAGCAGGTACACCCACATTTCGCCAGTTATGTTTAAGTCCCATGTAATAGGGGGCGAGCCTATTGCCATCAACCGGGCACAAATCCAGACTCCGAGCTGCTACTGAGAAATTTCAGATAGAAAAACCCAATAACACTTTGCCCAACTCGGGAATCGAACCCAGGACCTCTTGCTCAGCAGTAGCGCTTGCAACCACTAGACCAACGAGGCAGTCAAGGTTGAGGTTGGTTGGTTGGTCGAGGTTGTTTCTTTATAATAATCACTCAATCTGCTTTATTCTTGTGCACATTAGCATGCATATCAGAATCGCGAAAAACGTAAACAATCTTCCCTTTTCGGAGATGAAATTGCACAAAAGATATTGAATTAAAAGCACATTTTTTAACAAATGCTGACAGATCAATTTACAGAGATATTGACGGGGTACATCTTAATGTATTTTAAAGTAACAATAATATTTATTTCAACGAAAAACAAAGTTAAAAATCTCGACAGAAAACTGTTAGGTACCTACCTACTTAATTAGAAATCTTTTGAACAGAAAGTATTATATTGTTAAATGCCAGTACTTTTTCTGCTCAAAAGTAGGACACTCGTCAGAGAAAAGGAGACTAGCGTAGCAAAAAAGGTATAAAATGTAAAAAGTTTCTATACAAAATGAAGATTTCTACGAAGCAGGTTGTATGGCAACGCGACTGAACAAGGAAGGCAGGAATCTTCCATACTCCTTTTGTTCGCAAGTATATTTATCATCAAATTTTTTAATTTTTTTTCGTTTGCTTTCTAGATTCTTAGAAAAACTTGAGAGGGGCTCGTGGCTAAATGATAGCAGCCGCAGCCAGTTTGAGAATGGGTGACCTTTCATTACATATCGTGATCCCTCCGTGCCTCGAAAAGCACGTCCAGCCGTTGGGCCTGCGATTTTGACAGTTGTTACGGGTAGTCAGAAGCCCAAGTCTGTCAACCAGTCTTACTAACGGGTATCGTGTTACCCCAGTTACTGGGTTGTGGAGGTCAGATAGGCAGTCGCTTCATGTAAAATATTGGTATTCGCTGCATCCGGTTAGACTGGAAGCCGACCTAAAAATAGTTGGGAAAACGTTAGGTAGATTGTTGTCTTAGAAAAATTTGTCATTGGTAAATACAGTGACACTTAAAAAAAAAGTTGTTAAATATATTTTATATATTTATACTACACACTGAGACAAATGTGTGATTGGAAAATACGGTGATACTTTTAAAAGGTGTCCGGCACAATATTTTAGATGACATGTAACGTTGAAAGAAAAATTGTGTGAAAAACCTGTGATTTTCATTTTCCTGTTCATTCACTGGAACGTTATTTATACTAAATACTTGGAATAATTCTATTCTGAAGTAAACTACGTAGCATGTAGCAAATATTTCAGAACATCACTTTTATTGCGTTTTTGTGATTCCAGTGAACTGAGTCGTGAAAATTGTTTTTGTGTATACTATGAACAAGTGATTGGTAACATAAACTATGCCTTCGTATGGCCTGCACTGGACCAGTGTGCTGGCTATGGCTGGTATCCATCTCTCACAGAGGACGCTTGTGTCACAGCAAGGGGAACAATAGGCTGATTATGTATGTTGGTTATGGTGTTTTCTATTTACAGTCCCGGGGCATTCATCAATGGCTAACTCATTATAATTCAGACTACGTACTGGTATTGTTTTCCGCTTCACCTAGGCTACATATAGATTTCTTTACTTCCCATAGAAGTATAAATAAAATAGCTTCCAGGAGTGACGCACCCAGAGTCAAAGGTAATCTGCGCGTCTAGTTACAACTAAGAGCCCGGACGAGCCCCCAAATGTAGTGTTGGGATCTCCAGGAAAACGACAAATCGTTCAAACAACGTTTATTAAAGTGAAAACTGTTTTAGGCCCGTTGGGTATTTTTGAGATGGGAAAAAACAATTGAACTCGCGACACCGGTACCGACACCTCATTTTTGTAAACGCGATTGTGCTCTTTATTTATATTACGCTACCGATCGATGTTCCATGGAATTATTTTTGGAAGTATTTTATTTTATTGTTCAAGTTTCCACTTCTTTCGGCACTCCCGGAGTGCCACTATTTTTTTTAAAATTAGGAACACCTTATTCACCTTTGCGTGTCTCTCAAGAATGATCTCTATCGTCATCTTTATTTCTTACTTCCCCTTTCACTCGTTCAGAAACATATTTTATTATAGTTTAGAAATGCTTAGCTATACAGCCTATTAAGTTTGCGAATCTAAAATTAATCTTAGATAGATTTTAATATTTCATCTAAAGAGAAGAAGGTTTCGTGAGTAGAAGTACTTATAGTAAATCTACAACGTATAATCATCAATCCTGTTAAGCTTTTCAAAAATCCTAGAAAACCTATGAAATTGAGCAGAATTTCCAGGTACTAAAAGGGTAACACGTTAATTTAGTATACGTAATGGCATTGTCGATTGAACCTAACGTAAGGTCATTGTACTGTAACGCTAGGCCACACTTAACATTGTTAAAGGCGCTGAACTGATGGTCCGGAATAAACAAAGCCTATAGAAATACATCTGAAATGGCGTGACAACCGCCGATTACTAGGGGTGGTACTGTACTCAAAAACAATTGAAAATAGAAGCTATGCTTGGAGTTTCCTTACGTGATCGAATCAGAAATGAAGAGATCCGCAGGAGAACCAAGGTAACCGACATAGCCCGAAGAATTGCCAAACTTAAGTGGCAATGGGCAGGGCACATTGCTCGCAGAACGGATGGCCGATGGGGCCGAAAGAGTGGCGACCGCGTACCGGAAGACGTAGCGATGGAAGGCCTCCCACATGATGGACCGATGACCTTGTGAAGGCCGCAGGAATCCGCTGGATGCGGAAAGCACAGAATCGGTCGAAGTGGAGGTGCTTGGGGGAGGCCTATGTCCAGCAGTGGACGTCTTTCGGCTGAAATGATGATGATGATGAATCTTAATGTATTGCATAACAATTTGATGTATTGTATTTTATACATGTTTAGAACAGATAATATGAATTTTGTATGCCTCAATGGCGGGACATAGCAGACTTGCCTGTCACTAGCATTTTATGAACGTATGATCCACAATAAATGATTTGAATTCGGCTTCGTCATCTTGTTCTCGTTGACGGGACCGTTCACGGTGCGGTGTACAAACGACTTAAAGGTATTGTTGGCCAATGCAACGATTAAAGTATGAATTGCTTTGCTAATCACACGCACTCTTTACATCGTGTAACGTTAGAAGTGCAATTGCAGACCATTTTGGGCAGCCTACCTAGAGCCACGTAATGCATTGTCAACCATTACAAAATGAATGCTTCGAATAACATAACATAACATCACGCCTTGTTTCCCCGAAGGGTTGGGCAGAGGTGTCCCTGTAGCAGGTACACCCACATTTTGCCAGTTATGTTTAAGTCCCATATAATAGGGGGCGAGCCTATTGCCATCAACCGGGCACAAATCGACTCCGAGCTGCTACTGAGAAATTTCAGATAAAAAAACCCAATAACACTTTGCCCGACCCGGGAATCGAACTCGGGACCTCATGCTCAGCAGTAACGCTTGCGACCACTAGACCAACGAGGCAGTAAATAAGTAAAAGCATAGGCAATGCTTCGAATAATTAAATTAATAATGAAACACATGCTTACTTAAACTTTCCTTTGTAAGCTGAAGCATTTACCGTAAAGTTAGTAAGTATATTTAATACTTTGTTGATCATGTTATTGAATACTAAAATACTATAATGGTCATATTTCAGTAACATTATAAGGATAGCAACCCTGCTCAATATTGGTTGCTTACCAAAAGGTTAATGGACCCAGCATTGGACCCTCGACGATAAAACATCAATTGATTGTTTTTCGATGACAATGAATCAAGTGTATTGGAAACAAAAGTAGCTATTAAAGACTTCCGTGATTGTAAAGCTCCAATATTTTTAAATTCATAAGAATATTATACGAAAATTGTAGTCTTATTTTATTCAAAAAAATTTTTTGGTATCCGTAGCTTATGTTATAAGTAAGAAACTTCTATACTTCATCTGTACTAATTATAATAAAACTGAAGAGTTTTTTTTTGTTTGAACGCGTTAATCTCTGGGACTATAAGTAGGATTTATTTTTTAAATAAAAATTTTGCTGTTTTTTTTTTGTATAGTGTGTATCTTAAGACTTCCACGCGAACAAAATCGCGGGCAGAACCTAGTTTATTAATAAAAGAGAGGGCGTAGAAACAGAAGAAACGAAAGACAAAATGACAGATTGTAGAAAGATTTCTACTGCGCGATGTCAAAAATGAAGAAAAAGAAATGTCATTTTGTCTTTGTAGAGTCACAGTATAAATATCGGCAGTACAGAAACTACGTAGTAAACGTTCGACACGACGCACTCACACAGACGCGCTCATTGACGAAACCCTAAGCGATTGTCGCGGTGCTGTCATTTACGGGGCTGTCGAGACGAGTGGTCGCCACGATCTTTTTAAAAATGGAGCGTAGGTAACTATTTCAACAAATAGGCCTAGTTTCCATACTGTCCATATTTATATCGTCGTAGAGTAAATATAGAAGTGGTCATGCTACGCGAGCTGCTGTCAGAATCTTAGTCCTTCCAACATTAAAACCGTTTTGCAAAATATTAACAGAACTTTTGTCACTAAATTCTTCCATTTATTTCAAGGGATACACGTACTTAATGCTGTTTCTAGGAAATTAGGAAAATGAAACGAAGTTTGTATATGAAGTTTTTATGAAGTGCTAGAGGCACTTGGCAAGAGTTTTTTACATCAATAAAAGTCAGATTTTTACTGTCATAGTAAAATTTATAGATAATAAATTTTTTGTAGTTTTTTTTTAACGGATTAATTGGGTATTTGGTTCCAGCCGCGAGTTTCTTGGAAAAACCACTTTTTATTCAAGATTAGAATGTGAAAACGTGAGACACAGCACGTAGACATTGTTATCATGTAGGTATGGTGTGCAAAAAAGTTTAATAGTTAATAAAAACCTAAATGTTTTAGAAAATTTACTGTAGTACTTTGTGGTTTCCTAGAATCTGTCTTTTTTTACAACTCTTAAGCCCATTCTCACAAACACAATGTGACATTTTTAACGTTACGTAGCGAAAAAAAAAAAGACAATCGATTGTCTATGCATCTCTTCTCTCTCTAGGCTACTCTCAAGGCTCTAGGAACTTACAAAACCACAGACAAGAGTCAACAACGTAGATTTCGAAGCTTACGAGTTGCCTACTGAGAAACGAGTGGTAAAACGGGACATATTATTTAGGAAACTGCTTACGTTTAGACCTAACAAGACGTTTACACAGAACACAGAATGCGTTTTTAACACCTGTCAGTTTCATACTGTGTTTTGCGAATTTGATTCTTATTACTACTAGAAATTGTCCAACTGACAGATGTCAGGAACGCATTCTCTCAATGGCCGGACTGTAGCGAAAACGGGTATTAATGTGTTTTTCAGTCCTCTTGCTCAAAAAGTCCGTTATTGTAGCGTACCAGAGCGGGGAAAAAATTGCATATCTTGCTCTAGGGGAAAAGTAACTTTTGTTTGTAACCAACGAGCCTACAAAAATGAATAAGGCTTTATTCTTATGTATAACTAGCTTTTTCTCGCAATCGTAGTGAAAAGTAGAGTGTTACACACGGCGCTAAAACCTATTCTAACTCGGTTTCTATTTCCTCCCTCTCTAAAGCTCAGGAGTAAAACTACCTCGATAGAATGAGTTATTTTAGCCCTTCGTATAACAATCTACTATTAATTATTTGACACCAGAAAACCCTCATTCTAATCTTACAGAAATAATACACAGGGTAGATGTAAAATTAAACTGTTGTTCAGAAACAACATCATAAAACAATGACGTAAAGACTCAAATTCGAAACGAAACTGGCAAAAGAACAATTAAGTACGACAAAGGTAAATTAATTATCACGTGTTCTTTCAACGAATGACGTTTACTGTAGTCGACGATGACGTCATCCAGGTGCTGACGTTAACATGTTTCTGCGATAAAAGCTCTAGTAGACAGCATGTTGACGCCTGTTGACGTGACATTTAGACTTAATTCTGTTGACGTAGGGTTTAAATCGAATTGTTTATTCGACATGGTTTTTAATTAATTGCGTACAGGTGCGATATTTTTAAAGTTGACCTGCTGTTAATTATCAAGGATTTTGCATACGATTTCAAGCGTAAGCGTAACCGTGACGCATTAAATAAGGTGATAGTGGAAAATGCTGAGAATAGTAGCGAAAGTACGGAATTATTCGGAAAGTAACTGCATCAACACAAAACTAAAATTATTGACTGATTTGACTCTATAAGAACAGACTAAAGGCAATAAAAAAACGTTAAAGGAAGGCAGCTCTTTGTTTTCATCGATCATTTTTAAGAGCTAGATTCGACATTGTTGCAAAAAAATTAACATTTTGCAAACTTGCATGATTTTCCAAAAAAATTAAAGTTCGCAACTTCGTGTATTTTAGGGGCCAAAGGGAGTCATATTTCCGGGGTTGCGGGTTTGTGTTTGTCCGAAAGGGTTACCGTGGCACCTGGCAACATACAGGCAACTGAAGGAACACGGGTGGGTTTTAGTCAATAAGAGTCTGACACGCCCTCCCCGCTCCGTCAAGAGCGGGAGAAGTTATTTGACAATTTCACACCCAAAAAAAAAAAAAAGAAAAGGGGAGTCATATTTGATCCCGCTCCATTCTAAAACTAGCCTCGAACCGGCACTGTTCAAAGAACACGAATAAAAGTTCCCACAGACAGGCGCGACGCGACGGTACTATGCGATTCTGGTAGAACAATTTCCATGAAGTTTTCATAGAAATTCTACAAGAGTCGCGTCACGCCTGTCTGCACGAGCCTTATAAGCTTATTAGAAGAACCCTAGTTCATCTTTGAACTTATCATCAGTCTCTTCATATTAAGTATAAAATTAATTATCAATTAATTATGCATTACGCAGACACGCGGAGTCGTGTAAAGCGCTGACGACTTTCTAAACAATGCCCTCTATTAATAAGTGCGACGAGCTATTTCGACGCGACGCTATTTTTAGTCACACGTTGAAAATTACAGCAATGTATGGAGCTATGTGCTCATGATGTCTAGTATCAGGTGATTGGGGCTATGCTTGATATTTGTTATTTGTATTGATTGAAGTCTAATATTTCGTTATGAAAGGAACAATAATTTACTCTATTGAATAATAAATAGGGTACATTTTTGTCAAAAGATGCTCATTGTATTTGAATTGCATTCACAATACTACTTTTAAATTTAAAATAGGAACTTGTTAATTCTGTAATAATGAGTTTAAAAAAAACTTGAATTAATTCCAGTTTCGTTTCGCACACGGTAAATGTAAATGAATTTATCTAAAAAACAGCGTGTCTTTTCGCATTTTAGTCGTCAAATCAAAAGATAACGGTAGAAGACGGAAACAAATTGTTTTAAATATTTTCAGGTTATTTGAAGACACGGTAAATTTTCTTCAAAAAATTAAAAGCTTGATATTTCAAAATTCAAATCAATTTGTCATCCCTACTTACTTTTTACAGCATCATGTCCTTATGAATCGGAATGACGTTGTTACATTCTGTAAAACACGTGAATTTAAATAAATGAGGACTTCGCAAAACTATTGCGTAACCTTTTATCAATAGTAAGTAACTAATCTTAATCAAATTAATCAATCAAATCTATTAATAGTTTGAGACTGACCTATTAATAAACGCTATCTAAGTGAATATAAATCATCCCTATAATGTAACAATTCAATTACTCTGATACGAGCTTATTTGTTCTACTAGAACACGTGGTAAACGTGCGCAAACAACCAATCCCCCACCCCCTTGTCGCCACCCGCCCCGCGATTCTCTGACGTCATAACACACCCCCATTATGTGCGACTATTATCTACAGTTGTCTTGTGTTTCTGATGTGGAAAGTACTCGGTCGTTGGCCAAAAAAGTAGCCAAGTTTGCAAGCTATAGCCACTTAGGTGCTAAACAGAAAGTAACTCTATTGAGTCTATAAAAAGAAGAACTTCGAACTGTTACCATGGAAATATTCTCCAACAAAAATACTCGAAGAATTCCGTCAAATGTATTTACCGGTTACTAAGCAAATAGTAAGAAAACTCGGCTACCAACGGAGTGGAGCGGTTTTATTAAATTTCCCAATTTTCCGAGCAAAATGGTTGCAGCCCCTAGAAACACAGGTAAATGGGTAACAAGGTTAATTTGGAACGAGACTGGCTCCCCGACTATTTATAGAATGGCCCAGCTATTTCGATGCTTTATCAAAGATGAGAGACGTTTTGAGGGGCATGGTATTACCAAACTTCGGCTATGCTCTAGGTTTCTTTAAGTTGGTTATTTGTAATTCAGTTTTGTCTGACAGAATTTCTGAGGAACAACTTTTCTGAGAAAAATCTTTTTTGGCTCCTCAATTTTGAACTAAGTAGCTATTGTTGTGGATAAAGGTTGGGCCACTTTGTCACGATCGCGCCAATTTTTACTTTAAAGCTTTTAGATTGTAAAAATCATGATTCATCATCGTCCTATGCTGAGAATATTGAGTCAACTGTTAATAATTGTTTACATTACTGACTCACATAGCATTATCCTTACAGAATAAGTTCAGAAATAATAAAGATATAAAATTCTGCGGTCAAAATATAGATAGGCAACTCATCGGAAAAAATTGTCAAGGCGAACAACCCATCGCTATGTGTTTTGAATAGGTTATTGTAATTTGTCTATGCATAGCACTAATGGCGGGAAAAAATAATAGACACTTGTTAGGACTTGTTTAGATACTAAAAAGTGACGTTGCTAAAACAGAAAAAAAATTGAGGAAAATTATTATTACGGTTCTTTTTTCAAAACGACAAAATCGTGTCCTTGGTTTTTAATAATGACAATTTAAAAAAATTGAGGCAAATATGTCGTTGAGGTTCTTTTTTCAAAACGGCAAGATTTTGCTCGATTTTTTTAAACATACATTCCAATTTCGAAATTAGATAAAAATCAGAGATCAGAATAAAGACGACCTTTTAATAACAACAAAGTTTCGTGCAAAAGAAAATCAATTGTTATTTGCGTGACCCAGTCGTATCAGAGTCGGCTTCCACGCTTTGTTGGCGGGACATTCTCGACGGCGCCCTTGACATTTTAGTAGGGATATTAATTTCTGCGTTAATAGAGGAATGAATATTAGTTCCAAAGTAATGCTCGTACTTGTAAGTAATACTGTTTTATTGGGTTATACCACAGTCTGAAGATTCACGGTCCAGCAATTTTAGGTGGCAGAAATTTTGAAGGTAACAAGTCTCTTGTTAAATGAATGGATGTTACAAAAGTTACAACAATAATGATTTCTTCTTATTAGTCTACGATTATTAGTATATGATCACGTACCTACACTTTTGTACTATAGTTTCAGATTACCGCGCAGTTAAGTCATAAAAAGTGTCGAACAAAATGTCTCAGGTACTAAAAGGTATCCGAGGTTCCCAGCAATCATCATGCCCATTTCCCGGCTATTTTATGCAAAGTGGGCAAGCTGTCAGTTTCACTTTCAATGCCACGGCGTAATTAGTCAGAGTGGCGGTCGATATACCGCCGCGGCGAAAATAGCAACACTTTTCATTTATGCCCAGCGGTGGGAGTTCCTTATGATGGTTGGCGTCGATTGATGGCAGTTTCATTGTTTATTATGGTAATTAAGTCACGAATAGATTTATTGGCGAATTTCTAGATGTACCTTTTGCAAATTGGAAACGTTTGTAATGTTTTTTTTTGTACCTAAAGACTGTCCCTAAAGGTGTCCCTTTCTTTCAACACAAAGGGCCAAAGCAACCTTAAAACAACTGGGGTAAACTGTTGGCAAAATGTCAAGGATTGTGTACGACGCAACTTGAGGAAACATTTTACCGGCAATAGACAAAAAAAAAAAAATACCCCCAATAATATCTAAACAACCGTAATTTACCCCAAAAGCTGTAAAAATTTAATTAAACTGGTTCAAAAGATCGCAATTAGACCCCTATGACGTGAGCCATAGACAAATATTTTCATTGGAACTTTTCCGGTCAACATTAACGTAACGCTGCCACGATATTGTGTTACTAATTCGTTTCGGAAACGTTCTAAAAATAGAAATAGAACCCTTATTTGTCTCATTACTTTAGTGTAGCAGGAAAACGGAAGTAAACGGAGTAATGAAATTGGAGTGCTTGAAGAAAACGGTAAAGAATATAAGAGAAGGGTTTTCTCTGAAGAAACAAATGTCAAGATTTGTAAGTAAGTAAATGTGGTAAATATAGTTTAAGGTTGCACTAGTCGACAGCTCGAACTCGTTGGTGGCGTGACTAATATGCATGCTATTTAGTATAGATATTTATGTTTAGTATTTATATATTTTTTTAAATATTTATTTAGTGAAATGGATGATGATTTATAACGAAAACGAGCGCGTAAAATTTCATGCATATACTTTTGGGCATATAGATATTATGGAAAAGCTGGATGTAACAACCCAAAATAAAATTATTTGAACTTTTGAACAAATTATCTATCCCTGTACGGTTTCTATTTGGCCACTTTAAAATCTACACAAGTTATTTTACGCCCAAAGATATGAGTTGAAATGTGGAAGTTTCGACGCTCATAACTTCCAAACCGATTTTTTTTCCAATTCTACTTCCATACAGGGCTAGATAATGACAAGACAAATTGATATAATTTTTAGCTTTGAACGTACACCATCAAACAGACGAGTAATCACCATACTACGTTTGCATGGAAGAGTGACCGACTAGCGTAACCTTAAAACTAGATTGTGTATGTCAGGAAAATTCGTTCTAAAAATAAGTGTTATAAAATTAATTAAACTAGATTGAACGTAACATTGGGTTTATGTTATGATAACCACAAACCACAAAAAACAATGGATTTCTGGCACAATACTGTAACGGGAGTCCTAGATACGAACTCATAAATTATGTTATTATTATATCAGACACTTCAAAAACTTACGCAAAAACTCAGATTTTACAGTTTTGCGGTAACCCACTGACTAACAAACGATATAGGGCAACCGTATTAGAATCGCGTAAAAATTTCTAACGTTGCGGTTCGCGATATATTTCATAGAAAATCATTAACACAATATGACTATTTTTAAATTAGTACTACTCAGTTTAGTGTGTCAAGTGATTCATGATCTTAAATAGACGAAATATTTGGCCATTCTTTTGTTCAAATATACTTAAAAATAACTAGACTAAGATTATTTGCGTTGTTTTGTAAAAAAAAAGGAAGTGAGTGTTGTTCTAAACTTTTATTCAGATCAGGAACGAAAGTTAAAACAGTAGAAATTAATTATTTTCTTTTGATTTCCGGTCCAGTTCACTTACTTTTCGTCAACAACTACCTACTTACTGAACTAATTTTTTTCTCCTGAAAGCTCGGCAAACAATAAGCAGAAGTACATGTTGTTTAGAGATCTGACGAATAAAATTAGAATGAGTGTAAAAACAGAAACCTCTACTTTTAACCGACTTAATTGAACACTAGCTTCCATCAGCGGCCTCGCCCGCGTGATATCTTTATAAATTATAGCCTATGTTATTCAGTGATAATATAGCTTTGTACTGGTGAAAGAATTTTTGAAGTGAAAACTTCTTTAGGCGCGTTGGGCATTTTTGAGATGGGAAAAAACAATTGAAGTCGCGACACCTCATTTTTGTAAACGCGATTGTGCTCTTTATTTATATTACATTACGGATCAATGTTCTATGCAAGTATTTTTCTTCCACCAAGGCGATCTTGTTCAAGTTTACACTTCTGTCGGCACTCCCGGAGTGCCACCATTTTTTTTAAATCGGTCCAGTAGTTTTTGAGTTTATTTATTACAAAAAAAAATACAAATCTTTTCTCTTTATAATATTAGTGTATATTATGCTTCGGTACGTAGCGAGTCAAAAACTTGTTACGACAAATAAACTTATAAGTTACTTAGTTACCTTTTTATTAGAGATGCTGCGAATAGTTGTTAAAGGGAAGAGTCGTTCCCTATGGCGAATAGTCGAAAACTCGCCATTATTATTCGACATAAGAAAAGGAATATAAAAAAAGTTTATTTATTCTCAAATAATAATATACCTAGTTTATTTATTTCTGAGGCAGGTTTGATTTATGAAAAAAGCGCAACCGACTTGATCCCAATCGTGCAGAAAAACCCTTCTGGACTTTAAATATTAAATTATTAATTAAGAAGCTTAACTAATTAACTTCAACATGACTGATTTTTGGGTAACTTTTTATTTGATGATAATAATACTAAGTGTGTTTTGTTTTCAAAGATTAATAAAAGTTTAATTATTTTTAAGTGTATAGTTTATTTTTATTTAAAGACAACTATTCGCCGAATGTCGAATTATAGACACTATTATTCGAAATTCGACGAATAACAAAAAAAAATCGAGTAATGCCGAATACCGAATAATAGCGAGTATTCGCGGCATCTCTACTATTTATTAATTATTTAAAAGTCACCTTCCACCATAATACTAAACTCAGCTTTATTAACGGACTGTAATGTCTGGACGCCGTCGACCAAAATCGATTTGTTTAGACTACGGCCCTTTTTGGTTGACCTTTACTGAAACATCAAACGAGGTCCGAATAGGAGGGCTATTTGACCACGTCCGTCCTACAAAGGTCGAGTGTGCCAAATGACGGAAAATTTGGTCATCAATTTCCCTTCCAACTTCCTTCGGCTCTTAATAGATAGATAGATAAATCGTTTATTTGGTGCAGACAAATTGTGTAAATAATTTCATCACCACTGCTCTCAAAACCGTGAAGGAAACCGGCATATCCTAGAACCAAAAATTCGAAGATATGTGCCATCTACCAACCCGCACTGGGCACGCGTGGTAGATTACAGCCCACTCCCTCTCGCAGAGAGGAGGCCTGTGTCCTAGCAGTGGGATCATTATAGGCTGATTATGTAAAAGACATAGCACAACATGCAAAAGCACGATTAAATAATAACTAATTACATGAATATTTTTTGGTGATCGATTAGCCAAGAGTTTGTAAATGAGGTGACACCAAAACTCGACAAGTTCGGGACACGTGGGGAATTTCAGGAATTATTATGACGATGGACGGTATACGTAAGTGTGGAGTGATTGAGTCATGTGCTAGGAAATGAAAAATTTAACGTATTTTGAATGTAACCTACTTAATCTCGATTTCGAAACTGAATACTCAGTATTTTTAAAGGCTCATTTATTAAACGTTAAATAAGCATTTGTAACGTTCAGTTGTAATTTCTAGGTTTTAGTAGTGGGTTGGCCGGAACTTATCAAGATGGCGTCATAGAAATCTAATTGGTGGGTGCTAGTATTTTTGTTGGTTGAAGAAATTGTACCAACCAAGCATTATTATATTTTAACTACAGTTGTAATGGCAATAATGTCATTTCGTTTAAAATAGGTTTTTTTTTTCTATTTTGTTAAGTACCTGGTATTTGTTGAAAGGCCTACACTGTTCTCCCATACCTATTAACACTGTTATTTGAAATTATTGTAAAAGTCAATTATTTTTAAAAGAGTAACCGTGGAGTTTCTTGCCGGCTCTTCTCTATAGGAAACAACCAATTGGAACCGTGCACCTAGCTTCTGATGTTTCATAAGTGCCCATGTAGGTTTATGTGAAATAAAATGTTTCGATTTAATTTGATTTAAGTCGATATTTATTGCGTTTTTTTGAGGAGCTCGTAGCTAAGTACTAACAGCCGCACGGGTCGATCCATCAGGTTAAGCTACGCTTGTCGGGGTTGGTCCGTGGATGGGGTGACCATTTCTACATAGCGAAACTCCTCCGTGCCTCGGAAAGCACGTTAAGCCGTTGGTCCCGGCTGTCATTCGTGGATCTTTGATAGTCGTTGCGGGTCATTAGAAGCCCGAAAATCTTACAACCAGTCTTATCCAAGAAGTATCGTATTACCTAGTTACTGGGTTGTGAAGGTCAGATAGGCAGTCGCTCCATGTAAAATACTGGTATTCAGCTGCACCCTGAAAAAGCTAGGCAGATTGATTTTTATTTATTGCGTCTTTTTGTAAAGTAATATAAAGGAAGAAAAATAAGATAAATAAAAACCTTTCAGCGTTTGTTCAGTTTTATTTCCCTGCAAGGATCTCTGCATGATTCATCACACCAATGTAACCGATCCTCAAACTGCGCAATGAAATGAATCACCTTGCCACATTCAAAAGTCTGACTCAGACTTAAAAAAAAAAGATTGTTCTAACTTCTAACTAGACCACTATATTAACATCATCTATTACGCTTAGTAAACAAACCGATAGTTAGATAATAGTTAATCTCTCTTGAAATTGAATAATCATTGGAAGTTTCAGAGAAAGTGCGAGATAAATGGTTCTCTGACAGAAGTATGCCGTGTTCTGGAAAAAGATCGAGTGGAAGTTAATGAATGTCAAACTGTTGTGGTATTTTGTGGATGTGGCCTAAATGCAGTTCAACGGACGTCGCGTAAAAAACAATTATTGCGTGGTTTAGCGGTTCAGTTATTGGGTAATGGTTACTCATTTGCTTGGAATGTGAGGAAAACATATTTTTTTACAGTTTTTCCCTCTCATATTTTTAATTAAGGGAGAGCATGACAGGATTTCTTGTGCAACACACTCAAGTTACTTTAGGTACGATATGAATGATCAACTGTTTTAATCAAGCAAGGAGGGAGTTATATTTAAATGCAACTTTAATTACAGAAATATATGCAAATGAACGACACGTTTAAAACTTACATGATACACGAGCTTTTCTAATTCTATTTAAAAGAGAGTCATACAAATAGCCGAGAATAAAGCAAGTTAATATGACATAATTAATGAATGAATGAATGAATGAAAGGAGTAGGTATTCAGAGCTATAGACCGATGCAAAAGCAAATTTATTTAATGCAATATCAAGACTTTTCAGCGTTATTAAATAAAGGAGCAATTACTTAATAGTTTGACCTGAAAATACAATAAACTGATAGATTGCAACCTCTTAAAATAAAATGTTACATACACAGCGTTCCAACAAAATTCCGCTGAAAAATGTGTTATAATTGTATTACAAAAGTGTGTAAGAACAGACATTATTTGCAATGTTCCCGTCAAACGGCTGTTCCCGTCATTCATAGTTGACTATATTTCTATATATTTATAAACGATTTACTTTACGGGGAAGGGGAACCCAGTTCCGTTCCATGCAATTTATTTTAATTTAACACGACTATTACACGATAAACATGTTACATGAAAAAGCAATTTATGAATGGAGTTCATGAAAACCGGAAGCTTTTTGAAAAATCCAGATTTTGTGGTTGACATTATTACGAGAAGGAATTTTCTGAAAAGTAGTTTAGAACTTTCAAGTAACCTATTCTAGTTTTGTTTTTATAAAAATAATGGTGTGCGGGAATGTACAAATAAATACAACAAAACATGGACCAATCCTTTGACATAGATATGTTCAAGTTATTTTCCTGTTCCCAATTCCATGGAAATCAAAATCCAGACCCAAGGTATGCAGTAAACACAGCCACTGCCAAATATCTCGAATACTTTCGCTATTATTGTTTACCGATTCTTACAACACATGAGTTATCGATAATCGATACTGATCTAATTGACCGATTAATCGTTAAAAGTATGTAGGTCAGTCACAGTGACTGTTTACGTACATGTTCCTCACAATTACGCACTTCAGATTTTATTAAAACGAGCTTTATTACGTAAACAATAAAGTCGATAATGTTGTTAATGGGATAGCTGAAGGCCCGAAGATTTATTTATGGGATACTTAACTTCAATCCAATATACTTAGGTAATGAGTGAAATACGAGCGCCATTTTGATGCGTTCCGTTCGCCAAATGTCTGTCGGCGTTAAGTATTTGTTTAGGCTTCGGAAAGCACGCTAGAGATTATTTACGTTTTGTGTCGAAATCGACTTGCAGTTACCACAAGCTGATATAATATTATACTTACCGCTACTGTACTATTTGCTTTTAAAGAAGTTTCTATTCTATAGTCTATGATTTGCTTAAGTACGGTAATATGTGGTGAAAATCCGTAAAGCTCGAGTGGTCACTTGCAGGCTTGTGGTGTCGCCATGTGTAACAGTAGTGTTGTTATTAAGGTTGCGCTTGCGACACTGCACACGTCGTTTACAACAAATTGTCGCGGACCATTTACCTAGATGTATGTTACAGTTCGCGTGGGAACGGGCAGCTAAATTAATTTATGTTTTTCTTTTAATTTCTGGACCGCAGTAGAAGTTGACTGATTATTTGATTACAAAAGTATTTTTAAAATTGCACACGAAATTATAAGTATTTAGTCCGACCCTACCTACATACGAGTAATCATGTGTGGGAAAATTATTTCTATTTAATGTTTACATCCTTATAAGCCTCGTATTTCTCTATCCACAGAATCCTCACACCAAAATAAACACGTCCATAAAAAGATTACTTATTACGATCAAAATAAAAACACATTTCGTCGAGCTCTTCACAGCTCATACACAGCTTTTTCAATATCAACAAAGGAGATTTCTAAAAATAGCCACAAAGAGAAAAATATTCTGAGTACCTTCTCGACGTTATATAATAGTTTAGGAAGGTATGTAGGGCGATAGAATCTGAGGTTTCCCAGATGATTTCGCTGTTCGCGAACCCAATTTTGGGAGATTAAGTGATCACTCAGATCCTCTGATATATTGAACGTTTCTAGGACAAACCCTGGAGATTAGTACAACCCAAATAGCTTGTTTCGTAGTTTCGTAATTATTTTCTATTCCCGCATTATTTATCGCTGGGCGTTGACGCCGCCATCTTGTTCTGGAGCTGACGACCCAACATTGGCATTCAGTCGCGTGTTTCATTGTTCTGAGGTGAACTCTTATGTAATTTGTACGGGTCAAGTTCATTCGTGATGCAATACTCGTGTCGCCTTTGAGTCAACAAAAGATAAGTAAAATTAGATCTCAACCTTGAAGAAATTCTTGTAGTGAAAGCCCTTTGAAATTGAGCAATAAAAGATATAGCTTCGACAAGGTAATAATTCTGTCCCCGACAATTACAGATTTGGGTCAATCCTGTTATATTATTTATATTTCCATTTAGCTTAAACAAACTAAATTGAAAATGGTAATGTCAACTCCGAATTAGCGCATTGAAGGACACTGAACTAGACACAATAGGAGTTTCATTGTTATGGGCACTTAGTGTCCCTCAAAGTGTTAAGGTCTATAAAGCTGAAGAGGTTGCTTTTTTGTTTGTTTGAACGCGCTAACCTCTGGAGAACTGACGGTCGGATTTGAAAAATTCGATTTGCATTTGATAGCCCAATTCTTGAGGAAGGCTTATAGGCTATTTAACATAACGCTAGGACCCTTAGGAGTGAGAGCAAAAGAAAAAGTCAGAGAGAACGCTAAGTGAAAATGAAGTCATAGCGCGTGCGGGCGATGCGATGCGATGCGATAATGGGTCGGGGCACAAGAAATTTCACGCGAACGAAGTCGTAGGCACAAGCTAGTGTAAAATAAAGCCCAAGTTTAGAACTAGGTCAACTGTCTGCAAATTCGCGACAAGCTCGGAAGCTTTTAAGTTGTCTGTCTCCGAATAAGGGATGAAGAATTTATTACTGTTTGTCAGATGTTTGGCAGTACACTTCCTGCCCTTTCGGCTTGAAGAGACGAGTGATTTAAACGCGTGGTTAGCGTTTACAAATTGGCAACCTTCGCGCTCATGGAAAAATGAGGACGATTTTTCATTGTGACCTAAAATGGCAGAGACACTCCCTATTTGCCCACTCTATAAGGACCATGCATGCATTTTATTGCAATATCAATAAGGTAAAAGGGCGTAATAATATGCAGTGACAATATTCATCGTAAAATATATCGAGCCAGATGGATTGAGCATCTTCAGTATGTATGTACTTCAAAAATTACACATAAATTACTGAACGTGAAGCCCATCGGGGCGGCATTCCACTTACCCGACTTATTGCACAAAGTTTACACGTCGGCCTTACCACTCTAAACGGTCCTTAAGGCTTGTTCAGACCAGCGCGACACGCGATGCGACACAAAGGCACCGCTCGTCGCGCGACGAGCGCTGGTCTGCACAAGCCTTTATGCTGCAACTGTGGCTGTGCTGCAATTTAAAGTATTTTAAAAGCGCAATCGTGTTTCGTTCACGCCGACGCTTCTCGCAAGGCGTCAGCCTATTGTTTTAACAGCCCACTATTAACCCGCTTCGATAAGCTTATCAGAATAACGATAATCGAGAGCGACACAGCTTGATAATTTAAAAGAATTGTGATTTTTGATAGATAAAGTGTCGATTACCGCGCGGTTTTTGGGCAGTAACCGCGCTGCGGGCTCTGTCCTCAACTCCTCACCCTATAAGGAACCGCTCTGTCACCACACACGTCGTTCGATTACGCAAATTCGAGACAACGCGCCCTCAAATTAAGCTTCAAGCCGCCGACAGCAGGACTTAACGACCTGTCTCAAGTCTCACCGCCGTAGGAAGTGATTATTGTTTATTTTTATAATTGGCGTGGCAGGAAGTCGGAACCAGCCGCCACGGGCGGCTTGTTGCATCAGGAGGCGCACCTCACACGCTCATGCAAATAAAGCAATTTGACCGACGACAGTTAATTGAGCAGCACCGTCTGAGACTGAAATATTGGCAATTCACGTCAGCAGGCTGTCAACACGCGAGTTACAGCTGATTACGATTAATTCGGCAATTATAGATACGTAATCAACGACATGAAGAAATTAATACTGGAATTGCTAATTAAACTTGTTGTTGTTTGATGAAGCGAACGTAGTTAGAAAGTGAAACCTTAAGATGTAGGTTTTGTGTAGAAGTTCCGCGAACCCTAAAGGTCAAAGTCCTTGATGTGTCGAAAGTCGAGAATAAATACAAATAGACCCAGTTCTAAGAGCACCTGGTTCCGACGATTGCCGTCAATAAAAGCTCCTCGTTGACTATTGCTTTTCACTTGTTCTGGTGAAGTTGTGTAGAGTTCAACGTCCTCTTGAGGGGTTGTCAGTCAGTAAAAGTCTTTCGACAGGGGAATGAATGACGCCTACGATCGTCGTTAAGAGTATTATTCATGCGTTTCAACAACAAATGAAGCGACAAATGAATAAAGTGTGTTGTGGCGCTTCCCGAAGGTCGGCCATGTTTATAAATAACCTCGTCCCGCTAGGAGCACTTGAGGCCTTACAAGCACTGGACAGTTACCGTCTACTGCAACTTTCTTAGATACTAGTCGGAGTTAATAATTAACACTTTCGACAGAAGTGAACCCTCCGGGAGGGTTACCGGCATTACGTTTGCGCTAAAGTTAACCATAGCGGACGGTCAACGGCATTAGGTTTAAAACCGTGTAAAACTAAGTAAAATTGTGTTTTCAGGGAGGTCTTTCGCTGTACGTAGTTTCCAACCTTAACTTTTTTTGTGAATATTTGTAAGCGTGGACAAAAAATTTAAAAGAACTTAAAATGAATTGATTTTAAAACCAACGCATAGGTAAATCTTGTTAAAATGTACATCAGATTTTATTTTCAGGGTTTATAATGCTGTATTCGCTAAGAAAAACCTACATTAAAAATGAGCCCTCCGTGAGGGCTCCCAGCATCCCAGATGCGACTAGATGAACCCTCCAGGAGAGCTCCTGAGATAAAATGTAAATTATTACCTGGGAAAAATTGTAATTGGGACTCTTTATTAGAAGAGCCTTAAAGTTGGTGGTCTAAACCAAACATTACATCTTGTACTCGTTAATAGAATTTGAAATACCTGCAAATAACTTCACTACAAATAGCCACAAGAAAATTCTATTATGACAACAAGTTCGAAATACAAATCTCCTTTTCTTTACCCTGCCAGTGTTGTTCATTTTCCAAGAACTCCACTTTGCTTACAGAAATAACACGTTTATTATATTATTAATATTCAAAGCACCGTTGTTCTCGACTGTACATTATGTCATACCACGAAGATTCTCTGTCTGTGCAGCATTTCTATTAAAAGCAGCCATTTGTAAATCTCAAGTACCTCAATTTAATTACGGTTTATTTTGAACGTGTTTATTTGTGAATCTCATTGGGACAATGGCGGATAATTATAACAAAAGATGTTTATTTCTGTTGAGGTCGAATACCTACGCCAAAATTCCCTGCACCTGATGGTTTGATACTGGTGTATGTAGGCAGGCAGGGCTGGCAAATAATAGCAGCAGTTTGACGTGAATTCTTCAAAAATCCTATACTATTAAACGAGCAATATTTGTATATATATTTGTACTCACGTTCTCGAAATCGGCTCTAAAGATTTCGATGAAAGTTGCAATATAGGGGTTTAAAACAGGGGCGAAAAATCGATCTAGCTAGGTCTCATATCTGGGAAAATTTGTTTTCTCCGTATTTTCACCTGAGCAGAGCTCGGTCGCCCAAAGTTTAGAACAAGATAATGAATAATGACATGGCAGCATGGAATTAGTAAGTACCTACTATCATGGCGGCATGAAATTAGTAAGTACCTACTATCATGGCAGCATGGAATAAGTAAGTACTATACATGGATTAGTATGAACTATCATATACTATTAAATGAGTATTCTCTGTTTTCACCAGAGCAGAGCTCGGTCGCCCAGGTACTAAATATATAAAATAATATCACGCTTGTAATTCCCGAAGGGTTAGGCAGAGTAGTACACCCACATTTCGCCAGTTAGTGTGTTTAGTTAGTCCCATGTAATAGGGGGCGAGCCTATTGCCACCAATCGGGCACAAACTCAGACTAAAAAAATCCAATAACAGTTTGCCTGACCCGGGAATCTAACCCAGGATCTCATGCAAAGCAGTTTCGCTTGCGACCACAAGACCAAAAAAAATATTGTCTACCCCAGCGCTTGCAGCGCAGCTCGGTTGTCACTGCCAAACAAATATCAACATTGCACGCTTTAAAATAAAGTCGAAAATAAATAACCTGAGACGCGCACCTTTTACCTTGTTAATGGAAGTTTATTTATTCTCAACTTTATTTCAAGTGCAACAAGGTCGATATTTGTTTGGCAGTGACAACCGCGTTGCGCTGCATCTCGCTAAGTGAGCGCCGGCCCTAACTTTGTTATGGAAACTAAGCTCTATCAAATCAACTTTAAGAATACCAAAACCAAAGCAATACCTAAGTACTTAAGTTTACTTTGTTACGAGAACAAAAATAAGGTATGGAATTTCAGAGTACTCGTACACCTAAATAAAAATAAAACGTTCACGTTTCTAATATTAACTTTTTCATGCTTTTAATTTAGATCGTAAATTTTAATATTACGATACCCACATTTACTACGAAGTTTAATGCCTCTACGAACTTCTAACCCATCACGATTGCATATATTTAATATATTACCTTTAGCAAGTACACACGAATGCGTTTGGAAACAAAAAGCGGTAACCCTGGCTTGAAACAATAGAGGGACACCTGCCCAGCATTGACCCGCGTTGCTATACCATTCAATCGCCGCCTGCGCAGCTAACGCCTTTTTGAGAAAACCAAGAAGATCATGATAAATCTCAGTGCATTTGTGTCTAATCTTAAACACCCACTGAAGCAGAGCTCTTCCGTTCAAACAATAAAATAAAACAATGGCATAAAATATATCTTGTTTTCTTCAGTAGTGATAATATGTTTACACCATTAAGGTTTAAGATTACGAGCAAAAATGGCTCGGAATTTGAGAAATAAGAGAAACAATGGGCAATTATTGTACTTACACTGTAATTTTACAGCGCTGAATTACTATTTTATTAACTTCATGCTCTGCTGTGTCATAGTTCGTTGAATAAAGACCTTTGTTGTTATCTGCTAAAACATGTTTTACCATAACAAATTTTGTAATTTTTTTGTCAATTAACTTATTTATGAAAGAATGACTAATTGATCCGCGGATCGTAGAAGCTCAATCAATCAAATATCTAAGGTGTTCAATTACGTAGTCACTTGTAATTCATCGGCTTGTGGGTCGTTTATCGTGTAATCGGATGCGCGGGCGCAGGATCGCGAAACGCGTCTCCCGATCGATCATTGATTGCGTGCGAGCAATCCATTACTGTGTGCATCCACGATTAAGTTTAGGTGTCCATTCCATTATTTCAGCATACATGCTTAATGATCTGTCTTTTGTCTATTAATGGAGTACGGACGTCAGGTGAGGTTCTTATGATTCGGAGAAATACCCTGCACTGAAATATTGCTGTGTATTTTTTGCTTTAGATGTTTTCGAGATAAACTTTCCATGCGTGGTTTCCAAAGTAAAAATATTAGAACGCAAATATTTCTGTTACTGAACACATGTCAACGAAAATAGATATATATGCCCGTAAGTGTAAGCTCAAGAAAAAATAGCCAGCCGACCAGCGATGTAATGCTTACTCGTGCGAGGCGAAAAAGGATTTATGCCTTTCGCAGCTTGAGCAATAAATATTAAACTATTTATAATCCTTAAAAGTCTAATCTAGTCTGTCAGCTGTCTATAATCGAGTAACGCATTACCATAATGAAAAATACTTGAGAGTCCGCCAAAACATTGCAATAAATAAGAGGATATGGATAGCAATTTTCATATATTAATCCTGACGTGTTAAGAACATGCCTGAGGGGTGTGTACGTGAGTGAACCTGACCTTGGAGGGTCATGTTAGTGTTACAAACTGTTTGAAACCATTTTTAGAACCAAACTACGACTGAAAATTGATGGAACTATTCTTTAGAGAACCTGGCCCAACTCGCGTACGAATTTTGACACTCACAAACATTGTACTCTATCAAAATTTCTCACATAACTATTCAAATAGCTTCTATATTTATAATAATAATTAAATCATGTAGCTAACATATATCAAATTTGCCAAACTATCACATGAATATATCCAATTTCCTGTCAAAACGGAAACGACAAACATCTACAAGTATTTTGCGTAAATATGTCCGCCATAGTATGCATGGTATCCTCTTGTTTCACATTAGCATTCTTCCTCGAGGCGGTGGCATTTATCCAGGGCAGGACAGGCAACACTAGGTGTGGGTGGCAACACCAAGATAACAAGCCTTCTCGATTTATGGAACTATACGTTATTATAAATAGGAGGACTTATTCTGGAGTGAGGTAATTGAAATAGACTTGAGAATTTTAGGTGTTTCTTTGTACTTTTGAAGATTGTTAAAGTAGTTAAAAAAAAAAAATTGTTTAGTCCGTATTTAAGATAATAAAAAATATTAGACACACATTTTTTGCTTTATCATATAAAAAATAACTTAGAAAACACGCATTAAAGTTGGGGAGTGGGGGCTCGCTACATCACAATTCCGTCATGTCACATTTTAACTCACTGTATCGCCGTAATCTTTTGATTGCATCGAAAAAGAAAAAAATACGTGTTCAATATTTTTTAATAATCTACAAAGACGGACAAAAAAATTTTGGACACAGGCCTACTGTGTTTTGCATGTTTAGAAGTATAGGTGGATTAAAAATTCGTCTAATTCTTAAGGGGAAACGTGTACCAAGACTATTGACTGTTTTAAGACTAAAAATCCAGCGTTTCAGTGAGCTCCGAAAATCATTCAGTTTGTTTGAACGTTCATATGATGAAAAGTTTCAGTGTTGGTTTTCTTGAGTTTTTTAAGTGAAAACTTCTTTAGGCGCGTTGGGCATTTTTGAGATAGGAAAAGACAATTAAACTCGCGACACCGTTACCGACAACTCATTTTTGTAAACGCGATTGGGCTCTTTATTTATATTAAGTTACGGATCAATGTTCTATGCAAGTATTATTACTTTAAAGGTATTGGAAGTATTTTTTTTTTGTAATCGTGATTGTGCTCTTTATTTAGATAAGATTAAGGACCGATGTTCTATACAAGTATTTTTTTTCCACAAAGGCAATCTTGTTCAAGTTTTCACTTCTGTCGGTACTCTCGGAGTGCCACTGTTTTTTTTTCAACAGCTTTTCCCATTAAAACACAGAATTAAATATCGATGTGTATTTTACCAAAAGCAGTTATTTAATTTTCTACCAGAATAGAGGTATCGTCCGACATTGATCTGATTACATTAACATGCAACTTCTTACATTTTCATTGGGTGTTAACTTCATAAATATGTATTTAGTACATTTACCGCACGGTATTATGCTAATCACTGTTTTGTTTCAATGATTTAGTATCGGCAAGTTAAGTGTGGTTAATAAATACTTTGACGATGTTAATGCACGTTCAATAAATTGTTATAAAGTTAAGTGTATAGTGTTACGTTGTTATTTTGATCGTACGCTATTATTAAGTCTTAATGTTTAAAGACGTGTATATGTTATCCTTCACACCTTTTGCTATTAATAATTATAGTCAATTACATTATGAATGTTTTGTAGAGTTTATACAATACTGGAGCTATTCAATCTGCTACAGCTTTTACCAAGATATTTTATGGTGGGTAGAAAACAATATCTATACTAATACTAATAATAGTACCTACATATAGTTATTAATAATTTAATAATAATACATATTTTAATAATTAATAATTTAATAATAATATATATTTTAATACTTAATAATTTAATAATATATTTTAATAATTAATAACATAACATCACGCCTTGTTTCCCCGAAGGGATGGGCAGAATACCTAAGATTTTGCAAAGAACTGTAAAGCAATAAAATCTCAATCGAGTCTGGCTGTCTTCAAGTCGTGGGTGATATAAGTTACTTCTAGGAAAGCGTGGTACATCAGGTGATCAAACGCAAGTCTATCCTATACTCTTAAATGAGCAATATTTGTATATATATGAATTTGTAAACACATTCTCGAAAACGGCTCTAACGATTTCGATGAAAGTTGCAATATAGGGGGTTTACGGGAAAATCGATCAAGCTAAGTAGGTCTCATATCTACAACAACACCCCAACACCTTTCATTACTCTACACTTACACAAATTCACGCGCATATACACACACACTAAGACACACAAACTAATTTTGTATTTTTTCAGTTATCATGTTTGTTTTAAGATCATTCATTGATGCATCTTTTCGCATGTCTTTTGGGCTAATATATGTATTATTGTCTGTTTTGAGGGGGTTTGGCGCTGTATGCCGAGATACAGGACTCGTCCTAGTTCGGTTACAGACTCTCCCATGTTATATACTCCCAACTACTAGCCTATAAGTATGTGTAATTGTATTATTGTATTTTTTTTTTTGGTGAAATAAATAAATAAAATAAACATATCTGGGAAAATTCATTTTCTCTGTTTAAATTTAAAGTTTAGACAAAATGGCTACCTTAGAATAATGACATGGCAGCATGGAATTAGTAACTACCTACTATCATGGCAGCATGGAGTGAGTATGTACTCATGGAATAAGTATGAACTTTCCTATATTATTAAATGAGCATTCTCTTATTTCACCAGAGCAGAGCTCGGTCGCCCAGGTACTTATTATATGATAAAACAAAATTTTGTGACCAAAGCCGAACCGACAGAAGGCAAGCATGGAGCCACCTCAACAGCTCACTTGAAGAGATACTCTTTATTCCGAAATTCAAATGGTTTCAAATTTTTTTTCAAAAATTAGGACTTAATATAGACCATTAAGTAATGTAATTTTTAATAAACACATGGTTTTAATTTCAATCAACTTAAAATAATTAATTAAAGTCATATCTTACAATTTGGATCTAATAAAGACTATACTGTTATGGTCCCCATATGTACAAAACATAGATTAATGGTACCATATTTGGCTCAAGTTTTTGACAATATATTAGGTCAAGGAGAGACTCGGGTGATATCAAAAACACATGACATTTCCTCCTTTACGTGTTCCGCATAAGAATAGGGAGTAAATAAATCAAGATATTTGTAAGAAGAAGCAGAGCAGAGCTTTGTTAGCCCTTTGAGAAAGAATGACAGTTCTAATATAGTGGAGGTCGGAATATTAGGAGATTTACTTTGAATTTTGGAAAGTAAAAATTCACGTGACTTACACACACCTAACACTTGTAAACAACGAAGTTTCATGTTTTGTTCAAGGATAAGGATGTAAGTAATATAAATTAGTAGCATAATACGAAAATTGGTATGGTATTATATAAACGTGCGTTTTTAATGTTAATTAAAGCAATATGGGCGCTAATTCGAGCCTTGATTACATTATCAGATTAATAAGGCTATTTATGATAAGGAACTTTTTTTTCTGCTACGATGAACATGTTTCTAGGAGTTTCAACAGTCAAGCAACTGACATTTCTTGTCAAGATTATCCCATCAAAAACATAACATCTAAAAATGCAAGTCTCGCAACGCTGTTCTTCTACCACAAAAAGATGTGAGATCTAATGTAAAACCAAGTCTGTTAATTTATTCAGTACCTATCTATTTGTCATCTTTATATCTTTAATAAATAGAATGAATTGGTTATCGCACGGCAACATAATCACATAAGAATAATCTACTATTTTAAATAGTCCTAATTAAATAAAGTGCAGCGCTAATTTTTGCTTTGTATGCAAAATGTAGATTCTATTGGCGTGTGCGATTGCGAAAATTCTGGCTTCTAGTTTTATCCACAACGAAGTTATAGGGGGTCGAAAATGCCCTAAATGGCATCGAGAAAAGATGGCTGTGCTTTTTTGTTTGTTTTGCTCAACTTGGCGGGGGCACTGCAGTGACCCTCGATATTCCGGTCGCCAAAAGAAAGGGTACCTGACACATGTCAGTTGAGTACAAAAGAATACGTGTTTTACGAATTTATACTTTATTTGTTCCTAATCGTTTCCAACTGAGAGTTGTCTGTACCGCATTCTCTCCGGTGGCCGGATTTTTAGAAAATACCATTGCATTGTATTGACATTTATATTTTATTTTAATATTTTTTTGACATTGATTTCTATTGCTATATATTATTTATTAATTTGTATTATGAAATGTGTGATTTTAATAATTGTTTTTTTATTGTTCAGGCTTATTGAATTCAATAATTATATGGTATAACATGGCGAACTCTTTATTACCTTTATATAACATTATTATTGTAAACCTATGTTAAACAAATGAATAAATGACTTATGACATTCTTCTTCTGATCCTATAACACCATAATAAATGTAATTGAAAGATCAATCTTCTATTTTCATAGGAACATAGGATTTCCGCAGTAGTCATAATATCTTATTAATATACTGTAGAAATATAGAGGCGACACTTCTCAGAATATCTAAATCTATTTCATTCGCGGAATGTCTTCCGTGAAAGTTTAGTACGAAGTTAAAACAAAATAGCCTTTATTGCTAAGACTATAAGGGTTTTTGGACGAATGGTTAAATTAGGTATATAAAAGTAGTATAGAAAATGTTCGGTTTATTGTACTTAGAAATGTGTAGGTAATGTTCAATAATAAATTGTAGGACATGCTTCGGGAAAACAGTTGACTGTCGCGAAGGAATCCTTTTGATCGAAAGCAGTTAATTTAGGAAACTATACTGGAGTTACAGAATTAGGTAGGTACTTGAAATAACTTAAGAAAAGGCATGTCCATCAAACCTCTTGAATACTCTAATATAATGACTGCGCCTCTTTTTGTGCACCTCAAATAATTTCTACTTTGGGGTCCTAATAGCCAAGTAACTGCGACCAACTTGGATGTAGCGGTCCGGTTGGTCACATTTCTAACCTAACCCATTTAGTCGGGGTGCCCTAGCTTAGTTACTGCGACCAATTACTGTAAAAAGTCCAAAGAGTCCAAAAAGTTTAAAAAGGGCGCAATTATTTTAAAAAGGTTTGCATCTTTATGCACACTTTTTTCGCAAAAGTTTCTGCGCTTCTTTAAGCGCAAAAAGTTTTTTGAGGGTCAATAATATAAAAATTGGTTGTCAGTAAAGTCGGTTTACGGACGATAATTTTACGTGATAACGTCACAAGCCGAACGCTTAGGCCGATCGTGCCTCTATCGCTTGTTCCGCGCTCTCGCTTGCACGCTCGGCTCAGGCGGAACGTGACACTTTTTTCGCGCGTGCAGCCGGCGTTCATCGATTTATAAGACGTTCTCACGTCAAAAATTCAATCATTGGAAGTTCAATAAGTTATTAGAGGATCATTTAAATATTTCCCTTAAGAGAATGGAACGAATCATTTTTTCAACCGAAAGACGTCCACTGCTGGACATAAGCCTCCCTCATGCGTCACCACATCGGACGGTCCTGTCCTCGTATCCAGTGGATTGAAGATTTAAGGCTCAAGTTGACAGACGCGACGCGACGACGGGACAAGACACTGATAGAAAAATTTCCGTGGAGTTTTTATAGAAATTATTCCAGCAGTCGCGTCACGCCTGTGTACGTAAATTTAATAGATAGTATCTCTAAATGTTATATTTTCTTGTTTTTTTTAAGTCCTTTAAAAAATCATTTTATTTTCCAAATTTTACCTAATATTAATGTTTTAACTTTGTTAGCTTAGTTTTTAATTTTATTGTGCATGCTGTGGTCTAATATAAGTGAAGGAGTACACCTACTTTTCGCTGTTCCTGGCGAATAAAATGGTAATGTGCTATTACGATCGTTTTAACTTTATTGCATATTCTATATTTAGAGGTCCGATTGCACTCTCGTCAATTTTTTTAATTCCTTCCTACGGTTATTTTAGAAGTTACGAGATTTTAAGGTGTATTATAATTAATGTAAAAAATCACTTTTCTTTTGGTATTTGAACAATTCTGCTATGTATATTAAGTTAATAAGATTTTCACAAAAAACTGTTTTTTATTTTTCCTGTAAAATTTGGTTTTTACGATTACGATTTTATTCGCCGGGGACAACGACAATACCCGATCTTGCCCTTTAATTATCTGTCATGTATTGTGTACAACTTTTGTTGGAAATCCTAAATAAATAAATATGGGAGCCTTGAACCATATCATCGGAAAATTCAATGGTAGGTAGTTACTATCGTCCTTCATTATATTTGTCCTGTAGCTGTCGTGGACAGAATAGTCTTTGTTCCAACAATCGCACTTTCAGCAAATATCAAGGAAGCTATAAACAATATTTAAGCTTTACTAAGAAATCACAAAACAACGAGTCTAACTTCATTCTCATTCCAGAGACGATTTATTTTTGAGTTCAAACGAATAACATATTCAGCAGTATATGAAGAATAAAGACAACTCCAACTATATCTAACGAACTGATTAACAACAAAATTAATGGTCGAACCACAACATAAATTTTGCACGTCTACATGTGACATGTACACTTAAGGCCACGAATCTTGCACCAAAAATATATCATTTAATAAATTTGTTGCGTTTATCGTGAATGAGTGACGTTCGTATGAGCCTTCGGAGTGCGCAAGAGTTGATACTGTTAGTGTTTTGACATTTAGTGCGTGGATGACAGTGGGTGGGAGTGTGACACCTTTTATTACAAGAAAACAGTGGTTAAGTTGAAGTGAAGTGAGTTGTGATTTCCGCATTACGTACATTTATGTTTGAAGTGTGTTTTGTGCTTCATACAAAAGGCATAGTGTACTGTCGCTGTTCCACGTTTTACTTGTATTCTTTTTCTTTTTCTGTACCTACATATACAGGAAAAAAAAAATTTACCAGTGCGCAAACTTAATCACGACTTTACTCATCATTATAAACAACTTTTACTATGGGATCAAACCTGAAATCGCGAAAAAAATATCAGCTGTTCCCTACATTTATGTTCGCATAACTCGTCTAAATGTAGGGAATAGCTGATTTTTTTTTTGCGATTTCAGTTTTGGTCCCATAGTAAAAGTTGTTCATAATGATGAGTACAGTCACGTGTTTAAGTTTGCGCACTGGTTAAAAAAAATCCCTGTGTATACCAATAGCTACAAGAGTTAAAAAAATTTTTTTTGGCATCTACGTTTTAGAGTGTCATTGAGACCACCTCTGATTAATCTCATTGTCATGTAATTGTTATTATCCAGACGACTTAATTTAAACAAACAAACAGCTGTGTTTCCTATAAAATTATGCCAATAATTAAGAAAGCGACATGTTAACTCCGTGACAGCTGCGGTTCCGCCTCTGATCACGTGGGTCAGTAACGTTTGCCGTTACTTGTACGCTTGGCTAGTTCTTCGGAAGGTGCGGGTTGACCCAACGCAGTGGGAACCTAAGGGTTGAATATGTAACCATCTGGTTTTTGGGTTTCTTAAGTTTCGTGGCACGGCAGCTGTTTAGACGGATAATAAATTTATTTCACTACGATTTTAATTGGCACAGTGATAAAATCGCACCTAGATATTTTCTCAGAGGTTTTTGTATGGCATGAAGCAATGATAATAAATTAATAACAAAAGTTAGACTGACCTTACAATAAGCCAAGAAACTGGTGATAGGGTGATCAAGTGATCAAATAATAAATTGCTGGGTCAATTTTCTTTTTCTCAGAAATATAACAGATCTATTTTTAGTTTGACGTCATCACACCATATTCAACAAATCTATATTCTTTAATTAAGACGTTGACAACCCTAAACTGTCGTTAGAAGTTTAAACAATGAAGCCAGGTGCGCACGCGCTTATGGCGCGCGACAGGAAGTCGATAGTTTATCTTGAAGATAACCAGCACATCTCTAGAATTCATAATGTGTGACTTATAAGGGTTTCTCAATTAGTAATTAAGATTAGTCTTTGACTTAATTGGGCTTAGGGTATCGTTTGGTTTATAATGGTGGATATAATTGCAATTTACTGGTAGAAAACCAAGTAGTCTGTGGTCAAGAAATGAGTTTGATAACCTCTGAGTTCGTTTCGGCCTTTCTTCTTAGAGTAGTGTCAGATAGAAAACGCCGACCTCAACTAGTTTTTTTTTTGACGTGATAACGTCTTATAAATCGATGAACGCCGGCTGCACGCACGAAAAAGTGTCACGTTCCACCTGAGCTGAGCGTGCAAGCGAGAGCGCGGGACAAGTGATAGAGCGGCACGATCGGCCTAAGCGTTCGGCTTGTGACGTTATCACGTAAAATTATCGTCCGCAAACCGACTTTACAGACAACCATTTTTTTAAATATGACGTGTAAAAGTGATTCCGATATTCTATTTACAGATTAACAATTTCATTTCATTCCGATTTTGCGCTTTATTTCTTTTTGATGAATCACATTCCTAATCTACCTTTGATCAGGAAACCAAAAAATATTCCTACTATTTTAGGCTCCATTCCATTACCTAAAAAAATCCCTAATCGCTTTGTGCATTAAAACCTGTCGATATTTTATAAACAGTCTGTAAAAAGCGCCATAGTAATTTATATAAATAATGGAGTCGGTGCCACGTAAGCAAACATTAGTCGTAGACAATAACAAAACGAAAACCATTCCGCGTAAAACAATATTCCATTACCTCACTGGTTCAAAATATTTGCACTACACTGTAGACTTTAATAGGGCTGTCAATACAATGTCATTTTAAACACGAAACAATAAAAAGTAAGTAGGTAATTATTATTGGTTCTCGTACATACTCAAATTCAAAATATTTTATTTCACATAAACCTACATGGGTACTCATGAAACGTCAGAAGCTGGCACGGTTCCAGTTGGTCGTTTCCTATGGAGAAGAACCGGCAAGAAACTTCATGGTTACTCTTATAAAAAATATTGGTTTTTAATTTTTTTTCATATTACACTACAACTTGTAAGTAAAAAAAAAGAGGCGTTGTACCTAAGGACAAAATTAAAAATGTATTTACCCAAACCAAGTTTAGAAAATTTTAAGCTACTTCCTACCAACATTATTCCATGAGACGATACATTATTTTCTCTTCGACTAAATTACTTAATTTTTCTTAAATCTTATTAATTAACCCTAAGCTTTTGCAAGTAAAAGATTTTCACAGGATCTGATTTTACTGTAAAAATCCCTTCACAACATCATTCGACAGCCCTAACACACGTGCAGACTATACACTCTCGGCCAACAAAAAAGGTATACTTCGAGAAAACCATACGTCATTGATCGGAGCGAGCCAAGGCCGCATACAAATAGAACCTTCCTGTAAGCTTCCATCACATAAGTAATATGTTTGGCCTCACCATAAAAGGATTTTCCGAGCTTTTTAGATATTGGTTAACATGTTAACAAGGTTTTCTTGCGAATTGGAGGGTTAAGGCAAAGTATTGGAATTTTTTTGTTCAGTGTTGTAACTGAAATTTCGCAGATTCAAATTTTAAAATAATCATAGGCTTATATAGCACTTTATTCTTGTAATAGAATAATTAGAATATTTAGGATTTAATTGTTTTTTGAAGTGAAAACTTGGACGTTGGGCATTTTTTAAATGAGACTAAAATATTGATTTCGCGACACCGTAACGCAATTTACCGACACCGTAGAGTAAAAGACATCAACGCGTTGATTACCGCGGTGCCGACTTTTTTTTCAAGTTTTCACTTCTGTCGGCATTCCCGGAGTGCCACTGTTTATTTTTTTATGAAATAGTATTTTATTCCTTTTTTTTTCCTGAAACCGAAAATTGTACACATCACGGTTTGATACAGCTCATTAAATAGTTTGTTCGTTCTCCGCTAAAACTAGATAAATATAACCTAATTCTATTACATACCTGACTGGGATGGTGTCTGTACAGGTACAGCTTGGTGCCGTGCAGCACACCCCACACCTGCTTCCAGGATCTGTCACTCGCGCGCTGTCACAACAAAGACAAAGTTATAAATAATGCGCAAATACTTGTGCAAACTATTTAAAGTACGAAGTAAATGCGACACGATGCATTTTTCATGGTATTAGTCCATATTTGAATTATGTTGCTTGGCCAATCTTACAGTGTGAGCTTTTATAATATGCACATATTGTTATAATGTGCACATATCGAAATGAGGGGGGAATCTATGCTTAATTTTAACGACGGAAAAAATATTTAAAAAATCTTTTTTTTCTGTTTGGCGTCTTATTGAGAAATTTTATGATTATTATAAAAACATAAATGACAAAAAATAGATGTTTGCTAAAAAAAACATGTTTATTTTTAATTGAGGGTAGTTTTTTTTCCACAATTTTCGCGGACGCCTAATTACTTCCAATCATTATGGAGTTTGTTTCATCGCGATTGATCATTTAGTTTAAAAGTTTCACCGTTTTATTACAATTTTTTTTTCTTGGAAAAAAAAAACACTTAGGTAAACCTTTTTAAAGTATTTTTTCCGGCGATAATATTAAGCATTGATTCCCTCATTTCGATATGTACATATTATAAAGACTCACACTGTATAGCCCTCTGCAATTAGGTAAAAAACCTAACCTAACCTTTTTGGCCTCGCACAGGTCGTTATTAAATTTTGTTTGTTAGTTTTTAAAATGCTCCTTTTTTATATTTGTTAATTTTTTTTTTATCTTTTATTACTGTTTTGTATTTCCTGTGCGTGTCCCAAATAAAATATTTTTCTTTTTCTTTCTTTTTTCTTTCCTTATTTTCAGATATTTCCAGACTCCTTCAAAATAGCCATAGAGACTAGCAAAACAGGCGTAGACTGATTGGAAAAGGACAACAAATAACTATGGGTGATTCATAAACATGGCTTCATGAAAGCGCAGCTTCATAAGGAAGTAAAATCATTAAGATAATGGTCACTCGATGATAAGGGTTGGAGATAGGTATGCAAAATTGTCTACTAAAATGTATATCTCTGATATTTGTTATTACTTTGTGCAAATTGCTGTAAGGTTTATTTTCGACGTGCATTTTTTTGATGTGGACCATCTTTTTCCTCTCGCTGTCCTGCAATCTGTGGGAGTGATTTCGTGAAAAGGGACGGAAGTGTGTAACAGGAAGCCGAGGAAGCGCGCGCTATTTGATTTGACCAATGAGCGTGCGCGGTGCTAGAGTTGGCCGTCAGATGGTACCAATCCATTTTCCGAGAGGTTGGTACTGTCAGCCAAGATATCAGATGTTACACAGCATATGCGACTATTGTAAAGCTCGCTCGTTTTTTTTAAGTGAAAACTTCTTTAGGCGCGTTGGGCATTTTTGAGATGGGAAAAAACAATTGAACTCGCGACACCTCATTTTTGTAAACGCGATTGTGCTCTTTATTTATACTCCGTTACGGATCAATGTTCTATGCAAGTATTTTTACTTTAAAGGTTTTGGAAGTATTTTTTTTTTTAAGGCGATTGTGCTCTTTATTTAGATAAGGTTACGGACCAATGTTCTATACAAGTATTTTTCTTCCACCAAGGCAATCTTGTTCAAGTTTTCACTTCTGTCGGCACTCCCGGAGTGCCGTTTTTTTTGTGCTTAAGCCAACTTCCATTAGTGTTGTGGAGTTTTTAGTTTATCACATACCTTGCCGTTGCTCACCACCATCTTGATCTGCACGTTGCCCTGCACGTCTCCTTCTACAGCTTCCACGGCATTCTCCGCTATCTCTTCCTCTCCCTTCTTGGTTGGGCTATATAACAATTAACATGGATTAATTACAACAATCCTAACAGGATCAGGCAGGCTTCGAAGTATTTTCAAATGTCGATGGATCCTCTAGTAATGTCCTTATTCTAAAGAATTTTGATTGTAGAGGAGTTTAGGTACTAAAGTTAGTTAAAGATTGGGATACCAAACCATTGTTTCTTTTAGTAGATAAACATTAATAATAATTACTTTATTTGCAAATTTACATAAAGGCGACAGGTAAAATCTTTTGATTTGATTATAATAGGTCAAATATCACATCTTACCACACAGTAATCTATACTTACTTATAGGTAATTACAGGACAATTTATTTAAAAAATACAGTAAAATACCATAAAATTCCTAGACTAACAGCGAATAAGTAACACAAACATGCCGTATATACATTCAGACATTGAATTTTACGTACATACGAGTAACACAATAGGTAAACGATTAAAGGCTCGTTCAGACTGGCGCGACTTGTCACGCGACGCGATTAATATCCGTAGAACAATTTCTATGAAAACGCGCGCGACACTACACTCATAATACTCTCTTGTGTCGCGACGCGTCGCCATAAAAAATGTTCCTTAGGTGTTGGGTGGCGATAATATCGCAGAATCGCCACGCCATCTGTCACGAGACAAGTCGCGCCAGTCTGCATGAGCCTTAACATTGAGCGTCTACACCGAAACATGCACACATCAAAATATCGACAAATTATCTCCATGCAAATATCTGTTATATTTCAACAATATCGACGTCTGTTCCACCGAATACGATATTTACAAAGCTCTCCCCAAACAAGTTAATTTTTAAATCGATTTGCGGATGAATTTGTTTAAAATGCGGGTAGGTAAACTTCGTTATTGAATGGTCTCACTTGTTTGTGATATTCAGTACTTACTTACCGATGTATTTAATTATTTAATCATGATTAAAGCAGTGCAATGCAATTTAATTCAATACTTTACACTAAAACATCGAAAAATCAAGTTCTTAAATTCGGCTACTAGAGGCGCTATCTATGAACGCATTCGTGTAACTATTGCACACATTGTAAAAAGCGCCATCTATGGGTGGGACGACGTACCGCGTGGGGAGGACGGCTTGAGGGTCGAATATTCTCAGCAGTGGAGTTATGTCATCCGTGAACCGAGGGGGGCGCCACTTTCGTAGTCTGCGTTTTGAACCCAATCACATATACCCCGTTAGTACAATTTATATTACCAATTGAACCCACGCTATGTTAGGTACATGATAACGGTTACTTACTAATATCTACAGACAATTTATAGTAACAATCGTCTATCTACAACATTTCTATGTGATATTAAAAATTGGTGCTAATCACAAATATTATGTTATCTGGACAGGTATAAACGGTAGTTAACTACATTGGATATCTACTGGATAGGTCTAATACAATTAAACAACAGTTTTCACTTGTGTTTGTCACTTAATTAAAAAATCTGTTCAAAGAGAAAAACAGCAAAATATTGGTCAAAAGACAAAAGCGTAAGGTGACAAAACAAATGAGAATTTTCTATGTATATTTTTATAATTAAGTACTTATGGCTATTGTGCAAAGATTTAAGGGTACATACCCTCTAAGGCCTTGTGGGTCGTTGTCTGGTTCCACGTCACTGTCGAGGTGCAATCGATCACCCCACGTGGCTTTCAAGTACGAAACCCTTCGCATGGCGCGTTCTTCTTCTGCTTGAAAGGGAAATGAACCTTATTAATCCTGCTATACGGTTTCAATTGCATTACCAGATAAGGCGATTTATAAGAGCAGTAATAATAATCAGTTGTGGACTTTATTGACATGCTGTTTGGGTTGATTATTACATTGAGTTGATTGGTATACTGACCACCGAGTTGAGCATCTTTCTTTTGTCTTCTTGTCACCAAATCATCGGCAAAACCTGTTTAAAGAAAATACTTAGTAAAATAAACATTCTGAACACAATATTGTACCACAACATTAGTATATTAGACACCAAACGATCACGACGGTTAGTTCTGCGTTAGTAGCACACCTAAAAGCACACAGCATTCCTTTGAAACGTTTAGAGAAGACAGGTAAGTCCGAATCGCCTCCTCCCTAGTTTCAAAGCAATCTCCTTCCAAAAGACATTGCTTTGAAGCCTGAATCGTTATCACATGAACATGGGTCGGATTTCAAACGAAAGTGTTAGTAAACGAGCAGGAAATTGAGCAATTATTGCGGAATATCGCGTCACATTTTAGCATTAAGGTAATAGGCAATTCCGGCAGCGCTGACGTCTTAAGTCCGTGAGTAAAGGTACGGAGTTACGGCGTCAACGAAGTCACAGATTAGTTGCATACAGATTTTCGACTCCCAAAATTCGTCATCTGATGTACTTCTTTACTGTTTGTTAAAAATATCGAATAATGTGCCGGGTAAAGAATGTATGATGTCAAGTACAGTACCAAGGAGTTAAAACGACACATCGGGATTTAGAAAGATACTGTCACAGAGGTATGTATGACAGAGACAACGCTCTACATAGCAGTACTTTTTCAAAAGCCGATGTAACTCTACACCGTGGTACATTAATCTGTGTTCCAATCTGTGACGTCTCTAAGTTGCACATGCAGCGCGACACTCGGTAGGCAGGTTAGGGAGGGGACGAGAGCATTCCGAGGACGAGACTCCTCCGACCTGAGTCGGCTGGCGTGCTGGGCGTGGGCGACGGCTCGGCGCCGAGCTCGGCCCCGGGCTCGGCCCCGGGCGGCGCCAGGCTGAGCTGCGTGGGGCGCGCGCGCGGCTCGTCGACGCCCAGCGACACGCGGTTCATGGCCTCCATCTGTTCCTTGTTCAGGCCCATTCGTCGCTTCGCGTGACTGCCATCTTGGGGCGGAACGGTGCCATTAGACGCGTGCGAAGCTGTGTACGTGTGTGTGTGTGGCCATCTCATTGGTCAGCGTTGGCTTCCAGCGATCGGTTCGTGAGTTTATTCGAATGCTCGAATTTCAAATACTTCTTTTTGTACTTGACTTTGTTTATTACAAGTAATTAGTGGACTCACAGACAAGTATTAGGAATAAACAAGCAAAGTTTATAAAAATCGAGAATTATTAAGAATTTAGAAAGATTATTATCAATGATTTCAAATTAAAATTAATTACGAATGAATCAAGAATCAAGTAATGTTTTAGACTTGAAAATTGGATGATTCAGATAGTAAAGCATTCAAATAAATGGTTTTGTGAATAAGCGTATCGCCAACCAATAAGCCCAAAGCTAAATACCGTAGAATCACATTGTGTTCAACGATTTAATTATGTATAATGTTTGTGGTTGTAAAAATATTGTATGAGCGGAAAATCTATAAATTGAAAATTTTGTGATTTATATAATTTTTTGTTCATTTGTTTCCTGACTCAGTATCAATGGGACACTTAACACATTTTCATGTAATTGAAGTAAAAGGATAATACACAATTTCACTATTTTAGTTGTGAGAATTTTTTAAGACTTTTATAATGAATAATTAGGTTATTTTACAAGTATATTTTTATTCAAATTATATTGATAAAAAAAATATGAAAGATAAATCTAATTTAAAAGGAGATTAATACAAATTACGTCCTTTGATCTTCAACAATCATTTATCGAACTCATCTCCACTCATACTCTCTACTGTGAATGTGTAGTGATGTGAAACCTGTCTACTAGTGATGTGATGTATTCTAGTGTTAATATTATCAAATGACAGTTTACCTGTGGCATGATGTCTTCTAATAGGTAATCCATCGCTTCCGGTACTATTCGACCTTGTTCGCATTTGAACCTTTTCTGCATCTGCAAAAGAAAGTATATTATTTTTATGACTTTTTCAGATCATTTACTTTTCGACCGCGTCCTATTAAAAGCGATCTTCACGCGAATACGCTATAGGTCACGTGCAAATGTCACTTTTTGTTCAGAAAACAGGAAAGCGCCCTCTGTCGGCGCGACCACGCGTTCAGGGTCACCGAACAAAAAGTGTCTAAAAGTAATCACCGGAACTATGAGTCGGATTTGAAAAAAACTTTTTGATTAAATAGCCCAATTCTTCAGGAAGGTTATAAAAAAAATGAAAAAGTGTTTATTCGCAGCAATACTTGTTTTTACATAGTAAATTACCTCTGCCAAACTGCACAGCCATAGGCTATAGTTATAGGCTATGTAACATCACACTACGACGCCTAGGAGCCGAGCAGAAAAAATAATTAGAGAGAACGCTAATCGAAAACGAAATAACCCGACGAACGCACGGACGTAATAACATCGCGGCGATATTTTTTCGTGCACTTGATTTTCAACGCTCTGCCTAGCGTCGAGAGTTGAAAATCCAACAGTGTGTTTTTGCAACGCGCTGGAATGAGTGTATGTCCCAGCGCGTTGAATTCTCAACGCTCGGCTTAGCACCGAATGTTGAAAATCCAGTGCGCGATAAAATCCCGCCGCGATTTTATTTCGTCCTTGCGAACGTCGGCTAATACGCGCGGGCGGGCGATGGGATGCGAAGGTGGATCGGGGGACTAAATTTCACACAGACGAAGTCGCGGGCAGAAGTGAGTCGCCAACGAAAGACTTGGCGCAATCAGCAATAGTTATTAAAAAGAAGATAAAGGTGTCAAATGAAATGAAATCATGACATTTGACACTTTTGCTAACTTATGGAGTTGTATTGCCGATTGTAATGATTATAATTGAGTAAAGCCATATTTGTTACGGCCGCGAATCATATTTTAATCAACATAAAACCTGACACTGACTTGCAAAATGCAAAAAACATAAGAAAATTTGAATTTCGCGGGCTACCCTGACGCTTCCCCCTTAAAGGCGGATGAAGAAGAGTTGACCAATCAAAACGCACGAAGACCCCACTACAAATTTGATTCAAAATACACCTAGGGTTATTTTAAACTAAAGAAAGTCCATTAAATTATGAGAAATTGAGGCGGTTGACAATATCCCTGCGACATCCATACTGATCCAGGAATGGATGTATGGATGTATAGTAGTTATTAGGAGGAATAGTACACGTACCGGGCACATATCCGTCTGGTGGAGGACAGTGTAAGTGTTTGCTGCCGGTGATCATCAGCTGATTGCCTGACATGCTGCCGCCTAGCAGCGACTCGTGATCTAACTCTGCAGTCAAACAAAAGAAGATTATTACATCATTTACTTATATTCGTAGTTTACACATACCAAGTTATTGGTCAATACAACAAAAAAAAACAGTGGCACTTCAGGAGTGCCGACAGAAGTGAAAACTTGAACAAGATCGCCTTGAGTTGGTGGAAGAAAAATACTTGTATAGAACATTGGTCCGTAACGCTATCTAAATAAAGAGTACAATCGCGTTTACAAAATAAAAAAAATCTTCCAACCTTTAAAGTAAAAATACTTGCATAGAACATTGATCCGTAACGTAACATAAATAAAGAGCACAATCGCGCTTACAAAAATGAGGTGTCAGTAACGGTATCGCGAGTTCAATTGTTTTTTCCCATCTCAAAAATGACCAACGCGCCTAAAGAAGTTTATCTTCAAGAAAAAAACATAAAGACTAAACATAATATATAGATACAGAGGGAGCCGATTGCTGAACATCTTTTGAAGACTTTGTGTGACTTATTTGTGGGTTGATCATATGGATGGATGGCCGGAAATGCAAAAAATACTTTCGAGGTTCGCTTTTTTTTTTTTGGCTTTAATAACTTTGAAAGGAAAAAGAGTGAGGGATATGATGGATAGTTATGATTTTCTGCAACTGATGACCATAACTGTGAGATGAACTTAGTACTGCTACAGACTACAATTCCAGCAAAAATTCTACTCATAAAACACTGTGGTTAATAAAAAAAGCTTGGGTAGGTAAACTAACCCTGAGGCTGCACATCCAAGGACCTGGCTTCTCTCCTCGCAGCCCTGGTCTCGAACTCCTTCCGTCTCAACGCCACGCTGGGCTCGAGCCGCGTGGTGCTCAACCTGGCCAGCTCACTGCGCGCCACTTCAGTACGTCGTGAACAGCCGCCGCGCGCCTCTTCCAGCTGACGCGTCCGAGCTGTTACTAGCTGCAGTTCTGCTACTGGGTATCTGAGGAGAGCAAAGAAGTAGGTTAAGTATTGGTCCAGTTGGCAGACGTCCGTAAATGGTCACATTGGGTAAGCAGGATCATACCATAAGATAAAAAGTAACACATATAACATAACATAATATCACGCCTGTAATCCCCGAAGGGTTAGGCAGAGGTATACCCATAGAACGCCCACATTTTGGCAGTTATGTTTAAGTCCCATGTAATTGGGGGCCGAGCCTATTGCCATCAACCGGGCACAAATCCAGGCTTCGGGCTGTTACTGACAAATTCCAGATGAAAAAACCCAATAACACTTTGCCCGACCCGGGAATCGAATCCAGGACCTCATACTCAGCAGTAGCGCTTGCGACCACTAGACCAACGAGGCAGTCAAAAAGTGTTTACCATTTATGCAACATGCAGGAATTGCTGCGTTATGAACATTAAACACCAAGTAGCAACGTCTGATAAGTGAGTGTTTCATCCGCATATGCATATTTACACTAAGCATTGGTACCTGGGAGCAGAAGAAATTCCTCGGAAAAGTATACTCATTGTATGAGTACTTTTCCGAGGAATTTCTTCAAAAAATTTTCTTCCCTTGGCCTGATTCCCTACCTGGTACTTATACAGTAAAACTTTTTCACTGGACATAGTTTTACTTACTTGTTATCTTGATTAGCATCATCCTTAAGTTCCGGCGCTCCATTGCTGACAGTTCCCACATTCGTGCTCTGAATGCTGGGCCCGGTCTCCTGTATCTTCGACAGCGTCGACACGAACTGACTCTTGTCCTGTTTCTGTCGACTCTTGTCATTTTGAGCTCCGTTGACTTCACCATAGCCGCTGTAAGTGCCGCTGTCGACACTTGCGGAACATTCTTCTTTTCTGTCCTGGTTCTGTGGCGGGGGCTGAGGTGGTGGGGAGGCGGCGAGGGGCGGGGAAGCCGCGGGGGGAGGCCACGCAGGCTTTTGAAGCTTCTGAGGTCTTGCATAGAATTCTTTCTGCTTGATAGGGGGAGGGGCGTCAGGGGTGACCCAGCCAGTAGGCTGGCTCGGCCGTCGGAGGAAAGCCTCTTTCTGCTCGAGACTTTTTCGTATTCGCGATAGGATTATCGAGTCGTCCAGCTCTCGCCCGGTCAGGGTTGAGTTCGAGTCGAAGGATCCGAGGCTGTCTTTGCTTTCCGTCGCCGATGATGGCAGAGATGTGTCTGATTCCCGTCTGCTGTGAAGTACAAGAGAATAATTGAGTAATATATCAACCACGTAAGTAATAACATTAATCTTGATTCTCGTATAGACATAAACAAAAACTACTCATTAACTACGCTAACAATCTTACCCATCATGCAATAAATAGTGTGGTTGTCCAGGCAGACGCGGGCCGTCATATCTGGAGGGGGCCAGAGACGCCACGCTAGCGTACTCGGGGTCCTGGAGCCGCGCCGGGGCCTGCGGGGCCGGCAGCGAAGGCCTAGGTCTCCGGTACGCGTCGAACAGCCGCGACTCGTGTTCCGTTACTGGAGCCGGCATGTCTAGCGGGCGTTGATTTGTTTCGGGGTTGTATGCTGCTTCGCTAAAATACTGTAAGATAAGGAACGTTTAGTACAATAAATGGTTTGTGAGTAGGTAAATAAGTACCTTATTGTAGAAATAGTTAGCTCGTCTGTTTATGAGTGTTTACTATTACTTAGGTACTATAATTAGGTGCAACCTTGAGCAAGCACGTATTATCTGCTGACTGAGCTGTTTGGTATTTGCTGAGGTTTGTTGGAATTACTAACTGCGGTTTTTATATTTTTACCTAATATGTTAGTTGAGCTTGCATTTTTAGCTGATGCATACGGCACATCAACTAAAAATACCCACTCCACGTATTACTGAACTACCTAAGACCCAGTGCGCTATTTTAGACTCGAGTGACAGGCCGACCGAAGCCAACATAGTCATCATCATCATTAGCTCACGCCTTCTTCCAATGGGGGTAGGCAGAAACAACAGAACGTCCTGCTACGATCCTTAAATACTCCTTTTGCTTCATTTACTTCTACATATATCGTTGCGAGCTACACACATGATCTTTCTGAAGAACATCACATTAAGGTCTCCATTTGTCCTTCTAGGACGTCTCCTGGCATTTCCATTTAAGTACATCTGCCTTGTTGGTATTTTGTTAGTAGTCTTTAATTTATCTTCTCAACATGACCAAACAAATATCATCATCTTAGCATACTCTTTTCTTTTTGTCACTACATCTTCTTTTTTATCGCAACGTTGCCTTTGCCAACATTGATTTTCAAAACTCACCCTCTGCAATAAATCGTGGTCTCTCGGCACGACAGTGAGCCTCAATATCCTCGGCTCCCGTTGCGCCAGCTGCACGACTCTCGCGTACGGCGCCCGGGACCGGCCGCAAGCAACCGGCTCGCCGTTCACGGCAAGCACACGGTCGCCGGCGCGCAGTCCGGCTGCGGCCGCCGGTCCACCGGGCCGCACCGACCTTACGAAGATCGTGTCCATTGGCGCACCCACCGCGCCCACCGCGAGGTGGCGCGCATCTTCGTATAGATCCTGGAAGATATATGTATTAGGTTAGATGGAGGAAGATGTCATCGGTGGTATCAGGACGTATCGACTGGGACTGTGACATGTATCTAGGCAACACAAAAAAAAGAGATGAGGTCGTCAACTGATATATCTAACTATGAGAATAGAATAGACTATATTTATGAATTTTTATATTTATAAAAAAATTGTTGTTACAGTTTATGAGGAATCCATGGACATTGAAGTCGACAACGATGAAAGTTGACGTAACTAAAATTACTATTGGAAATGTTTTTGAAATTGATAATATGAAACGATACTTGTTCAGAGGTCACGTTAAAAGTGGTGTCTGATTAGCGCAGTATCTAATACTTCACACATTATCTTCAGGACGTCTGAATTATCACTTGAAGGATTGTTCTTATCTTTATATTTGCAGAAAACTGTATGACTGATATACACGTGTAGCGCTGAAAATGAAACTGCACCTCTAACTGCACCTCTATTGCTATAAGCGGAAAAGTCAAGGTTCTACGACCTCGAAAATCTTAGGAGTAAAAACAAAGCAATAGAGATGCTCTTCTTTTGCAGTTTGTATCCAAAAGCGATATATGCACAGTGTACCTAAATGAAATACCATCAGGAATGCTTGGACTCCTATGAACTGATCTTTTAGTCTTATCCAGAGAGGATTGTATTTTGTTAAGAATAATAAGAAAGTAAAAATTACAAAAAAAAAAAATATCTACTCACACCCACCTGCAACGAATCCGGCGGATACACTACAAGATGTCTGAGAGTGAACCCGAAGCCGTGACGTGCGTCGGGGCGCTGGATGACGATGGTGCGCGGCGCAGAGGCGTGCGCGGCTGGAGGAGTGGCCGCGGCGGTCTGAGCCGGCAGCGCCAGCGGTGGCGGCGCCTGGGGTAACGGTTGGGGCTGGAAGGAGAAAAAAGGATTTTGTTAGTTACATTTATTAACATTATATCAATCACACCTGTATTACCCGAAGGTTTGGGCAGTGATGTATAATAACACCCACATTTTGCAAGTTATGTTTAAGTCCCATGTAACAGTAGGTTAGGGGGTTGGGGCGAGGTTTATTTCATCCCACACACACAATCTAGATTCATATTTTTTTGGCTTCCTCTCCATACCCAATTTTTATTCATCACTTTAAGTCACGTTAGTTACGATTCTGATGTACCTACGTGGTAAATTCGCGTTCCATCCAGAACTGTCCTGTTCTGGATGGAACGCGAAAACTTTGGTTCCTAATAGTAATTCTTTTCCGAGAGGCTCCGATTTCAATTAACTTATGCCAACCGTTGGTAGGTGTATTGTCACTAAAGTTCGTTTTTTAATCCCAGAGACTAAATTGACATTTCAAGTGATCGTTGTTTGTTTTTTTAAATTTCGAGTTTGACATTTGCACCTGTCAAATTAGACTCTGGGATTCTAAAACGAACTATAGCAATACTACTGAAAACTTGAATAAATATTACCTTACTTTTGAAAGAAAAAAGCAACTTGCGTCAGCTTAATCTAAGAATATTCATAAATCATGCTACAACGAAGGTATATCCCTCAGCTCAATACACAGTACTTTCAAATCAAACAGTTCGTTAAGCGCATTTGATGACGGCCCACACCTCGCTGCCGACACCCAGCTACTCGTCTATAATAATCACGGAGAAAATGATGCAAATCCTCAGAGAAACCTACCTTATACTGATTACATTGTGGATTTCCTACGTAAATCATAATTTAATATTGACTGCTTACGTGAAATAATGTTCTTGGATCGTCTGATATTGGTAATAAGAAGTATCTGAATTGTAGCTTACTATCCCGATTTGAGCTTGATTGATTTTACAGACTGTAAATTACAATAACAAGAGCATTTGAAGCATGAGGAACAGGGTGTAAAGTTCACTCATCCTCTATAGAGAAGGGAGGATCCTCCGACCAGACGGGTGTCGTGTCTGGCGGGCAACTGCCCGACGATTAATATCGGATAGTCTTATTATATAATGTCGTTCGCGCGGTAAACTGTAATTGCGCGATGCAGGATTTATGTGACGTCATGTCTTTTTGATGTGTAGTTCGTATGTGGCAGTGTAACCGCTACAAAGAAAATGTATGTAAATACAAAACAACTGGCGAAATGTGGGTGTACCTGCTACAGGGACACCTCTGCCCAACCCTTCGGGGAAACAAGGCGTGATGTTATGTTTATGTTGTGTTGTAAAAGATAAATGATATGCTTGTTGCATATCATTTATCTTTTGTTTTCTATTTACATACATTTTCTTTTACCGCCCGTCTAGGTATAATTTTAACCAAGATTCCGAAAAAGGAATAGAGACTATTATTTTAAGATGTCTTATTAACGAATTTTTCTTGGAACACGCCGTGTGCCCGATGGGCAACGCCGGCTGTCGCTGAAAACCAGCGCTGGGGCTCTATCTCACATAGGGTCGCAGCATTATGCTGAGCGACGGCCGTTTTCCGTGGATGTGACGCATATCTTCCCCACCTTGTTCTTTTCGTGTACGTGTTCTTTCTTTGCGACATGTTTACCGAATATAAACGCATTTTCTTTTTTTCTTTTCTTTATTACCCATCAGCTAAAATGACGAACTTCCATAAAACTTCTGTCCCTTATTTACAACCTTTTTTTTATATTTATTAACCCCTTTAGGAGATGAATTTTCAAAAGCCTTTCCTTGGTGCTGACCTTCGTTACATCAGGAACCGTCTTGCAAAATGTTATTCTTCTAGACCCAATAGTTTATTTAGGCTGTGCGTTGTCTGACAGTGAATTTAATATCATATTAGTAGATGGGTACCTACAAGAAGCTCATAGTTCCGTAGACATATCAAACAGAATATTTTCCAGTTTAGTGGTTTAATAAATTAACAGCTATCGACGTAAAAAACACCTGTCTTAATGAGTCACAGTGGGAAGCCCCGCGGTGCATCGCGTGTCGAGTTACCAACTTAGTTACTCAGATTATTGAGGATCGTATACCATCGGATCGAACCTGATTTTTACTGTGTCTTCCGGATTTATCAAGGTGTTGTCACTGTTGCAAAGAGGTGCAATTAAGGGGCAATGTTAATTTAAAAGGTAGTCATACATGCCGCAATTAATTACTCCTTTTGTGACTTAATGTAAGGTGCTGGCAATAAACAAAGCAACACATCAGTAAATTGCTTTAATTCTTTAGCTTGGTATTGTTTTTTTATGCTCAATAATTTTAACGCTTTTTTATTAAGTCAGCGTCGATTCTGGTATAACGCTCTGATCATATTTGCAGGGCCAATATGGCCAGATATGGCCAGGGTTGGACAGTATTTGAATTACTTGTAATTAAAATACGTAATTGAAATACAAATACGTATTTAGTATTTGTAATTCAATTACTTCTTAAAAATGTAATTTGTAATTGGTATTTCAAATACCTGACGCTGAGGTATTTTGTAGTTAGTATTTTAAATACTTATAGCTTCAAAATACGTTTGAATATAAATACATTTAGCGATCTTATTAATGGGTGCGTTCTGCAAAAAATTGCCCTCGATAGCTTTCGTAAGCAAAATGGCGACGGCTAAATATGCTAATCTTTAAAGTTGGCAACACTGGGCTGTATTAATTCTATTCTATTTACATAACCTAACACCTGACTGTATTTTGTAATTTGTATTTTAAATAAAAATACTGTATTTTGTATTTTACATTTCAAATACACGACTTAAAAATTCTTTGTATTTCGTATTTTAAATACGTGCGAGATAGTATTTTGTAATTTGTATTTTAATTAAAGCAAAGCATGTATATATAAGCATAAGACAGAGAAATTTGAATGGAAAAAGGGGAGGCTTTTGCCCAGAAGTGGGACACTAATGAAAGCAAAAAAAAAAAGGATATGGAATATCTATTGGCGTATCATGACGACAAATGTATGACATTTTTCACATCACATATAAAATGCATTACATTTTTTGCTATGCATTCGATTTGCATTGACAACCCTTGAACGCATTTGACTACTTCAAAATATGACATACAAATCGAGTCAAGAAAGATGACCCAGTATTAACAAAGTAACATTTTAAAAATAAACTCATCAACATGAAGCCCTTTAGAGTCGTATTACCAAGAAGGGGGCGCTGTTGTCGCCTGACCAGATTGGGGACAACTCTTCCGGATTTATAGGGCTTGTCCGTGTTCGAACAGTTTCTTATTGTGCCGTAACTAATTTTACGATTCAAGTAAAGTTGATTTTTTACGGCGATTGTCAGTTCAACGACCATGTCAGTGTGAAATAATAAAAAAGGTACCTACTGCAGTATTATACGTACCTACATATGCATGAGTACTCAATTTATTTTGATCTTATCAACAAGCATCGTAACTTAAGCTCTATCAACACAGATCTGACTTAGACCATAAACCTGCCTTGATAATTGTACATTTCACTTAGTCTTCTCATGGCAAAACTTCCGAGTAACTAGAAAGTAGTACAATCAAATCAACTCTTAATTTCCATTAGTTGGCCACATGTTAACAACAAGGCCTTTGACCTCTAACGAAAGAGCCAAAGAGCCATTATAGCCTTTGAGCCTATGATATTGGTAGACATACGAGCAATTTCCATAACGTATGTCATTAATCACGGTGCGACGGGAGCCAATAGGTACAGGTACCCTATTGCGGGGTCAGATAGGGTTGTGCCTACAGTTTAGGGAATATTGATAAGTTATGTCTAGCTTAGTTGCGTGGTTAAGTATGGAGTGACAATAATGGATGGCCTAACTAGATTAAGGGACAAGATGATGTAAGTGTGGATAATGTTTTTGGTGAGAGCTTAACTTCAAACAGATAGATGTCAGTAAAAAGTCGGAGATTATCATGTGTTTCAATTATAAATAATATTTACTATAGAGCTCAATGGTGAAAAGTCAAGAATGGTGTTAATTAAACAGATGAGAAACTTATGAATAATGTATTTTCAACTGCCTTTAAAAAGGAGGCGGTAATGTTTATGTAGACACCGCCTACGTGAACTCTTTAATTTATTCATATATTTATCTATTAGATAACTAAAGGGATAATAAAACGACGATGTAGATGTGAAAGTAACATAAAGTACTATGCAAAACTATAAAATCGTTTAGATTTGATCACAAGAGACCCTTTCTACATGAATTTGCAATAATTATGTAAAATACTAGATAATTATGTAAAATAATGTAACTGTAGAGAGCGTAATGTTCTTAGAACAGAGTTTTAATGCAAAATAAGCACTAAGTATCTATTAACAAATGTTGTTAAATGTACCTACTTTTAACATAGTTAACTACTTGGTTATATTATAAGTAACAATATAAAATGCATCATATTTTATTAACTCAGGTATATCTATCATTATTTATATAAGTACGTACCTATGCATGACACAAACATTTTCATCAAAATTAAAGTTGATACATTTGTGATATTGCAGAAAATTCGATTACAAAAACTTCCATGCATTTTACGATAAAAATCAAATTTCACGAGCGCGACATCCCTAATCGCTTCTCATAAAAACTTATCGCACAATATTGAGCGGTGTAAATATTTACAATAAATGAATGTCCGGTATTATTACAGGCTTTGGCCGCAGTGGCTGCAGCGGTCTATGAATGTGCACCGCAGTGTACGCTCTGGACCACCGGAACCACTTTCCTTGCTACGTAAACTTTTCAGTACACTTTGATGGTTTACCTTCGTGCACGCGAAGATTAAAGTAAATGTTTGTAAGTGTTGGATATATTTAGATAAACGGTTTGTGTATGACTTTCTCGTTTGACTGAAATTGGAATTTCTTAATAAAAATCTTAAATTCATTCACTGACAGTAAACGCAATCTTAAAGCTGGGTCTAGATGTAGGTATTAAATTTTGCACAAGAGTTATTTATTTATCGAAAGAGAGAAGTAAAGGCGGATTTTTTCAAATTCATCTTTTAAAGGGGTTAAATATTGAATGGCAGTTCGTCATTTTTGCCGATGCAAACCCCATCACGGCTTGTCATAAAAGAAAAATCTGAAAACGTGTGTGTGTCTGGAAAGTTGCACCTGAGCAAGCTGTGTAAATAAATATAATGTCCAGTAATTCTATTTTCTTAATGTCCCTCGGGTATCATCGGATTTCCGAATACAAACGAATGCTCATTTCCATGTCCATGAATTATTAGATTTATCGTGTAGGTATAATAATTTGAAGTCAGAACTAAGTTCTTTATTGTTGTTTTGTTTTGATTTCCATGTGAACTATATAGAACTGTAAAACTATTTTCCTATCTGTTGTGCCTGCGACTTTAGCAGTTTTCCTCCCATTTTTTAAAATTAAATACATTAAGTTAAAAGAGTATAACAACTCTATTTACTTCCAAGTCGATTGAGAGCGTCCGGTCTGCACCAAGTGCAAAGGGCAACTGACTGATAGAAATCCGACGACAGCGAAACGAAACACGAGGTTTGCCGAGGGGCATTAAGAACATAAGTTTGTCTGTAAGTGAAATACTTTGTTGATACTCGATACTAGAAAAAAATCAAAGTCAGATTCTATATCCATATTCTAAGTGCCAAATTCTGCGAAAATAGACAGAAAAATGAATATACCGGGAGAAGTTTATTTTCAGCTAAAAATATCAAGTTAATTTTACGTCTATTTGATTAACTAACTCAATTTAGACACAAATTGGCGAACTCAAGATGAGACGCCTGAAAAATGTCAAGTTCTATTTCAGTAAGAGGTCTCGAAACGTTTCAGACATGATCAATTTTATGATAAGATGCCCGTTTAAGATTATCTAATAGCTTACGGATTTTTCTTCCAAGAATAGCCCTTTTTGTGGAAAATTACAAGGAGAAAACTTTGCTTTTAATTATAAAGACTTCAAAATTACCTGAAACTTGATCCATCTAATTTAATCAGGTTTGTTTGTTTTGTGATTAACATTATTTGTCCGAGTTTTTGTTTCACTCTAGTGCCCTTTAGCTGGTTAATTTATAAATATTTTATGTGAATTTAATTATGTCTATTTATTTATGTATTCTGCTTAAACACAAAATCTGATCATCATTATATTTATTCACATTTTTTTATGTCGTAGTCTTTAGTAGGCTTAATTGGCAAATTATTATTATTTTTATAGGATCCGTTGTATAGAACTTTTTGTGTGAGTTTTGTTTTGTTATTTTTAGTTTCTTTTGTTCTTATAATTAATCTTGACCTAACTACAGACGTTTGCCATCAGTTTGTAAATATCTAAATTGTAATCTGTGGAAAATGTAGTGGGTAGTATATTCGTTAAGTTTATTTTATTTTATTAAATGGGAACAACAAACAGCTACATTATGCAATATTCACACACACAGTAAAACATAAATAACTTGAGTAATAATGTAGCTCACAGCGATGTTCACAGATTACCATTAATAAATAAAACCTTAAAGTCACTAGGAGGTGAACTGTTCATACATGACAGTTACACTAATACTATAAAAACAGAAGAAAAAAAAAAATATTTTGTTTCTGTTTATTTTTAATATACTATCTACTGTTTGCTTTCACTTAACAAAAAAAAAAAAAAATGGTTATGTGAATATATCCACTGTGGGTTACAACTTCTAGCCTTTAGTATCACCCTGTACTATATACATCATATTATATAATCTAAGGCCTATGTAAGTACAGTAATGTCGGAGAAAAGTCGTCGGTGAAGCTAGCCGGAGACTGATTGACGTCAAACTGGTAAAGCTAACTCTATTACAGAGAATTTAGAGAAAAGCTTCGCAGAATGACCGGATCTCATAGATCTTAGACTTATAGAGATGTAATATTTAATTAAATTCTTGACAAGCGTAAGGCTGTAGTATAATTTGAATGAGTGGTTTCTCGAATTAAATTCTACAATAGACACACTTATTTACCTACATACAAGTAAACAGGTTGTTGCTTTCAATTGGAAATATCACTAATCAGTGATAATGCCCTTTATAAAAGTAAGCCTATGATATGACTATTAGTTAGACTAAGAAGGAATGTACCTATCCAATAATAGAAAGCTAATCTTACTTACATAATATTTGATATTCATAGAGATTGAAGAAGATGAAATCAAACACCACGACACATCTAAGCAGGAACGACATCACTAACAAGATTTTTAATTATCTTCATCGTAACTATGATCACAATTCACTTTTACTTTACTAGAAAACTTGAATGAAGACAACGACAGCAAATCGTCGTAAACCTGACATTATTAATAAACATTACTAGAGAATATACAAGACATTATAACAATGATTTAAACAATATAGAAACTGACACATGCGAACGAATAATTTGAGTTTATCACAGTATGACAAAAATATTAAAAAGGTCGTCAAAATAAACATATTTTCAATGGAAAACGAACTAAGTATATGTAGTTAAGTTAAGAATAATATATCCAAAGCATGCTTATTCGAAGTATAAAGCAGCTGAAGTATAGATAATATATTAAATACTAGACGTCTATATCAGTAAATGACCATAGTAAATGTTGAGGTATTCATTAGAATGCCATTGAACTAATTAGTAATGAACGAAACATGTTTAGACACGTCAAAAATGATGATAGCTTTATTGACTCACTGAATGAACTAAACCTTGGTGGTCTGCTAAAGGAAAATAAAACCATTTTAAATGTCAACTGTGGAGCGTATCAAAATAATGACGCTGGAAATAAAATTCCTCATACTAAACGTGCAATAGTTCACAGTGAAATACAAGAAGACATAAAAGGTAAAATAAAAACTTAATCTGGTTTACTTGCTGTAATTACTTCATTAGCCGATTACTACAAAAACGCGAGCACTTGTTTTATTTTTAACACTTACTTTCATGACCGTTCCAGATCTACAAAACTACTGTGGCATACTAACAAAGCAGTGTTGTGACTAATTTGAAATCGACGAACATACTATTGCGGAAAACAGAAATAAGTTTCATAAAAACTGAGTCATGATAAATATGTTACCTTATAAGGAAGCGGCACTAATTTGAAAGTGGTCGATGTCAACAATATCATGATACAGTACCAATGGACGTTAAACACTTTATTGACGTGTTTAATTAATTATATTATGTAAAAAATGAGGTAACTGTCAAGTTTCACGATACATTTCCTTTCATTGATAACTTTATTTAAAAAAACATTCATGGCTAATTGTTCACTGGAACTAAAGGACTTAAAAACGAAAAGTGAATGGAAGGCGTTATGTAGGACGGGTAGCTGATTCATAATGCGAATTTGCATAAGAACATGTGAATGTGCTGAGACAAGATTAATAAGAAATATCAATGAAATCTGCTTAAGTCTCAGCTGTTCCATAAATCAAAAGGAATTACAGAGAAACAGAGTTTCTGCAAAATGTATCTTGAAGAACTAGTTTATGGTCACTCAGGGCTTTGGTGGAGGAAGATTTAAGAGCAATGAGTAATGGTTAAGATAGCGAAAGGATCAAAGAAAAAATACTAGTTAACTTAATGCAAGTGGACGAGTATAGAACGCCGACTGAAAAGCCATGTGCAATACTCACGACCCCTTTTAATTAACTAAGACATTCTGTTGTAACAACAATGTATTTAGTAACAATTACAATGTTTTAAGTTTCTATTGTGTTGTAATTGCAGTACATACATTATTTTCTCAAACCAAAAATGTTAATTGTATTAAAAGACATTTATGGTTGGTATACGACAGAGCAAATTAATCTGAGAAATGACTGACACAATGAAGTTAGTTTCAAAACTAACACAAATTTAAAAAAATACAATGAATTGCTAAAAGATTATCATCAGAAATGTTTTGTGTGTAAGAAAATATGAATTGGTTCTTGCTCTACATACAAACATAAACATCATAAAAATAATAGAAGAATATTTTTTAATAATACGAATGCATTCTGTTCGCTCAATCGATTTCATTCATCACTCAACAGTTTATTTTAACACTTACGTAACATGTAAAGTCCTCAATGAAATTTTAATATTAAAAGTCGATACCAGCCAATTAACGATCAAAGTAAATCAGGGCAAAACCGTGAGGTCACTCAGACCCTATTAGCGGAGACGGGTTGAGTCCATTCGAAAGTACCAGTAATTAAGGAAGGCCGCGATAAACAATATAGCGATGGATATTACGAAGGCTATGGACTAACCCAAGCCTTATAAGGTAGTGCACACAGATGGGTGGGCGGAGGCGACATGCTGGCTGTCGGTAACATAATGCCAGCCAAATTGTATAGTTGTAGGTATTGTTGCTAATAGACGTGACAGGATCTAATGTAGGTGCTATAATTATGTTTGAATAATGAAATTGATGTCTGTTAATACTTGTGTTGTATTAACACTTTCGGGGAATTGTTTAGTGCTAGTTTCAATGTCAGGGTCATACACTTTTGCTTGTTTGGTTTTAGTATTTTTATTATTCATTACTTACTTACTATGTTACCCTTCTTAGTTATTATGGTTTAGTACCTGGTCGACCGAGCTCTGCTCGGGTGAAAATAGAGAAAACGAATTTTCCCAGAAATTAAATCAAGGTAGATCGATTTTTCGCCCCCGTAAACCCGTATATTGCAACTTTCATCGAAATCGTTAGCCTTTCCGAGAACGTGATTACAAATTTATGTACAAATATTGCTCATTTAATATTAAACGATAAGTATAAAGTAATGTTATATCCTGTACTTAAGCTGCACATTTTTCTTTTGTTAACTTTGTTGTTTTGAGTTTCCGATTTGCCTACATATACAGGGTGTATATGTAGGCAATCATTTGCAACCAAATTAGCCCTGATGACCCCTATGCAAATGTCAACAATTTTCGCGTAATTTGTCATTTTATATTTTTATTTCAAACATTTTAAAATATAAAATGTCAAAATACTCGAAAATTGTTGACATTGGCAGTTCTGCGTAGTGACATCTTAAGTTGCCATTCCATGACAAATGTATTATTTACCTATTGTATTTTCAATATCCTTATCTTCACGGTTGCTTTTAATTCTTTCATTTGAAACAATACCTTTAAAGTTAATCGTAACGTCCTACTTATGTTTTTTTATGGCGTCGCACGTAATTATTCGCGTAAAACCTTCTGCTCAAATGTCACGTTTTGCACCATTTAGTTAACCAGGAGACGTGACATTTTCATGTCTTACTTCGCTTCACAAGTAGGGTACGAAACAAAGTTTAGTTATTTGACCTTTCAGTTTTAGGTAGTGCCTGTTTTGTCTAAAATCTCCAAATAAAACAGGATTGTTTACAAGAAAAGGCTGTTTAGTGATACCTAAATAACTACCATGAAGGATTTAATCAATATGATCATGAATGTCTTGATTTGAGTGTTCGAGCAAGATTTGAATATTTTTCGAATTTTTTTTGACCGTCACTTGTTTTTAACGTAGATTCTTCAAGAATATCGTCAGTTTCTTCTTCTACCTATTGACTTGTTTGTTTCGTATCAGAGTTATGCCTTGCTTTCATTGTTTCATTTGTTTTTTCCTTATCTTACACAACAAACAAGAAAGCGCCAACAACAAGGTTACCTCCTCAAAATTCATTAGCACTGCATGTCCAATTAAAGGAACCAAATGTTTCCTAGACATTGAAATGTTGTTTATTTCCCGGTGTTAAATCAATCGCGTAAGTTTCAGTGATTATGCTACTCGTTATTGATTAGCGGGTAGAACGATAAAGACTCGTAGACAAGGCTTCCAGTGCCAGCTTTGCTTAGGAACATAAATTGCTATGTTCGTAAATTCTTGATACATTCATTTGCAACTTGATCTGAGTAGAGTGACAGCGATTTATTAGACAGGATGTTCTGGGTTTAATTGATAGAGGACTTGATTGAGATTGCAGAAATGGCTGTAGGCTTGATGGGTATGCAAGACTTTATGAAGGTACTAGCTTCTGCCCACGACTTCGTCCGTATGAAATCTCTTGTCCACCCCGTCGTGTCGCATCGTATCGCTTATCCGCGATATTACTACTTTTTCGCTTAGCGTTTTTTCTATCTTTTTTTTAAGTGAAAACTTTTGGTAGGCGCGTTGGAAATTTTTGAGATGGGAAAAACAATTGAACGCGCGACACCGTTACCGACACCTCATTTTTGTAAACGCGATTGTGCTCTTTATTTATATTACGTTACGGATCAATGTTCTATGCAAGTATTTTTACTTTAAAGGTTTTGGAAGTTTTTTTTTTTTTTGTAAACGCGTTTTTGCTCTTTATTTAGATAAGGTAACAGACCAATGTTCTATATAAGTATTTTTCTTTCAGTGCCACTGTTTTTTTTCTTCTCGGCACTTAAGTGTCCTAGCGTGATGTTTAATAGCCTTGTAGCCTTTCTCAAGAATTGGGCTATCAGAAGCAAAAATATTTTTTCAAATCTGATTGGTAGTTCCAGAGTTCTAGTGCGTTCAAACAAAAAAACAAACTCTTCAGCTTTGTTATTATTAGATTAGTTTAAATATATACGTAGATTAATAGTTATCAGCTCAAAACGAATGTCTTTCCACGTCGAATGTCACTTAATTATGCTCGTTTTTACTAACACTCGACGACACCTAAATTAACGCCTAAATAAAACCGCGCTGTTGGATTATCAACTTTCGACGCTGAGCGGAGCGTTGAAAATCCAACAGCGCGGTTTACTAGCCAGTTTCTAATTTCACCGATATCAAAAACCAACAAAACATTATAGCGTCCCTTAATCGACGCAGCAACATCTCATTACCTACAGCCACACCACATAATTACTAGCGTATTACTCGCTTTAAAACCAATAATCTGCCTCAATCAACGGCCAACTTTCGATTTCATCCAATCACGTGCTACGATCGCATTCTACTCTCACCTGATTGGCCGATTAAATCTCACTGTTATTGGTTTTAGGTATATTTTTAGTAATTACGGAAGAAAATTTTGATTTGGCTAAGATAAGACAATCAATGAATATCAAGTTTTTTGCACTGGATATAATTTATTCTCGGAATTACTTAATTAATAAGGAAAAAATAGTATAATAATTTGTCGAGAACTCAAGACTTAAAGGTTTAATTAATTACTTATCTCACAATCTTTTTTCAGAAAATGTTAATTTCAAAGCGATCTGAATTAAATATTTTTCTCAGAGTTTGTCATATTCGAAAACAGAACAGGTGAATTATCTGAGGAAAGCGCAAACAGCTATCAAACCCCACAATTACACAGGATATGCACTTTACCACATCAACATCGACAAATCGCATTAGGGCGTGGGTATCACGTGACGCAAGCGAATCAGCGAGTCCGCAATTTCACGGCGTGAGCAATTTAGCCGTAATACCCAGCCAGTTTGTATAATGACCGTACACACGCGTGCCACGGGATGTTTGCTCAGACAACCTCGTTCGGACGAGAAACTAAATTGTGGTGCGTGAGATAATATTACACTTTCAAGGATGACCATTTTGTGCTCGTGTGTACGCCCTAAATGATAGGTGACGAGAAGGTTTCGATTTTACATCCAGTGATTTTCTTAATTGTACAGTTTTCTTGTACATGGTTGTTTCCGTTTTAGACAAGAGCCTATCAATAAGTGGTATTCTGGTATCTAATGATGGTCTAGTACACTTAAGGGAGATTAAGAATTAAATATAAACAACTAAAACATTGTTTCACACATAAATTGAGGCAGCCCCAGTAAGTTACAATAGTAGTTGTGTGTACTTTTAGAAGTCAACATTGAAAATCTCTTAGACCAGTCCAATTTCCAAATAATAATATACTGTGAAAGACATAACTTCAAACCACTTATTATTACCTCAACGAAAACTGCCGACAGCCCGATTAAACTTCCATCAGTTGTACAATTACACGGCAATAACAAACACAGTTAAGTTCGCAAACGCGCGTTTAATCGTAAACTTTCATTTTCGTTTATGACCGCGATAGCCGGTCGAAGCTGGTAATGTCCGCTTGGTGTGACTACTACTCATTATGGGACAATGCTGCTGTCACCAGTTAATGAACGCGATCGAATCGTTACGAAAAATCTATGGCCGAATCAGATGGTTCTCTTGATGCTTAGAGCGTGATGCTGGTGACATGCTCCTAGTTTTACTTTTGCAATGATCACACTGACGCTTAGTACAGGCCGCACGTCAGTGGTAAAATAACCAGTAAATGTTTATTGTACCATGCTGCATTACTTGTCTGTGAGTCTCCACGTAAACAGGAGTAAGATATAGAACACATACATAAGCAGAGACCAATTCCCGTAATTAAAAACGTTCAAAATCGACTTGACAGATTGAGACTTGAGACTAGAATGCGACGACTCTTAAAAATACGGAAACTGCCTCTCAGATCACAGCAAGCCACACTGTACGGTTCGAGCTACGCTACATAAGCGTGACACGCGAAGCCATTAGCTGTGGCGTGGACCTTAATAAGCCAGAATTGCGGTTTAACGCCAGTTAATGTCGCGTCGCAGTGTGGCGTGTTGGTGATCGTTTGATAAATTCGAGGAAACATTAAATGTAATCAATCAATCTGGTCGTGATTGCTGCGTTCATGTTTCTAATGTATTTACAATATATTCTGGTATTTGTTTGTATCTTGGTCAACGAGTATGTCTGCAAGTCGTTTTGAATAGTAAAATATCGAAATACCGGCCAGAAGTTCAAACTTACGATAGCAGTATCTTCTTAAATTGGATATTGTGATTCAGATGATTGCTTACTTTTAGTAAAAATACTCGCTTAAAGTCATGGCGACATCTTGTGAAATTTAGATGATGAATAACTTAACAAAGGTTAATAAAAACAGCAATGAAGCAATTCCATTAAATAGAACACTAAAGTCTAATTGAACGATCATAAAAAAATATATCTAAGCTTTATTTAAACAAGGATTGAACTATTAAGCAATCGATCATAATGCATAGACAAGGAAGACTGAAAACATTGAGACAGAAGCTACAAAAAAATAGGGGACACTGACATATTGCGAATACAGCACGAAATCTTGACTTCCTTGTTACGCCATTCAAAGAATATGAAGCAAGGATTAAGTCTGTAGCGTAGACAGAGTATAGCAATAGACAAGTCACTAAATAATAATACGAATGAGACAAGGACACACTTATTAGATGCAGTAATAAGAGTAAATGAGACAGAAACATATTTTCTCTATATCCTTCGCGTATGCAAACTTTTTGTAGACCGCCAGTTGTAACTGGCGCCCTACAAAACGTTTGTCACCGTACGATTTATTTGGAAAGTATTACCAGACTACTTTAAATAGTACTAGTTTACAAATGAATGCCAAAGACTATGGCTATCTCATAAGGCAGTGGTCGGCAAACTCATTAGTCAATAGAGCCAAATATCAATACTATAACGACTAAGATTTCTTATGAGAGCCAATCCTTTCTGTGTGTCCAAACTGTCGCAATACACTTTTCTTAATCCTTAAAACTCCCAACTTCTTACACTCCACAACGCTTCCTACAATTCTCCTAAAAAGTAGGATGCCTTCATCATCATCATTATATATTGCTAATAATAATATGATGAAAGCATCCTACCTTGGAAAACGTTGAAAATAGTAAATGATTAATTTTCGATGTCCTGTAAATTAATTATGAAAATACTTCGGAAATAAATCGTTGAAATATAGTTGGAATTTTGAAGAACACTTGATATCTTGCCTGACCTCCACGCGTATCTACGCTTGCACTTATCGACATTTGTACAGACTCAGAGTCGCACTCTTTAGGTCAAAGAGCCGCATGCAGCTCGCGAGCCGCGGTTTGCCGACCATTGTTATAAGGTAAGCTGATCTATACAATTCTCTATGCTACGGTTTGTAGTAACTGCAGACTTTGACAGCTGTTGTCATAGTTTCTTTAAGCTTTATTATCTGTTCCATGTCGAGATCAAGGGATTAAGATATATCGTGTATTATTCTCTCAAGAAGTTATGTATTTCGACCAGTGCCGGTGGAGTTTCGTCACTGGTGTCAGTCACAGTGATTTATGATCTTTTGGCTGCTGATATACTTTCTATAATTCTATTATGACTGGAGGACAATTTACGTTTCAAAAGATGGGAGTCTTTTGTTCCGTATTAATTGGATGAATGAGATTCTTAAATATTGGATTATTATTAGAATAGGCTTTGATGTTGCTAGATAAGACTCGTTTTAAAGGCTATATAATATCTATATAATTATCAACAATGATACTATCATTTGGAGAATTGTATCGAGAGCAACAGCAAACAGCGATTTATCGCAGACATAATTACAGACACAACTCCTGTAATTAATCTTCTGTAGATATCATTAGAAGCTAAAGATATTAATAACCTCTTCGAAGATATCTGATCATTATAAAACGATACCATATCTATATGTCATTAAAAACGATCCTTTAATGCCATCCCGCCCTTGCACCTCTTCTATAAATTCTCGTGGACTATAAATGATGCAGCATCAATTAGGCGCCTGGGCAGCTTAGGGGCTATCCATAAATTACGGCGCACAAATGTCATAATTTTTGGAGCCTCTCCGTCCTTGTCACAGGTTATAGTATTTGTGTGACCCTTCCTGTTGTGTGATGTCACATAGTTTGCGATTTAAAATTAAATCTTATAAAAATATTGAGAGAGTTGGTAATTACTTTAAAGTTTTTCGTTAAAGTTGAAGTTTAGACTTTTAATACTTTTGTGATGAGACAAAGCTTATGACTCGTCCTCACCCTTTGTCACACGAAGTCATTCTTTGTTGACCCGTTTCTCCCTTAACATGTGACGTAAAGTATGGATGGCCCTCAAGTCCTGATCATGATGGAGTCGCAGATAGCTCGCGTGTGAGATAAACTGCCGCCATGACTCCAGTTCTAGCTTCGTTAAGATTTAGGTATTTGCTCACTGGTGAGGGCTGGCAAGCGGATGGGATACTTTTATTGCTCTCTAGTTTGCGTTCTGCGTCAGTTCTTGTCTGGTCAATTTGTGTGTGTATGTTGTGATTTATTTAGTTGTTCAACAAACTTAGAGGCAGGTAAGTTGGACATAAAATTTTAATAGTGTCTTTGAGATTTTCGTACCAAATGAAATCGCAACTTTTATAAATTCCTCCTATTTCTTACTTCTAAGGTTACATATGGCTATAATTTAGCAACCAGTATAGTTCAAATTTTCCGAGTTTCAGACGATAGAAACGATTCCTTACCGGAAAAACCTGTCTAAATCCCAACTGGCCGAATATAGGTGGCCTTCGAAACGATAAAAAAAATTAGGATCCGCAAATAGAACAAGATGAAAGCGAGTCAGATCCCTTGTCAAACATTTGTAAGTCATCCGACTGACAGTTTTCAGACAATTTCTTGTACAAACCTTTATTTTATGTGTTTGTTAAAGCAACCCTACGACTTCCCGGCAATGAATCACGCGTCGTGTCTCGTCGGGGGAATTCGAGGGAGTTCGGCCGCTGGAAGCGACTGCGTTAGCTGCGCAGGCGCAACTCTGCGCCGATTACGAAAATAGAACGAGTTGACACATAAATAATATTAGCGTGATCGTAAATAACCAGAGCTTCGGTAACCGTCTAAATCTTCTGTTGAGTGACGTGGAACCATGAAACCTACGTTATAGTGTTGCCAGGTAATGTATCCGTGTAAAATGGTAAATATTTAGACTTCACTTTATGATTTATGGATTTTTTGCGCGCAGTTGAGTGATTGATAATTTTACGACGGTTTTATTGCGGCGTTATTAAGATTTATTTCGGTGTTAATTGTGATAACATAATAAACTTTGTAGGACTTGTAGGCCCGAATTCTAGAACCTCATTCAAAACTCAACTTTTTTTTAAAACCCTGTTTGTAGTATGAACCTATACTCCATTTGAAATAAGATTAGACATTTAAACAAACCTTTTTTACAGTCCGTTTAACCGATTTGGATTTAATTGCGTTGATGGCATGATAAATGTTAACTGCAGTAAACAGTTGGTATTGTAACCACTTTTTTGCTTTTAATGCCATCAAGCCTACGGTATATAAGTCAAAATCGGTTGAAGGGACTGCAAAAAAGGTTTGTTTAAATGTCTAATCTTATTTCAAATAGAGTATAGTTGTAAGTAATGCTTGAGTCTCAAATGAGGTTTTGTAATAGGGGCCTAAGGGTTTTATTAATAAGGGAATATGACAAGTAACCTATTTATGGAAAGTCGACGTTTTCCGCATTTCAGGCCGATCTCGACACACGACCGAAGCGAAACGGAACACATTCGGTGCAGCCACTTGGAATCAATACTGTGCTCGTAAAAGTTCTAGAAATACCTCGCCGGCCAGTCACGGAACTATTTGGACCATTTGCTTGCCAATTGTTACGGATTTACGAGTTATGTGTGGAAGAGTGACGAACTGTCATTGGACTGGAGAGCTGGAGTTTGGAGCAAGGAACTTGTAGGTCCCCATTACATAGCAAGTATTATCAGTTAATCGATTCAGGCGTGACTTTGCGGAAATTCACTATAAAATACAATAAACGTTGATATATTTAGTAACTTGTTCCGCTTAACTATTCCTAAAGAGCCATAAAAAACCCTGTAAGAAATCGTTGTGGTTCACCTCTCAACGAGGCATCTTCAGGATGACGATTGACTTGCCGCGAACCCCGAACACGGCGTGGCTCGGCTCTTTAGGAATAGTTAAGCGGAACAGGTTATACTTAATATATCTCTGCCTAGCAAAATGCTCAGGAATTTCTTTCAAACGAAGTCAGAATAAAAAAAAGTGCTGAGTTGCTCATCATCTGCCCAGCCTTTTTCCAACTGTGTAGGGTCGGCTTCCAGTCTAACCGGATGCAGCTGAAAACCAGTGTTTTAGATGGAGCTACTGCTTATCTGACCTTTACAACCCAGTTACTGGCTACACGATACCCCTTGGTAAGACTGGTTGTCAGACTTTCGGGCTTCTTGACTACCCGTAACGACTGTCGAAGACCCGGGAGCAACTGCTTAATGTGCTTTCCGAGGCACGGAGGGGTTTCGGTATGTAATGGATGGTTACCCATCCACGAGTCGACCTCGGCAAGCGTTGCTTACCTTGAAGATCGACCCGTGCGGCTGTTATTACTTAGCCACGAGCGCCAACTGTTATTATTGAACCAGATAAATCATTATAGAAAAGAATTAGTTGTTGATAAATTTTGCTTTACACGTTAAGCCTCGTGCAAACTAACGCGACGCCACACCGGTAATTGTTCTACCGCGAAGTTTTCTTAGAAATTATTTTGTTAGATTCGCGTCGCGCCAGTCTGCACGAGCCTGTAAATCTTATTTGCCTGTATGTATGTTTCCTTGAACTCGCGTAAACTGTTTTAAGAAACCCGCGCAAATAAACCTACTTAATTAATGAATGGTTTCCTTACGTGACCGAAGAATGGAAAATCGATGTCACAAGTTGATTGATACTGACCTGAAACAAGGAAAATGAAATAATTAGTTTATTTAGTACAATGTGGTTATTGTAAAATTATAAGGACGCAAAACAGTTTATAACCAGGTAACCAAATTAATGAGGTCGCAAGAATGTATCAATATGACACGTAATTGAAGTGAAAACTTCTTTATGTGCGTTGGGCATTTTTGAGATGGGAAAAAACAATTGAATTTGCGACACCGTTACCGACACCTTTTTTTTTTTTTTTTGGGTGGGAAATTATCAAATAACTTCTCCCGCTCTGGGTGGAGCGGGAGGGCGTGTCAGACTCTTACTGACTAAAACCCACCCGTGTTCCTTCGGTTGCCCTGTTGCCGGGGGCCACGATGTCCCCATCGGTTTTCTTCGAACCCCCGGCAGGCATTGGTCCTAACGGACCCCGTCAATTCTGCTGACATCTCTTTGAGGCGCGCGTGGAACACAACGCGCCGTCGACCCGGGCTTGGTCCTTATCGGACGGCGAGCTACCCATTGCTCACCGTCCGCAAGCCCGCGCCTACGGTGGCCGGAAATCGGCTCGCGATTCCCGCCCCGGCCGTCTCCTCCTGCGGCGGTTAGGGGCGTGAGGGCGCGAAATTTGCCTCTCCCTCACGCGTTCCGCCTCCTCCTTCGCGAGCATTACCGCTTCGCAGAAGGAGGTGACGGCCTGCCATTTCCTCTCGCTCCGTACCATGGCCTGAACCAGGGCCGGACGCGAGAGATCACCGCCGCCGATCGCCTCCACGAGGACACGGCGTTGCTCCGCCCAAGCCGGGCAGACCTCCACCGTATGCTCCACCGTGTCCTCAGGCCGATCCACACAATGGTGACACCCGGGTGTTTCCTCCCGCCTTATCCTGAACAGGTACCTCCCGAAGCACCCGTGTCCGGTGAGGACCTGCGTCAGGCGGAAGGTGAGGACGCCGTGACGCCTCTCAAGCCACTCCTCAAAGAGGGGTCTTATCGCCGCAATTGTGGCGTGCCAATCGCACTCTCCATGACGCCATGAGATCCCGCCGGAGCTCTGTCCGCTGTGCCGCGATTTCTTGCGGCATCGGAGTTAAGCCCCGGCGTTTCGCCTCCTCGCGCCACTCCCAGATGTGCGCGAGGACCTTTGCCTCCAGATCCCATGGCGGTAATCCGGCAAGGAGGCTCGCCGCCTCGCAGGAGACCGTGCGGTATCCTCGGGCCAGCCGGATGGCCATGACCGTTACCGACACCTCAGTTTTGTTAACGCGATTGTGCTCTTTATTTATATTAAGTTACGGATCAATGTTCTATGCAAGTATTTTTACTTTAAAGGTTTTGGTGTTTAAGTATTTTTTTTTAATTGTTCAAGTTTTCACTTCTGTCGGCACTCCCGGGGTGCCACACTTTTTTTTTGTTTGCATTTAAAGTTATGCGTTGCAACTAAGATATAAATCAAAGTTGTTGACTGAGCAATGTGTAAATACAAAATGACAGCCTTCATTCGATTCCTGCAGACCCCAATTATATGCAAATTACCAGCCAATTATCAACAGATCAATCAACATCAAATAATCTATCCTAATCACCAAACTTGTAATTAACGAACCTAATTTGCTAAAACCACAAAAGCTGGTACACACGGCTACACATCAAGCTATTATACATTTCCAGTTTATCTTGATCTCGCATTGCATAGGATTTCCGTACAATGCGAGGTCAGCTTATACTGGAAATGTATAGCTTGATGTGTAGCCGTGTGTACGTCCCACGAAAGGGCAAAGCGCAGTATCATTGCCCTCGGGTAATAGGTAATTGTTGATTGGAGTTACGCCACCGCTTACGTGGTAATTTATTGATTGCTGTTCGAGACATTCTCTTGAATCGGGAATTAAGCCTACTGGATTGACCGATGACCTTAGGAAGGCAGTTAGGTCTATACATTTGCGTATATTTAGCATAAGCATAATCAGCCTATAATGTTCCCACTGCTGGGACACAGGCCTCCTCTCTGTGAGAGAGAGTGGGCTATAATCCACCACGCGGGCCCAGTGCGGGTTGGTGGATGACACATGTGTTCGAATTTTTATTCTAGGATATGCCGGTTTCCTCACGATGTTTTCCTTCACCGTTTTGGCAGCAGTGGTGATGAACTACTTAATGTACACTTGATCTATACAGAGCGCTGCAGAATTGGTTTTCGGTGAAAATTACACGATTATTTCAAACCGCAGAAACTTTTTTGAAGTGAAAACTTCTTTAGGCGCGTTAGGCATTTTTGAGATGGGAAAAAACAATTGAACTCGCAACACTGTTACCGTTACCTCATTAAAAGCATTTCCTTTCAAGTTTTCACTTCTGTCGGCACTCCCGGAGTTTTAACTAGGTAACATCTATGTTTCATTATTACCCACGTTGTATTAAATCAAGAGTTTGAGAATTACCCTACTTTGCAACACATCCTTCACATCCTTTCTTCAAAGTGACATTTACGCAATTTCATCAAAACAATTGGTGACTACACCATCATATTCCCAACCAAACCGAACTAAACACTGAATTCTAGGAAAACTCACGTCATATTCGACACATCTACAATTCTACACTGCATGTAGCAAATACCACGAAATGGACAAACTCGGTCACTAAGTTTACCATTAAGTGCACTGCCAATGTTACCCTAGTTAGAAAATAGATGCAAATGCTATGCATCCACATTACATGGGAACCCACTTAGTCTTAATGTTTCCAACGGTTTAGAGTGAACTTCAATGTATTGGGACCTTTAAACTTTGGTACAAGCAATTAATATCAAGTTAAGTGGAGGACTGAATACAGGTAGCGAAGAAGCAGTTTTAATTATGATATTTACTGCAAGAAATGCAGATATTTCGAGTTCTTTATCAGTGGGTTACTACTTTGTAAAATGTAGGTAAGTACTTATTGAATAAATTAATATTCATTCATCATTAAATTAATTGTGCCAATATATTTTCCTTATTAATATTTCCTGACTATCTTATTGGTGGTTAGTTTTGCTTAGCTTCATATGAAAGCCAAATTAGATTCATGCCCGATTCCTATAGCCTACGGACTGTTATTGGATGAAATTGAGATTCTTGTATCTTTACCTATAATGAAGCAAAGACCTCATAGCTTTGCATAGTAGACCCTCCTATATGGAAGTAGCTATCACAGGTAAAATTAGCTTACGAATTTATTTATATGCGGGCAGTTTGGCAATAAAAAAGCTACCATTGGTAAGCTAAACGATCCGTTTTTGTTTATAAGAACCGAGCATCAGACAGCCACAGCGGAACTACAGTTGATAAGCAGACATATTTCTTGAAAAAAGTATCATAATTAAGTCTTTCAAAGCCTTGTCAGCGATGCAAATATTTCCACGGTCTGTCGCTTCCCGAAGGCATGATTTACTAACAAACACACAGACTTTCAGATTTTTATAACACATATTTTTTTTTTTTTTTTTTTTTTTTTCTTCTCTTGGCAATTGAGCCGGTTTCGACTATTCTGCCAGCGTCACGTTTAGACGGCAGCGTAGGGAGCCAGGCCGTCGACTTTGTACTTTGTGGTAGATCTAAGTGTTAGTTGCTGAAAAGACGAGGACAAGGGTTAGTACTACGACATAAAATTAAATATTCTAAATTACAATTAAATGCTAAGGTGATAAACAGCACAAAAACATACAATACATATTTACGCTCCAGTTAAAATTTAATGTCATTATCGTTTAAAAAAGTAGTTAAAATTTTTATAATTTTAGGGGAGAAGTGGGATAAAAGGGAATGGAAGTTAGTTGGGAGAGGAATGTTACATTTGGAAATTTTTCGATAGAGGTCGAAGGATTTGGTGTTCAAGGAGCAGGAGAAAAATATATGGTCCAAGGTACCTTCCGCAAGACCGCATTCACACAGGGAATTGTCCCGTACATGGATCTTATTCAGAAACACTGGGCTACAACAATGTCCGAGTCTTAGTCTGCAAAGTGACGAAACGGTTCTTTTGGACAGTTTTGGGTATTTAAAAAACCAAGGTTTCCGCTGGATGTCGGGCTGTAAGGCTGCATAATAGGCACCCTTGGCTTTAGAGGTCTCATTCCATGCTTTTGTCCACGAATCGAACAATTTGGGCTTGGCACCATTCCGCAAATCGTAGTTATGAGCTACGTAGTGCTTTCGATCAGCCGGATTTGATGTGGCATACTTTGCTAACGAATCAGCGCACTCATTGCCAACAATATCGGAGTGACCAGGGATCCAAGCTATCTCGATGTCCAAGCCGTTTTGGGAACAGTCGAATAACAAGCTCTTGATTTCTACTACGATATTACTATGAATTTTACTATGAAGCTGATTTTGTTTTAAGGCCTGAATACTACTACGGGAATCTGAAAAAATTACTGCTTTTGTTATTTGATGTGATTTGATATAGTGTATGGCTTCTAAAATGCCAATACACTCTCCTGTGAAAACTGATGCTTCTGGCGGACATTGAAAAAGTAAGGCAATTTTTGAGTTTTGAAAGTATACTGCTACTCCTGTACATTCTGTTTGAGATAATTTTGATGCATCAGTAAAGAAGAAATTCCATCCTTCCCAGTAACGTTTGACGGCTGACTCGAAGTCACGTCTTGCGTTTTGGGAATTCTTTGATATACCTAATCCCAAAACGGCTTTTGGTTCGAAGTGAATCGTTTCATATGCAGCGGAAAAGACGGGGAGAATTGGATATTGACAAACAGGCGAGGAGAGGTGTTTAAGCTCTCTATACCTATTTATCAATAGAGGAACTGCTTTATTGTTCCAATAAGGAGAGTTATTGAAGGAAAGGTCTATTTGCTCTAAAATTGGGAGTAAAGGATGGGATAAAAGGGAGAACACTTTAGACAGGAAGCGATCTGCCAAATATTGTCTTCTTAGGTATAAGGGCGGTTCTGCACATTCGACTTGAAGCGCATTTATGGGGGAGGATTTCATGGCTCCAATAATAATTCTCAGGCATTTGGCCTGGATGCTGTCTAATTTCTTGAGCGCTTCTTTGTTGCAAGCCTCAATGAGGAAGCAACAGTAGTCCATAGCGCTCCTGGTCAAAGCATTATAGACCAGTTTGAGGGTGTAGGGGTGAGCTCCCCACCACACCCCGGCCAGAGCCTTAAGGACCGACACCGAGCGTTCACATTTTTTGACCGAGTTGTTAACATGGTCGACCCCACTCAATCTCGAGTCCAACGTTACTCCCAGAAACTTAGCCTTATCCTTGACTGGAACGATTTGTCCATCAATATTTATATCTACTTGGGGAACAGAACGCTTGCGAGTAAAAATGACTGCTGTACTCTTTGGTGCACTTAACGATAACCCGTGATCAAGAAGCCATTGGTTAAGTGAGGACAGAGAGACATTCATCGATAGAGCGGCATCCTGAATGGAATTGCCAGTGACCAGTAGTGCAATATCGTCAGCATACTGAAGAATTTTACAATCAAAATTTAAACATGAAGACAAATTCGCTGTATATATATTGTATAATGGGGGACTAAGGACAGATCCTTGAGGTAATCCTCTCCAGACTGTTCTTTGTTCGGAGTCAGCCCCAGGGATTCTTAATTGAATGACGCGGTTGGTAAAGATACTACCAATGATACGACATATCCTATCCGGGATTCTCAGCTCATGCAGCTTTTGCCTGAGAACAGGGAGGAGAACCGAATCATAGGCAGCTAATATGTCCAGAAAAACAGCAACCACCGACTCATTCCCGCTGAGGGCCAGCCGGACCGCTGACGTGAGGATGCCCACACTATCAGCAGTGCCCAGACCTTTCCTAAAAACACATATTTTGTATGTAGGCCACCGCAATGACGTCTAGGCGTGTTTATGTCAGTTACCTTTATCTGTCGGGCTGTCATAAAAAATGACATAAATAAAAACTAATTTCTTTGAGTAACAGACACTACAGTTTTTATTTTTTTATCAAGCAAGGTCAACGGTGAGTCAGATTTAGCTTTTTAGCACAGGTAATGTTACCTGAGTGTTGAAATACTTTCGCTTGATTTTTTTACTCAAGTAAAAAGTTTAGTTGTCAGCAGCTTAATGCTGGCCGAATTAATGTTGATTTTGAAGAAGGTAGACTTCCTTTTCGGAATTTGAAAAGTCTTAACTGTTTTGACTTATGTTTGTTCGGAATTCGAAAATTATAGAGATGTCTTTCTGAATTTTGCAAAGAAATAGAGAAAGTTAGGTTTTCAATTCACATTGACGTGACGTGTTTGGCCGTCTTTAAGGCGATTATCACACTGCACCGCATCACGCTGCATGTTGCGTGTCAACGAACTAAAATGAACGCGCGTGGATGCATTTTCTGTGTGTTGGACTGTGCGTGTTTTCTATACAAATGGAGATACTTACAAGCAACGTTAAAACACGCATTCACGCGCTACGCTGCGTGATGCGGTGCAGTGTGCCAATCGCCTTAATCAACCTCGACCTCTGAACCAGCCTTAATAGGAAAATCCTTTGGCCGTAAATTCGCTATCCTAAATCCTTGTTTACGACTACAACGGTGACATTTAAGTACTTTATCAGATACACTTGGGAAAATACTACCTACCGCTACTACTAACTTACTTGTATATTTATTAAACAACCTTTAACGGTTTGAACGTCAACTGACTTCTGTTTTTGATATTGTCGTGCACTAATTGGCTGGTTACTTCAAACATGATTATTATCACTTGTTTTTGGTCATTCAACATCCTAAGAATTTGCGATACCCACGTTTTAGTACCTAAAGTATTCCAGAAAAGATCACGATGACGGTTTTGATATGTCCTAAATTGTTTCTTATTAAACGCACGGCAACAGGGGCCTATTCTCGACCTTAGCCCACACTGCTTCCTGTTTCGACACAACATTTTAAATTCGAAAACATTGAATTTCCTACTTTCGCAGGATGTTTCGTCCCACGGGGGCAATCATGTAGTCATTCATATCATCAAGAGGTTCGCCATCATTTCTCGCGATAAGTGTTGCTCTTAATGAATTAATGTGTTCGTATTAATGTCAAATGACCCGCTCGTTGGAATGCGGAATGGCTCCGCGCAATTGATATCATCCACTTAGCAGCTACTGTTGATCTGCTTGACGGTTGGTGTAAGTGTGAAGGAAAAACATTAAAGTTCAAATGTTACAAAAAACACGACCATTTTGTGTAGTCGTTGTACATTTTATAGGTCGATGGCACCAGTTACGATTAAGAAAAAAGCTGGGACAGACTGTCATTTGGGTTCAAGACCCTTAAAACGAATTGTTTCGGTTTCTACTGTGGTGTACTACAAATACCAATTTTTTTTGGTCATTTTTAGAAGCAATCCATGCCATATGGTCATTATGATTACCTATCTGTAAACATAATGTTGCGGTTTCCTATTCACAAAATCCGTTATAATCTGGTCACTTACACCACTCATCTACGCAAGCCGCGAGTGTGAGCATCGTACGTACAGTAAACGCTCAAAACTCCATGAGCATGCTAAGGATTATATTGCTATGAACTCGAGCACGATACAGCCAGTGCGTGTGCATGTGCGTGTATGAGTGATGTCTCAACATTCCACAGATAACACACACTAATGAATTGCCGTCGCACAACGTGAAATAACATTATATTTCTGTTGCATTTAGAATACGCGTCAGAGTGGCGACCTGATTCTAAAATTCGCATAATAATATCATGTGCTGGTAGCTGTTTGGGCTATGCAATGGATTCACGATCAGTGAGGTCTGAGTTCGAATCTAAGTAATTACAATTTGTGGTTTGGATTTGGATACTAGATTCATTGAAATATAATATTAATATTTGTATTTTAAGCAAACACTTGTTAATTATTTGTGTTTGTTCATCATGCATTCATGCTTATTATTTGTTTTTTTTTTTGTGAAGTTAAATATTAGTTATTGTATTATTATTTAACTATTTATGTGATTTTTAATTTATCTTTTTGGTGTTGGAAGGTGGAAATAAAGTCGTGTTGAATGTTAACAAAAATGTTTATTGTTTTATTTATTTATAAAATTAACAACTTTTATGAGAATTGTGACGTCACATTCCTACCTAGACAAAAGAAGTTCTCTTGTTACCATTCACAAGATTTTTTGTTTAATTTACTAAGTGGGTACTGGGTACCCACTTACCTAGTCAATTCATAATAACATAACCAGGAAAGGATATTCTAAAACACAAATATAATTGTTGTTACCCACTTATTATAGGTATCGGCATTCAGTGGAGTTTATTGAAAACTAATAGGTATAATAGGTAACATGATTTAGACTTTATGCATGTTTTTTTTATGTTACGTCACAATTAATGTAATACTGAGGTAATAGCTTAAGTGTTCATTTTCTTGACGAAAAGAAGATTGAAACTAAACCTCAATTTAAGATCATTAAATAATTACGGATATGTTAATATTACTAAATATTTAGTTACACCGTCTAATTATTAAAACCAAAACATCTAGGTATTAATATTTTGTATAACCCCCATTATTTTCAATGCAGTCAAGTAGACGTTTGCGCATGGACCCTACAATATTACCACATATTTCGGTTCCTCTTAAATTTTCCCACACTTCCATGCAATGGGTTTTTAATTGTTGTATACACCTCTCATCCCGTGACTCCCACCTTTGCACCATCAAACCCCATAGATTTTCTATGGGGTTGAGGTCGGGTGATCGCGCTGGCCATGGAACAACAATTATCTCCGGGTGATCCTGAAACCACTCACGCACAGTGCTCGCCCGGTGAATAGGACAATTGTCCTGGACAAATGTCAATTGTGTCAACTCATCAGCTGGGTAAATGTTGCGCACAGTAGGTAGCATGACATCGTCTAATACTTCTACATAAGTAGAACTGTTGGCACGTGGAGGAATAAAACCCAGTTCTCCTGGCCCTGCTGCACTCATCCATCCCCACATATTAATCGTAATTCGACCTGACTCTGTATTAGGGATTACGTTTTTATCATACCATCGAGTGTTATCCTTGCGCCATAAATGAAGTCTACCCTTTTGACTAGACTTAAATATTTTTTCGTCAGAAAATATGGTAGTATTCCAGTCAAAATCTAAATGATCCCGTGCGAAACGTAATCGTTCTTGTTTATGTCTTTCTGTCAAGAAAGGCTTTTTAGCTGGTCTTCTGTGATGCAATCCTTCAGTGTGGAGGGCACGGCGAACAGTTTGCAATGAGGTGTCGAATAATTCCGCAAAGTGTCCTGTTGGTGTAAAACCATTTGTTTCATACTCGCCCACCATACCTATCGTCGCTGCGCCTCGCTAATAAGCGACGGCCTTCCACTTCGCTGTCGACTAGCAAGGCTCCCCTCTTCCTCATATCTTTTAACCCAGAGACTTACAGAATTCCTCTAAAACAAAAAAAAAAAGTGATATTAAGCAGTTATAACAAAATACTAAACTAACGTCATTTTATAATTTTTATAATAAAATAAAATAATATTTATTTAAAATAACAATATAAGTCATATTAAAACGCTGCTTTTATAAATGCAATAATAAACACTAATTATTTATCTTTTAGACATACACAACAATAAAAAGAACTAATCCGTATGTCACCAAATAGTCTTAGGTAAATTCAAAATAAAAGTTTAAGTTACAATTCGTAAATATAATACTCACAGTCAGTCCGGTTTCATCAGATATTTGTGTTTTATTAAGACCACTTTTATGCAGCGCAATAATAGTCGCCCTCGCCTCAATATTAATACTTGCCTGCATTTTGAGATCACACGTTACTAACCAACAACTTAAACAAATCGACAACGTTCATTCCGATCAAGTCAAATATACATTAAACTCATATTCTACCTCACAGATGTCTAAATTACTTATTTAGTTTTTTTATGATCTACCTTTCTAATTTTACGAAATGTGTGAACAAAGCGAACATAAAGAATATTATATTTCTGTCCCATTACTTCCAATTGAGTAAAAACTTACAAAAACCTTTAATAGTACTGCATGAGATTTGAACTCATGGCTCACCGATTCACGGATTTATCTGCATGCGCTTAACCGCTAGGTCATCTTGACTCATATTTTAACGTTGAAATTATGAACTACAATCACTTGTTGACGACAATGATGCAAGTGTCTCTTGAAAATAAAAGGTCGTAAGTAAAACTAAACGTCAAGCTATTGCTTTGTGAGATTGCTTATGGACTTTTGGTCGGTACTGTACATAAATTATGTCGCAATATAATGTAGGGCCGCTGGATGGCATAACTGACGTCTGATGTATGAAAGTCGAGTGTTCTGTACCGAATCGTGCGAAACTAATCGACATTATAGCTGTTTAGCATTGCGTGTGCGTTAAAATCACATGCACTTTGGTTTATTCGAAGCGTATAGATTTAGTTCAATATTTTTGTTGTTTTAATCAAAGTTATTTATTTGTTTCCTCAAACTTTTCACACTCAAAGAGTTACAAAGGCGCACTTAATGCCTTAGGAATTCTCTACCAGTCAACCAAGGGTGGTGAAGATTTTAAGATTATTTATTTTTGATTATTTTTTTAAGTTCTGCTTGAACTTGCGATAAATAGGAGTGAATGAACATTGAATAAAAGTTAACCAGTCATAATTAATTTTACACAGGAAACATTAATTGAGTAAGCAAGAAGTACTACAGAATTGCCCGCTTATGGATACTTTGTTTATTTTACCGCACTTCAGGTTAAACTTATTGTCGGTTCACTTATCTGTCGTAATAAAAACGATGCATCGCAAGTTAAACTACAGCAATTATCTTAAACGATGAAAAACTCGACACCAATAAGACATTACGCGACCGATGAATCTAGGGCGACAATAAATCGACGCGACACTCCATCCGTTGCGCAAATGTCGCACGACCGGGAGAAAGTGACGAGCGCTCTCCTGTAAAGGACCGTGACACCTGCGACCCTATTTCGAACGGTTTCGAGAATAGAGCCCTTTGAAACTTGAATAACTTGACTCCATTGTCGAAGTCGAGTAGCCATTTTTCAAATAGTGAAAAACGATAGTCATTTGTTTATCTTAAGATGGATTTGTTCTTCCAATGAATTTAAAGACGGCAGTAACATTTAAATTTTTACTGTCTCCGTAACTACAGTCTTTACGCCATTCGAAGTGAGATTACCTGTCTTAAACCATGGACATAAAACACAATAAAACCTTATTTATTCAAACCAATTCCTGTACAGAAGCGAACGCAAGATCGCGGTGGAATGAACTAGTTTGCTCGTAATTTAGAGCTTAGAAAGCTAAACTTGCGGTGCCCTTCGTACTGTGGCTAGTAAATAACTTGGAGCGGTCATTATCCGTCTTAACTCCAGATAGTGATGTGACACATTCTCATTGTTGGTTTAACTGAGATATTGTACCGGTTTGCAGGGATGAAAGTTTTGGAGTAAAAGATTAGATGCGTATTTAATGCGATTGGCTGCGACATGACTGCTTATGGAAAGATATATTCTTTACTTTTATCAGACGATGATGAGTATTGACCAATGAAAGGCTAACTGGCGTTTTCTTTAGAAGTAATTTTCTATCAGAAAGTTAAGTATAATTATGAAGTACCATAAAATGTTCCCACTACTGGGACACAGGCCTCCTCTCTGTAAGAGGGAGTGGGCCATAATCCATCCGCACTGGGCGTGCGGATTGGTGAATGTCACGTCTTCGATAACAGTGAAGGAAAATATCGTCAGTAAATGTTGAGAGAACCGAAAATTCTAAGACATTGTTTAAGAGAATTACGCAACGAAAATTGTTTTAATTTTCAGATATTATTACATACATTAGAATATAATTGACGTCATATTCAAGTATTTGAGCTGAAATTATTTGGTGAATCATATTCACAGACAAATAAAACACTCCAAATCTCGTACTCATGCTCGTAAGACTCGTAACTCGTGTTTTATCAAAGGAATAGCTTCAGGAGCACATTAAGACAGGTGTGGCTTTTATAACAATACATTACTACGATGTTGTACGTACAGTCGACCGCACTTCAGTGGTAACCGACTTTGACAGCGTCTTTATGGCGTAGCTGTAAGGGTGATTTTCGTAATGCTAGTGTTACCACTGATGTGCGGCTGACTGTACTTACTTTTGATTTATGTGCGTGTTATCTTTATTTTATGCGTAGGGATCTGAATGACGTTGATAGTCCATTTGGGCTTTACCACAGATGATCATACAGACGGTTCACTCCGCAAAATCATTTAAATAAAAAGCGATTCTTGCCACAACACAGTAAAGTCCAATTCAGGTCGCACAGCGCTAATTACCTACAGTTATATTCACCTAGAAGTACGTATTTATTTATTTCAGTAACAATTTTTACATTGTATCGAAATGTAATTAATTAAAAACTAACACAAAATGAAGACATAAATTTAAAAAAAAATACCTACAGTTACCTATTACCTATTTACCTATTAGTTGCCTCTCTTTCTAACGTATAACTCTTAGGTATATCTTCTGACTACGTTACACTTACTTAATAGGAATAGAATAATCCAAAAAATAAGCCGTCTTGTAAATTATTAAAAAATATTGAACACGTATTTTTTCTTTTTTGACGTAGGTAATCACAAGACGGCGATACATTAAGTTAAAATGTGGCATGATGTCACTAGGTTTAATACTGCGTTGTGACGTAGCGTGCCCCCACTCCCCAACTTTAACGCGTGTTTTCTAAGATACTTTTGATTTAATATGACAAAGCAAAAAATACGTGTCTAATATTTTTTTATTATCTGAAAGACGGACTAAATAGAATTTCTTTTTTTTTACCTAGGCAACTACCGTATTGGCCCGACAAGACGGGCCCGCCGCGTACTTGTAGCTTCACACCTAAAATACGGAGTGAACAATCTGTGGCATCTATGGCTTTAAGAAAATAAGATTGAATGATGGTAATTGGAAATTTAACCTGTTTATTTGTAATGTGCATAAATTACTAAAACCTCACACGTTGAAGTAATAGTTTATTTTGGACGTCTACGTTCTCTTATCTTCGTATGCGTAACCTGATAAGAGCTATTTCTATTGTAATTTCTGCAAGTATTCAAGTAATAAGAATCGATTAAGGAAAACATGATAATGAGCAAAGCTGTTAGATATGGTAGGTTATTGTCTTCATTATTGCAAATTATAGTAATAAAAGACAATAAAAATATCGATAAAGTGCGTGAAAGTTCAGCTTTTACCAACCTTGCTAAACAACCAATTGTTAATAACTATTACTCAAAGATTTCTCCAGAACAAATCGTACAGAATATTATTATAAGTAATCCGAAAACCGTGTCGGCATAATCGGACGATTTTTCGGTATTACACATTACGTTTGATCGTAAAAATAGTAAGTAATAATAATATGTTGTTGCCGCCGACGCGACGCCCGCGCCGCGCCGCCGCCCGTACGAAAGACCGCGTTCACATCAAAACGTATAGCAGACTGCCGTGAGTGTCCAGTACAAAATGTATGAAAAAACAACGTCAGCCACCGACTGATTGTCCTTTGTTTTTTATATATTTTCACAGTCGCGTTTGTATAGTACGCTAAGTTCACAGTGTTGGTTTCACCGAAGGCGCCTTGGGTGAGATTTCTACGGCGCCTTGGGTGAGATTTCTGCGGCGCTTTGGGTGAGATTTCTACGGCGCCCCTCTTGAGAGTAAAGAATGGTGAAAAAAATTTGCACCCCTCCTTTTTGTGTGGGAAATTATCAAACTCCTCCCGCGTGTCTGACTCTTACTGACTAAAACCCACCCGTGTTCCTTCGGTTGCCCTATTGCCGGAGGCCACGATGACCCTTTCGACCCATATTCGCAGCCCCGGCAGGCATTGGCCCTAGCGGACCCCGTCAATTCTGCTGACATCTCTTTGAGGCAATTGCACCCCTCCTGGGAAAGGTAGGCTTTCTTTTGTCCATTCATACAGAAATAGGAAATACTTTGTCGACTTTTATGCAGAAATTTTCGAAAATATAGGATGCAAAGGGAAGCAAAGCGAGCTCAAATTTTTTAGCGCGGCGCTTCAGATGGTGTTCGGTTTTCTAGGTAAAAAAGTACCCTAACGCCGGTTGGTACTGGTGTAAACGCGGCCTAGTGTTGCGCAAGCGGTAATATGAACTTTCATTACGGTCAATGTCGCAGTGTGACGAAGAGTTATGTTTATTTTAGATGGGGCGGGTTGAGCGATGTCCTTTGTTGCACGAGTTCGAGGTTCAAGGATACAGGTGTGGAATATTGACAGTTTATTGACGGGTGACGGCGAAAAGATGAAGAGATTTTGCATTCTTGAGGTCTTACATATTCAGATTTTTCATTTAGAATTCTAACGCTTTATATTTTTTGAGAATAATGATGTTCTCAGATAAAATGTAGGAACTTATGATGTAGAAAAACTTGAAAATCCGCAGGAATTTGTACAATCAGACAATTTCATAATCTTACTAGCGAGCTTTGGAAGTTCAGAAGGATTGATAAATGTTTCTAAAAGAACCTGCTTCTCCAGGTTGAAAGTAATTTTTACGCAAACCTAGTCTCATACATCTTCTTTTCTTAGACATATCACATCGGAAATGAAACTAAAATTAGCATTGAAAGTGGTTTCTTACTACAAATACTGTGGTATTTAAACACAAATTTTGGCACTGAAGATTTACTTCCAGATAGATTCTAGACATTTTCACTGATGAACTTTGTTTATGATGTGTATTTTTTGACATACATGGTCGGATATACAAGATCTCTTCCAGCGATGACCCTATATCTACGTCAGGACTTGTCATATTCCACCAATGGCAACATAGTTTCACAAGTTGTTGTGTTGTGTTGTTGTGTTGTTCATCGCTGTTGGTTGATATGTGCTTATAGCGTGGTCTTGGGCCAATCATGTCATATGCCACGGGGATCCAGCTAGAAATACCAAAGTACCAGGGACACATGTTGCGTAGGTGTTTTTTCCTAAGAAAAAAAACTCCGTCAACGGGTTCAGTCCTCTCATTAATCACCCCGAATGTTTAATAAAACGGATCGCTAGTAATGAAACGGTGACTGATAGTCTGTCACAAGCATTTGTTTCATGTAGGCTTCTATGAGATCGTTCACCTTTGGCTTTTGTTGCCATCAGACAGGTTCAGTGTCGAGAATGAGAAACAAATAGTTTAGTCTGGTAAGTTGTTGTAAAAGATATAACAAATTGAACATTACATAAGATTGTGTAAAGATTTTTGTTCAAAATTAGAATTTGGCTCAGAATTTATATATTGAAAGCTTTCAATGGTGAGCATCTGAGTTATCTGATGAATATCCAAATCATAATTAGGAACTTAAGTGAACTATGGACGATTGGTCATTGATGCACCTTGGAACAAAAGAAGAAAACCAAAACATAAATATGCAAATCACTCTTCATCTTAGACCATCTAAGGTGAAGAGTGAGTTGCATATTTTACATTTTCAAACGCTGCTTGAAATAAAAAATAACAACTTTTTTCTGCTTTGGACAATAATAGAAATGCAATGTTTCCTCAGTACAAATAAGTGTTAATTAAAACACACAAAGTTACAGTCTACAAAGACTTCAGCACAGCAAGCGGATGAAACGCCTTTACGCATGAAATTCTTGTAGCACGCTTGTAAATCTAATGAAAGCTGCCACAGTGGCACTCCACCTTTGAGCTTGAAAGTTTTCTTATTATGGTGAGCTTTTGAGGATATTTACGTCTAGACGGCTCGTACTTTGAGTTTAATAGCTAGGTAGAAAAATATTACAATAGAAAAGAGCTTCTGAACTTTTTGTAGCTTTCATCGTTATGGTGAAATGAATTCCAAAAAGTGTGGGGCGTGTTTTGTTTATTTATTTTTATTTGATGCCATTTAGCACCCTCTACCAGTCAACTTTGGTCTAGAATTAGAGAAATTAAAAGCAGTATAAAAATTACAGCTGTTTAGTCGTTCCGTCATAATTATACTGCTTCTATGACCCATCGGCAAAATATACTGATTCAGCATTTGTGATCGGAAGATATTGCTAACCCACTGCTAATTCAGGATTCATTAAGAAAAGTCAGATTTAAGAAGATATTGCATTCAAGCCCAACTGATAAAGTTCTCCTAATCCTATAACTATCCTCCTTAGCTAGATATATCTGCACAAATAAATACACACAGGATATACAACAGACGCAAATACACGTGCGGGCAAGAACGTCTGGCACAATTATAACATAAAAGTCATTAATAAACGCGTGTTTAATTAGTGAAACTATGTGGGGGGCGTCCGTCAAGAATTAGTTCCAAGGTTAGTGATTTTTTTGTTATTGCCAAGAATTGGCTTGCCTCCAGGTCAGTGACGGGCGTTGATTCATTTGGGTCTAGAACTCGTAATTAATATTAGAACGGTAATAGTACTAGTTTTATGGATGCTTGTTGATGTTTTTATAGTAGTGTTCGAATATTATTTCGTTTGTTTTTAGTTTAATTAGCGGCGTTGATGATTTGTAAACTTGTTCTTCAGACAGTATAAACTATTTTAGATTTTTATTGAGCAGGTATCTAAAGGATCTCGCGTACTCGCCGGCCACGACTCTGTGGTCTGCGGTCTGCGGCTAGTTGGCCGTTTTGACTTGCGATCAAGCGCGCGATTCGTATCAGTTTCTATAGTTTACCTGGCCGCTGCGACCACTGGACGTGGTCGTGGCCGTCTAGTACACGAGATCCCTAATATGCCATGGATGACCTTGATACCTACGACCGGTATGTGTTAGATTTTTAACCGACTTCAAAAAAAAAGGAGGAGGTTCTCAATTCATAGGGTTTTTTTTTATGTATTTTCCCCGATTACTCGAAGACGGCTGGACCGATTTGAAAAATTCTTTTTTTGTATGAAAGGGTATACTTTCAAGTTGGTCCCATTGTCATTTGGTCACGATCTGATGATGGGATCTTGGAGAAATCGAGGGAACTCTTCAAATATTAAAGGCACATCTATAGCGATTTGGGTATTTTTGATGAGCAGTTGGCATAGGCATTGTAACTTAGATAAATTACAAATCAACCCACTAAAAAGTGAAAGTATTTTTTGTAAAAAGTTTTTTCTTAATTTAACCTGAGACCTGCAATAAAAACAAATGACATAATAATATTCTGTAATGTATCAATTAGTATACATTGATGTTTTTGAAAGACATAAATATGTTAATTTATTTAATTCGGAAGTGCTAAGTATAACGACTGGTCACACTCGTCGTAAAAACTAATACCTACGTCAATTAACATAATCAATGCAAAAAATTAAGCTACATACTTACTACCATAGAAATATAAAAAAACAGTATATACATAATATATGCCTACTAACAATGATAAGTATGAAATATGATGGAATAATCTACTTAGAACCTACTTCGCATTGATTTAATTAAGTATTTAAAAACCTAGTTTCATTTAAAAAAAACTAATTTGGAAAAAACTGGCATCGTAAAAAAAAAATCTTTCCATCATGTATGTATAAAAAACATTGACAAATTGAGAGGTTAGCCTGTACTGACCATTGATAATAATCAATTTATTTAAGTTGGATTATTGTAATTCCACAGCGGAAAACCAACCATAAACTATAAAACTTATTAATATATTTACCTACTAACTTAAAGTAACAGATCGTTAATCTGTCAGAACATAAAATACAGCAAATAAATATGCATTAAAATAACGAATCCTATTAAAAAAGTTACGTATCTAATATTAAACCGCTTTGCAAATACTCGTGTCCATGCATTTTAAAACGCAATTTATGCAAATACAATGTGTTATGATCTGAAATCGATATTAGGAAACGTCTCTAAATATATACGACATTGATGTCAAATATTTTGTATTTTTTTTGTTAAGGCTCTCGCAGACTGTCGCGACACGACGGTGATTCTGGTAGAACAATTTCGTTGAAGTTTCATAGAAATTGTTCTACTAGAGTCGCGTTGCGTCTTGTTAGCTGAGAGCCTTTACCATAATAGTAGCGGTTTGTCCGCGAATTCTTCCACGTGGATCTGGGGGCACGGTAGTGCCCCCACCAAGACGAGCCAAGCGAGAAGCGCAAGGGCACTACCTACCTTTTTCAAAGCGCTTCGTCGTTTTTTTGAACCCTTACGGATTTTCCCAAAAAAGCAAACGTCTCTCTTTTCTTGTGCCAATCTCCAGGAAGATGGATTGACACAAGCGAGGCCTATTCTTAACTAGTGTTAGAAGTCGGACTGTGGATGATCCAACACTGCATTTCATCGGTTTGTTGCGCTGGCCCAGTGGTAACAGCCGCGACTCACGAGTTGGAGGTCATAGGTTCGAACCCCAAGCAGGCACTTTGGTTTGCGTAAATTATTTCATCACCACAGCTCTCAAAACGGGGAAGGAAAACATCGTGAGGAAACCGGCGTGTCCTAGAACCAAAAATTCAAAGATGTGACATTCGTCAACCCGCCCTGGGCCCGCGTGGATTATGGCCCACTCCCTCTCACCGAGAGGAGGCCTGTGTCCCAGCAGTGGGAACATTATAGGCTGATTATGCTAAGGGGTTGATTTCGTTTATTTAAAGCAGGTATGCCTTTGCCATTCCTCAGGGTCAGTAAGGGTTCAAACTATGTCTATACCTCATTAAAATCGGTTCAGCGGTTTAAGCGATAAAATGTGACAGACAGACTTGAGACACTTTCGCATTTATAATATTAGTATGAATTTCTAGTTACATAACATTTAGGTAATATTTGTCAGGACAAGATACGAGACGGCGCCAAAATATTATTTATGTAACACTGTTCTTTTAAAATCCGGCCTCTGTCTGATCGTCAGCTGTTTTAAATTTAATAATGATTTGATATGATAGCAGCTTCCTCTATGTATGACATAATGTGAACAGTTTTACAAGTTCAAAGAGGATCTCATTATTTATTCAAATTAAGATGTGTTACGATTTGTGTGGGCTATTTAGGAAGATAATAAAAATTAAGAAATGAGTAAAGGAAACTGAGATGCGATAAAGCTTTTTGAAGAAATGAAATATATTCATTTAAATAAAACTTTTAAATTTTCGCTATTGCTAATAACTTGTTACAATATCTAAACAAACATTAGTTATTTTCATCCTAACTATACACCGTGAAATTTGAATCACAGTTTTGCTAGAACAAACGTTGTTCAGACCATGGTCTACTACCATTCTACAGCATCCAATAAAAAAAAACATAATTGGTTTTTGAAAAAACACAAAAAAGACAAAGTTTAAAATGTCAAGATTATCGACTGCTTACTAAATTTCGTTTATGGAGGTACATTTCCCTGTAGACAATGCTGTGTCCCGTGCGTGGTGTCTGTGTTGTAGGGAGTAACGATATCTTGACATTTTAAACTTTGTCTTTTTTGTGTTTTTTTCAAAAACCAATTATGTTTTTTTTTATTGGATGCTGTAGAATGGTAGTAGACCATGGTCTGAACAACGTTTGTTCTAGCAAAACTGTGATTCAAATTTCACGGTGTATAATATTATAAATACGAAAGTGAGTTTGTTTGTTACGCTTTCACGCTAAAAAGGCTGAACGGATTATAATGAAATTTGGCACATGGGTAGACCATGATCTGGGTTAGGATACAGGGTACTTTTATCCCGATATTCCCACAGGATCGATACTTATGCGGGTAAAAACGCAGGGCAATGCTAGTTTACCTAATAAATCTTATCATATTCTAGCGTTACACAACTAAAACTAGACTTAACACTTCCTTGAAACTGCAATTGCAAATCAGACAAAAGAGCAAAGCCAAGTAGTATTAAAATCATAACAATTAACGTTTAAAACTGCTGTAATTTCAGCAACGTTTATGCAAATAATCAAATATTTCACCAAAGTAAAGTAACTGCTAATGAAATTAACGTTATGGTTGCAAAACGAACGTAATAGCAATAAAGTAGCAACATGTTACAAGAGTAACGTAACTATTTAAACATTTGTAAGGTTAAACCCAGAGACCATATGGCGTCGCGAAAGCCCACGGTATTGACGGTATTCGATCAAAGAACAGATAACTGGCAGAAGACTTGGTTGACACTATTGTGAATGTGAGGACTATGTGGATATTGTTTTTATTTCTCTGCTAGTTTTAGTGATGGTCTGGCAGTTTGAGTAGTTTATGCGGCCTACCCAAATGTCCTTTCTTTGGTATTGTTCGTCGAGTTGAGCTCCTTAAATTCTGAGTTGAGCTCCACGATTACTGACAAATGCTTGCACTGACTGGATAGGTCCACTCAAATCTGTGTGGTTCTTTCCTCAAAAGACCTTTTCAGACACTTATCTACATGGTCCTCATATGGCCTGACCAAGATTATGTCTGGACTTTAAAAGAGACTGCGACCTCTGAGTTTGTTTCGGCCTTTCTTCTCAGAGTAGTCAGATAGGAAACGCCGAACTCATCTAGCTTATTTTTAATATTTTTTTATATGACGTGTAAAAGTGATTTCGATATCCTATTTACAGAATAAACAATTTCATTTCATTTCATTTCACACAAATTGGAAAATTCGGCTCATTCAGATAGATACTGTACCCATAGTTGGAGCTGTCAAAAAGAACAGTCTTGCTGGTAAAACAGAATTTAAATTTTGTGGTGGACTAAAAGATGTGGACGACGAAATCAACGACGATTCGTAACCTGCCTTGCCTTTTCCCAACTATGTTGGGGTCGGCTTCCAGTCTAACCGGATGCAGCTGAATACCAGTATTTTACATGGATCGACTGCTTTAACCTCCACAACCCAGTTGGGTAATGGGTAACACAATACCCCTTGGTAAGACTGGTTGTCAGACTTTCGGGCTTCTGACGACCCGTAACAACTGTCAAAGATCTACAAATGTAGGAGTGTCGGTATGTAAAGATGGTCACCCATTCACGGACAAACCCCGGCAAACGTAGCTTAACCTGTTGGATCGACCAGTGCGGCTGTTATTACTTAGCCACGAGCTCCTCATTCTGTAGTATTCAGATTGAAAGAATAAAATAGAACATAAAGTCGTTTTGACTGCAATGGCGTGCCAGACATGTGACTGAGCATAAGTGCAAAATTGGTGATCTGATAAGCAATGAAAACACTATGTCAGAAGCTATAAATGACACGACAAGCAACCCTGATTCATGCAAAATAAAGTTAACTGCCTAAAAATATAGACAACCTTCCATATAACTTCTGTATTTCATATCATAAATAGTGTTAAAACCTACACACTCGTACCTCGAATGAATATGTAAGACGATCAGACGATAACTACAGACTACAAGTACAAGTTAGAACTCAAAATGGGTAAGAATCTTAATGTCTTCATTACGCTAGCTTTGGAGAGAGGATAGATACAACGACTCCATGTACGATGCAGCATCGAGGTCTATGGGTATTTATTTAGACGAGCTATTTGAATTGTAAAAGGTAAGGCTACCGCAAGAATTTCTAGAAAAGGACTTTTCTAGAAGTGTCTAATAAAATCAATCTGTAGTCTTGAACACCAGAAAAATACATTACAAAGAAAATAAATTGAATACCGCCGCCGCCGCAGGAATCCGCTGGATGCGGAAAGCACAGAATCGAAGTGGAGGTGCTTGGGGGAGGCCTATGTCCAGCAGTGGACGTCTTTCGGCTGGAATAATGATGATGATACAATGGGTGGCCTTATCGTTTTCTGCGACCTCGTCCATGCAACTTTGGAATGGACAGTGATTGCCTGGACACAAAATGTGGTTGTCATAGGTGCAAATAAAACGTATAGGTACTGTAAGTTTAGTGTACTTATTTTAGTGATAAGCTTAGAAACTTAGATACTATAGTCCTGGTCATCACCATCATCATTTAATACATAGGCTTCCCCCAAGCACCGCTACTTCGACCGGTTCTATGCTTCCCGCATCCAGCGGATTCCTGTGGCCTTTACCAGGTTATCGGTTCACCTTATGGGAGGCCGTCCAACACCTCCACTCCACTCCAAAACCTTTCGGCTCCATCGGCCATCTGTTCTGCAAGCAATGTGCCCTGCCCACTGTCACTTAAGTTTGGCAATTCTTCGGTCTATGTCGGTTGCCTTTTATCTCGTACGGATCTTTTCATTTCTGATTCGATCTCGTAGGGAAAATCCAAGCATAGGGGTAAATACAACGAAAACTGCGCACAAAACTCCAACTCAATAAGTTAGAGCTTTACGTCGGTAAACATTGCATTTCGCTTCGAGCCTCCAACCATCAGTTTTGGTTGGAACGAAATAGCGGCTCAACAACAAATCCCATTGATAAAGTACAACATTACCTCCTAAGTAAGGTCTACAAGTAAGGCAGGAGCACTTACTATCCTCACGTGCTGATAGTGATTTGTTCTCTCGTCAAGAATTGCGATACCATATGTCCAACCACGTCAAGTTGAATAAGGTTCTATAATAAGTTCCCTAAAGTCTAAATTCAGGTGTAAATCCTTTAGTTAGTGGACACACGCTTGCCAGTTAAAGTCGATCCAGTGGCCGGCAATTGGTAGCAACTTTACTTCAAGCCTGATTGATGGATAGTCTGACAGCCGTAACCAGGTGTGTGGACTGAGGAGACGGTTTCTCTAGAAACTGTGTGAGATAATAATTGTTTTTGCAATGTTGCGACATGTCTGATTGTAAAATATCCGTGGACAGTGACATTAACGAGGTCTTTCTCCACAGAATTATGTGTGATTAGCGGAGTGGACGTGACATACATGTTAAACTTAGTTTTGATGGCTGGATAACCAATTGTCGTATGTCACTTTAATTTTGCAACCAAGTAGGGTAAACCAAGTTATTTTTAGAGCTATGAATTCATGTCTAAATCTACCATTCATTAATTTAATTGAACAAAAAACACGGGTTACAAAAACAGGATGCAAAGATATCTTATCTTCACCTAAAACTACCAAAATACATTATTAATAGTAGTTTTCCTGTATACCTGAAATTTTTTGTGTAAGTCAGGCAATAATTGATCAATACATAAGGTATAATAGAAAGCTAATCTGCGCTATCGATCGGCGGGGACGCATCGCGTGCTGTGACGCGGGCGCAGGTAACGAGAGCCAGTGACCAAGATGGGATTTGACATTTGTGATGTGTGACGATTGTGTCAAGAGGACGAGGATGGCGATATTGCAGGTGTAAGAAAAATCGAAGACAAAGAAGGGTAAATATAGGGATATTGATGGATAGATACCTTAGTTGCCTACAGCCCAGCACACCAAGAAATGGATGTTTAAAAAAGTATAGGGATTAGCTGAAAGGCTCTTCACAAGTCAATTTTATTTAAATTAAAGTTTTAGCTAGTTAACACTTTAGTTTGGGAATTTGGCTAAACGAACGAGATTTATTTTCTTGTGGTTGGTCAAAACAACGTCAAAACGAATGAAGAAGTGTCCTGTCCATTGGTTCATTTGTTACTATGACGTAGGTAGTCTTGGAAGCCAAACACATAACCCAGGTGTCAACGGAAGAAAATACCGAGCGCAGTAATTGAACCATGACTAAGCATAAATTGACACATTCACGGACTTCCAGTTCGCAATTTGCGTTTCTTTAAAAACAGCCAAGAAAAATATACCTTTCAGTAAAGAAAAACAGAGTTAAATAAAAGCTCGAAAAATGTTTTCTCATTTTCTGTGCAATAATTATGACTAAAGCTTCGTGCAGACTGGCGCGACGCGACTCTAACAAAACAATTTCTAAGAAAACTTCACGGTAGAATTGAAAAATTACCGGTGGCATGCCGCGCCAGTCCACACGAGGTTTTAAAGCTGGTCTGTGTTGGAAAGTAGGTGGGATAAAGTGCGTCAGTTATGCTTTTTACCCTATACGGAATGCACGTTTCCGACGCTTAGCCTCCCAAGAAATGGCTTTTAATCAAAAACAATTTCCATCTTTATATACTGAAAAGATTATATTTCATTACGTATAAATAAGCCTTACTAAGACATAGGGTTTAGGGATGTGAAATTAGTGTGGGGATTGATTTCGACGAAATATAATTTTACAACTACTCATCTCATTATTAGCTGACTTCTAGACAAATCAAATTATTTAAGTCCTTTGAATTTATTTACAAATGTCCTCATTAAAATTTTAATGCTAATGGCTGTTTCGCCCTCTCAAAAGTTTTCTTTGCCAAATAACATACCTTAGGTATGACTCGTGAATAAATAGCGCATAAATATAACGTTGGACATTACAAGACTACTATCTTCATAAATATTATTACAAATATTTATCGGTATAAGGAAATTGACTGTTTGATTCTGTAGCAATAAATTCATAGTCGGAACAGTCCACTGCTATCTAACAAAGTTAATTGGCCAAAGCATTTAACCTTTATAACTCGAAAATTCAATTTGGCTTATATAAGATGGCTGTTACGATACTTAATTCACGCTTAATATCTGTCGGCTACGATTCAGTATGAAGAAATGATTATTAACTGAATATAGAACGCTGCAATTAGCCGGTTTTTAAGGGAGGAGTCGGTATGAGTAACTGCTCACGTCGCCTTGACAGAAACAACTTAATTCAGAGCAATTACGATCACACCGTGTATAAAGCTCACGCATAATTGCTAGACGCCGTATATTAACTAGTATCGATTAATTACTGATCGTTTTATATCGATACTGCACTGAGTGGATACAACACTAATCGGCGGACCATTCGGAATGTAATGGGCGGCGATAAAAATTGTAACACATGTTTTATGTTGAACAAAAGGATTGAAAGAATGTTGTTGCGCAAGAGCAGCTAGTTGGACAGTTCAAGTCCCTGGAAAGCGAGTGACATTAAACATTATAGTGTTCTATGCTGTTTGACGTGAAGGATGGTAATAAAAAATACTTGAGTGAACTGCCGGGCGGTTCCTTTTTAGTACATCGCAAAAAATGTGCTGCGACATGAACAAGTCACACCTACTGCGTAAGTACCTATTCTTGTTAACTCTGCAGGTTACTTTATGAGAACTTGCTGATAATATTGCCACATTGTCGGTATCTTTTGGTGTATAACCGGCTGGTTACAAAATTAATTTAAATGGCTGCACAGGGCACGCAGGTCACATAGTTATTATTCTAGTTCCTAATTTAAAACAGTTTTTTGTTACTTTTTTTTTAACAGAGTCATTTAAATTATGGGTGCCCAGTAAAATAAAAGCGTCTGTCTAGCTTTAACTTTAAACGACAATAAAAGCATAATGAGCAAGTTTAGATGGAAATCACGTACGCAACAATTTTATTCCTTACAAAGAATCAAGAGTCTGACATTACGATTTTCCCCGAAGCGCAGATATTTTGCAAAGTGACTTTATTCGCGGTACAACGGTAGCTGCCTCTGGTAGCTCAAAAACCACAGTGTTTAGAGTCTAACTTCCGATATTTTAACGGTATCCCGACTGTCGCGGGATTATAGTGTAACGTAATTGCGCGCGCGCTGCTTACGTCATCGGCGCAGGAGCAACGCGAATTACAAGCTATTGTTGAAGTTATGAAACGGAAAATCGAAACTGTTTTATAAATTACTGACATTTGATAAATTGTGATTGGTTCGCATTTGCAATGTGATTATTTGTGTGTGTACTGTTAATTAATATTTGCTTTCGATTTCGTATTTCAAATTGCAAAACTAAAATAAACGAATCTTATTGTGCTTTGTTAATTTTTTATTAATTTTTTTGTATTTTTTATCTGGAATTTCTCAGTAGCAGCTCGGAGTCTAGATTTGTGCTCGGTTGATGGCAATAGGCTCGCCCCCCATTACATGGGACTTAAACATAACTGGCGAAATGTAGGTGTACTAATAGGTACACCTCTGCCTAACCCTTCGGGGAGTAAACGCGTGATGTTATGTAACGTTAATTTAAATCAATTTCTCACAGTCACATTTAATCATTCTGACCAATCAAACATTCGAGTTCAAGTCAAACAACGTACGTCATATGCACAGATGACATAAAAAATCACCTAATGCTGTAACAGCCATCACATGAGACATAAGTACCTACTCTGATCGTAAACCATTGTGCTGAGGTCAATGACACCATGGTTCACGACGAACCATCACTATCATTTATCTACGTACTACAGAAACGTCAACATAAAAAAAGCTAATCAATAGCGCTGTTTTTCGGTAAATGCCCTTAGCTTTTTGCGAGGCTTTTTATATGGCACGATGTTTTTAAGTTGGACACACTGTCGTGGCGTTTTTCTAATTAATCTTTTTTATCAAGGAGTTAATTTCGGTTTTTAGTCTTCTTTAGAAAAAGGAGACTAAAAGTAGGTACCTAATTCTTGTTGGAATGTTGTGATGATTTAGTTTTTTACAAAATAAAATACTATTTGGAAGAGTTATTTATTTATTTAACCATTTATGTTCACATATTATAATAGACAAGAAGAAAGGAACAGAAAAATACGTTCAAAAGTGATTAAATTTTTAACCGACTTAAAAAAAAGAGGAGGTTCTCAGGTCGTCGGAATATCTAAAAAAAAAAATATTTTCCCCAAATACTTGAAGACGGTTGGACCGATTTGAAAAATTATTTTTTGTTTGAAAGAGTACCTATACTTTCTAGATGCTCCCGTTATCATTTGGTCACGATCTGATCTTAGAGAAATCGAGGGAACTCTTCAAATATTATAGGCACAGCTGTAGCGATTTGAGTATTTTTTATAGTAACTCGTGCATTTTCTCTCGGAAAGTACAATTTGGTAAAGTGAAACTGATGATGAAGGACACAGATGGCCACCGGAACTACTCAGTAATATGTATTTCACGGATTGCGATTCGATTACGTTAATATGGTTGGTAAGCAATTGATGCTCGTCACAATTCATATGGTGCAGTGGAGCTGATGGTGAAGTACCTGGAGAACTCCTCAACAATTAAGGTCCCTGCATCGGGAAAAGCAATATTTTGTAAAAGGAGCTGAGCAGTTGACATTAGGCTATTGTAACTTAGTAAATTACAAACCAATCCACTAAAAAGTGAAAAAAAAAAACTTTTTTACTTTTTGTAAAAAAGTTTTAGAGAAATTGAAATAATTTGATAATCTAATATCTTTGTAGATATGTTTACTCTGATCTGTAGCTAACAATATTTTATCATCCTAAATCATCCATCCTTTTGAGACACAAAACAGTACCTTAGCTAAAATGAGCTCGCTGAACGCTAGGACAATGTGTAGTATACAACAATAAGAAGACACAGTCACGAACTGCTCCGAGCACTCTACAACACATTACCTTATCAACACATAAAAACCACACACGATAATCCATCTTAATCCCTATAAAATACGACCTAATATCGTGTAATTGTTCCACACAACTGGTACAGTTCAGTGAGGTTGATTGTACGCGACTGATTAGTTCGAAAGAGTACAAAGTAGAGGTGTGAAAAGTCACAGTTAAATCGCTAAATGTAGTGTGAAATATCGAATAAATGCAACATTCCTTAGTATATTAGTTTTCTGCAGCAGAAAAACGAAAAACAAAGCAGTATTTTATCGTTCTGAGAAATCTGTGTTAGTGATGTTATCGATATGTGCAAGCAGGAATGATATCACCTGAGTTCTACTGAAAGAACGGACAAATTTCTACAAAATTGTGTTTAAGTTGAACATGATGAATAGTCACTGCAAAATATCTATGAGCCTTCGAATGACAGTTAAGAGAATGTTGCCATAATCATCATGTTTGACACCAACAAATCTGTTGGTGTTTCCATTAGCAAAAATACATATAGGTTATAGTAACCTCCTTCTTTATGATGTCTTTTAAAAAATAATGCCCTTGGGCATTCTCTTGAACTAGGACCTCTCCAAAAGACACCTAAAATCTTTAAATATGACACCTAATAGTGGAAGAAAGGCTTTTCATATTTAATCTCGAGACTAAAAGTTTAAAACTTCGATATATTGTCTTTGAGACCAGAAACAGTCAACATAATTTATTCAATCTGCCAACTATTTTGGGGTCGGCTTCCAGTCTAACCGGATGCAGCTGAATACCAGTATTTTACATGGAGCGACTGCCTATCTGACCTCCACAGCCCAGTAACTGGGTAATACCACACCCTTGGTAAGACTGGTTGTCAGACTTTCGGGTTTACGCCGACCCGTAACGACTGTCAAAGATCCACGAATGACAGCCGGGACCAACGGTTGAACGTGCTTTCCGAGGCACGGAAGAGTCTCGGTATGTTAAAATAGTCACCCATCCACGGACCAAGCCCGGCAAGCGTAGCTTAACCTGATGGATTGACCCGTGCGGCTGTTATTACTTAGCCACGAGCTCCTCAACATAATTTATTATAAAATCAAAATATTACATGAAGTAGGTAGTTAAATAAACGTGTGAAAGTGTCCTCACTGTCAACTGTCACTTTCTAACACATTAGGCTTTCAAGTAAAACAAGTAATAACTTTAAATTATGTTCAAACTTTTATGACATAAGTCTGGAGTTTATACTGTAGTTCTATTAACTGTTGGTTGGTTTTACTCGTAATTTTAACTCGGACTCACACAAGCAAGGTAGTTTACGACTAAGTCATGTAGTTTCATATTTACTTTCAGAGATAATTGTATTTTTGTAATAAATAATCACGTATCAATTTATTTCCATCATTTAAATATACTTTTTTACATCAAATAAATTATTTCACTAGGTACAAATAAACTAATTGTTTTACAAAAGTAGTACAAGTAGATAATTTGAAAATATACATCAACACTACATCAGGTACAAAAATACTACAATCATATTTTATCATAAATACTGATACATAGGTAATACTCACACTCTTACCAAAATAACTATCCGTGTAACATAAATATCCTAATAAGCATCTCAAAACTCAAGTACTTAGTACCCGGAACCGAACTATTTAGATTAGGTTAAATAATTTTACTCGCAAAAAAATATTAGGTTAGGATAGAACTGTGACCCCCTGTGCCAAAAACGACTAAAATTGCGACTTGAGTTGCTTATTTAGTTATATTTTGAGATTGAAATTCGGATTATTTTTAGTAAAAAAACGTTTTTTTTTGCGTAAAATATTGAGTACTGCCCTTTTTGTAAAATATTGAGAAAATATTGTTTTAAATTACTAACTACAAATCAATAGTTGTGTCGTACTAGGTACAGGTAGGTACAAAACGGCCGATATAACTTGACAGTTCCTAACTTTGCGCAGAACACTGCGCAATAACATATTTGAAGTGAAAACTTCGATAGGCGCGTTGGGCGTTTTTGAGATGGAAAAAAAACAATTAAACTCACGACACCGTTACCGACACCTCATTTTTGTAAACGCGATTGTGCTCTTTATTTATGTTATGTTACGGATCAATGTTGCATGGTTTTGGGAGTTTTTTTTTGTAAACGCGATTGTGCTCTTTATTTATGTTAAGTTACGGATCAATGTTGCATGGTTTTGGGAGTTTTTTTTTGTAAACGCGATTGTGCTCTTTATTTAGATAGGTTACGAACCAATGTTCTATACAAGTACTTTTCTTCCACCACGGCGATCTTGTTCAAGTTTTCACTTCTGTTGGCACTCCCGGAGAGCCACTGTTTTTTTTAGGAACCCGATGGTGTCATGAGGCGAGTGTGAGTGAGAAAACTTGCGCGAAAGTTCGCAGAGCCTATGTTCAAACCTGCCAAGTTATATCGGCCATATTATAGCTACATTTAGTCTGGATTTGTGCCCGGTTGATGGCAATAGGCTCGCCCCCTATTACATGGCACTTAAAACATAACTGGCGAAATGTGGGTGTACCTGCTACAGGGACACCTCTGCCCAACCCTTCGGGGAAACAAGGCGTGATGTTATGTTATGTATTTACTCAAAAATGCATGTAATGTGGTCATTATTTTGACAACCTTGTTTGAGCAAAGTCGACCTTGCCGTTCTGTTTCAAGGAGCGGCCGGCAAAGTTTTGCTGGTCGCTCTAACAGGCCGGCAACACATTGCCGGCCGCTATTTTGACGTTTCAACGTTTTAAAAAATCAAATGCAAAAAGATTTTATTTAAAACACAGCTGTTTGTATTATAGAGATAGGTACATAAATATTTTATTCCATATTTGGCTGTATAGTTCCAACTACCATTGTTAAAAATAAAAAAAAAACATAGAAGTAACAAAAGCGCGGTTCAGTGAATTTTATTTTTTTATTTAGTGACTTTTTTGCTAAAAATGAGCTCTCAAAGCGAAAATTCTTCCGATTCAATGTGTTTAACACCGCCAGACATTAAAGATGAAGCTAAATTAAGGCTTGTGCAGACCAGCGCGACTTGTCGCGCGACACAAAGACACCGCTCGTCGCGCGACGAGCGGTGCCTTTGTGTCGCGTTGCTTGTCGCGCTGGTCTGCACGAGCCTTTAGTGGTTGAAAATTTAATACCGCGAAACTCAAAGGAAAAATATAAGCTTGCATATGAAAAATTTGTGCAGTGGAAAATCAGTAGAAAATCTAAATCTTTATCCGAAAATGTTTTTCTTGCGTATTTCAATGATCTTTCCAACAAAATGAAGGTACTTGCATTTTTGAGTAAAGCACTATACAAGCCTTGGCCCATTATGACTGCTTCGCTGGTCCCGCTATGATTGCCTCGAGCTAGCCTAGCTACGCTCTAGGCCTTCCAGCTTAAAGCTGTAAACGCTGTAAAGGCCTCGACCTACGGCCTCGGCCTTTATCTCAGCTCGTCCATGAAGTGCTGCACGCTGACCGCGCAGTGTCGGCCTGGAGCTGCGCGACGCTGCGCTGTCGGCCATCATCAGCGCGACCAGCAAAGTAGTCATTATATAGACCGCGGCAGTAATGTACTATTATATAAATTTTATGAGTATAGAAAGAATAATAATATTATTATTGTATTCCGCAAAGCTCTTTCTAAAACAGGTCAACAACAGAAAAAAAAACGTAAAAGCGCCAGTTATTCAATACATGTCGGAAGTACCTAGATAACCACATTTTAATTACCGACAGAACTGTCGATCAGGCAAAATTAATTAATAAGCGACATAGGCTAACAAATTAGGAACACGATTCAACCGTCACAGGCCACACCCATACACCTCAACTTGTCACTAATTACAAATTGATATAATTAGCTACTACACAACAGCAGCTAATGACAACCCCGTCACAATGCTTGCGCGTGCGCCACGGATTTAGTTCGCCACGTCCGCTTTGTGTGGTCGACTGTACTTGTCTGACATTGATCGCATGATTGACAGGTAAGGTCCTGAATTTATTACATATGCAACTATGCAGGCTTGTATTAATAGGATTTAGAATAATATAAAAGGATTTGCATTAATATGTTGCATATTTTTTACATGTACATAAATGAACTCAAACTTATTCATGCAGCACACGATAACTTTGACAGAATGATATAAATCAATATTATTTACCTACTTCCCAGTTCTTTCAAGCTCATATATATTCCTCGTAATAGGTTTGATTATAAACGCATTTTTGAATGATCAGTAATCCGTATGTTTGATCATTGTTGCATACTTCGAAACAACAACGATGAATGAACATCATTTTCCATTGTAAGCTTGTTACATATTTCATGAATCAAAAGTGAAACTTCCATACCACATTCAAACAACGCGGACAACAAAAGAACAATCATTATGTTACGAAATACCACACTGTGACTGTGTATCCCTTACAAAATTTAACATTTCATCATGGTTCTAACACCCCATACATTACACCAAATTTGCCACATAATTGCTGCCTTTAAGAAGCAAATTGAAATGTACTTTATTTTTATATCAGTAAAGTATGTTGTTGATTAGGGAGGGCGACCTAATTTGTGGTGTCTGACAATAGAAAAGTGTACAACGTAATGTGTGTGGTCACGGGAGAAGTGTCACAATGGACACCGTGAAATAGTTTTATGATTTGATGAAACGTTAATCGCGATTGACGTGTCTTTGTAGTGCAAGACAGAGAACATGGGTAAGCAATAACTTGGGACGGTTTAATAATAAATTAATGAAGAAGAAGAAATGAGAATCAAGAGCAACCATCAACCATCGAACGACAATCAGCAACATTGATTTTAATTGAACTCAGTTAGTTTTAATGCAGAATTATTTCAATAGAAACATGAAACATGTTATATATCAACATTAGTTTCACTCTCTAAAAGGTAAAAAGTAAATATGTGAACTACGCAATTAGCTTGTAAAATAATTAGCGTTTTGATTGGATTCGCGGAATACACAATATAAAGTGTGTGCGATCGAGGTCGGCCTGACAAGGATAGCGAGTTTGACGGGTTGGACATATCCATTAAATAGAAAGTAGTACGTGGGGACCAGAGAGCCATCGGTCCCTTGACAGGGCTTTAAATTATACAATGATTAGTTTTGCTATGCGTCTCACACAGCGCTATAAAGTAGAAAGGCGTTACTCTCTTCGAAATTGGTATTTGGTAAATCATGTCAAGTCCAGTTTCACCTCAATGTGTTTTCCAAGAAACATAGTTAAGAAATCGAGAAGAGTCTATCTATAATAATAACGGATACACTGTAAACGAATACAATTTTAAAACATTCAACATTAGACATTTTCTTTCAACACACTTGCAAGGAGTTACAAAGTGCATCAAGAGAAAAGCAAGGTCGAAACTAAATTAAATAAAGATGAGAAATATTAAGTGGTGAAATGACAGTCGTTAATGACCGTGGCGTTATCATTAAAGCAGTGTTATTTTTACAGTATCTTACTGCCGTTTATAAATTAAAAACATACGTTCAAAGAATTTCACAAAAGTAAAAACAAAAATATCATGGGAAAGTTCATTGGCCCCGCCACGTGGTGTGTGCGTAAACAAACGGTTAACATATATATAAATTAATAAACATTTCGAGCAGGAAACCCTTGAGAGGATAAATATAGGGTGTTGCGCAGACGCGGCGGCGGCTCGGCGCGGGCGCAGCCGAGCACGAATGCGCGAATGTTTATATCACTGGACACGAATTTCACTTAAATAATGTTCCTGGAATTGTAATGTTTAATGTTCCACACAACAACTCGAGATTTTTCCGATTCATTAAATTGTTCGCTCGTTGCCAAGGTTAGTGTAAATACGTAAACATTCGAGAAATTATTGTAATTTTTCTCGTCACGGATTGGGTGAGTTAGGAAAATAAAACATCTGAGAATTGACGATAAATTGTGGGGCGTCTTGAAATAGCTAATGTTAAATGGATAAAAAATTATGAACGTTGCTATGCTACTAAAGCGAAATGAAGAGAAATAGTACGTAAGTTAAAATATGAGTTGGGCGTTTGAAGTCTCAGGGGCGACCACCTTGCAGGAATATAAATGGCACAAGAGACAGCTTGTTTAATTACTAGTCGGTGAGCACACAGTAATTGATGCTCGCAAACAAGATCAATTCCCAGTGAAATCCGATCCGCCCAACCTAGAATTGAATCCCTTCCTCTATTTAGATATTGAAAAGTGTTACGTTAAGGTAAAGCTAAAGTAGAAACATACGCACCGACATCAACGTGAATTTTGACTGATGGCAAATGAGTTTTCCGACATACCTGAAAACAAAAAGAAACGAATTAATTTCCATGAACATTCAAGCACAGAGATACAATAAAAATAGATCAACAAAGATCCTATAAAGACCTACAAAACAATTGAACTCATTGAATCATTAGCATAATGATTACTTCATCCGAACTTAATGTTACTAGATTTAATACAGTAACATCTTTCAATTCAATTTTCACGCTACGCAGAAACAAGCTACTGCCTAACAAGGAAATGTAGAAATTGAAACGAATCTCATTTAATATCATAAGTAGAAATAGCATGACGTTTGAAACTGCGCGTTCTTGTGACACACGTGAAGCAGGAAGACGTATAAGAGACATAGTTTTAATGAGATTATGGCACGGAATGTAGGCGGTGACAAGTTTCGTGATGATGCGTATCTTGGATGTGGTATTTGAAGTGATGTGGCGAGAGATTTCGTGTGTCTTGTGATTTTTACTAAAGATTCTACATACAATTCGCTCCTGGTGATAGTATTCAATGTGTGGAATAAAGATAAGGCAGGTATTACTCAAAATAGCAAAGAAGAAGGTTGTGGAGTTCTTGATCGGCAATACTGTTCAGATTACAGTTTTCGTTCTCTATACTACAGTGAGCATGAAAATCTCTCGCATCAACACAACACCGATGCTGAACAAAATGAAGACCAAAACATAAATAAGGACAACAAAATAAGCCCTTGATCAGGACTTATTATTAATTCGCCTTTCTCAAGTGTCAAATGTGCATTCCATGATAATCCCGTTACAATTATTGCTGGCATAAATAACAGGCTTCCTGACGGCCCAGATTATAAACTGTTTTATTATTACTCTATATTCCTTCATCGCCTCCCGCACACACACGCATCGCTCATTTACACAAATCATAAGTAAAAGTAAACACACATGCGAATTATGCGATATTCAATTTTGTTTGTTTGTATGTCTATGTAGCAGAAGCGGGCGGCCCATTTGATGGTAAGTGGTCGGTGACATCTATTGACATCTGTAAACCAAAAAAATCGCAAGTGCGCTACCATTCCAGAGACAACGCTGAAGTAACTCATATGCCTGCAATTGTACCGACAAACCAGAACACAGGAACTTAGTGAGTTTTGGAAGAAGTATGGCAGAAGTAAAATATTTCTATAGCATGCTTAGTTATCGGGCTTCGTGGGAACGGGTCAGTGTCAGTGCCGGCGGCGCCTGAGCAGCGGAAGTCGGCAGGACGTGCTGCACATTACTTTGGACTGCTATATATTTTGTATCCTTGGCAATTTGTTTGTAAATGATAGGAATGTTTTTTAATGTGACTAGGATGGAACAGGAATTTAGTGCGTGTATCGTTACGTTCTTTTCTTTTATGCAGTATTTTTTTACTTAAGGCAAGTGCAATATGCCTTGATCTTCCTTCTAGCTTATCCTTAACACAATCCGTCTTCCTAGTTTGCTCTATGTTGTAAAACAATGCAGATCAATTCAAATCTAACTTCGAGGACCTTCCATTATTTATGATATTGATTGATGAAAACAAGATGATCTAAATGATGATATTTGTGACTGTTCAGAACAAACACTAGATCCTCGTAGATAAACATTTTCATTTCCCGTTCCTATTTACGATTTTCCACTGATACAATATTTTATGGCAATGAAAGGAGTTTATTATCAATCGTCTGCATTGTAATAACGCGTTCGTTCCCAACACTACTGTTTTAGTCTTCAACCACCATTCATACTTCAGCAGTCCTTCTACATTCTACGTCAAGGGATTAAGGGTCATATTCATTTGCTGCATCGTTTTTGTCGAACTTAGGCGTTGCTTGATTGATATCTGCGTCTACCCTGAATCCTACTCCAGGTGCATTTAAGGGCGCTTTTACTTTGGTCTATGTAAATGTTATATTTGCAGCTTGGGGCACGGACGTGAATATCTTTTGATCTGCAACTGTAGTGAATTCATTAGTCAGTACACACAATGTGTGTAAATAGAACGGAAGCCCTGTACATAAGTGTTACCTTTGCCATGTTAATATTGAGCCACTTATATTCTTTGCTCGTGCTTTAACTGACACATTTCCGTTTAGATTGAATAATGTTTAGAATAAAGGTTTAAGCTATCACAGTTCTAAGTTAACTACAGCTAATCTTTGCTACATGATTGAGTTAACTGTAGTCTCAATGAAATCTTTGTTGATGGCAGTAAACATCGGTTAAGTGTAAGCACATGATTAGAAATTAATCAATTGGTTACTTTTATGGAGTTGAGCGTAGAGTTGAGTTCTGCTATTTCAGTTATATTGCTCTTTAATTTTGTATGAGTTTTACAGAAAGACGGACTACCGTATGAGGAGACCACACAGAAGTCCGTTACTTCAATCCAACGAATCGGTTAATCGAATAGGCCATTATATAAAGGTTTCGTATTTACCGTACAGGCAATCAAGTGAATGAATAGATAATAGGCAACTAAACCAACCCTTTACGTCGAAGCCATTACAAACGGCGACTCCAGGAATGACCATTAAAACTCACAAAGAAGACCCTCAGTAATTATTTGAAGCACCAGTCTGTTCCCAATACGTAAAAAGTGCATTGCAGCGAAAAATGCATCTTCCCTTTTTAGAACAGAATCGCGTACGTCGAGGGCTCTTGGGAAAGGCTTTGTCAGCAGTTTTATCTGAGAGACGAACACTTGAATGCAGTCTCGACTCTCGCGTGAGCACGGGGGGTGTTACAAGGGGATTGCGAAGTGGAACGTCGCTGGGGTGAACGACCGCTGTTGTCGTAGGTCGGGAAAATTGTTGCTAACTGACGTAGATGGTGTAAAATTGTTGGTGGCTCTTTTGTTTCAGGATTGGTCAACTGTTTCTAAGATCGTCTTTTGTTTTAAGATCGACGTTTCGCCTGTTTCTTGGTTTGTCTTCGTTTGATAATGTATAGGGTGCCTGTTTTTAGGATCGCCTTATGTTTTTAAGATAGACGTCGATGTAATTGGTTGTATCTAAGATCGTTTTCAGAACAATGGATAAAGGTTGTTGGCATGTGTTTCAACTCGGTAAATTACAAGATGAACTTGTTTACTTGGAAGATGCAAGTATTTTTAAAACAAACAAAACGTAAATTACATTATCGTAATAATATCACGATTGCTTACATTCAGAGGATCTTGACGTCATTACTTTAGTATCGTGACGAAAGAGCTCGTTATGTCTATTGAATTGTATACTTACAGACAAAGGGTAGGTGCCCGAGTAGTATCAATTTACGGGCAAACGGCTTTTGGTTATCCTTCGAAATGAGATTAAAGGCTACGTTCTATTGACGTCATAGTAAGGAGGGTAGAGGGAGGGGAAGGGGACTACGAAGGGTCTACGTCCTTCGTAGACCCTTGGCTTTGGGCTGTTATTTTATCTTAAATGAGTGCGGGAGCCAGATTTCAGGTTATTATAATGTACCTCTGGAGATAGTTACTGTTTGCTATCATATTCTCGTCTAAGAAAATATATCAGGGATATTATCATTTGACTAGGAGGCACACTTCAAAATGTGGTAAAATAATAATGATAAGGGGGCAATGTAAGGAGTAAAGGAAGATAAGTGTAAGTTATTGTTATTTTTACACTTCATAAAACTTATCGATCAGTTGAAATGATGGATGACGACAAAAAAACTTGTGCAACTGTTATCGGTATCGAACTGTTTAAATTACCGTAGGTATGAGAAACATTCTAGAAATCTCCTCTGAGAAAGAAGTAATTTCATACTACAAACAATTAATTTATATTTTCTCATAAAGATGCTAAGCCCATAATAAGCCCTGGAACTTTTTTCCACTACGGCACGTCACAAAGACAGGGCCCCAGTACATACAGCAAATATTTCACAACCTAATGCTAGCTCCTCACTAAAATAATAACGAACGGCTTAATATCAGGCTCGTTACTCACGGGCGCACAGCAGGTGAACATGCGCACAAAAAGTAATAACAGCCAGTATTACACAGTGGGACGCCAGTTAGTACGTACTGGATGTGTCGTTGTAAAGGGGAGTGCAGTGTAGTGGAAAGAAGCTTTGCGAATTGCATTTTGGATGGAAAAAACTATTTAGAAATAAGATTATTACTTTTTGGTTTGAGTATGACTATGGATATGGAAGAAGTTTTATATGTAAAAGTTCATGATGAGAATGACGCGGTAGGCAATAACATTCACTGACATCGAAATGCTAATCATTTGAACGAAAATCATGCTCCATGTGCTATCCCCAGAGTATAACAATACAAGCAAATTAAAAGATTTGAACAACGGAAAATATGTTGAAAACCTTTGCCAAAATAACTTCCAAAAACGCAATATAATTGAGGTATATGATTGTACAATTCAACAAAAGTGTATGCTCAGCAGGGGAAGTGCCCTCAGGTCCTTTGTAGTGAACAGCACTACAGTCGCAACAATGATGTAGTTGAACAGCTATATGGGGAGTGTTATAGGGCTCATGAATTATAAGGACACTCTTGTTAATAGCAGTGACAAAAAAAAAAACAAAATGGCGATGAACACTTTAATTTTGGGTCGATTATAACAATTTAAATTAAATATAAAAAGCTTTTATAATTTAAACTGCATTTTTTAACATTATGGCAGTAATACTTATAACAGAAATTGCAAGATCTGGAGCCACATGTTTCCTTGAAGCGACTGCAGTCGCAGTTTCTCAATAAATTTACTATAACAGGAACTAGCGTTTCGTAAGAAAAACGCTGTTTTTAGAAGAAATGTTGTAATTCTATAAATAATGGCGGGAACCCATGGTACACGCACAAACAGACCCGCGAACAGACATGTAACAGAAGAGAGTGCGGGTCAATGTGTTCTACACACAACAGCTTAGGGGTAACACGCAAAGATTTTAGGTTTTGTGTGGGATAAGAATAATGGGTTTAAAGCCATGAGCATACAATATCAAGAAATTTAAAATCTGTAATAACAAGGCACACAACCACACATTCAAAGCCAATAGTGCAAGTATAGTTTTATTGAATGTTCGAATTCAAAGAATGAATTACGTTTATTCGAATAACAGAAATACTATTAAGTTCAATGTAATCCCATACGAAAACCAAGAGACATAAAAAAGCTACAAAGAATTTAGTACAAAGGGCAGCTCTGAGTAGAATAAACACGATGGATATAAACAAATTGCTGGCACCTGCCATAAAATTTACCTAAAACGGTCACGCACCGCCACATGAACCGTTTGTTTGATGTCGAAACACTTGACACAGAAGTAACGTAAGTATCGAAAAGCTATAAAGGTGAAGTGGAAAATAACATAAACGAAACACACAAAATAATCAATGATGTCACAATACAGAAAGATAATACAATCATATTTGTAAAAGAAAAAGTATATGCACCAACAACGCATTCAGAAATACAACAAATGATAATTGACATTCAAGACAAAGAAATTTTCTGTTAACAATTGTAGTTGTTTGCACATAAAACGTTGGGTTACATTTGCACTATTTTTAGTAACACATTAATTCGCTTTGTTACTCACAAATGTAGTAAAGGGTCCAAATGAGATTTCAATTCCAGCAGCACAATGTGAAAATGAACTTTATTTGTTGGTCATAAGGTTGGAAATTTAATGTTTGGTAAGGGAATCATTTCATAAGGTAATAAATAATAATGGATCGTCTTTGGCCTTGGTGAAATTAGTCACCAACGCGTCTCGGCGCAGTAAATTGTGAATTAATGCCTTGATGTGACAGTAGACACATATTACATATGAAATGCAGTATCTTAATAAAGCAGAAAAAGGATACGGCCTCGGAATGAGATATGCGGTATGTAGCTAACAGATTGGCTAGGTTTTGAGGTCAGAATGTAGGTAATAGATTGTAGACGTGAATAAAACATGAAGTGAAGAAGAGGAGAAATGTTAAGATTATGCAAAAAGAAGGTCGTCTTGATGCATCTCATTTTAAATGTTCTGTTTATTAAACTCTATCCACGTCGTATGGTTTGATAAAACATTAACATATTCAGTTGAACTTCCACATTCAAAATAATGATTAACAATGACCTTAGCAATTAAGATAGTGACTGTGAATACCATGTGAACCGGGACGGGACGCCTGTGCCTCTATCAATGGGAGCATTTGGCATTGAACTGCCCGTCAATTAATAATGATACAAGCATGTGAGGTTGCACAAGATCCCGTATTAATGTAGATTTATAATTTATATGAAGCAACGGTAGATTTAGATTATAAAAAAACTTAAAATGAACCCAATAAAGAAGAATGCACGTACAGACTTATCTTTATAAGGAACGACCCGACAGATTAAGCTGATGACATTTCATTAATAACCATAAAAATATTAAAAGTAGACATGATCCTCGTTACAGTGAGAAGAAAATCGAATTAATCACAAATTGAATCCTGTGCCTTCCAATCATATGATTGATTCTGGGTCATTAAAGCTATTGTAGCCAATCAGATAACAATTGGGACACGTATAACCAGTCCTCAACGATGAACGTGTTTTCACGTCTATTATTACGTTACGTTTAAAGTTTCCAGAGAATGCCAATTTTATACCCTGGACGTTGTCTCGTAAATATAGGTGGAGGCAATAAAACGCGTTTATTTCTTTTGCTCCTTCAGATTAATTTATTGCAGTGTCAAGAGTAGGATATCCCAGGGAATATAACTTTGTTTGTGATTTTGTGGAAGATGTTAATGTAATTGGAATTTAGCATCTTATGTTTGATCTTTTCTTGAAAGAAATGTGTTGTGATGTTAGCCTCTTATCTGTAAATAGAGATATCTCATTTCCATCGAAGCGATTAAATGAATTCACAAAACTTGAAACCAACTTCCTTAAAGGCATGAGAATTTGGAAAATTGCCATGGAATTGAATGAAAATGCAATCACGATTTTCTCAGAAAGACGATTTACACTTAGCCAATATTTATACTCTAATAAGCCTGCTTTCCGACTTAAATGACCAAATAACATACTTTAAAGGATACAAATGCCATTGTCATCCTTTGGCACAATATTCGAGGCTGGCAGCGTGGCCAAGTGGCAATTGTAATCCTCAATCCGAACGTATGCCAGACATGGTCATATCAATCAGTTTCAATGAAGAATGCCACAGAAAATCTGTTGATTTACCAATTGATTTTCGTATTTGATACTTTGCTTCCACGCATAACATGTTCAGGATATCTGATCCTTCAGGCCTTATAGACCTACTCAATATCATCATCTTCTGCTTAGCCTTTTGCCAACTAGGTAAGGGTCGTCTCCAGTCTAATCGGATGCAGCTGAATACCAGTATTTTACATGGAGCGACTGCCTATCTGACCTCCACAACCCAGTTACTGGGTAATATGATACCCCTTGGGTAAGACTGGTTGTTAGACTTTAGGGCTTCTGACGACCCGTAACGACTGTCTACGAATGATAGCCGGGACGAAAGGCTTAACGTGCTCTCCGAGGCATGGAGAGGTCTTGGTATGTAAGGATGGTCACCTATCCATGGACCAACCGCGATAACCGTAGCTTAACCTGACCGATCGACCCGTGCGGCTGTTATTACTTAGCCACTTAATAATAATTATAAACTGACAGACAACGCACAGCCTAAACCGCTGGGTCTAGGAGTAGAAAACATTGCGAAAGAGTTTCTTATAAATAGCGAAAGTGTACTAAGAAAGGATTTACGAAAAATCACCCCCTAAAGGGGAGATGAAAGTTTGTATGGAAGTTCGTCATTTTTACCGATGGGAAATTCTATAGGGCACGCAACTTGTAATCAGATATTCTTCTTGATTTCTAAATAACATAAGTCATTCCCATACAATTCATGATCGTTTTTACTCCACCGCTATCATAGATTCTGATCGCGTTTTAAGGGGCGTGATTCTTATTAGCTATGATGAAAAATATAGATAAGCTACTGTTATAATTATTACTCGCGTTATCTTAAATTAATCAGTGTTCAACTTTAAGTCAAATTACTGCTATTAGCTTCAATTGAGCCATCAGAGTACAATTAAGTGAATCGTTCGCAATTAACGACGCCTGCAATCATTGTTTCACTTGCCACGTCAAAACGACTTGCCGTTTTAAATATAGAAATAATGTACATGATTTTATCATCACTTTTTTCTGTAAATGTATCAGCAAAAACAACTTTCGCGTCATCAAGTATAAAAATAATGGAAACTATATCGACGGTGGAAATTACAAATGAAAAAATATCCCTTACGACATTTGAAATTTCCACCGTCGATATATTTTTTGTAAATAACTTTATGAAAACACATATAGTTACGTATGAATACTTGAACATTGTTGTTATTATTTACACTATGTTAGCTTAGTTTATTCGAATAGGAACTTTCATAACACTGCAGTGCAATTTCACAGAGCACTGCACTTGAATAATTAATATTATAATTATAGTGAAAGCAATGTTTAATACAAAGCGGTCAACTGTTGGTCTGTTATTTGAACCATAACGTGGTTTATGACAAATGCGACGCTGACAGGAAGCAGGCTTATTACAGAACAGAGATACAGAAATATCCTCCTGCAACGTAATTTATACTGCAGTTACAAATGAATGAAGTATTACACAAATATTTGGTCAGAAATAGAAAATGTGATGTCAGAAAACCATGCTGTCAAAAAATATTTGCAAAATACCATCAGTACCAAGCCAAAGCAGATAAGCAGTAGAGTATTTCTAAATAACAGTTATTGGGATTCCAAACACCTTAAAAGCCAAGCCCATAAGGAAAATATTGAATATTCCAAACAAATGGTCAAGATTATTGCAGGTAGTTGTAATAATAGTCATAAGATCTAGAAATGGATATGAATATCACAGTTAATGAATAAACAGAACCTGTTTCATCTATAGACTATGTAAGGAAGCGAGGAAATTGTTAGACATCAAAGATCCATCGAATAGCTTCGACGATCTCGTTAAATATGTCATAGAATGGCGGCAATCAAATGTTGTACGTGGTGTACATTCCTAAGGTGACAGGGACGACAATGACGAAGTAACACTGTTTGAAACAAAAACCCTTATTTTAAAGAAATTCTTAGATAATTCCAGAAATTAAGCTCAAGTTTCTGAAATCAAGAAAGGAGATACAATTCGACAAAGGCACAAGGGCTTTAAAACTAGACTCTTTAAAAGACACAAAAGAGACCATTTAATTCTCCCTCCTTTGATCTGACGCAATCAAACGCAGAGTTTTTCTATAGACAAACTGTAGACGGACGAAAGACAGACAACTAGCAAGTTGCATCTAAAAACATTAACAACGCAGCCCTCCTATAAACATATAAAAGGAATGTCCCAGATTGTATCAACGGTCGTTTTGCATGTTACCTACTCATCGAATAAATTCTTGCGTCCATCGCATAATCAAGGTAATATAAATTCACATGGAATTTACATGGAAAATAGACATAAAGATTGTGGTTTACACTGCGGATTAAGGTACACGTTTGTTGATATGATTCTAATGTTATTCCATAATATTTAATCGGCTTATGATGAACTGTGTAACAGTAGTAAATATAATTTATTTTGTATTTAAAAATATGGAAATGAGAAAGTAATTTCATCGGCTGTTTATGTTTGAAAAGATCGACTGTTTTACGGAGTTGTAGTGATTGGAGGCTTGTTAGCTCTTTTAATTTATGTTTATTAACTCCATCTAAATACCATGTTTTATTAGTTTAGGTCGTGGTAGCATAAGGTGCCAACATATCACCTGTAATTTTAATTAACGGTAAAACAATATTAGGTCTAGTACCTGAGGGCAATGATGAAATAAATTGTGTAATACAACCACCCTTGACCTAATAAGACAACAATTTGGTGTTCCATGTATATCAAGTTGCGGCACATTAAAACAAAATTACATACGGATGGAAGAATAATGCAATATAAAAGGGCTTGCAATTTTTTCCAAGCATTGTCGTCGTCCGCTTCGAGACAAAATTGTACTGAATACAAATTCCTCGTCTATTTTTAGACAGCATTCAGCGAGTCCTTTCATACCAATTATAGTATGCGATGCGTATGTAAAAATAGGCCTCCGCTGACCATTCTCGGAGACTAAAAAAAGTAAGGTTCTACTATTCAAATGTCTCAGTTGTCTTGCAAACAATCGTTTAATTGAAGCTGCAAGTCTTGTTTCTCATACTAACACAGATACATTCGAAGTTATTTTTAGTGTCGACAATGAAAATGAGATCTTAGCGTGTAATTAATATGATTGGAGTTGAAGTAGCTGCATTAATTAAAACTAATGTGCAGTTGTAAGCGAATCTAGAATAAGATACAGAATTAGATCTGGCAACGGGAGCTTTGATAATGGTCCTTGCAGCTTTGGAGATACGGATCATAGGGAATGCAGTTTAATGTGTGGTGTTTAACGAGATGAGACCTCGCCCTGCCACTTGACGATTCATATGCGCGGCGTCGCGTCGCGCCGTCGCTTTATATTTACAATGGCAATAACATGGAGCCATGAGATATATCACCACTTTAGGTATTGTTACTACTAATACGACCGGCCTAGTTTTCGGATTCTATTAAAGTAACATCCATAGATTTATGTTCCTTTCTTGTTTAAGCAAGTCTTATTTCAACTACAAGTAATATATCATCAAGATATGCCATATTTTGATGATATATCTTCAGAGTGTTTATGACTCTACCAATGGTACCAACTACCAAACCGCTATCGAAAACTATAAATCCATAACAATGATTATGGGAAGCAAATCAAGGCAATAAAACGCTAATCAAAGAACTACAGCAAGACTTTATTTGGTGGCAACTGATTATCTAGAACGGTTATGACTCTGTCAATTAGTGATCCACATTTTATATTGAATTGGGAGCAGGGTTGTCAGTATTGAAGATATTAAGATACACTTTAAAGCAATTCAAGGGGAAGTCATGCAAAAAGGTTTACCCCTGGGTAAATAGAGATCCAAATGATGTGATCCTTTACCTAACCCTAACCCTATTAAGTACATAAAGTCCAGAAGGAACATGTACTAAGTACTTGTTGACTTTGGGAGTTTCTTAAAAGATGAACAGTACGCTTTGAGTTATGAACCAATAAGGATTATGCTAGTCTACACACTGCAGAGCACATTGGTAGAAAGAATTTTCTGCTCAGATCGACTAAGAATGATCGCAATTCACAGTTGTGTTTTCAGTCAAAATACAATTCTATTTTCATGATTTCACTTGACCAACACGCTAGACAGCCCTAAAAAAAGTTCAACAACACGTACAGCCACCACAATCATCAGATATTTTTGTACCATAAATAATATTACGTCATTTATAAGAGCCGATGGGTGGTTCCGATCTGATCTCATAGTTTTACAACATCTAACCTGACCGCTATTGACCACCATCTTGAATTTAGCGTGTACGGGTAATTTGTTCTAGTTAATTTGAAATGTAACAGTATATGCAAGATGAGGTATAATTTATTGAGTGAGTAAATTGGTTACTTTGCGGAAATGCATTGTAAAAAATAATGATTGAACATGCCTCCGGTTCCAATATCAATATCCTCTGAGTAGATACGCCTGTGTTGGAGATTAATTTGATTTTAATTGATTCAGTTTTTGTATTGAAGCTACAGTAGCAAAATACAGTGAATTGATTATTTAACCCGTTTTGACGAAGTTATAAATGATGTACCTACTTATACTAAAATTAAGAGCGTGCATTCTGAAAGTAGGCAACATCGCAAATAGATGTCAAATATTTCACTATTTTGATTAATTTGGCAATATTACTGTATGGAAATATGAAATATGGCTAACTAGTGAACTAAACTATTGATTAATAGCGGACGTCACGCGGTTTCACTCGTGTAATTTCCGTTCCCGTGGGAGTACGGGAATAAAATATAGCCTATGTTACTCGGTGATAATGTAGCTATCCATTGCTGAAAGAATTTTTCAAATCGGTCCAGTAGTTTTTAAGTTTATTCGTTACATACAAAAATACAAATCTTTTGTCTTTATAATATTAGTATAGATTTGCAATTCATTGTTAATATTCTAGTTCACTAGTTAGCGATATTTTATATTTCCATACTGTAATATTGCCAAATTAATCAAAACAGGTAAATTTTTGACGGCTATTTGCGACGTTGCCATCGTTTAGAATGAAAGCTTTTTTTTTTTTTTTTTTTAAATTTAAAAGAGTGTCTCAGATAAGGAGCTCTTTATTATTCGAAATGTCTTCTAAGTAAGGTACCTAATCTATAATGTTCTCATATGTTTTTCTTTTGAAAACTTAAAGTGACAATTTTTACAGATTGTATCAGTCAGCAAGCGTTGTTATTTAATTTGAAATATTCCGCCTCACCTAATTATTTTTATCTCTATCATTCCTTTATCATATTCTACGTCTATAACAACACTTTGCGGAAAATATTAGGATGTGGGTAGAATTCCACACGCGTCCTGTTAACCTTGCTTTGATATAAAAATTGCGAAACATTCATTGTCCACAATCATCAGATGATTTGTGTTTATGAATATTTGGCACTGAGTCGGACAAACATTCCTTCCAAACTTGTTTTTTAACGATTAAGTTATCCCAAAGGAAAATTACTAATTTTGAAAAAGTGCTTGAGCGTGCATTCTGAAAGTGGGCAACGTCGCAAATTGATGTGAAATATTTCGCTGTTTTGATTAATTTTGCAATATTACTGTATGGAAATATGAAATATGGCTAACTAGTATATTGATTATGAAATGCAATAATTAATATCGTAACACTGATTATTTAGTTTTAGATGTAAAAAAAGTATTTGGAAACTTTCCAAATGCCATTTTTACACCTAAAACGGCCGCGAGCGCAAAAACGGCCTAGTTACAATTTATTAAAAAAATTGTTAGTGGGTATTTCGCCGTCAAAAATCCGTTTTTTTACCCGACTACGGTAAAGCCAAAAGGAAGGGTAATGATTTTAATAAATAGCAAAATGGCCTAACATTGATTTTTCGAGCCACCAAGAGATGGCGTTAGTAACACATTTATTGGATTCAAAACTTTATTCAATTTCTTTGATTAACTCAATAAGAATTACCTAGTAGTAGGCCGTTCTTGCTCCGGCTTCTTGCAATTCATTATTAATATTCTAGTTCTCTAGTTAGCGATCTTTGTTAATTCCATACTTAATATTGCCAAATTGATCAAAACAGGTAAATATTTGACAGCTATTTCCGACGTTGCGTTCGAAAAAACGCTCTTAAGGACCCGAACATTTCACTTTTTCAGGTGCATATTATTGGAAGACTCTTCAGCCCTTTTTTTTTTCTTTAGGATAGCATAATGACTGGTTTTTCCTTCTCTGCATTGGAAACCTCTAAAGGTCTATAATATGTAGGATGTCATCAATATTGTCTTGACATACAATTAGTTACATTAATTTTATAAACATTACGAGGTACTTACTCTATGATGAATTGCATAACATTCGATAAGGACGGTGTTCGACAGTATTTGTTTTCGAACTTCATTGATAACGCCAGTTCCACTATTCATGTATTTTGCTATATTTCCGAACAGCTCAACAAAAACGTGCACAAAACAGAACTACTAACTAACACCATCTTTTACGTCAAAACACTACAATCTTCAAATGACTGATAGATTTCATTGATTCAAAACACACCCAAGAGCGTTGACCACGTTGAATGAATCACGAGATTTCGTAAACACCTGTAATAAATGACACGACAGTATTATCACCTCAGCTAGCTTATAAATAGAGGTTAAAATCGTGTGAAAAGTCAGATCATGACTGTTATTTCTGTACATGGCAGGTTGCCGTTAATTCCCTAAACAAATAAATATGTACTTAAGCTATAAGTTTTACAACAGCTACCTTTTTAGTCAGTATCAGTAACAAAGTGCCCTGGTTAACAAAACAATGTGTTAATTTTGTATTGGCTTCTAATTTGGTAAAGGAAAACACTTCAATTTGGAGTGAGTCCGACCTTGTTCCGTGCCAAATTATATTGCATTTCGTAAACAAGGTGCTTCAGAAGTCTTTAAATTGTATGAAACTTTACTACAAAAGATACTTATATTAGAGGACATATTGTGACCTTATTGGTTATGTTCTTTAGATAGGTCAGGCTTGCGTGTATGACCAGATGTATGAATGAAGCAAAAAGAGTATGTAAGGATTGTAGCAGATGGCGATATGTAGTTTCTGCCTACCCCCATAAGTCTTCCCAGCTTACGTATGTGTGTATGTGATGTAAAGTGCATATAATATGGTGCCTATTTCCAACTATCCTATATTCCACATTCGTGATAAATACGTGTTATTTAAGTCTAGTTTCCGCATTCCGTTTCCTCCAGTGACAGGAATATAAATAATTTTAACTCGATACTCAGGACACTGCTCGTAATGGTACTAGGGTCGCATGAATCAGATGGTTACGTCATCTAGAAGCACGTGGTGGCCATACGTGATGCTACGAGCGTGTAAACGTGTTAACTAGCAATGTTGTTAGTGCAAATATATGTTAATGTTATGTACATACAATGTCTCACAGCTATTGTTTGTTTTGCTTTGAGATACTTGAGGACTACGGTGTACTACGAAGTTAAGATGAAGCTCCGTTCTAACGGTCCGGATGCGACGCATTTAGAGCAAATTTCCGAAGAATACATAATAAAAAATACCTATTGAAATCATCATCATCTTCATTGGCAGCCTTGTTCCTTCCACTGCTGAATAATAGCCTGCTTTTGTGCCATAATGCTTCCCTTGTCTTCGTGTTAAAAACGGCTCATCCATTTTAGAGCTACGATGCCACAGACAGAGAGACATATAAGCTTCAAACTTTAGCACCACTCTCTTCGAAACCATGCTTCACAAAAACGAAATAATGCTATTTAAATCAATTCAGTCGCCAAAGCTTGACCTGCATTTTCAAGTTAACACGGTCTCCAACTCCGCTTCGCCCGGTTTTCTGGCCCCATTGTACATACATAAATACATAATTACAATGCAACAGACATAAATACATACATACAAAAGTGTGGTGTCAAACAGAGCCGAACGTTACCGCGGAAGTTGGAAATTTACCGATAGCCGTTACTGATGCTAATTTGGTTAGGTTAATCACCTAAAACTACAGCGAAACTATTGCGGAATATAGCTTGATAATGTTAAAAGCTAGATCCCTAGCTTCATAGATAGATCTGCGAGGGACGACCTAAACAAGACGAACAAATCGGATGTGGAAGGCGAAAAATCGGGTGTAGTGTCGCATCATGGAAGAGGTCTATGGGCAGCAGTTTATTGTAAGACACTTGTAGTCAGTCAAATATATATTTAAAAAAAAAACCGAGTTCAAAAATGATTTTTTTATGTAGGTAGGTATCTATTAAAAGGAAGTCCCGAGATTCCAATCTCGCTTTCTGATTATAATTTCTGAGAGCTTGAATGACAATAAACAATTTTCAAGAATATTATAAGAAAATGCATTTCATCTCTCACAATATCCCGAGCCAAGTGTATCGCTTTAAAAATATAGTCGTCAGTATCGAAAGAAATAAAATAAACACTTTTGCGAAGATTGCGATACGTATACGACTTTTATTTTTTGCCTTCATATCAGCACAATATCGGTTTCTTCAATAATATAATTCTTTTATAGCTCGAGTGACGCAGTGGATTGAGTACTTTAGTTGGAGCAATGAACTAAGGTATAAATTGTAGACATTGAAAGTGTTAGTACATTTGCAAGCACTGAAATGTTTCAATTGATGCGTTTAAAATGTTATTTGTATTCCGGAAACGAATTACGAGTATGATAAGACGAGAATATAATTTTAACGATGTTTTTTATTATGTTCGTCTCATCTATATTATAAATTGTAGTCTCTTTTCGTGTCTGTCTGTTTGACTGCGTTGTTCTTCTAAACTACGCGACGTATTCTGATGCGGTTTTCACTGTCATTTAGACAATTGATTCTGGAAGTCTTATGTGTATATAAAATATTTAACTTAGATATACACCGTGACATTTTAGTCGTCTTACAAAAGCAGTCCACTTCATGTAGGTATCCAATGAAAAAAAAAAAAAAAAAAAAAATTGAAACTATTTTTTGATTGTTCCTAGATGTATTTTATGTCCGGTGAATTGAGTGGCCTGACTAAAATATCACGGTGTGTATCTTTTTTTTTTAAATGGATGTTTAGAAGGTAGTTATTGGATACATGAAGTGGACTGCTTTGTATTATAATACAGAAATCTTTATGTTTTGTCAAGTTGTAAAAACCGTGCGAAGCAGGGGCGGGTCGCTTGTATATATGTATAGAATATGATTTTGGTTTTCTTTTATTGAGTATGTAAATTTTGGGGAACACGAACTCAAAGCATTTATTTCAATTAAACCATTTACAGGCACTTTTGAATAGTCAAAGAGTCGGTCAGTTAGAAAGTTGAAGCTAGTTGCCCATTCCAAAACGTAGATCTCTATGGAGAAAAACGGGCAAGAAACTCCAAGGACACTCTTTTAAATATAGAACTCAAACTCAAAGCATTTTTTTCAATTAAACCATTTACAGGCACTTTTGAATTGTCAAGGAGTCGGTCAGTCAGAAGGATGAAGCTAGTTGCCCATTCCAAAGCGTAGTAGGTAGGTTCCTATGGAGAAGAACGGGAAACTCCACGGACACTCTTTTAGATATTACAAAATCCTGGGTACGTCATTCTTGTTGCTTCCATATGTGAAAACAATGTAAAAAAATAATCAAAAACAATTCAAAATAGTATATTTAAAATAAGCCCTGGCAGATAAGAGAGATGACCAGTCTCAACTGACGGCGCCCGTTCACGAACATGACGCGTGGATCAGCACCATCCAGCTCAACCATAGAAAAGAGAAATTATAAACGGTTACCTAGATATTTGATTTATTGAAACTGTCGAATTCTAACAAAAATTACGTCTGTTTTTACTTAGATACTTTTACTTCACTTTCATAATAAATAGCTAAGATTTATAATAGCTGACGTCAAGCTAGACTGAAAAGTGGACTTTTATAAATTAGAGTGTACGTAACTAGGTGTGAAGAATATAATTAATTTTATTAAATAAACAAACACAGACAGGAAATGAGAAAAAAATGTTTGTATTACGTAAAACATCTAAATGTCGGAAATATTGTTTAGACTTCAACACATTTATCTTCTCAGGCGGTATTAAAAATGTTAAATTATACAAATGTTCTAATTTTTCAATCTAATATGAGATTTAAACGGAGGCTGGGAAAAACCGGTCAATACTTTCGACCTAACTTTTCATAAAAGTTAGGTCGAAAGTAACGTGTGTTTCAGGTGCAACTAAACAATAATCATTTATTTCGATAAATATGCAGGGAAAATTCTATTGGTTGGTAGGAAAATAGACTCCAATTGTGTTTATAAATACATCATAATTTACTATCTATGTAAAAATAATTATGATCAAATGATAAATCGCAGCAGAAAAATAATGTATTTTACCTTCGCTTTGGTACTTACTCCTCATTGTTAGAATAAGTGAAATACGAAATGTACCATTGTTACGTTTCAACCAATTACGGAGGCATTACGGAAAATTTCCTTCGCCTATCACGTAACGTTCGGATTTCGAAAACAATGCGTGTGCGCAGATCGATACCACTTTTAGATAACGAGTACCCAATTTGTTTTTTGTAAGAGTCAGTAATTGCGTTTTTTTTATCTAATGAAGTATGTATGCTTTCTGACAAGCTGATATCTTGATTTTACTTACGTTGTACGTAATTAATTACGTCATTGAATACAATAACCCTGGACTTTTCAAGGCTACAATGATTCGGCATTTTATAAACAAGTGTACTCCTTATTAGAACACATCATTGGCTTCTACAGAATGGTATAACTAACTACTAAGGTTAATCTTGTATTTATAGCAGTTAAAAAAGGCAACACACTTAATCAAAAATCATTATCGTGTGGATTAAGTTGTCAATTTTATGGTCATGACGATAAATGAAAACATTTTAAAAGAGTAACGGTGGAGTTTCTTGCCCATTCTTCTCCATACTAAAACTACCTTTTGGAAGGGGCGACTAGAATCAATTCTATTATTTTGTAAATTTGACGTTCAAAAGTGCCATACATGGGCTTATTTGAAATAAATGATTTGACTTTGAAATAATCGAGTCAGAATTTACGAAATTTAAATGAAACTAAGTTATTTCAGCTTTTCATAGGAAAGTGATGATGACATAACATAACGCCTGTATTCCCCGAAGGGTTAGGTAGAGGTGTACCAGTAGTACACCCACATTTCGCCAATTACTCGTATGTTTAAGTCCCATGTCACAGGGGGCGAGCCTATTACTATCAACCGAGCACAAATACAGACTCCAGGCTGCTACTGAGAAATTCCAGACGGAAAAACCCAATAACAATTTTCCCGACCAATCAAACCCAGGAGCTCATGCTCACCAGTAACTCTTGCCACCAATAGAACAACGAGGCAGAATGATATCACACAAAATAAACCGAAGGTTGACAATCCAGGTAAATCAGAAGAATCTAATGTGCGATAACCAATTTCATTGAACTCGTATCACAAACAGACGTGATCTGGGTCGATCTAACAAAATCTACTGGTTAACGCACAAGACTATTACAAAATCAAACAGGAAGAAGATAATTAGACGTTAATACAGCAATTAACAAAAACAAAGTCGGCCAGACGTGTCCATTCTTTTCTTTTTTTAATTTATATGTTAATTCCGTCCGCTGCCGGACAGCCGGACGTTAGTTTGATAAAAAATATTTTTATGTTAATATGTGAGAAAACAGTAGTTTGGTTGTGTGTAGGAATTGTTTGAGTTGTGGCAATTTAAAATTGTGTGGAATTGTTTGAAAGTGTTTATGTTTTATCAATAATCTAGGTTTGCGTATTTTTATTTATTTTGTGTTGTGTAATATTAAATAACGCTTGATCATAAAGTTTGCCATTCGGTTACCTAAATATTGACTTGAGAGACGTCAGAAGTGGACATAGATCTCTTTCAAATAAATTGAAAATGTTAGTCCATTTTCAATTTCGATTTCGATCTAACAGATTTTGACTCAAAATCAGTTAGATCGAAATCGACCAATTTGACACAAATATATTGATACTTGGGAAGAAACACACACATTAATTTCTTTCAGAGTCTTTAAAACTTTACAAGCAGGTGGAGCAGCAAGGCATGACAAATCCAATACCACCTATCTACTTATAATCGAAAGTAGTAAATACTAATAGAATTTTTTCCGTGAGTATCTGCCGAGAGGAAACGCGCAGTCACGACGGTGCGCGGGCGCAATAATACTCCCAAGTGCAATGACTCGACGTAACACAGGTTGCACAACTCGTACTGTTTACAGAACTTAATTGCTTGTTAATTTTTTATTTAAACACACACACACAGTGACATTGCAGTTTCTTAGAAGAGCCTTACAATGCAAGTTGTAACGGTAATTGTTGTGATTGTAACTAAGTTTTGGTGCGTGTAAGTTTAATTACGAGTCAGCAGTGTCAGTCTAACTTTAAATTTTAATCAGAAGGGTATTTGAATGAGCTTTCGTGAGTGTCAGAAATCAATCAATCTGCCTAGCCTTTTCCCAACTATGTCGGGGTCGGCTTCCAGTCTAACCGGATGCTGCTGAATACCAATATTTTACATGGAGCGACTGCCTATCTGACCTCCACAACCCAGTAACTGGGTAATACAATACCCCTTGGTAAGACTGGTTGTCAGACTTTCAAGCTTCTGACGACCCGTAACGACTGTCAAAGATTCTCGAATGGCAGCCGGGACCAACGGCTTAACGTGCTTTCCGAGGCACGGAGGAGTCTCGGTCTGAAATTCAAACCATTTATTTAAATTAAACCATTTACAGGCACTTTTGAATAGTCAAAGAGTCGGTCAGTTAGTCAGAAAGTTGAAACTAGTTGCCCATTCCAAAAGGTCAAGCAAAAACGGGCAAGAAACTCCAAAGACATTCTTTTAAATATAGATATTAATCGGTATGTAAAGATCAACCCGGGCAAGCGTAGCTTAACCTGATGGATTGATCCGTGCGGCTGTTACTACTTAGCCACGAGCTCCTCCGAGTGTCAGAAATGACAAACTGATTAAATATAAAAGTGTTATTGGATGTTTCCACCAAGAATTTCTCAGTAGCAGCCCGGAGTCTGGATTTGTGCCCGGTCGATGGCAATAGGCTCGTCCCCTATTACATGGTACTTAAACATAACTGGCGAAATGTGGGTGTGCTATAGGTACACCTCTGTTTAACCTTTCGGGCAATATAAGTGTGATGTGTTAAGTTTTTGTACCGAAATATCAAAATCGGCTTCATCATTTCTTACGCAACTCGATAAAAAGTCGCGCAATTATTAAAACCCTGCCAAAAAAATGCAACTACGTCTAAACTGCATCACTATAAGTATATGCAGTTTAGACGTGTAGCGGTTACACCGCCACATACGAACTACGCATCATAGACAACATGACGTCACATAAATCGCGCAGTTAGAGTTTACCGAGCGATCGACATACATACAAGATTTCAACTTCAAACCGATGGGCAGTTGCCCGCCAGACACAACACCCGTCTGGTCGGAGGATCCTCCCTTTTCTATGGCGGATGAGTGAACTTTACACCCTGTTCCTCATACCCCTAAAAACGTACAAATCTAAACGTTGTTTTTTTTTTTGGCGTCTTATTGATAAATTTTACGATTATTGTAAAAATTTATGAAAAAAAAAACAGATTTTTGCTATAAAAAACATGTTTATTTTCAATTGAGGGTAGTTTTTTTCCCACATTTTTCATTTAATGAGGACGCCTAATTACTTCCAATCATTATGGAGTTTGTTTCATCGCGATAGATCATTTAATTTAAAAGTTACACCGTTTTGTTTAAAAATTACATGAAAACATAAAAAAAAAATTTTTTGGTATTTTTTAATATTTTTTCCGTCGATAAAATTAAGCATAGATTGGGATCATTTCGATATGTGCACATTATAAGACTAACACTGTATACTACTCGTCTAAACATACCGATTGTACACGACTCTGGTTATGACGGAAACCAGAACAATAACTTCGCGTTGCGAACATTTGCTTGGCTAAACTCCAAAAGAATCCACTACGGTTCATGAATTATGTATCCAGAGGCATTGTTAACGGTTCTAAAGAAAAAATGTAGACGGTTTTATGAAATCGTGGAGAGTTTAGGATTCATTCATAAGTCTAGGCGCCTCTGATGGTTGGAATTCTGCATAAGCTGCATAAGCTTAGTCTTTAACTGTCGATGGGTTTACATTTTTCATACCGATTTTTACGATAATTTGTTTTTACTGTTTTCATATAAAAATGTTTTAATCTGGATTTAGGAGAAGTATTTTGTTCTTTCATCAGTATATTCTTGACTTTGATCGTAACACGTATTATTAAAACAAAAATAAAAATGGCGTGTGCATACAAAATTGCAAAATCAAGCGCGAACCGAAATATTAACACGAGTAAGTAAATATATTTGCTGTATGAAAGAAAACTCACTTTTCGGACGTTTCTAGCACTTTTCATCTTGCAGTCAATCAAACCAAGGAACACAGCAACAGCGGAGAAAAAATACCACGAAGTTTTATTTTGACGTGTGTCTGCGTAAATGTCAGAAATGAAGATTCCAGTAAATGCAAAGATCGTATTCCGTAACTGACGTAACATAACATGAAACCTCTTATCTTCTAAAAGGTAAGCAGAAGTGTGGTGGAGAAGCGATATGTGGGTGTAATATTTCGCCAGTTATAATTAAGTTCCATGTAGTAGGGGACGAGTTTATTCAGCTGGATCCGGGTAGACTGGAAGCCGACCCCAACATAGTTGTGAAAAGGCTAGGCAGAGAGTGGGGGACGAGTCTATTGCTATTAACCAGACTGAAATCCAGACACAGCCAGGACGCTGAGTCTGGATTTGTGTCGGCCACAGAGAAATAGAAAAACCGCTGCAGCCGCGGCAGCTGACATAACATTTCACAATAACCGCGTATCTACTACATCTCACAAGTACTACCGGATTCTGTGGTGTCAGGCATGATGAGTTTCTCACATTAAATGAATTAGTCACAGCAGTTACGAGGTGTTTTCATAAGGCATGTCCCTTGAGATGAAAGAAAAATCATTACTCACAAATGCTGTTACGTGGGCTTAGAAGCAATGCTGTAAAACCCGTCATCGTTTTGTCCATCTCGAAAACAAGACAATTGTATTTTGATATAATTTCAACAAAGCTTAGAACAATTTTCGAGGACTGTTACAAATTATTGAAGGCGCCGTTGCGGCGGTGTGTTGCTAGTGTTAAAATCTATTTACGAATGTTATTTCACAGCTTACTACTATGAAGATATCAGTACAAGATAAAAACGTGTGGATACATCCATTAGTTTCGGTCACAATGACCTCTAAACAAAGTCATAAATCTTCTCAGAGCCCGTTTGCATCAAAAATTCATTAATTTGACTTTCTTCTAAAACATAAATTGATTTTGAAACAGTAGCTCTATTAGCATAATAAACAAGTAGGGTAATGGAAAACAATATTTTACATCACGTCATAAATACGCCCGTAATTAATTTATCTTCCATCATATAGCTGTCATAAATAAAACGCCGCTCCCATAACTTAACAGATTTTTACACTTTCCATATAAACAAATTAATATTAATGGAATAATTTCCGGGAATTAGCGAAGTCGTCGACCTTTGGGCAATGATCATTTGTAATAATCGCATAGAGGTATATCCCTGTACCACACAATTGGGTTCTATGACCTCAAGGTATAAAGGTAAAAAAAAAGTTGAACACCTGAATAGGCCCTCATCAATCATGAAGTTACGTTGAAAGGAGTTTTTATTCGGTTTGTTGCATCAGAACACTTTCACTGCTGTTCTGTTAGTCATAAATCATAAGTTTCGAGTTAAAGCGTGACTAAAACAGTTTCGCGGTGAAATCCAAGGACATTATAAGTGGCAGACGATTAGATATCAACCAAGTTTCTGACTTGACGAGTTTTATTTCGAAACAAAACGGTATTCACTTGGTGACGTGTCAAATAATTATTGAGAAAGAAGTTCCTGTTTGTTTCGGTTTATTGAGGACAGTTTCCATTTCCATAAAACAAGAGATATTGCTGAATTCATTAAAGTTTGCTCTAAAAATTTACAGGCGATGTTAATAAGTTGTGCAATCTGTCAACACATAAAAGTGACGTTTACCTATCTGTCAATTTGACATTAAGTTACCATGACAGATGACATCGGTAACTGGACTGCACTTAGTAGAAAAAAGAAACACGTAAATCAGCTTTAATTTCAATTTCTTTCATGCGAAGCTTTTTCAACCGAAATGATTTCACTGATTCAATAAAAATAGACAAAGGCAGCTTCTGTCTGTCATTAGCAATTCCAATGTGCTGAGTCATCGAGCTTACTGTTTCGGCGCTGAATATAAATGGTTTAAAATAAAATTGTGACAATAGTGAGTCATTGTTGGAAAACTGTTACAGCACGGACAGTGCTTTGAGAATTTTGCGGTGACTTTTAATGTTGAGTGACTCTTTATCATAAGTCTATAGAAGTACAGCGTTGTGGCGTAGCCTATGTCCAGCAGGTGTACTGCGATAGCCTAATTTGATTGATAGAAGTAGTGCTGGATATAGGTAGACTTACTCACTTACTCCCATTTTTGCAGAGCATTGATTCGATCATTAGAATTGGTTCTTGATAAATACCTGAAACAAAAAATATTTTATTATTAGACAAATATTAAATATAACACCAAGTAGACTAGAACACCAAATAATTAAATTAAAGTACAAAATGTTATCAAAATTACAAATTCATCCACCTGAAAGTTTTCCGTTGAAAACCCTTTTCCAAATTTTCAATGACAGACCCTTTGCCCTTTAGACAGGCACTAATAGGGTTGGATTGGATACAAATATAGCAACAATCGAATTGCGAGCTTTAGAGAGGAATAAACTTCGAAGGCTACGCAAATCACAACGTTATTTCAAAATTTATCAGTCTGCAATCTCAATAATGCAAGAAAATTATCCAGAAATCTAATATCCAATTATAGTAATAACACAGATCAACAGACTCGCAATTTGTCAAAATGTTACCAACATAACTTTGAAACTGCGTACGATTTGACGTTTATTTGATTCAGACTGTTCTTAATTTGAAGTTCACGTCAAGAATGATGTTGACAAGAAGTCATAGCTTTCGGTTTTAGAGCGATGCAGTTGTTCAGGTGTGTAATCTAGATTAAATACTCAAAATAAATGTAACAAGAACTTCAACGTGGTAGCAAGTCTTGGATTTAAATAGAAGCACGTGTGTGCGACACAAGCACGGTTAATTAAACTATTGTAAAAATAAAAATGGAAACAAATGTTTATAAGTATGCTATATTTTTTAAGGTTCGGTATCCAAAGGGTGCCAAACGGAACCCTATTACTAAGCCTCCGCTGTCTGTCCGTCCGTCTGTCTATCGGTGGGCTGTATCTCATGAACCGTAATAGGTCGACAGTTGAAATTTTCACAGATTGTGTATTTCTGTTGCCGCTATAACAAATAAAATAAAAATTAACATCTTAAAAATTAAAGGGGGTCCCCATACAACAAACGTGTTTTTTTATAATGAAGTAAAAAAAATGTGTTATATATTTCACGGTGGTACGGAGCCCTTCGTGAGCGAGTCCGTTTCGTAATTGGTCGGTTTTTTTCTGTATTAAGAAAAAAAAATCGGGTAACTGGGCCCATAGAAGTGGGAATGGTACAAATTATTTCTAACACTTTTCTTAGCAATCATTTATTCTAAAATAAAAACATACTACGCCATGTTTTCAAAATACTACGTCTCAGTTTAAAATCTGCGTGCAATTCTGCACGCCAACGATCAACATTGTAAGAATTGTTGTTACAGCCTTTTATTCCTTTCTGAATACACTACGTACTTATTTTTACAAATATTTATGCCTGAATACAACAGCAATGCAGATTAAACGTACTATCGACCGATGGGCGTTTCCCGGTGACGAAACGGAATTGCGTTGTTGAATATTTTCAAGCGAAAATTGTAAATTTTCTTAATTGAAGTTGTTTCCTGTGACGTGAAGTTCATCTAACACGAATACAATATATAGCTTCATCATGTATAATTAAAATGTAATCATGTGAGCTTACCGGAACTTAGAACATGGCTATTTAAATTAATATGATGTAAAGTATAGAGTCATGCTTCCTTTACGTTAGAGATGCTCCGTCACCGTGTGCTGCGTTTTAAATGCAGGTAAAACATAGAGCATGAAAAAAAAAAAAACTGAATTAGATTAAATCAAAATTTAAAAAACTGCAGACGGACTAATGGCTGTTCAAAATTAATTGTATAGCAATATTATAACCACTATTACCAAGCCTTTTTTTTTTTTTGGGTGGGAAATTATCAAATAACTTCTGCCGCTATGGGTGGAGCGGGAGGGTGTGTCAGACTCTTACTGACTAAAACCCACCCGTGTTCCTTCGGTTGCCCTGTTGCCGGGGGCCACGATGTCCCTTTCGGCCCATATTCGCAGCCCCGGCAGGCATTGGCCCTAGCGGACCCCGTCAATTCTTCTGACATCTCTTTGAGGCGCGCGTGGAACACAACGCGCCGTCGACCCGGGCCTGGTCCTTATCGGACGGCGAGCTACCCATTGCTCACCGTCCGCAAGCCCGCGCCTACGGTGGCCGGAAATCGGCTCGCAATTCCCGCCCCGGGCGTCACCTGCGGCGGTTAGGGGTGTGAGGGCGCGAAATTTGCCTCTCCCTCACGCGTTCCGCCTCCTCCTTCGCGAGCATTACTATTATCAAGCCTGTGGACGCAATCATGCAGTTTAATTTTTATTACCCCAGGAAAATTATGAATCAAATTAACATATCGAAAACTGTTTATGCCGTAATGAGTGAAACATGTATTTGAACTTAGCCAGTTATAGACTAAGTGCTAAATGGCTGTTTAACGATGTAGGAAGCTAGAGTATCCGCTCCTAATAACGGTAAACGAGACGATATTTAACCATTAAGTTAACTAGCAAATGACATAATTACACAAATTATAACTATAACCACGATTTATGTTTTTGCGATAATTTGCGACATAAAACAAGAAACTTGAAATGGAAAGTAGCATTGAGTATGACAGCTATGATAGTTGGTGAGACAACAAATATAAATAGCAATGATGTTATTGATCTCATTATCATATCCATTATCATTCAACCACAAATAAACCACGTACAATGGTCCACCTTATGGACTAAGTGCGGAAACCAAAACCCCATAACATAGAACATCATTCAACCACATAAGAAAAACTGTCATGTGAATTAGATAAAAATTTGTGGCGGCATCTTACATCGCCACAAACGAACTACGAATCACACTGACGTCACGCAAAATCCTGCATCGCGCTAGCAGAGTTTACCGCGCGACGTCCCGACATCAATCGTCGGCAGTCTCAAAAACCGTCTGGTCGGAAGATCCTCCCTTTTCTATGGAGGATAAGTGAACATTACACTCTGTTTCCTCATACATTGTTTACCTATTTACAATGAGACGCAATAGAAGTAAAGTAAAGGGCATTGTAGCACCAACTTATGAATTTCATGCATTGAATAAGTATAAGCATGTCATCATCATCTGCCTAGCCTTTTTCCAACTATGTTGGGGTCCAATCTTACCAGATGCAGCTGAATACCAGTATTTTACAAAGAGCGACTGCCTTTCGGACCTCCTGGGTACCACGATCCCCCTTAGTAAGACTGGTGTGTGACTCCATACAAAAATATTATCAAAGCAATCAACTGCCAAAGTACCAACAGCCCAATAGCTTCGTATCACGTGCTACGTCAATCATTCTTCATTAGGATATCTACCACAGCTGTCAGGCTACAGCATTAGGCTATCAGTCTATTAAGATAGGCCAAAGGATTGTACATACGGCTACACATCAAGCTATACATTTCCAGAAATCATATACAATGCGAGATCAGCATAAACTGGAAATGTATAGCTTGATGTGTAGCCGTGTGTACTATCTCTTTAAACGAGGCAGGGTAGATAACATTTTGTAAGTAGGTACCTATGTCACGTCTTTCTTCCGGATTAATCCATCAGTCTCACAAGCAAACTCCTACATATATAAAATTATTATGTTAGCAGATTAAGGAGTTTCAATGTTCAGCAAAATATTCGAAAGTCTTCTGCCTGTCATAATTAATCCCGGATTTTAACCAAAGCCCGTCTTAGCGTAAAATGAGATTCGTAGTATAAATCGCTGTTATAAACGGAGTACGTACGTCTAGCTATGTTAATATTTGATCAAATGTAAGACCGTCTAATTCACAGAAAGGCTGGCACACAACATGTAGCTGGAAAAATCATGCATGGATGTTTTTACTGAAAAAGAAAAAACAGTTGATGCTGCCAATACAACTAACACATTCGATACTAAAGAACACCGCAATACTACCGATCTAACATCAGAAGATAAAACAGGTAATCTAAACCCTCCAGTAAATCGAATACATGTAGAAATAACTCAGGGATGTTCAGTTAGTACATTTGCGAGCAAGTGCAATCACGCCAGAGAACTGATAAGAAGTTTGCAGCAGACTAACACGTGGGCGACTGTTTATCGCGTCTGTCGGAGATAAAAAGTTATTTTCTGGATTTATTTCAAAGTATTGGATGTTAGTTTGAACTAGCTTAGTGGGAGATAAGGCTTGATTTATATATTTTCTTCTTTTTTGCTTGTAATTTTACATATCCTCCTTGGAATGACCATCTGCATCTTGTTGCAGATTACTATATACTAATAGTTATAATTGGACAGTAATCTGTATTAATTACATTCATAGTTACAGTCTCTTCCAAAAATAAAACTAAGTACCGCTACAAATCTATCTTTAATTTTTCTGATTTTTTTTTCTCCTCCATTAAAGAAAAATATACTTTAACAGTCTCATGACAAGTTCCCATGATGCTTGTCTAAACCGCACCTTTTTATGACTGAAAAAGGTGTTGTCATTATTGATTTCAAATTCTTATTGATCAGCACTATACATATCTGAAACCTTAAACTTCATACCAGAGCCATTGTTTGCACGCTCATTTTCTTCATCAAAGAAAAAGCTATCATAGTTGGCTCGCACAAATTCATATTGATCGAAAGTGTTCAATGCCACACGCCTTCCCAAGGTAATTCAAAGTGCTAACTATTTCCTCAGGTTATCGATCCACTTCGTTGGGAACGCGCCATCTGGCATTTTCTTCACCATCACGTGTATATTTCGTGTGTTTTCTAAAATTGTATTTTGGCTTTACATGCGTCCAGTGTAACGTATTAGAATTAGTTGTGTGATTCGGTTACATAATTTTCTAGCTGCTTTTGAGGAGCTCCACTTTCAACTCAGATGAAATACATCTTGGTAGGTCCACCACCGAAAGCTCTTTAGTATTTCGAACATAATTTTTATAATGATTCATCCAATTGGAGAATTCTTAGCTTCAGCTTCCTACTCAACATTGTGTCCACACCTAAAAAGATATACGAATACAACCAAGACATTCAAAAATATAAAGCGATTAAACAAAGGGTATTGTGCACTCGATATCTCGATCATGATACAATCGTGAATCATAAATTTCATCATCGATACGTACATTGTGTTCAACAGTTTAATCATTATAACATATGATGGTAATTTTGTATCTTTTGCATTAATCTTTTCAAGAAAACCGATATGCTATTTGAGCATTTTATCGTTATTTGGTCAATTAAAACATGTCTTTCACTTTCAGACAGGCTACTAAATTCTAATTGTTCAGAATTGTACTGTAATTACGTAATTTACTATAACCACAAATAAAACTGGTCCAAGTCAGATAGTATCATCCATTGCGTGAAGCATTGTAAATGCCCAAGAACCAACCAAATGGAAATGATAGATAACGGAATTCCAGCAAAATTACGGCTGATGCTTGATATAATCTCAGTTATTATGGAACACGGTCTACTAAATTAGCCTGTCTGATTTTAAAACGATTGTGAACTTTATTTGTAGATAATAAACTATGTCGTAAACAAAATTTTGCGTTTTGCCAAAAAGATAAACAAAGAATATTTGCGACACGACAAACAATGAAGAATGTTCGTTGTAGTCGCGAGATTTCGGTCAGGTGACAACAAAAAATGTACGAAATGCACTGTCAACTGTCCGTCCGTTTGAAACAACTTTTTGAATCATTTGATATGAAACTAGTTTTGTTAAATATTTCACGGTTTTTTTATAGTTTTGTCATTATTCGTGCGAAAAATTCAATATTATATTCGAAAGTTCAAAATTATACAAGCAGTGGACGGAACGATGCTGATAAATAGGATAAATAAAATGGTGTCCGTATGAATTGAGGAGCCATGTCTCATATTTAAACGCGGGTACTACCAATATTTAGTAGTAAATTAGGCGATTTTGTAGGCCCGATCCTGGAATTTGTAGTAAAACACTTTAAAAGATACACGACTTTTAAGGTGGCTCCTCAATTCAGACGTCTGAATTGAGGTGCCACCTTACAACTCTAAAACTAGCCAACGGATATTTTTGAAAATTTGGTAGGATTTAGTAGTACTTATGTGTAATCTCTACAAAAAAAATGGGTTTTGTACGGCTGAATTTGAGATAGCTACAATGTTTTGATTTTTCATAAAAATCCATAAATTTCACCGCGCTGTTTCTCGAAAAGTAATCAACCAATTATAACATATTTTTAGTATAATTTAGTAGTAAATACGTTCTAATTTGTAGTATAAAATAAAATGAACAAACTACATAATTTCGCTAATACAGCACATTTTATGTGGCTCCTCAATCCTGACGGTCTGTAGAAAATATATGTACGTAGAGCTACTAAAGTAGTTGATCAAATCGGGTAACAATAGCACCAATATTTAGTAGAAATTTCTACTAAATATTGGCGTAATCCAACATTTTGTACATTCAGTATTTCAAAAGTTATTAACAAAATAAACATTCCTTAAAAATCTAGTGTGGTACGAGAGCCCACGACCAAAACCATATCACATCGTTTCACGGCCAAAACCATATAAAATCATTAGTTTAGATGATTCCTGAACCCAACTCGGTTAGAAGTACCGGTCAGAAACGTCTCAGTTTTACGGAAGCCTATTTCTGCTATGTCAAAAAAAAACAAGCAGACGGTTTCATCACAATATGCCTGGGGGCCTACCACCTGCTCATAAAGCAGTATTATTTTAATATTACTTCTGTGTGGGAAAGAGATGCTGTACAGGTCTACAGGTCGTATAGCTTCTCTTTAGCTATATAGCTATCTCTTTCTCCCACTGAAGTAATATTAAAATAATACTGTTTATGAGCCCCCTGTAAGCCCCCTGATATTAAAAATGTACATAGTTTTTGTAATTTACAACTAGAACGGGTTCAAAGAAAATTTATTAACCATCTTAACTATTGCCTCCGTAAACGTCCGATGGCTTATGAAAATAGTTGTCGAACACATGGTCTGCTAACACTGAATGAAAGGCGCAAAGTTATGGACATGTGTTTGATTTATGATATACTTTATTTATTTACTAAAATTGCACTTTTTGAATTTAAATATTTCTAAGCAGTCCGTTCGCATGTTTTATACTTATCCTAGTTATACAGGGAAACCTATTATTAGCCATACAATTACAAACCTATAATAATAGGTTTCTTTAGGTTTACATAATAGTATGTTACAGAATATGTGTTACTAATAAGTAACACATATTCTGTAACATACTATTATGTATCGCTGTTGGTTGCCTAAATAAAGTAATTTTACTACAAAAAAGTTTTTTTTTCAGACATTTTGCGTGTCACATGTGGCCTGAGCGCATTTTCAAAAAATGTAACCTATCTTTCTCATAGCAACCTGGTTCAATTTTTTTTAATCTTTTCTATAGTTACTGAAAATCTGTTTTCAGAAATTTTAAATATCGTATTATATAACTCCAAAAACAGAAAGAACGTTTCGGAGTCACCCGGATAACGCGCGGTGCTTGTTACGCTTACGACACCGATGAAGAGTCCGACAGTAAAAAAAAGAATGACGAATTTTATTTCAATAAATAGTTATTTTCAGACGTTATCCCAGATTCCTTTTGTCCAATTTATTTAAAAAAACCTTTTAATTTCAGTTTGATGGTTTCGGGTAAGCTCTTTATTAATCGTACGTAAAAACGATTTATTTTGAAAAATGATTTATTCGCATCAACTGGCCAATGTTCACCTGAATACAAGATTTTCAGACGGGTTGCTATAGGTTTTATTTTTTGTCTCATTTTAGATTTTCTCAAACGGTCTTCTGGGTTTCAGAAAATGGTGTTTTCGGTATCTAAAATCAACTACATTCTGAAAATCAGACAGATTGCTATGAAACAGTTAGTATTATTTTTTAGATAGGTATTTCAAATGCACTTAGGTCAGACGTGACGCGGAAAATGTCAAAAATTTTTGGATTCAGAATCTTCTGCAGTTGTAGCCACCGGCATTAAAATTTTCTTATATTTTTTGCAGTTTGTAGGTTGAATCATTAATACATCTCCGTAAGATAGATTTGTTCCATTAGAACATATCTCTTATGGAAAAGTTATTTTTGATCAAGATACAACCTGACACTGACCTGCCGTAATCTTTTGATTAGGTACGTAAAAGAAGAAAAAAATACGTTACTAATCAGACAACTTTTCAATTGAACCAGGTTGCTATGAGACAGATAGGTTAAATTATATGTTCGACGCGCATGTTTGTTTTTTTTTTTTTTTTATGTATGTCCACCGATTTCTCCGTTATTTGTGGACCGATTTTCAAAATTCTTTTTTTGAAATTCGACTTCCGAAATTAAAGTTATTTTTCACTTTGTAAGTGAAAAATAACTTTAATTTTGGAAGTCGGTGGCAAAAAACGAAAACACAAAACCCAAGACACCAACTTCCGAAATTAAAGTTATTTTTCACTTTGTAGTGTTTTTTTTTGAAGTCGGTTGTTTTTTTTTGAAAATGCGCTCAGTCCACATTTGACACGCAAAAATGTCTGAAAACAAACTTTTTCTTAATAAAATTACGAAACCATTACATATACATTTTAAATATCAGACATATTGTGATGAAACCGACTGCCAGTTTATTTTTTTAAAGCAGAAATGGGCTCCCGTAAAACTGGAATGTTTCTGACCGGTACTTCCCATCGAATCGGTTCAGAATCATCTTAACTAACGATTTTATACGGTTTTGGCCGTAAAACGATGTGACATGGTTTTGGTCGTGGGCTCTTGTACCACAATAAATTGTTAAGGAATGTTTATTTTTTTAATATCTTTTGAAATACTGAATGTACAAAATGTTGGATTACGCCAATATTTAGTAGAAATTTCTACTAAATATTGGTGCTATTGTTATTCGATTTGATCAACTACTTTAGTAGCTACGCACTTATATTTTCTACAGACCGTCAGGATTGAGGAGCCACATAAAATGTGCTGTATTAGCGAAATTATGTAGTTTGTTCATTTTATTTTTATACTACAAATTAGAACGTATTTACTACTAAATTATACTAAAAATATATTATAATTGGTTGATTACTTTTCGAGAAACAGCGCGGTGAAATTTATGGATTTTTATGAAAAATCAAAACATTGTAGCTATCTCAAATTCAGCCGTACAAAACCCATTTTTTTTGTAGAGATTACACATAAGTACTACTAAATCCTACCAAATTTTCAAAAATATCCGTTGGCTAGTTTTAGAGTTGTAAGGTGGCACCTCAATTCAGACGTCTGAATTGAGGAGCCACCTTAAAAGTCGTGTATCTTTTAAAGTGTTTTACTACAAATTCCAGGATCGGGCCTACAAAATCGCCTAATTTACTACTAAATATTGGTAGTACCCGCGTTTAAATATGAGACATGGCTCCTCAATTCATACGGACACATAAAATGTCAAAGATTTAGAAAAGATTGAGTAAAAGATAGGAATAATTGAATTAGATAATGTGTTGAGTGAGATAGAAAGCCAAATAAGAATAGGACAAAAGTGTAGCGTAACGAGAGCGCAAGTCACCCTAGACAAAAGAATTGTTTAATGGGCACGATCATGCAGATAGTGCAGATTTTAATATAGACTTAAATTAAGCTGTAAGAGAAAAGCGGAAATTCGTTACTCAATAACAGCAATCTAACAAGAAAAGTATAGAATTCATAATAAATACAAATCTTCGTGCGTAGGTAAATTGTAAGCCAAATGTCGGATGAGTTTCCAAAGACCTTGGCAAAACCGCAACATGATATCGTCTAGCTATTTTATTCTAATTCTGAAGCTAAGTGAGCATAGCCATGTTCAAGAACCAGAGACAATTAGATGGCTAAAGCTGGGTTTAGGGCTAAAATATTTTAATGAAATACTTAGAAATTACAGCCGTGAAGGCCGAAATAACTCTAAAGTAGAAACTTAGGAAACGTAGTATGGGATGATTTTATGACCAGACGCATTGACTTTCAAGAAAGAAAGAAGGACACACTCTGAGGATTATGTGTTGTTTGGCGCAAAATCGAAGACAGCTGTATATGCAGTAGACTATGATACACCGATAAACAATTTACACCAAATGTTACACTAACAAGTTTGATATATCACGCTGTATCTCAAGACTCAGTCCACGCCGATTGAGTTTGGTTTGATACAACGATAGAGTACAATCGGTTACGAAACGGTACCGATACCATCGCACTTTCAAGATGTTTTGATGACGTAGCGCAACAGTTGGCTAACAAAAACGTTGGTTGCGTAAACCCAGGGCTTTATCGACGAGCTTTCATTCAGCTGGGTTTCCTTTGAACCAATCATTGATGAAAAACTAAAGTTGGAACGGGAAGGCCGTAAATCATACGATTGTGTATGAATGGTAGTGGTGAGTAGTTGGAATGGTTTAAAAGTCTTATAGATTTAAACTGATTTCTTAAATGAATAATTAAAAATGTTACTATGGGGTTGTTAAGTCGTACCATAATCCAAGAGAGATTTTAAATATGGACAGATTTTTTCATCATTTTTGATTCAGACTAGAAATCATATTCTCGTCCTTTAAATCACACATATGCTCCAATTATTATTAATTAAATCATCAACCACTTCTGAGAATGTATAATAGGAAGAGTCCCAGAAAAACCCACAAACATGCTTTTAGTATCTTGTATAATGATAGTCTAGCAAAAACCCGATCAATTACAAGGGGATAAAAAACCTTTTAAGTACGAATATGTTATATGTAGTCCAAAGTCTTTCTTCAACAAGCTTAATGGTTTATCAATAAGAAACACCACGTGTGGTTATTTTTTTGTATCTTTAAAGTGGTAATGGAGTTTTAGAAGTAAACAAGTGTGAGTCAAAACAGACGAAGCCATCAAATCCTTTAAAATATAATACAAGATGACCTGAAGCAAAAATGCAAACAAGTAAATAAAAAACAAAAATAAACATCGAAACTACTGATTCCTCAAGCCTTCAAAGTTTTCTGGAGAAGGCGAATGCCGGAACTCGATTGATTTATTTTCTACAAAGATAAGGCTCCAAAAAACTTGTGTAAAAAAAAATACAGTTCCGTCGGGTCCATTGGGGTGTAACATAATCTTGTTACGTCACTCCTGCAACGATAAAAACAGGTTGAAGAACTTGAAGATCACGATACGTGCCGGAAGCTGGGGCGATGGGTTCTGCACGAATTTGGAGCTGAGGAAATTTGCAAAGACGTACAAAATATCGATGTACCAACAAAGATAGACCAAGGGAACTTATAGGATATTGTATAAATAGAGATCATCCTAATAATAGAATTTAAGTTCATTTACGTCAGCCTTTTTCTGGTTCACCGAACAACATTATTTATAGCGACCATAACCATTCTAAGCTCGAAATAAAGTAAAAAATTTACATAAAAATACAACACGTTCCATTTTTAGTTTATCAACCCACGTGGTTATGTAGCACGTGACTAGCTACGTGTCTAACACATAATAATGCCTTATTCACACTTCAACAGTATTTTTTAAGGTCAAGTCTACAACAATCTCAAAGCAAAGCAAAGTCGTTGACGTTAGTTACTCGTAGATTAACTCGCCCACTCATTCATCGTTTATACACAAATCTATTGACAAAATACAAAACCAAATATTGACATAGCGTTCGAGATTAATTTCTCGTTGGAAACTGGAATTTAATACACACACGCTACATTCAAGCACGTGATGAAAAAAACACAGAAGGATTACTTAGCGATGAATCAACTATCACATAGACATCATACGAAAACAAATTCATGCAAATTCTAACCATCCATTCTATTTGGAGACTATGCACATTTGTACATATTTGGTATTGTTGACTAATAGGTTCCGTAATGTGTTTTGACTTCGGAAATCGCCTTCTGTGCTCAGTTTTTGTATGGTTTATGTGAAGGCGGCGCGCGCGCACGGTAGCCAGTCGTGACTCACGCCAAGCGGCCGCATGGTAATGTGAACATGTTAATTGCTAGAGATTCGAGCCTATCTCATAAATCCTTTTTCGTGGGTAGATAGAATTTTTGGAATACCGGTATTGTTATGGCGAATGGGAGTTATTTGCTATTTTATTTTTCGTGTTGTTGTCGTTGAATTGATTTAATTGCTAGCTACGTCTGAAACCATTCTAAGTAGTTTTTGCAAATAAACTAAATCTTATCGAAATCTAATCGATAAAGATTCTAAACAAACAGTAAAAAGAAACATGCTAAAAAATTAACAAATCCAATGACAACAAACATCCATCGATCAAAGCACACAACGTGACAAAAATAAAACACGAAGATAAGAACCGTTACACCGAAGATGATAAGTAAGAACACAAATCCGAACACATGACAAACACACAGACAGACAAACAAGAGATGGAACTGACGAGATGACCGAACGTAACAAATAATCTTAATGACAACAATAAGAGATAAACGTTGTGGAATTTCATTAATCTCCGGACGCAGTGTTGAAAAACAAATAAGTTATATCGAATAAATTAATGTGTTTTGATAAATACGTTCATAGGAGTTAAAGGTTATGAGATAGTGGCAGTGCATTACGTATGAAGACGGACCTGCCGTATTTTCATTCATTAGTACTGGTCAGCGTGCTAAATTCTGATGTATAGCCGATATACATGATCGCTAGACAGATGTTCTTCGAGAAGCAAGTCGCTTGCCAAATGTCTAGCTATAAGGTCAAGGAAATGTAACATTTAATTCAATTTCTTTTATAACTAAGGACATCCTTAACATCATCAATGAAAATCCCATTTACATTATTGACTGTTTGCTGTATTAACAATGGTAGATTATCACCGTCAAGGGAGGCAGCTCATATTCAGCTTGCACATTCATCTTATCAGGTGTTCTACTGTGCCCATTTGAATGTCAAAATGTTTTATAAATCAAAATGTTCTCTAAATCTCACCATTGTTATCGGTAAGAGCTCATAAACACCAAAGGTACGCGACATTGTCACGACTGAAAGTGGTTGCCAACGTTTAGTCTCAGAGGCAGAGGTGGATCATTTCTAAACTAGAAATGGACGAGCTATTGTGATGTCAGGCGCACGCCGCGATCCAAGCGTGGTTCCTGGCGATAAATCTGCAACACCGTTAGGCTAGCAACACAATTGATGGCTAGAAAAAAGAAATTTCGATTTGAATGCTATTTGAGAATTGAGACATTTGTGGTTGAAATGTTCTTTAATGCCGCCTAGATTGGACAGGCTTTCTGAAATTTTGAAATAGTTGTTTTCATTTTGGAAAGTCGTTACCAAGAAATGTTATATGGGGGCAACCGCCTGGGTTGAAGTTTTATCCATTTCATAGTATAGTAGAGTTCATTTTTTATCGACCATCGAATGTACCCGAGAGAATCAATCATAATCTATGAGCTATCAAATAAAACAAAAAGGTTACTTATCAAGTAAAACTTTTAGCGATCATCCATCTTCATGCCGTACACGTCACACGAAATGCACACTCGGTGGACCTCTGACACTGCGCGCACGCGTATGCCTCGGGCGGCGTACGCGCACGATTTTAGGTCAAGGCAGCACTCGCCAGGGATCGCAAGAAGATTATTACAAATTGCACTACACTGCAGTCGCTTCGGCCCCTTTTAGTCGCTCCAACAATGTTTAATATCATTTAAATCGGCGTTATTATATAAACTTGTCTAGCTTGACGTAAAAGATTGCCCGATGAGAAACAGAAATCATGCTGCTGGTAAATTTATTACTGGAATGTATATAATTTTCGGGGCTTATAGCTTTAGGAGAACAATTGGCGAGTTGCGAAGGTCAGGCAAGTGTACACAGATGCTAAAAGGGAGTTTATTCATACGAAATATTCTAATATTTATGAACCTGCACTGTAAATAAAAGGAGCTTTACCTATAATTTAAACTTCTTTACCAATACCAAATGATTTAAATGCAACATCATTCGTAAATCTGGCTTAATCTCAAGGAAGTGTATATTTATACAAATTAGAGCCATTATCGCCTAAACAAGGGCGCCCATTACGTCCAGACGTACTCAAAAAGAAAAGTAAATATTATGAACTCGAATTTGATTGATACGTGTTATCGTAATGTGGTTAACGTACCATTTTATTTACAGCTGTAGCTGGCAACTTTTCAATACCAGCCGGCGATTAAGCTATAAATTCAATCAGGGAAACCTTAAAAGAACATTATTGCTGAGATAAATCAGGCTGTAGCATTCACAAGATCTGAGATAATAGTTGAATCAGAAGTTGGTTAGGTCGTGGGAATGGTAATAATTGGCATCATGGGAATGGTGGACGGTCGTGATCTTCGCGATGGATTCGCGGGTGACGTGGCTAATGGCTACGAGTGATGACTCCCTGGCAATGATGTAACTGTGTCGGGATTATTATTTGCAGGATTGCAATCTTCGTCATGTATAATCTCAGTCATCAGCGTTTGACATTTTGTCCATCAAGTTTAAGATCTTACAGAATCTACAAGCTTTGATCAAAACAATGACGTTTCTGAAGCAGGAAGTTTTAAAATACGAAAGAAAACAAAGTATTGCTACAAAAACAGACTACAATATAAATATTTGTAAAGGATCCCATAAAGATTGCAACCATCTATTAGAGTGCTGACTTAAATATAACTTTCCCTTTAAAATATGGCAGTTGTGTGACAGTAGTAAAATTATGGGGGATGCAGAGTACAATTTAAATGCTGGGTTCCGTGGGAACAAAGACAACAGGTGATGTACGGACATGTGTAGTCACGGATCGTGAACACACACACAAATAAAACTTCACAGAAGGGACACCATACACATAAAAATATTGCTGATGCACGTGTTGAAACAGTTTAAGTAACATGCCGTATCTTAAAAGTGTTTATAGAAATGCTATATTTACACAACCAATCAGAGCTAGATGCTTATTAATTATGACATGAACCTGACCTAGACAATGATAAGAATAAATACTTAATTATACTGCTTTACCAGGCTTTACCAAATGTGAACAGTTGGCCTTCTGTAGGTACCTTATTTTGTATCATTGAGGTGGGCATGCTTTCGAGGGGGGCATTCCAACAGTCGAAACAGTTGCGGGAGGGTGTGCGCCCAAGTGTGTCCCCTGTGGCATAGGGAGTTAAGCTATGAAACTTTTGGAGTACCTACTGTCTTTATAATCTTATGAAACATTCATAAATTGTCGTCTGCGGAATGAATAACTTTATATTGCACTCGAAAAGGTATTTGAATATATCATCCAGATTTTGTCAAAGTAAATCTGCCTCAATTCTTGTTTAATGTTGTAGGGAATGATGCTAATTCAGCTAACGTAGTACTTAACATATTCTATGCAAACGTAATAGAAGATCAAACAACGGACAAAAAAATGTGAAAGCTTGAGTACGACTATAATCTTTTTTGTTGTATATGACAAAAAAGGGGATCTTTTTAAACACACAGCACAAAAAAATGAGTAAACAGAGAATATAATCCTACAAAAAAAATTAAAAGGTCAGAGGTCCCGCAAACTTTAAAGAGTCCCAAGGGTCGGTAGCAATAGTAATCCTGCGCATGTGTCACAGTTATGGTTTTGCGATTAGCTGACGACGATAGCGAAAGAGATTTTTTTGTTAGAGTTAAATAAGATTGATGAATGATTAGGGAGACAAAAGACGAGTTTGGAAAATCAATTAGTATCGCTTTTGCCCCATATAAGTAGGTAGAAACTATAGAACGCCCCGTCCAAAAATCCTACTCAAACATACTCACTTTTCTGTTTCCAGTAGCATAGTTTCTCGAATCCAATATTACGCTGATTCTTTACTTACAACAAAAAAAATAACACTTTATTTATTTCATTAAACAACACATTAGAAATAGAGCTTATTCACCCCAAATCCTCGCAAATGTTACTGATCTAACAACCAAAACTAATGTCCAGAAACTGGAAATCGTCCATAACCGAATCCCGTGAGAATGATCCAAGATAATAACATATCGACAAAACCAAAGGGTGTTCACTGAGGGAGCATTCTCCGCCCCACGCGTCCAACAATTTGAACAATGGGCCATGCGCGCTTTGTATTCGAAATTTGGCAGATTTTTATTTATTTTTTAAACAAAGAACTGCACGGTGGGTCACGCTTTACGACTTCCAACAATGTCGTGATGAAATTAATCATCAGTTCGGCTGTGACGTTTGCATCATTTACATCATCCTCTTTAGAATTTCACTCCGATTCTTAAACGTTTAAATGTTACACAACTAGCGAAATTTTAATAATCTGACCCGGAGAATCATTAGTACCGATTTCGCAATCAGTAATATATACTGTATAACAATGGGTAATTATATGGTTTTTGTTTTACACAAAATTGGCATAATAGCAGTGGATATGTCTTTGCTGGCGAAATTTGAATTGTTTGATTAGATAACGTTCCGGAAACATAATTAAATATTCCAATTAGTCTTTGTTTTGGGACTTTCCAAAACACTAAAGTTATGTTTACATAAGAAACTTTTACTTTTATGGCAGCAAATACTAGAATTATACAAAAGGCAATTAGTTTGTTTCCCCCTTTATGTACTAAAAAACATAGGCACATAAACACACACACGTTCAAATAATGAAGTTGAAAATTGCATTTTCGCTCAGTTTGTGATAAACACATCACGCTGTGGCGGCTTTTGTGCCATCGGATGCACGCTCCACATAATCTGCAGTCTGCACGTGACCGGCACGCGCCTCCCTCTCTTGCCCTCCGACCCTTGGGAGGGACCAGCCCTTGCGAATTCTCGTGTTACCCTAGCAACAATGTTGTCCCGGGAAATTACGTATGCAGGATGCGCAGCCCAATTATTTCTTGGGAGTCTTGTAAATATGCCGCTTTGTTGTTTATTTTCGAAAATAATAGTCTCGTTTTCCTATGTACTTATGTAGTTACTTGTTACGTATTCGTAAATAATGTAATTGGTAGGTAGGTGCTAATTTTCATTCAAGAATTTCATTCTATTTGATGATAATGCGAAAAAGTGTGACTGATAACACAGAATGGAAAATATGTTTCGATACGACTTATCATGAATTGATACAATGTTATCGAACTTAAAGAGAAGCGATAGCCGCTTTCGATTCTTAAAATAGATTTATTTGGGTGTCATCATCCTTTTTGGACAAAACAACACGAGAAAAATACTTACGGAAACTCATTCGAAGGAAAATACCTATTGAAAAAGTCACGATAAACCATTTTCACAGCTTCAGATCTACTAGTGACCTAGAGGTGCCTACAGTTAGACGAGACAACAATGTAACCAATTTGTCTAACAAAAGCAATTGTGGAATATTTGTGAACAACTAAATAATAGATAAACCAACAGACGAGGCTTTACTAAATCCCATTAACTCTATAAATCATAGTTCTATCGCATAGATAAAGCTACAACTAATCCCGCACAGATAACTCTAAACCCTCGGATCCATAAAGATTTCCATCACTTAATAAACAGGATGAAATACGTAACTTATCACGTTATAAATTTTGTCTACTATTGTAATAAAATAGCCAATAAATTGTCGGTCTATAGCCTTATAATGTATAGCCGTTATAGAAGAGGGGAGTTTCCTCAACCCTTCATATTTCAAAAAGTTATTTCTGTGACCTTTACGAAGTTGACTTTATGAAGCTCTTTTGATGTTGGTTTCAAGTTTATAATTTATCTTATTTTATTTAATACTGTTAGATATTTTAAAATAACTATCTGCACCTGTGTTAGAGATAGTTAAGGAACACTTAAATAATTATGAAACTTTTGATGATAACAGTAACTATTTACAGTACATATTTAACGAGTATTTGTAAAACGTAATGTCCATCGATGTGGGATCTATATATAAGTGTGGGGAGCGACATCAGTGTCGTCAAATCGATGCAACACATGCAATATTTAATTACGAAAGGGGTGAACATGGGGGAGCCCGGTGATTGTATTTGCATAATAAAGCCAGAATAACGGACTTTAATAGGGAGTTCGCACTATTACTTTACGTGTGCACCTCAACAATACAACGATCTATAAAATTGATGATAGAACATATATGCCGTCGGTAAAAATAAGGAAAATTGTTGGCAGAAACATGCAGCAGAATCTTCCGTAATGTTTATGTTTTGTTTATGATTTCATGTCAACAGCACATATCAATAAACCGTTCCACATCCACTTGTACTTCGTACATATACGGTCAAGCGTATAGCCGCGCCGTACAGTGGAGTGCAACGGAAGCGTCGTGTGCGCACCGCGTGCAATTAACTTTAACCGCATTGTATCCTGTCGCGCGTGCGCGGGACTAACTGTACTGCGCTACGTGTAGGTTAACACATCGACAATCGTCCATTAAATTGAGGTAATCTGATGAAACATAAATTACAAATTCACGTCAGTCTGATGCGAAGGATTAAGGGACATGTCATGAGGAAAGTTTTAAGTATGAATGTGGACGGCAATAAGAGTATGGGAAGATCAAAGAAGAGATTGATTGTGTGGAAGAAGATATAGATAAGGCTAGAAAAGAGGTAGTTACTAATATGAGGGCTGATAGAGATGGTGATGATGATGATATATGGACAGGAGGAGGATGATGGTGATGATACAAATCTTCGTCAGACACGCTATGACACTACGAGACGGGCGGCTTTAGATTAGTGTTTGTGAGACATATGTCCGATAAAAGCCAAACACAACAAATTTTGTCATTCAATTTTCTAGTAAGACGTGTGTCCGATAAAAAGGAAATCGAACATGCTGTATCATTCAAAAACAAAGATTAGATAATAAAATTGGAACTGCAGAAATTTTCATTGGGCTCTTAGAAGATTACAAGATAGATGTTTTAAAAGCAGACGGGGATTACCACTGATAACAATCGTGTGCGAAGAAAAAAAAAACTCAAAAATTAACATTTTACCAAAGGGTTACAAATGGTAGACATTATGTTTGATAGCTTCAAAACAGAATCTGTTGAAGATATAATATCAGTGGTTTTTTGCAGCAGAATTTTCTAGCCATCGATATCTCATTGGAGGTTATACCTAAGAGGGAGGCCAGATGATTCCTTAACAAACAACCTGATTCATTATAATAATAATAATTTTATTCAATAAATCAAGTAACAAGACTCATAGTGTTAGTAACTTATAAAATACGTTAGTAAAACATTAACACAGAAACAACTTGTGACAAAACATTAAGACAGAAACAATTAAAACACAGAAACAATTTGTGACATCACTGCTGCAAGGTGACAGGCCCAGCTGATACCTTGCAGCAGTGGTTCACAAACACACAATCTAGCCTGCTTGCTATCATAGACAGGATGCTGTTGGTGCTGCCCCGCACCCTACTAACCAGGGATGCGCACCGCTTCCGCATCACAGTGTAGAAACAGTTAACGCGAGCTTCAGCAAACATCCCTGATGCGCTGCAGTATCGAGGCAACCCCATCAGCACCCTGAATGCGTTATTGTATTGGACGCGAAGGGCGCCGTATGATTTCTGAGTATAATGAGCCCACAGACTGCAAGAGTAAAAAGACGTGCAGTAAGCACTAAATATAGTGCGCCTAACCTCCTTAGAGGCACGCCTGAATCTGCGGGCAATCATGTTAGCTCTCACACACAGCGCCCTCCGCTCCCTGTCAATATCCTCATCATCTTTGAGGCCAGTGGTCAATAAGTGACCCAGATATTTAAATTCGTCTACCCTCACAAGGGGCAAACCGCTTAACTTAACTGAAGGTACAGCCTCCGGATACTTACCCTTGGCCCCAAAGACCATGACCACACTCTTCTTAACATTATATGCCAGACCATGCAGTCTGGCATATTGCTCGCAAGTGGCCACGAGTGTTCTAAGCCCGCAGACTGACGCGCTCAGCAGCACCATGTCGTCGGCGTAGCTCACGTTATTAACACACACGCCATCAATATGACACCCGACACGCATGCTGCTAAGCGCTTCAATCAGATCATTCACGAATATTTTACTATATCATCCAGATCTTCAAAGTGTGCTTGAGGTAAGTTTTTTGACGTAAAAAGTTCCTTATGTGTAGCTGTCAGAACAATTACAGGAAAAACAAGGAAACCATTTTCATCTCATTTTATGTATTGAAATAAAAATAATTCAACCTTGGCAGTGGTCCTTGGGACCATAAACGGTGTACCCTTGTTACAAAAGAGTAGCACTCCCAAGGGACTTATTAGGACCTCTAGTATACATAAGTATATGTAGAAATAACCTTGAGGTTCCCGTGTTACAGTAAAGCTTCTTTGTCTATAATTTAGTAGGATAATAACATAGCCGCAGTTAAGTATAGCCCTTTTATACCTTAGTAAATAGGCCACATCACACTTAATGAGATAAACGGGTCACCAGCTCCCAAAGGAAGCGTTGGAGAGGAAAGTTATGAGGGTATTATAGGCGCGTGCTTATCACAATGGACTAGAGGTCACATTACTTTGGACGAAACATAAATGTGACCCGTTAATAAAGCTAAATTAGGAAAGTTGTGATAAGTCTATGTAAGTAGTAATTATTATATTAGAGTGGTGTATGAGAAATTCGTCGGTAATGTAATTTTCTAGTTTGTGCTCCGGAGCTCGGGCTGAGTTTGGAGCGGTTGATATCAAAGTTTAACTTAATAAGTGGTTCACTCAGTCTTCACTTATGTGTAACGTAAGTCTAAGTATCGCCCCAATTTTGCTGGTAATCGAATCAACTAGGCATATTTGAACTTAGTTACGTTATGTTTCATAACCAGATAAATTATCTTAAAAGCTTTTATAAACTCTTTGTAGCTAAATAGTCTCTAAAGCCCATTTTTTCCATTCTACAGAACACTATTGATCCAGCTCAAAAGTCACAAAACAAAGTTTTCATCTCGCTTTTCTATTAAAATACGAGCTAACTTCAATAAGAGCATTCCACCCAATAAATCTACGATTCATTTGAATAGTTGTTAACTAATTTGTATATTCGTACAGGGGCCTGTCCCGCCCCGTATAATTTGTAGCCCGCATGTCAACGGCTTGGGGACTCTGATTCAATGGAAATTGAATAAGTGGAGAGCGATTGTGGACCTCGATAGAGTACTCGATAACAAGATAATGTGAACATAGTTGACAACATTCCGATTCTATCGGACAAGTCTGTAGGAGAAAAATAGCGCGCATACCGAATGGCGAATAGCTTTATAGATGAGAGATATTAAATATCTGACCAGTTATAATCATTATCTAGTTAATGCAATCATAACTCAACCGACCAGCGAAATAGTTACGAAGATGAAAAAAGATCTCGTTAAGGATGAATAATTAAGTTGAATATTTCATCCAAACCACCGGTCTTAATGAAAGCAATAAAAATGTCGTTAGCAGCTATCAGCCAAGACAATTAAGAGTAAAATCTAACTGTTCGCATTTTCGCTTAGCCCGTTCTCCTTGACATTCGATCGATTGTGCTAGAATGTATTATTAAACTCTGTCCCGTTCCTTCCTTCAGGTGGAAGAGAGATGAAATTGTTTGACAGCTCAACTATTAAACGGGTGACAATTGCGCAAGTGGATTCGTTCGAGGGTTCATTGGGTCAATGGCAGGTTAAAGAATTAGTTATCTACGAAGGTTAAGTTCGAAATCCTTACAGCCAACTTGCGGAGCGTGACTACGACCAATTCATTAGGGAAGGGAAATAAGCTTTGTAGTTTGCTCCGTATTTATCCTCTGCTTTACTTTTAACTCGGCTCTAAATATGGAAGCTTGGACATTCTATTCATTGAGCAATTCGATATGACGTAAGATTTTAAGTCTCAAAATCTGAACTTTCAAAAGATCAGAATATCATTATCTCCAAGTGAAGCCTGCTGTAGCAAATCAGCTTAATAAGTAGAATCATAAATTAAACATAAACAAAACTGCAGTCACGACCTCGAAACAGGACGTTATAGAACAAAACGTCCTCCATTCTTCGCAGAGAAAGTGGCCAGTAAAAAACATGGACCTACAAACATGTTCTGCATATCAATCGTTGTGTAAAGATTGATCGAATGATTGATAAGCTCCCGAACACTATGGCTGGCACTCTGGTAATGGCACTTCGGGTCAAACGCGATATAATCTGACATTGCGTGATACTTGGCCAAGAACTTGACATTGAAATAGGGTTCGCATGTTTCAAAGCGGTAATTTCCAACAGAAATGACCCAGATTCAGGAAAGGATATGACAGAATTATCATGCTGTTTAATCTTAAGTAAATAACAATTTAGATTATGAGTTTCCTGCTGTTCTTCGGTAGCACTATTATTATGGAAATTTAATTTAATATTGAGATCTAGAACACCATCCAGTAATACAATTAACTTTCCATGAAATACATTCTGAACTTGACACTCATTGTGTTAAATGGCATTACTGAAGTCGAAATTGCCAACCCTAACCATTAGAAAAAGATATAGCCCGTAGAAAAAAAAATATAGTTATTTTTATTGCGTGTTTTACTTCGCTGGTCAAAAAAGCTTACAAAATATAATTAAAGAAAGACTAATTTCCCGAAGTAAATAGTAAATGAAATATGGAAAGAAGTTTATCATTTGGTGCATAAAATACGAGGTTAATAATGATTGACGTGGCTCGTTTTTTCTGCAGCTGCTGTTAAATTAGCGCTCAGTAAGATCGACGATGACGTGCTTCTAAAAGAAATTGTTACTTTTACGTTTGGATATAAAATATGAATCATGATTCATTGAATTCATCGTCATTAGTCTTTCAAACAGGTGGTATGTTTTAAGCAATCAGAAAACACAGTGTTCATAACACAGAGGCATTGAAAGTTATGTATGCGAAAATGATAACAATGGTATTCGTCTAAATAGCCGGCGTTAAAAAAATAGTTTCGAAATTATTCCTGCGTTTGACCTACACCAATCTAGATCATTTCAAGACCAAACAAGTAGATAAAAGAGCGAAAATATCGGCCATAACAGACTAGTAACGGTGTTCGCGTCCAGCTGCGACCGTGACACGACTAATCGACGTGACGTTTCAGTCATGTCGTGTCGCGTGTGATCGGGGCACGTCGGTCGTGCGGAACATCCGAGTAAAATGTAAACGCAAGATGTCTAAGTTGCTGAGTTTAAAGAAATGCAAACAGTGCCGACTAAACGTACTGAAACTTGATGACTTGTTCAAACCAAGTCAGTAATAAAGTGATAATGAGAACTATAATATGTATAAATATATTGGACAATTCTTTGAAATAGTTTTCAGAAGCCTGTTAAAATAATAAATGAAGACAGAACTGGAGTTAACGATAAACATGAAATCGATTAAACAATTCTAAAATGAGAACAGAAGAACAGCTGACGATTAAATTAGAAAAAAAAACACAAGAATTTCTTGTTAAAAAACTAATAACAAGCAAAGTTTTATCCTGATCTAATCTTACAAGAAAAAGAAACGCAATTTTCCTCAAAGCTGGAGCTAAGATAACTTTTCAAAAAACAGAATCCAAGTACGCTTATCTGATGAACTTTATGCAGTTATGGTAATTTCACATCTATTTTCTGCTACATAAAGTTTTAACTACAAATTGTCGAGACAAGGCGAAGTAGTTGCGCCGTAAATAACTTGGTTAGACGGAAATGTTATGATTTGCATTCGTAGGTCAGTAAGTAGTTCACAATAATTTAAATTTATGCGGAAGAGCATCATGCGATGCGCGGGTTGGTCTAACGTCATTACTTTCCATTTCTAGGTTTCTTCCTACGTTTCTACTTCTAGGTTTTTTTCTATTTTTATATTCAGTATTAACTTTAACTCAGTATCATTACCCTGCCTTTAACCCAATATATTTGTGACAGATGAATACGTTTCTTCTTCCATACTTTCTGTCTCAGCTGTCATTTCAGTGTAATGTGTGTGTGTACTGTGTCAATGTGTCTGCTTTCTATAATAGTCGAATCATCTATTAATACTATTATTTATAGTACTTCTACTACTGCTAAACTATCACAGTTTCTCCCATCGACAGTACCTTCTAAATCAATTCTCTCTACAAGAAATGTATTCAGCCAATAGTTTGTTCCAGTCCCAATGGTACACAGTCCGTTACAAGCAACAGTTTTGCGTATCGTGACTGCTCTACGTTAGATACATAAATTACTTTAAGATGTATTTGTACCACGGAGGAAATAGTAAATGGAATCAGACAGATAACTTTCAAACACTGCATACCTACCAATACCACCGAGAGATATATGATGCAACGTCATCAATTATCCAATCACAGAAGTTTTAGCCCGCAATAGTCCGTGAAAATTATGATGCTCGTTGGCATTCCAGTTATTAATAACTCCATGGTTAGAAGGTACATACTGGCCACAGCTCTTCGCTTCCTCGGATGGCCCGTTATGGCCTCGATTGTGGCTTAATTAATGAATAATGGATGCAATGTAATAATTCACTGATTTCACTGTAGCTCCCGAGCTGCTTCGAGCAATACGGGAAGCGAATGTGGTTTAGTAATTAAAATATAGACTATCAATGTATTAGATAATTTCTCTCTAATAACGTTATAGCGAAATTGTACCTGCTCCATCATTGGTTTATATATTTTTTCCTAAACTAAAGTGAAGGCTTTGATTCGTCTTCCGAGACGAAAATATATATCTAGTCATAGTACAAATCAAATCAAACTTTATTTGTGAAAGTAGGGACATTAAAGGTCTTAAAAATATACATTTTTATAATGTTCTACCAAAGCAATCGGTAAACAAATAATTTGTCATATAATTTTATTGAGTAGGTACTTATAATGATTCGGAAACATGCAATGATAATAATCAAAAGAATTTAATAAGATTAATTAAATGATTCCAAAAGTCTAAGTCACTAACATATTATAAAGTCGATAGTGTCAAAAAAAAAATGTCAATAGTCATTAATAAATATTATCACTTAGAAAATCTTTTATAGAGTAAATACTCCATAGAAGATTTTCTTAGTGATAATATTTACAAATAAATATAATAATATACATTTAATATTTTTATTATTTACTTTTAAATTGGTCAACATTTTCTACATTTCTTAAGCATTTTGGTAATTTATTATTAATTTTTGGAGCCATTACAAAAATACTTTTCTAATGCGGTTCTGGATCCAACTAAATTTATAACTGGTCACATCGACGCTGATTTGATACTCGAGAAAATCTATACATATTACGATTGTACGAATTACAATCTTATAGATATTTTGTGCTATTGTAAAAACATAGCCAGTTTGCAAGATTGGTAATAGCAGGGTTAAGGCCTACACACATGAGTATCGATACTACCATAGGGGTCTTTTAATGTCTACACGCCAATTGCCAGCAATAAAATTCAACACCCATGATTGAATCGTAAAGTAAATACAGAATCTCATAGTTGCGATCTCTCTCGCCAATAACATTAATCTGTACAATTCTTATTAATTTCACGTTCTGCTTGATACATCAGCTATTAACGACAACTTTTATAATCACGGTGATAAATAGATAACAGAATGCGACTTACGCAGTCTAAGACCTCCAGTATCTCAATAAGGAATTTTCTCTTTTCCCTTAGCTAAACTGTTGTAGGAAAAACGACCAATGAATTTAATTAATTGGCTTGCCACTTGCACGAACAAACGATAACCAACCCTATTTCTTTGAGATAAGAGTCATGTCAGCGAAATGTATTTCTGTTAGCAACTGAATGCCATAATTCACTTGGTGTTGCCAATCTCATGTGAGAAATATGCGTTATGTTTATGCCAAAAACTTGTAATGCAGACGGTGCAGTTGCTGTTATTAATTTAAGAAAATACCAAGGACAGAGTGGAGAGATTAAAAATATAATGATGGTGCCGACAAACGTGTGAAATGTTGAGATTTATGCGTCTGAAGGTTGATCTTTCCTTCGTCACATTAGCAAGATCAGTTCATAATCTTCCACGGATGAATTTGAGCATTGGACTTTGGCTCCTAAAGAATCGAAGGAAGGAAAATTGCACAATTTTAGAAGCCATAATAAAAATGAAATCACGTAACTGCTAACCGTTGCGAATATTTTAATGTGAATTGGAATTATAACTTTCTATTTTTGTTACGACTTCCGAAATGCAAAATAAACAATCCAAGGTAAAAATAAACATGTGTGGAAAGAAAAATAAATACTGCATCAGCTAGATGATGATAAAAATAAAAATGCGTGAAATTACCCATTCATCGTTAGAATATTAGCACATAATAAGCTAAACATGACTAATGCGATTAACAATACTGAAGAAACAACACAATTAAGAAAGATTAATTTACACACTGATAGCGTGGTAAACACCCAAGGTTAAGAAGTAAAAACGCAAAAATTAAGTTACATTTTCGAGAAAAATCAAGAAACACTTTCATTATTTAAAAGTACCTGGTCGACCGAGCAGTGCTCGGGTGAAAATAGATAAACATATCGTCCAGGTATACCAACGTTGAAATACATTCCCGAGGCTGTGAAAATAGAGAAAACGAATTTCCCCAGATATGAGATGAGACATAGCTAGATCGATTTTTTACCCCAACGAACATAGCAACTTTCATTGAAATCCTTAGAGCCGTTTTCGAGAACGTGATTACAAATATATTGTAATATTTATATAAATATTGCTCATTTAATAGTATAGGATTCATAATAATCTTCATACACTTGTTCTAACGCCAGGACAAACTAAAAAAAGTGTTCTATACTAGTTCTAATTAACTCAAGAGAAAAAGTTATAAAGGACGATGAGCATTATCATGAAACATGCGTTTGTTGCGAACACAAACAAGTCTCAGATCATTACTCTAGCAACACCTTTCGATAAGATCCAATATGGGATGTCCAGCTGCTTTTTTTTCCATATCCATAAAAGATCGGTCACCTGGTTAGTGCCAGTTTTTATAACTGATTTCGCGAGACTCGCTAACAAGTCAAAGTGGATGAAAAACTAACTTACATTAGATGAACATAACATAAACTTGCACTTTCACACGAGTGCCATTAACTGCGTTTTTGTGCAGATACTAGTTTTTATTTTTATTATGTGTTATAATTGGTTCACTCATAGACGCCTAAGGCGGATATTACACTATCATTATTCAATATTACAAAAAAAATACTTCAAGAAATATATAAACAATAGATAATTTTTTTATATGATAATAATACGATCCTAGATTTATGATAGTGTAATATCCACCTAAGACAGTCCTTTACAATCCCTTAGGTACCCACTAATATAGTAAATGTGAAAGTTTGTGAAGATGTTTGTTTGTCATAAACGGCTGTAATGGGTTTAGATAAAATTTGGCACGCCGATGGACCATGTCATTGATTACAACTGAGGATACTTTGTATTCGGGATCATGAAACAGTCTTCCTTGTATGCGAGTGAAGCCGTGGGCAACACCCAGTCAATTATAGAAGCGTGGTCCATTGCTATACAAACACCTGATTCGATAATGTGTTACATAATTCTAATTTGTGAACCTCGAGGCCGGAAACTTGCATAAGCAAGCGTGTAATTTTTATCAGTTCATGTTTTATCGAAGTCGCGTTAAACAAACAAGGCAAAGATTATTTGCTCAGTAGATTAGATACAATCGACGCTGTTTTAAATAACAATTGAGTTTAGTATTTTGCAACTCACAACTAATGAATAAGTATAAGAAAATTAAATAGTTTTGTTGGTGTGAAATATGATAATATCATGTCCCGAAATAAAGTGAATAAATACAGCAAGCTTAGCATGACCAGAGTAGAAACGGGTTTTGTCGACGGAAGAATAGACAAAATGACAGATTGTAATTGTTTATCTGTCATTTCGTCTATTCTTCCGTCGACAAAACCCGTCGAAAACCAGTTTTTATGGATGTCATGCTACGCGGGCTGAGATGACGACTGATACAGTTATAATGTAAGAAGTACTGCTGCGCAAATAACCCCAAATAATAGACCCCAAATAATTTGGAACGGATGATGTCCCTTTAAACCCAAAGCCAATTAGATTTATTTTTGTAGCTCTTCAAATCAAAATTCTCCAGATTTTTATAATTTAGATCAAACATTTCCATTTCTTAACAAATTATTATTAATCGTAACACAGCCTACTACATTAGCTAGCATGTTATAGGTTAAGTCTCACGCTTCTGAAACTGGGTAAGTAGCACTGAAAGCGGCGCTTGCGCATATTTAGCGCTCCGTTTAACGCCATGTATGGAGTCGCGCATTAAGTCCAAACACTATAATCGCTTGTAAGTGGTGACAGATTGCTGGAGCGCCTACCACCAGCATTAGATAAAGATTGGATTAATTTATTAATAATAAAATAGGTATAAAGGCTAAACATTTTTGTTTTAGTACAGGTATTAAAGTAGTCCATCCTTATTTTTTTAAATATATTAATACAAAACCGCCCCCGTACAAGATGGCGGACAAAACAAACGGCCAGTGATCCACATTAGCTCTGGATCGAACGAGCTGGAAGTCATGGGGAGAGGCCTCTGCCCAGCAGTGGGATGGTGCAGGCTAACAGTAACAAAACGCCACGCAATATTTAATATCCGACAACTGTGGAATAAATGGAAGAGCATACGTAAAATTTTTATTTGTACAGCAGGTAGGTTCATATACATACATTTAAAATTTTAAACAAGTACTGATTTTATATAAAATTTTCAGTTTTATTACCAACAAAATATTCACCACCAATTTCAAATAAAAATCTTTTTTGAAGACATATAAACAAACATACAATGTATCCAAAAGTGTACTATGCGTGGGGCATGACGCGGTCGATACAGTCAGCGACAGAGACAATAAAACGAATGTTACGTCACGTGCGCATGAGTTGCTAATCAGCCGACTCACGCGCGGTTCGATGGTCCATTCTAGTTTGTTGCACTCGCGTGTTTTCTAAGAAGATGCCTCTTAAGAAATTAGAAAAAAATTGTAAAAAATTAATTAAGCATTAAGCTATATGCAACTGAGATGAGAATTTTAATAGGAATGTGTGGTGTTACACAAATGGATAGAATAAGAAATGAGTTTAATATAGAGAGGAAGTCTGAAACTGAAACCGGTAAATGAAAAGTTGTGTGGATATCGGTTGTAATGGTATGACCATGGGTATGTGATGTGGAAGAATAAAGAAAATCTAAGACCAAAGAAACTATGGATGGACTATGTCAAAGATGATATAACTAGCAAAGGCGAGACTTTTAAGATGTTGACTAATAGAGAAAGGACTAAGAAGAATAAATTAAATAAATTGGGACAAGAGAAGGATGAGTTAAGTACAAAAACTGTAGGTACTTAATTAGTTTCAAGGCAGCTAATGTTACTGTACTGTTTAACTGCTTTAGAAAGAATATCGTTAACCGTTCATTATGTGATTTCTGGGAGCTACAGCATATTAACTTACTAAACTATAGCTTAATTTAGCTTTTAGTACTCACTTATAGCAAATTGCTAGATCGTAACCATTAAACTAAGAAGGAGGAAAACCTACGCGTTCGTTTATTGTGTTCCAAGAATCATCTTGAAATGTAACCAGTAACCAGAATAGACTAATGTCGATGTTATTGAAGGAAGCTGCGGGCACCACACAGCATTTGTTTAGTCTGAACCATTGTGCAGTAACCATGAACCAAAATTCTTTCTAAAGAAACGCATCAAATTAATCTTAAATTATCATTTCAGAGAAATTTTAGTTTTTATATCTAGAAATGAGGGTGAAACGTGAACATAATGCGGTCTTCGTAAAACCAGCATAAGTTTGACACACATTCCACGGACAAGACACAACATTAAGTTTTAAAACACCAAGAGGTTTTTATGGTGTTAACAGAATTCCGACGAACATAGGCGTAAGCTCTTGCGACCATATAGAGACGTAATGATACAGGATTTTTTAAATACTTTTATGGAACTGACAAATTGATGAATGAATCCACAATATAAACTCCAGTGACATTCTTGAGAATTTTACTATTTAACTGGAAATGGCTTTAAAAATATATATATTGGTAATTTTCTTACTAGTGACGGTATCTAGTGGCATACGTTTGACACACATTCCTCGATCAACACGCTACAGCTGGTTCTAAAGTACAGGGATAATGTTATGATTAGTTTACCGCTAAGCCACTCTGCTAGAAGTGTTAGCCTTAAAAGAGCATAGTCCCCGACACTAATTACAATGATTTAGATAAGTTTACACGCCATGTAAGTGCAGCTTAGAACCCAGCCTTTATACTGACAGGATAAACCTGATTATTGAATAATCCTATTAATATCAGGCGACAATTTGATATATTGGCGAGTATTAATAAAATTGCGACAACATTTGCATTTGAAATAGATTTCCTATTACGGAAACTGATAATTAAGTTTGGCTTATTGCAATAAATTTGAAGATAAAAAAGAGGATAATTTCGCAACTAAGCAAGAGATATTTTTCCTTATTCTGAGATGTTGATGCTAATTGAAATTCTATTTTAATACAGGCATCCGATGCGCCTTATACGGTTGTCCGTGTTTCCTTTTGGGACACATCTTCGTCAGGCCACATTCCACACAAGACCTGCCAATTACGCGGGAATCGCTGAAACTTTTTTACCAACTACTGACCGTTATTCGATGACTTCGACAATCGTTAAGAACCTGTCCCTTTGCCCATATACGACGGATCATGTTCCGATTTTCTAGCCTCATCGCATTACCACTTTTTTCCTACTTGCTTACTTTACGTACGTATGACATATTGGTGTCAATGCAACAATAAAATTTAACATGCATTTATTCATAAGGCCCACTCAGATGAAGCACGTTCTCGCGTTTGTTATCGACTTATTGAGTGATTTCAGTCGAAAATGTTTGCGAACATATTTTATGAGTGTTGGAATATTGTCAATGACAGAGACCTACACTAAATTAAACACCATAAAGATAAAAAGCGTTTGTCGGAGACAAAAAGATCTGAAGACGTTACCGGCCATGACAACTGTCCTCGCCAACTCGAGTTTACCGATAACCGACCTCATAACCAATATTTGGACATTTAAAATCTTGTGCCGCAACAAATGGATCTGTTGGATGCGAATCGATTTACGTGAACGAAATTGAAAACAACAATTAATTTGGCGCAGTTCACCGGTCAACATAATTCTTGTTGGCAAAACAAAATCGGAACCAAGGCTGTTCACGGATTAAGTTAATACCAACAGAACGCAGGATCGGAAAGTGAAACTAAATCGTAACTAATTAGTTCGATTAGTCAAACACGAATAGGTCACAGAGACCGGTCGGCGCGGGTTTCTCGCTTCATTTTTGGCAACTTGACATCATTAATTAAACTTTTGACGTGCACATTGTTCGCGCAGTCGTTGGCCTAATGACATCGATTAAGATCCTTGTTCAAACCATCCTCGTCGCATTGTTACAGCTTTCCTATTCAGTCAATATTGATTTACGCAGAACAAAGGCCGCGTAAGATTGATGATCATCAGTAACGAACAAAAATGAATTATCTGGTGAGTAATTACGGTTACAAAACATAAGCCAAGGTTACGAAAACTGAGGACCTACATACACAAATGTAACGTAAACTGTTCATGGGAACTAATAATAAATACGTAACAATGAGTTGCTCCGCTTTTGATGTGAGCAAACACGTCAGAACCGCGGCTGGTAGGTACTCGTAAAACTAATTCAGTGCTGGTACTAGCAACAACGAAACACTGCTGCGTAACGACAGCTCGAAATAAAAGAACACAAGAACACCGGTTCGATTTGACTCGAAGATTGATGTTCCACGCTCTGAAAATATTTGCTGGACCAGATAAATGTCGCAGAATCATGCTTTCACAGTCGTAAAAAATGTTGCTGGCGCCTACTAAACATAGCACCAAGTCGCGAACGAAGTCGTGATACCATTTCGCAAATACAAGATGCACGTAAAAGTGGAGCGAACCTTGGCGTCCGAGTCCTGGCGGAAGGCCAACTGAGCAATTGAATGAGTGACGATTAGCAAACAAAAAATAACAGGGGTAGACGAACACGGATCGATCTATTTCGGGGAGGTCGAATTTTCTGAAGTACCTGAGTCAGAAGCAGTTCTGGCACTTGAGGATTGCGCTCATTGAGCTAGAGGAAATGCGTGTCTGCTTACGATAGTGGCGGTACTTGGGTGAAATATTTTAGGCTAGCGTGGTATATGGCACTCTATACACTACTGTTAAAGTGAAGGAGGTCCTTTGAGTGTGTCAGACGTGACCGGGCTGGAAAAGGCGTCGTTGTTGCGCACGTCCGACGCACTGTCTGACTGGACGCTCTTATCGACGGCATTTATCGATTGGACCTCGATGATTGTGTTCGTTACTTGACTCCGGATGAATCCAGAAGCATTGAAGAAGTAGAGCCAAAATGTGTTATGTTTATATCAGCAAATATGACGAATTTTCACTTATCTTTTCTAGTCCAAAAGTATTTAGGTACTTCGATAATCGGAAAAATATTTTGCCGAATTTCAGGACGACAGTTTGCGATTATGAGACAGCCATAAATATTTTGAAAATATTTTGGCATGTTACCAAACTTTACGTCAGCAATCATAGATTACCTTCATTCGTAACATAACATAACATCACGCCTTGTTCCCCCGAAGGGTTGGGCAGAGGTGTCCCTGTAGCAGGTACACCCACATTTCGCCAGTTATGTTTAAGTCCCATGTAATAGGGGGCGAGCCTATTGCTATCAACCGGGCACAAATCCAGACTCCGAGCTGCTACTGAGAAATTTCAGATAGAAAAACCCAATAACACTTTGCCCGACCCGGGAATCGAACCCAGGACCTCATGCTCAGCAGTAGCGCTTGCGACCACTAGACCAACGAGGCAGTCTTCATTCGTATGTTCCAGCAAATACCACGTCGATAGATAAGGACATACTACTCCATAATTATGTCCTTGGCGAAGTACAAGATAACGACAATGATAATGAAATATAAAACTTGACAGATAAAAAGTATATTTTCGCTGTGGAAATTTTTAACGCCATATGATTTTGCAATAGTAAATTCTGGAAAATGTAATCTCACAATTTTAAATATAAGAATGCTTGTAAAATATTTTTTGCTTATGCTTCTAATTGAAGTCATGTAGTACGTTATAGTGATAATCATAATACAACCTATTCAGCTGTTGTGACGGTTTCTGAGTGTGTGTGTGTGCCATTGAATGAGAACTGATGTTGATGACAAACAAAACAATTCATCGCGGAGCGCACATCTGGTAATTGCTTCAAACTTTTGAACAAGTCTGAAGGAAGCTGGAATTAATATTCGAGAAAACAACTCGGCTGCAATAAATTCCGCACAAAACTTTTGTAATGAAATTCATGAAAATACTGCTGTAATTCTAGCTGGGAATGTACTGATATTATTAAAAGCGAAAACAAGTGTTATGAAAAATTCTGATAATGTAGTTGAATTGTAAACATTATTGCACGGTATTATTCATTCGCGACAGGCGGAACGTTTCAGATAAGCCGGTATTGTCCGCGATAACATTAATTATGCCTATGGACGTAAAAATACTAAAAGGTATATATCCAAATTGAATATTTTCCCTCACCTTAGCACCGGAGATGCTGGCGTTCATCCAACTTTCGGTGCTGACGCCTTGGCTGTCGCCGAAATTCGTATTCGAACACTTCAAAACATGCAATGAGTTTGTAAAACTCTAAAAAACGTCGATATCACCAAACGCACAGTACAGAACTTGGCACAAACTAAGCACGTCTGAACGAACACAAATTAGGACGTTGAGTTTAAAAACACCAGTAGTAGGCTGAACCAAAAATGGTCTTTCACATCACGACAAATATTTGCGTGGTCACAGGTGCACACTGTGTAAATAGATGCAGCGCTCGGTGCCGGCGACACGTGCGCATTCGATGGCGAACCGCGAATAACAGTGTATAACGCGAGCGGCACGTAACGCCCCTCTACCACGACCGCTGTACGCACGGGGCACAGCGACACTGACGCAGCCGGCCACACGGCTCGATTCCACGCCGCATCTCAACCCCTCGCGCCTACACTGCTACACCCCGCTCGGACAACCAATATTTTTTACCCCGAGCAAAAACCTCACATTGCATCGCGCATCAGACCACTGAGCGAGCTATGGCATTCGACCGCTTTTTCTGCCAACGTCGTAATTATTCAGACCTTTTACGGAACCCTGAATTTAACGTACACGAGTAAATAGTAAGTTGAGGATTCTCGTGAGAATGCGAGGCATTGATCATCTTGAAGACATTTTTTGTGGAAGACTGAGTGATCCATAAAGTGATTCTGCATATTTCAAATTTCGTTGCTGGTACACTTTGTATGAGTTGTTTGCTGCGAGTCTTCGAGATTGTTTGGCTTTCTCGCGAGCGTGTTGTCAAGTTGACACAATAAACACCGAAATAGAATTGTCTATTGAAATGCGAAAGTGTGCCACATCCTGAAGCCGAGTTAATGTGAAGATAATGACAGGCGCCGATGGTGCCGCTAGGCGCTAGGATCACGTAGAGCCAACGGTACCGTGTCTGTGCGCCTGTATGCACCGGGGCTTATTTAAATAATCGTCGCATTGACGACTCAGGGCTCCGGGGACGATTTGTGGTGAGATAACAACGTCCACAGTGGTTATTATGTGTCGTTGTGGTGCTTAGAAGATAATACGTCTCCGCACAAATACCGGGTTTGTTGACAGATCTTGTGGCCTAATTACTTAATGAAAGCTATCATTCTACGAACGTTTTTTAGGTCAGACATTAAACGTTTTGTTAAGAAACCGAGCCACATTCATAAACCCAAACTTATTTCGTTCTTAAAAAGTAGAACACAAGCACGCGGTTTCTGCAAAAGCTAATCAGATCATGTTACCAGCAAAACACGAGCAATCACATATTTCATCAATATGTTTCCTCTTCCACTTGCACGGTTGTAATAATTAATACCATATACAAGATAAGAATGTTCAATTGGCTGGAACGATTGAATTAGCGATAGCAATCCATACGAAGATGGAAGAAAGCTGATACAATTACATAGGAATCTAGAAGACCCGGTCAGTAGATTGTCGTTATTAATCAAGTGTAATAAGATAAAATAATGATGGTGCGTCGCTAATCGATGTGGTTCTGGTTTGAGAGCTCCTTCATATGGCCGGTTGTCACGACATGACCAATGGAGGGAATCCGAGCGACGTTGAGCATTCCGTCTCGTTACAGTTTCCTGACTTTCTGTGTGATCTTGTTAAATTCCAAGTTGTCCCGGGTGTACAAATCTGTCGTCTTCTCTTTATCATCATAGCGAAAATAACTCTTAAAGAATAAACAAAATGGCTGAATTTACAAACACCCCGTTTCGAATGTTCCTAAAGAGTGTAAAAGACACAATGTAATAATTTCCTAAAGCCAGTATTTACTTGTTACTTGCAGACCTGCCTACCTACCTACCCATTAAGACTATTTATGTTTTCCTTGATTATCCAACACGCAATTTATATCTGTCAGGGTAGATTACAATGACAATACGTTTTCATTTAGAAAACAATACAACGGCGGTAATGAGGCGGTCGGTAAAGTTGCAAGATTTACGCGGATTTTTGTCCCGTCTCGATCTTGTGATATTTCCTTAACTTCCTCTTTCCCCATTGTAGTATCGGAGGTGTCGACCGCAATTTATCGCCGACCATCGTCCGACAACGACACGACACGGGAATCGAACCCCGAGACTACAAAGGCATAAACAAGTTTCACTCCGCCCAAGCTTACAAACTGTTACTGTAATTTAATACATATTCGATTGGTGCAGCGCAAAAAATATCGTGGAATTTATCAATTGCGTAGTAAAAGGCAGTAAGTAGGTACCGGATTGTGAGAAAAATGATATGTGTATACAATGTGCACATATCGAAATGAGGGAATCTATTCTTAATTTTATCGATGGAAAAAATATATTTAAAAAATCATTTTTTTTTCTGTTAAGATTTTTGTTAATAAAACATGTTTATTTTCAATTGAGGGTAGTTTTTTTGGGTTATTCGCACTTCGTACCGCGTTCGCAGTTGGTCCCATTCGCACTTGGTCTCATTCGCACTTAGTCCCATGCAAGTAGTTTGTTATTTTGTCAATTTTGTCCATGTGTTGTTGAATGTTGTTGTTTTGTGTTTGTGCGTTTTGTTCATGTTTAGAAAAACATATTCGCAAATAATACCACTTTTTTGCTTTTAATGTCATCCTTATGCCTACGGTATAGAAGAAAAAACCGGTTAAACAGACTGTAAAAAAGGTTTTTTTAAATGTCTAATCTTATTTCAAATCGAATATAATTACTTCCAATCATTAAAGAGTTTGTTTCATCGCGATAGGTCAGTATAGTTTATAATATTATAAGTTACAAAGGATTGTAAAAAAAAAAAACATTAAAAACACATAACATCACGCCTGTAATCCCCGAAGGGTTAGGGAGAGGTATACCCATAGGACACCCACATTTCGCCAGTTATGTTTAAGTCCCATGTAATAGGGGGCGAGCCTATTGCCATCAACCTGACACAAATCCAGGCTCCGGGCTGCTACTGAGAAATTCCAGATGGAAAAACCTAATAACACTCAGCAGACCTCATACTCAGCAGTAGCGCTTGCGACCACTAGATCAACGAGGCAGTAAAAAAAATCCGTTGATAAAATTAAGCATAGATTCCCTCATTTCGATATGTGCACGTTATAAAGACTCATACAGTATAATACTGAGATGACGGCTAATTGAAGCAAAAAGAAGTAGAAATGACGAGCACTCATAAATTGGAATAAGAGTAGGTTAATGATGACCAGTAAAATATAGTACCATCGAAGAAACCCATACCTATACACCGTAAGGACTATTTCTGCTTGCAGCGCTCGGCCACTATAGTAACGGTTACCTACGAAAAAAAGGGTCGTGTGCACGGGACTTTGTTTTCAAATTGCTTAGTTATAGGTTTCTTCGATGGTACCTGCAGATACGCTAAGAAGAAGAAGTACCAAGTTTTGGCAGTGTTCCTTATTTTGTTTGTTGTCAGGCTAGAGAGTAGTGTTTTTTGCATTGTGGGCATTTATTATAATTAGATTTTAATCATTTAAGGATAAAGCATTTTGCTCCTTCTTTCTTCAGTAACTTGCAGTAAACTACGTCTCAACGAGTGATCTTTGTCGATTACAAGTGATACTAAATCGCTTTCGTGTGGGGTTTTTACAATAAGAAAGCGTTCGCAGTGTAAGTTTAAGATATATCCTACAATAAACATAGCAGAGGTGGTTTACAGTGACGTTAATAGTGCTTCAAGTGAGAAAGCAATATCGTCAGGAGCCCACGACGACGCCATTCTATTTGTTCACTTTCGTGTTTTAGGGTTTCCATGACTGATAGGTATTTTGTGAGATGGCGAATCGAATCAGGGTAGAGCTAAAATTATTTTATGATTGTAGAGTTAAATCTTTGTTAATCAACAGCGTCTTTGAGAAAAAAAAAATAAAACATTATTTTTATTTCTAGTAGAGAAGACCTATTACTCCATAGAAGATTTTTTAAATGATAATGTAAATTAACGGCTATTGACATTTTATTTTATTCAATGACATTAATCTACATTATATTATATTAGAAATTGACTTAGACTTTTGAAGTCATTTATTTAATCTTAATTAATTATTTTAATTATTATCATTGCATGTTATAGTATTTATTAAAATAACAAATTATTAGTATACCAATTGCATTGGTAGAACATTGAGATCACGCTAAAATGTATATTTTAAGACCTTTCTGTACCCTATGTTCACAAATAAAGTTTGATTTGATTTGATTTGAAGAGAATAGTATTATTAATGAAGGATTTATGAATCCGCTTAGCATAAATAAATCTTCGTAATTAGAGAAGCCCATAAATAAGAACCATTGGAGTACCATTGGAGTTGATAATGATGACGACCAACAAGAGAATACATCGGATGGATGACGATATACACATCAAGGATGACCGACTAAAATAACAGCGTTATGTTTTCAAAAAAATAAACAAGTAAGTACAATTCTGAATCGCCATCATTTAAAGGAAAGTATCGTGGGAAAATGCCTTCCTAACATAGCTGCATACTAAAGCGAACACGTGTGCACCATTAGTACCGGTCATACGCATACATTGACTGTCCGGCTTCACGACTGACACATACAACTTAGTAGCCGGGTTTGGTTATATTCCAGAAATCAAACTAACGATTCTTCAAATGCTTTCGGAAATAGCTTTCCGAAAGCATTTGAAGAATCGTTAGTTTGATTTCAGTAGACCGATATTGAGAGATGGCTAGATATTGTTAGTATGTTCAGCAAATCTATATATTAATATATGAAGCAAAAAAAATTGTTTTACGAAAATTACTCGGAAGAGGGAGTATGTTTGGCACAGTTATATGGAGGAGTGCAGAAAGCTAATATTTTTATATAACATGCATTAGAAATAAATTTAATTAATAAAAACATTACACACACACACACACTCTTTTGTTTATGGTTGAAGATGGCCTTAGAGAACAATTATAAGGCAGCATGGAATTAGTATGTACTATCATGGCAGCATGGACTTTAGTATAAACTATCCTATCAAAATTAAAATGAATTATGGTCGAATTTCGACCACTGGGCGACCATTAGTCAACATAATTATTGATTTGACAGATGCCAAGTGTGTTGTTGACCGTAGCAAGGTCTCAATTAAATGCAGTGCAATTCTTTATATTCCTCCAGACACCCGTTTTGTCCCTTATTATCATCTAAAGCCCGACTCTACTGGTCATAGGCCTTGATATGTCTTTGATTGTGAAAAAGTCCACACTTCAGTGCCTGTCTCATCTAAGATCGACCTGCGATAGCAATAATGTCCTTTAAGTCCCTACGCATCCCCAATAACAAGTTAACCTCTTCTCATCCAAGCACCATCCTGACATACACCAGCACCTACAAACAGAAACTGCATATCACGTGCATTGATAAAATCAAATAGAAGTCTCGTGAGCCAGCTATCGGTTCAGGTAGCAACGCCGGAACATTTCCACCCGTTAATTGATATTTACATAGCTCGTTACGTGTGGTGGGAACCGCGGAAGCTGTTAGTAGTTACATCAGTGACCTTATAGATGATTCGTGGACGGGATTCTGTTATGATTTAAGATTGGATCGTTTCGGTGATGTAATGAGTAGTGGTGATGCTGATTTGTACGACGGGTTGTAGGAAGAAGCAAATGCAAACTGACACAGTAAAAACTCCTTGTTGTACAGTAATAATTTAGACAGTGATTTTACCTACCTCTAGCCAATCCTAGAGAGGTGGTTTTAAGTGTGAAGAAGATACGAAAACAGATAAAAATGCCAGAAGAGAGAATGCACATGCCCTAACGAAGCATTATTGCCTTCGATCAAGAAAATAATTACATCTCAAATTCCTTCTGTAAAAGAGGTTTGGAAATGGATTTTCCGAGAGACTTAGAACTCAAGGTTATCAAGGATACCTACAGGCTGGGCCACGAAACGAAGTCCAAAGAAATTTTTTAAAGGGCCTCTCTACAAGAGCTCCTCCAAACTCCCCCAAGTATGTTAAGCGATTATTTATAGCTTAGGAGCTAGACGACTTTTAGTAATTTTTGGATAATTCTCACTTGACTTCAGACTTTTTTTATTTTTCGACTTTCGGTGCCCACGTATGTTACTCATCAAGAAAAATGTGACGAAACCAAACACGGGAAGCCCTTGGAGAGAGGCTTCCAAAATTTCGCTTTGGACCTCGTTTCACGGGTCACCCTGTATTACATGTTGTTGGTGTTAATTCCATGACCGTCATTTAAGGCACTCGGAAGAAAATATTAATTTATTGTACGCTACACCATAAAATACCCATGACACAAACCAAACTCAGTTACTCAGCATGAAGACAACCATTAAAGCAAATTAAATACAGCATTGGAAGTGTCTGGATGGTATAAAGTGCTCAAAGGAGCGTGATCTCCAATTAAACGGTGCCTATCTTTCTATCGGCTGTCCGGTGTTAGGTCTGTGCCGTGGCTCACGACCGCACAAACTCACGACCCTAACTACGATGTAGATATTTTATTTTTTGTGCATTGAGGAATTCCCAATGGGGATTGATATTTTTTAACTTTTCAGAGTTGATTAATGGTACGATTGATTCTTTGTTCGTACATTTAAAGATGTTACTTTGTCACGGAAGCTTTATACTCTTTCGCATAATAGAAGATGGGTTAAGTCGAGACTCTGACGCCTGTTTAGTTTACTCACAATTGGCAACACCTAAATGTAATGCCTAAAGAAGAACATACTGTCGGATTTCCAACGCTCGGCTCAGTGTCGAAAGTTGAAAATCCAACGTGCAGTAATATTATGGGATTAAATATAGGTATCGGCTAGTGATAGTGAAAACGAGCATAAGAAGTACGAGTATGTTTAGTGTATAATGAATCTATATCTATACTAATATTATAAAGAGGAAAGATTTGTATTTTTGTATGTAACGAATAAACTTAAAAACTACTGGACCGATTTGAAAAATTATTTCAGCAATGGATAGCTACATTATCAGCGAGTAACATAGGCTATATTTTATCCCCGTGCTCCTATGGGAACGGGAACTACGCGGGTGAAACCGCGTGACGTCCGCTAGTCTTCTAAAAGTTTATTGATACCCAAAAGAAAGCAATCGCGGTACATCAAAGTATGAGGGTTCCTCATACTTTTTAACCGACTTCCAAAAAGGACGGCGCGTATGATTTTTTTTTTTTTTTTTTTTATGTCCACTGATTTCTCCGTCATTTGTGGACCGATTTTGAAAATTATTTTTTTGTTTGAAAGGGTATGCTCCCAAATTAAAAAAAAAAAAAACCTACACAAAAACCTACAAACCTACTACCAGTGTCAGGAACTTATCATATCATCTACATACTAAGAGGGAAAAAAAAACGTATATGGGACCACGTTTTTTTTTCCCTCTTAGTATGTAGATGATATGATAAGTTCCTGACACTGGTAGTAGGTAATGGTATTCGAAAGTGTGTGGGGTAGGTACCACAACTAAAAAGAGAAAAATAAAAACTTTTTACAAAACAAAAACTACCGACTTCCAAAAAAAACACTACAAAGTGAAAAATAACTTTAATTTCGGAAGTCGGTGGCAAAAAACGAAAACACAAAACCCAAGACACCGACTTCCGAAATTAATTTTTTTTTTTTTGTAAAAAGTTTTTTTAGTGTATACGCAGGTAATTCATTTCTGCTTGCTTCGTTACACTTAATTCATGTGATTATATATGTAGAATGATATTTCATGCGGGCTTCGCCAGCGTTAGTATTGATTGAACTGGCTAGAAGTTCATTCATAGAGCAAAACTCACGTACTAACGCCAAGCCGCATTTAGCTGAGAATGTATTGATTATGCAGTTTGCAGGTTGCGTTCACTAGACTTACTGATGACGCAATTAAGAGCTCAATGGGGTTGCAAATCAGATTAGCATCACCCTGATTTCTGATTAATGTAGGTATGACGTTTAAGACATAGTTTGATTCGATCGTGTATGACCAAATGTATGAACGTAAACTAAGCAAAAGGAGTATGTAAGAATCGTAGCAAGTGACGTTCTGTAGTTTCTGTCTATCCCCATGGGAAGAACGCGTGAATTTATGAACCTATGTTGATCAATCTGTACCTATATCCTATCCTATACTATTAAACGAGCAATATTTGTGTAATATATATATTTGTAATCACGTTCTCGAAAACGGCTCTAAAAATTTCGATAAAAGTTGCAATATAGACGTTTACGGGGGCGAAAAATCGATCTAGCTAGTTCTTATATCTGGGAAAATTCGTTTTCTCTATTTTCACAGCCTCGGGAATGTGATACAAGGTTGGAATACTTTTTTTTTTCGGTGGTAAATTATCAAATAACTTCTCCCGCTCTGGGCGGAGCGAGCGGAGGGCGTGTCAGGCTCTTACTGACTAAAACCCCACCCGTGTTCCTTCAGTTGCCATGTTGCCGGGGCCACGATATCCCTTTCGGACTTCCTCGCAACCCCGGCAGGAACGTTGGTATACCAACGGACCTGCCTTGTAGAGCTCGTTCGAGCAGGTACCTACTCCTAATATTATTTAGCAATATCAGAATCATAGACAAATGGAGACATAACCGCGTATGTTAGATATAATAATATTTCTTCTCAAATATTATGTAGAGTCCACCCGTCAGTTTTGTTCAATGGTACTCAATTACTTCCTAATTCCTATGGCAACAGAACAAGTTGATTACCTATTCAAGTTTTATGCTTCATTGAGCAATTTTTTCCATTTGCTTAGCTGTCAATAAACGTATCGCTTCATAGTCAATAGATCGTAGATATTACACTTGATAAGTTTTTTGCTGCTTAAGTTGAAATGTTGTTTAATGCAAATATAATTAAGAGATACGTTGAGTTTCTTAGAAGTACGAACTATAAAGTAAATTAAAACTAAGAAAAAAACAAAAATCCAATATATAGCAATTTCCTAAGGGGTAGGTTGGAGTAATTTCGACCTCACCGCCAAGGTCCTTCGTGATCGCGACCGCGCCCCCGAGTAAATGATACTCCCCCCGACCCTTGCTCGAAAACGAGGTGCCAGCAGTTGTTGCAGCTGAGCACGTAAAGCGTAACATAAGCTTTAAATACCCCGTATAATAATCAAGATGAAAATCTAAGTTTGATCCAGCCTGTCCCTTCTTGCTGTCCTCCCCCCAGCGACGCCCTAAGCCAAGGTTCGTACCCCACAGGGTGCCCTTAGCGAGCTCTCGCCTAGTTTTAATTTAGAATAGTTTTTGTCCCTGGCTGGAGGCTTTGAGTAGAAGCTTAAAGCAGCCACAGGAAAGCCCGGTTAAGCAGCCATGACCGTAGTGGTCAACTGCGAGATGCCCTAGATAAAAAAAGGGTAGGTTGGTAGAGATTAGAGGGGTTTCAGTTTTTCATGAGTGAGTATAGCAAAAAAAAATCATATTTTTTTCTGTTACACAATATTGGGTTCTTTTTTTAATATTTTCTACATGGGTTTTCTCCCGGTGATTTTTCCTAACTTCTGCCCTGTGGCCCTAAGGAAAAGGGGCAAAGGCAGTTCGGCTCCCCTCTTAAGTAGTAATAATTCAAAATTGTATTCTAATACCTACCAATTTATATAGGTATTGTTATAAAAATTAATCCAGATTAAAAATAATATCAGTTATGTTTAACCAATCTTTCAAGAAATGTTCTGTTTTTACAAAAGTCCCTGAGCAATGTCAGGGCAGTTCACAAACTAGAAGGTAACCTATTTAAAATTCATGCAGCATACTTAGCATATGTTTTCGTACAAAAAAATATTGCAAACACTTATAATTCATGACAAGTGCTATTATTATTTATGTACACACGGCTACACGTCAAGCTATACATTTCCAGTATAAACTGACCTCGCATTGTACGGAAATCCTATGCAATGCGAGATCAACATAAACTGGTTTTGTATAGCTTGATGTGTAGCCGTGTGTACTATTATATTATGTTTTTGAATGTATGTTTTGCCGTTGTTAATATTCATATAACGCTTTATTTATTCAGGACGTCAACTTGTATCATTATTAAACGGATATTTTTTGCGAATGTTTGTACAAAAATATTATTGGTTCGATGTGCCCACGAGGAAGCATAACTAAGTAGCTATAAACGATTTTCTCGGTCAAGAAACGTAAAAAATATTGTAGGTCCCTTGTAAGTAAAGGAGATACATACAGGGTGGCAGGGACATCGACGCGAAAACTGTTACCAAGGATTCAGTACATAGATTATTTAAAAAAATCTGCTGTTTCATAGAAAAGCGCTGATTTTTTTTAAATAACCGACGAAAAATTTCAACGGGTTCAGAATCATGTACTGAATCCATGGTAAGAGTTTTCGCCTCGATGTTCCTGCCACCCTGTATATTAACAGTTGATCACTCGCTGAGCGACTCACGCACGCATGGGTACACACGGCTACACATCAAGCTATACAATTCCAGTATAAGCGGACCTCGCATTGTACATAAATTCTATACAATGCAAGATCAGCCTAGACTGGAACATTATAGCTTGAGGTGTAGCCGTGTGTACAAGACATACCTACGCATACCAGCGAGTAATCGCTCGTCGCCGTCGCCAAAGTCAAATAATTTATTTCAATTAGGCACATAAAAGGCACTTTTTACATAAAATAGAGATTCTAGTCGCCCTTTCCAACTAACTTTTAGTTGCTAACTCTATGCGCTGCTTGTTAATCGCCGACGGTGGAACAGGTGCCTAAAGCTAAAGAAGTTTTAATGTGACATAGAATGTCCTTAAACATTGAGTTTGAGGTAGGTACGTAATTAATGTTTTATAGAGCCTACACCTTAATTTTTTTTATAAATAATAGATAAGTCAGAGATTACAGTGTCGCTATTCTATTATAAAAAACGTCTGTTTATGTCTGTCTCGTTGGTCTAGTGGTCGCAAGGGCTATTGCTGAGCATGAGGTCCTGGGTCCGACTCCCGGATCGGGTAAAGTGTTATTGGGTTTTTCCATCTGGAATTTCTCAGTACCAGCCCGGAGTCTGGATTAGTAACCAGTTGATGGAAATAGGCTCGCCCCTTCTTACATGGGGCTTAAACATAACTCGCGAAATGTGGAATGTACACACGGCTACACATCAAGCTATACATTTCCAGTATAAACTGACCTCGCATTGTACTGAAATTCAATACAATGCGAGATCAGCATAAACTGGAAATGTATACCTTGATGTGTAGCCGTGTGTACCTACTATAGATGCACCTCTGCCTTACCCTTCGGGCAATACAGGCGTGATGTTATGTTATGTAACCCGAATTTATGTAACGTAAGAAACTTCTTTGGTCTGTTTTTATTATTTTCCACTTGCCTTCCCTCATTTAAATAATCAATTAATTTTACCAACATCTGCTACGAAAGCTCCGACACATACCTGCAACAAAAACATCAATAAATTAATTTAAAACCAACAATTAGATTGCACAACACAAACTATGGCAACAAAATAAAACCGATCGCCGTATGGGTTGCCAGAGAGAAAACTTGTTACGTCACACTTGTGGCATTTTCGATCAGATACGTAATGACTTTTAATGGCCGAATTATATTGACGGACAAAACCAATGAACAGCATCTTGCTTTTAGAGTTTGACATTATGACCGCAGAATAAGGAAGGTACAGAAGGTAAACGGTAATAGAGATGATGCCTGGGTAAAAAACAGTGGCACTCCGGGAGTGCCGACAGAAGTGAAAACTTAAACTTGAACAATTTTACTGTGAAGGAAATACTTTTCTTTTTTGAAGTCGGTAAAAAAAGGGAAATGTCAATCATGTCGTTGTCATTTGTCTCAATTTTTGGAATGTCATTAATCCCAAAGAAAATGTATCGCGCGTTAATGTCTTTTAATGGTCAAAAGCTGGTGTCGGTAACAGTGTCGCGAGTTCAATTGTTTTTTCCCATCTCAAAAACGCGCCTAAAGAAGTTTTCACTTCCAAAAAGAAACTATTTAATTCGTCAGTCAGATAATAAAAAAAATATTACACGCGTATTTTTTGCTTTAGCATATTAATAAAAAATGACGTAGATAAAACGCATTAAAATTGGGGAGCGGGCGTCGCTACGCTACGCCACAAGTAAGTATAAAATCTACATACTCGTATATTATTAAGGATATTTCAACTTCAACTCAATCAATGCATGGCCGTAATCTTCAGATTACGTAAAAAAGAAAAAATACGAGTCCAATATTTTTTTATAAATTAATTGACGGCCAAAAAAAATCATCCCTATTAACATCGTGCAAAAGTAACTGACAGTTGGATACGGTGCTTCCGAAACGGAAGGTTATATTGATAAAGCTGGCTCTCCAAGCACTGCTCCAGCGATGCATTGTCAAAACTGTATTAAGTAAGGCAAATTGTGGTGGCTAGGCTAGTTTGCATGTTAATATCCCAACTAGCCACAGTCAGATAGGTTATCGTCAGAGCGCAAAATGTGCTTTAATCATTGACACTCGGGTGGTCTTGCGTTTTTCTTCTACACTGCGTTTATGCATTTTTCAATATTGCTGATTTGTCTGTTTGCAGTTGTCCCACTGTTCGTCATTTTTTTTTCTTAAATCACCGGAACATTTCAGTCATCACTGGTCACTCTCAGTTTCAAAATCATTCATTATTAAAGCGACATTGTCTTTTAACCGTACTACATATTGACTGATGTCAATCAAATTATTTTTATTGATTTAACAGTGATGAATTCGATAGTGAAATCGATAACATGGAGGTAAGCCATTGGAGAATATTTATAGGTATACCGGTGTCTAGTTGTCGATATTAAATTATGCTATGGAGAGGAAATTGTAAAGAAAAATTGTGAAGAAGACTGAAATAAAATAATATTCATTGTATATTTGTTTAAAATCAAAAGCAATATTGATAAAGGATTAATATTGCAATTATTCTATCGCATATTTCGACATAGATCACAGAATAAGCAAGCTGAAGTGGCAACGGGCCGGCCATATTAGCCGTAGAGCCGATGACCGTTGGGGTAGACGTGTTCTTGCCTGGAGACCGCGAATCGGCAAACGTAAAGTAGGATAGGACGCCCTCAGGCTAGGTGGAGCGATTTTCGCAGGGTGGCTGGTGGTAGCTGGATGAGAGTTGCCGAGAATTGAGCTGAATGGCGTGCAGTTACTGACTGCTGTAGACTGTAACCAATTCAAACAAAACAGATCTCTTACTCAATAATAATTATTGTATAACCATAGACAACTAAATTCAAACCGACATTTTGTCAATCGTTAATAATTATAAGTTTGTTCGCTGACTTTTGTAATTAATTACTTTATCGTGTCAATCTGGTGATTAATATTTCCCCAGCGGTGATCAATTCAATTACATCACCAATTACGCATTACATGATTTCTAATTTAATTCTATGCGGATTGCTTTTAATTTAATTTGTGGCAGAAGAATAAATATTTATTCGTTTCCGAAGTAATTAATTGTAATAATTTTGGAATTAAAAATTCATTCTTAAAGCAAAGTTTTATATGTAGGAAGGATATTGGACTGATTTAGCTGGAAAAGAATAAATCACATTTGGAATATTGAAATAGTTTGACGAAATTAACTGAATTAGGGGTTCATTTATAAACGTTGCTTAAAGTTAAGTAGTGATTAGCGATTGTTTGACCATATATTTTTGACGTTCGAACGTCACTTAATTTTAAGCAACGTTTATAAATAAACCTCTTAATGATAGAGGGTGGGTTTTTACGCAGTGGGAAAGAGCAGGCAAAAAAAAAAAAACTTGTCCTACCTGTGAGGGTGTTGAGTATTGTACAGGAGTCTATACATGTGGTAATTTTCAGGAAAAAAAAATCTCACATTTTTTTCAGTGTGGAATTTTACCGTTTTATTACATGGGGCGCAGGCGGCCTTCGTTTAGCGGGTCATAACTTATGTACGTCTACAAATCATAACTTATGAGAGCTGTTGATAAAAAAAATAAAAAAAAATAATGGACTTGGGGTAATTTTAGTACTAAAAATGAGAATTTCAAACAGCAATTACTTTTTATTTTCAATAATATTTTTTTTTTAAATCTTTTTAGTTATTTTATTGCAGCACCTATGTGCCCCTTAGGATCAGACAGGTTTTTTTTTTACATTTTGAGGGTGGGTTGGCTCATTTTGGCAGAAGTAACTCCACTGATTATTATTGATATATAAGAAATATATCAATGTTCTTTGTAGACTAAACAGAAAGTTTACTACATTATACATTTATGTGCATACCTAGAGCTACTCATAACAAGTATGCTCTTGATATCGCTTTAGCAACAAAAACTAATCTGGACCATTATGCGTCTCCATGCAGAAAACGGAGACGACACGCAATTGACGATACATTATTAAAACAAACTTACTTTTACTATCATATCAAGGAATAACAATCCTTAACACTGTGACTTTAAAGACTAACTGTGACAATTTTACTAAAATTGCTAAGCCAGGAGATTATGAACCCTATACCATTGGAAATAAAGGTGTATATGAACACATAGAAAGTAAATAGACTATTGTTTCAGCAAAATACGCTTGTCACGCCTACGGGGTAGACAGTTGTAAGCTCACAAGTATGGATGCCAGACAAGTGACCGGGACATCGGTTCCATTGTTTCAGCTTTTTGTAAAAAACGATTCGTTCCTACATGCGTTTGTATAAAATGTAAATCGGTATAAGGTAAGTAAGGAAAATGTGGAGAATACCCGTGAATGTTGTGATAGGATTTTTACTACCTACATACTTACAGGGCGGCGGGATATCGACGCGAAAACTTTCACCATGGATTCAGTAAATATATTTATGATTAAAAAAAAAAAATAATCTGCTGTTTCATAGAAAAGTGCAATACCTACGCGGTAAAATGTAAGGAACAGCAGATGTTTTTTTAAATAATCGACGAAAAATTTCAACGCAAGGGGCGTTCAGAATCACGTACTGAGTCCATGGTAACAGTTTTCGCGTCGATGTCACCCTGTATATGGGACCATATTTAGAAATATCTTCTAAAAATGTATGTTGTTACGAACACGACAAAAAATTACGTAGCTGAAAGAGTATGTGACAATCATGGCAGGTGGGGTTCTGTGGTTTCTACCTGCCCCCATGAGAGGAAGGCGTGATTTTATGAATGTTTATGTGATGTGTGATAAACAATATTTTGAGTGAAAATTTTACAATTTTTTTAGGAAATGCTGAAAATCATGAGATTATTTTCAAGAGCTGTTGCCAATTTTCCTTTCTCCATTTTTTTTCATTACTATTTTTGTACCATGGTCCTTTCAAGAGAATGTCTTAACTAATTAATGTTAATGCCATACTGATGCATAATCCCTGTTGACAGAATTTCGAGGCCAGCTTTCGCATTAGCTTCTCAGAAATTATTTCAGTCTGCGCTTGCATCTAAATGTCACGCGCAAAAGAATGCGATCGGAATCCTAGAGCCAAAACCACATCAAATGAAAATAAACTTTATCGAGCATGTACAAAGTTCTTTTTTGGATAAAAGATTTAATAATAAGGGCTTACGTTATTTTAAGCGGGCAAAAACAACGTGAATTTCTAGAATAACAGTGGAATTAAATTTTCGCAATGCTACCAAATCGGGAGGCACAGAAACAACAAATTGTAGGCACCGATACTATGTCGCCGATAAATTGAATTAAGTATATTTTTTATTAAAACATACCATTTTAAGTGACCGGACCTTAAACAATAACAATATAATAACTTAACTACTCAGCTCATTTTGTGTTTCGTTAATGGGCAAAGAATTTATACACAATTATTGGCGAGTTCTGATAAATGTATGACGGTTTAAACGACAATTAATAAGGACTTACGATTGGCACTGTTTTTTATCGGACAACAGCGGCAATTTGTCGGAAATTTGTTTAAGACCATGTCTTCGTAGAGGAGCCGACACGGACGCCATGTTTTATAACCATTAATGTCTGTAAATATTTAAATACATGAGAGTAAGCACCAGGAACTCGTGATTGAAAGCTCGATCTTTAATTGAAAGTCAACTGGGAGGTGATCATTCAGAAAATACTGCAGGCAATTACGTTTACCATCATGAAAGAAATATAAATTAAAAAGTTTTTGTTCAATACAATATGTAAAAAAATCCCTGTCCAATCCGAAAGGGGCACAAAGGTACCTACTGCTGGGACACAGGCCTCCTCTCTGTGAGATGGAGCGGGCCGTAATCAACCACGCGGGCCCAGTGCGGGTTAGTAGATGTCACGTCTTCGAATTTTCGGTTCTAGGACATGCCGGTTTCTTCACGATGTTTTCCTTCACCGTTTTGAGAGCAGTGGTGATGAAATAATTTACACAAAATAAAGCGCCTGTCTGGGTTCGAACCTACGACCTACAATTCGTAAGTCGCGGCCGTTACCACTAGGCCACCACGGCTCTCCAATAACTTTACCAAAAAGTATTTTTTTTAAACTATAATTGAAAAAAAAAGTTACTGCTAATTGTCATTTTTAGTACCAAAATTACCCTAAACTAATTAAAAATTCGAAAATGTTCAACAGGGTCGATAAGTTATGTGTGACTTGTAGACACCCGCTAAACGACGGCCGCTGGCGCCCCATGTTAAATAACCCGGTAAAATTCCCCATAAAAAAATTTTTAACGAATTTTTGTTTTCTTTTTTCTTGAAATTATTACTACATAAATAGACTCTCAGTACGATACCTAACAACACCCTCACAGATCGGATAGCGTTTTTTTTACATGTTGTATTTGTATACGCGAAGTCAACCCTACAGTGTTGTTTTGTTTAGTTAGAACAAAAAGCGAAAAAGTCGAATTTAGGTCCTCTTGATGCAGTGGTTTTAGTTCTATACTTAGTTGAAACTGCCATCAAAAACCTTCCTCCTTTTAAAATCAACGTCTACAAAAAAATCAACAGCCCAATGCTTAAATCCTGGTAAGTAAACAATGACTAATACACACACAGATTTGCACGCGAATCGTTTAATTGGCGGATCGGGACAATTGGCTTTTATATTTAGTTGCGCGATCGGATCAGCGCGTGCGCACGGTCGCGTGATATGCCAGCCGTGGTGGGGCTGTATCGGTGAGGAGATCTCACACTGATTCTTATTCATCGGACTAGCCTTTTACTAAGTGTGTTAGCGTTTAGTCCAGTCAGATGAGGTCAATCAGTACCGAAGTAATTTAGGAATTTACTCAAGGTGACTTCTATTTTATCAGGTTTTTTATTTCAAATAGGTACCAGGCGATACTTAAGCATTAGATCTTCGATAAAACTTTTCGAACTTTAGACAAAAAAAAAACCGGCTAAGTCCGAATCGGACTCGCACATGAAGGTTTTTCATATCACCGTACTTACAACATTTAGCAAAAAACGCCGAAAAAAACACGTTTCTTGTAAATTTTTAAGTTAATCTTATTTTTGTTGACGTTGTTGCCTTGGAAGGTGGGTAGGCCTCTGGTGTGGGATGCAACCTGTGTGGACACCCTTGCGCCATCTCATATTCCTAGCACGGTGGTCTGTGCTGGCGCCGTTGCTGCGGCTGCTGAGACCCTCAAGCGGCGCAAATACTGTACTGTATAGGTGGGTAACTACAGTTTTGAGCCGTTTGGGGTCGAAACGCTCGAATCATGGGGCGCGAGTGCGCGTCTCCTTTTTAAGGAAATTTCTCGTCGACTGGTCGACACTTCACGTGACCAGAGGGCTGGCTCGTTCTTTGGCCAAAGAATTAGCATTGCCATTCAACGTGGCACGTTTCCGGATGACAGCGATGCGGACGAATACTTCGACGCCTAAGTGTCGTTTTGTTTTTATTATTTTTATTTATACAGATAGTTAGTTAGTCTTTTAATTTAGTACCTAATGTAAATAGTTAGCTGTGTTAAAAACTGTAAAACAAATTTAATTTAATTACTAATATCCTTACATATTTTAAAACAAAGTCCCCCGCCGCGTCTGTCTGTCTGTCTGAACGCGATAAACTCAAAAACTATCAAACGGATTTTCAAACGGTTTTCACCAATGGACGGAGTGATTCATGCGGAAGGTTTTAGTGTGTACAATTAATTTAGGTTTTGTGTAAATTGGCTGAAATATGACGATTACTGTCGAAGATGTCGGAAAAAATCATGCCAACTGGGAGCTTTATTGGCGTGCGCCGCGTATACCGTTGCAGATACATCAAATTTATGTTCTACGGTATTGTTCATCTTAAAAAGTTCAACAAAAAAGTCCGCGATGGCATATCTTCTAAGGATGATCCACAATAACCATTTTTATCTTTCAGAATTTGATAAAAATTTAATTGTTGTTTCCGAAGCTTTTTTGACCGGTACAGTATTAATCCTTATCCAAAAAAATATGTTATTTAAATTGGGCATTTAATTTAGATTCAAATATGCCTTTTAATCATAACATTTCAATGAATAGTTTAAAAGATATCACAGTTTCAAAATTACGCTGAGCAACGCGGGCGCAGCGGTAGGAGTCAATGGCGTTTTCCTCTGTTATTAGGTATAAAATCTCGGTAGTACGTTCCCCTGGGATATTTTCCGACATCCACGCTGGCGAAGCCGCGGGCAAAAGCTAGTTACTAATAAACATTACCTCTTATTTTTATTATTTTTTGCTATAGCGGAGAAATTTCAACTGTCTGCCTATTACGGTTCATGAACTTCGACCCTCTTCCGTTGCCTAGCAACCTACAAAGTAAACCAAAATAGTCTTTGACAGTACGTAAAGATTGCGAGGTGAGAAATTTTACCCATATTGATGGGTAAAAAAGCAATCAAGACATACTTCATGAAAAGTCGTTTAAATATTTTTCTGTTTTTGAATGAGCGTTATGAGGCGTGCACTTTTGGATTTAGACTGGTACCCATCCAAATCAAACCGCTACAGAGATCTCGCGGAGAGCCCGCGCGCACGCGGTCTCGCGTGATATGCCAGCCGTGCACTACTATCGGTAGCGATCTCGACGCGTTTCTTATTGTTTTTAATTAATTATGGAACAGAAAGGTCACTTGGTTAAGGCATGTAGCACCTACTCACGATTCGTACGCAGATTCCCAGACTTCTAAAATTCAGATAACATCTCGTGCTCTTAACTCTTAAAATATTCTTTGTATAACAATAAGGTATGGATACGAAGCCTTGAACGACAGGTTAAACCTATTTTATTGTATTACCAAGTGAGTCGTTCTATGTGGGATGATATTGATAAATTGTGTGGGAAGTAAATTATGCGTTCCAGATTTCCTGTCAACGCCAGGCCGAATGAAAGGGTCTGTTAATGGGGTTGATGGTGTCCTCTAGTTAACTGTATCCTGGTTATTATTTGTGGGCAGTTTCTAACACAGATTAATAGGTATTATGTCTAAATTTGAAGGAAACAAAATGAAAAAAAATAACGACAGTGGTACTCCGGGAGTGCAGACAGAAGCGAAAACTTGAACAAAATCGCCTTGGTGGAAGAAAAATACTTGTATAGAACATTGGTCCGTAACCTTATCTAAATAAAGAGCACCATCGCGTTTACAAAAAATAATACTTCCGAAACCTTTAAAGTAAATACTTGCATAGAAAATTGATCCGTAACTTAATATAAATAAAGAGCATAATCGCGTTTACTAAACCTTTAAAGTAAAAATACTTGCATGAAACATTGATCCATAACGTAATATAAATAAAGAGCACAATCGCGTTTACAAAATCAAAAATCCAAACCATCTCAAAAATGCCCATCGCACCTATAGAAGTTTTCACTTCAAAAAACGATCACAAAAAAAAATGTGTTATGATAACGATCACACCCAACTACAAAACAGCAGCTAAAAACGCTCAATCAATTACTAGCACGCAACAACTTAAAAATAACAAAAACAGCTCAACGTGCGAGAACCGCGGCACCACGCCACCTCGCTAATTGCCACAACAATGTACGATGTATCGTCGCGCAACATAAATCATTAAGCGAGTTTTTGACAATTTCCCTTAATTGGTCTCGTTTCCCAATCTGTCGATACTCGATAGTGATCTCGCGATGTGTGGCCAGCCCTCAGCGAATCAACGGGGTGATCGCACTGACACTGACCACGACATGAGAAGTAATTAGCACGAATAAGACCACACACCGACAGCCATTAAGCCAAAAAGCCAATCTGAGGCGCCTGTTCAACTTTCATCTTCGTATCGAAGTCTGGGTCGTATGAATCACGAATTTGCGATCGAATCAATTCGGTCTTGTTCACACGCCGCGACTGAATAGATACCGAGATTTAGCGATACAATGTGCGTTCCACGTAAATATGTCTTTACATGTGCTGGTAAACACAGTTTTTTCCGAAGAAAAAATATTGACACGCGATGTCGTGTGCGTGGACGATGCAAATCAACACGATCTAGTACGTATCAGCTACACGTGTTATGTTACAAAACTGATTTAACACATTATTATTCAAATGATTAAGAAAAAAATACTGGGGAAATAACTTTCAAGAGCGTGAACATTTCATGTTACTCAGGTCGAGTAACTTTTCCAAGTTATGCGACAGGATTTCAGAGAGACAGACAGCTTAGGTTAGTTTCGTATGAACCGTTCATAAACTACGACTGAAGTTGACATCGATATATAAAATAGCTGTACAAATGGTAACTAAGACGGGAACATGGCAGGAACAGTGCTGCGAAGGAATTTGACTCCGTTATATTGCATGTAATGCCAAATGTGGGGGCCGTTATCAATATAATAAATAATATCAAAGCGGCTATGTACGAATAACTTAAGCCTAAGCTTATAAAGGCAAAGTAAAATATGGAGTGTGAATTATTAAGACTCGAAATTGGTGCAAACAATACAATATTTCCTAACACTAAAGGTGAAAACATAACTTACGTCAAAGAAATTGCAGGCAACACTGAATATGATAAAGAGAACAAAAAAATTATTAACATAAATTGTAATTCAAAACAAAACGCGCCTATAAATCATTGACATGCAAAAAATGAAATATTCACTGATCGATCGGAAAATCGCACACATGAACGCGGCTTTAAAGGAAGACTTTTAATGCAACAACGCGCCCACAAAACTGGTCTAAAAATAAACACTTGCATAACCATGACCATAAATAAGTGTTGTGACAAAAAACGGTACAGTTTTGAGCGCGAAACGTTCTACAAAGCACTGACAGCCGATTGATCAAACCATCATACACGATAGATATATAACTATATATATAGAAAGAACGATAGAAACATTACTGTAGAATACAAAATTAAAATTGCGGATATATTACATAATTTCACTCCGCACATACCACTTCTTCACAACACCAATAATTCGCGCATTTATCTCGTCTGCGCTGTATGCATTGACATATATATTACTTGTCACTGCAGGGATTCAGCAGAATATCAGCATCAGGATCTGACACATGCTGAGCTGGACTCCCATTTGGTGCAACCTTGAGACACACACCGCACTTTGTATGTTCGTTACTCCATTTAAAGTGTGTCATAGCCAATATAATAGTGTCTTCAAAAATTTTATTTTTTGTATATTGGCACCTTTGTAAATTCATGTAATTTGTTAATATTTAATCGTGCTTTTGTATGTTGTGATATGTCTTTTGTGTGCTCCAAATAAACGATTTCTATCTATCTATATAATTATCATACACGATCCTGTCACAAGTACCTCAAACTATCCCCAAATTGCATAATTGGAGCCGAATCATCAGTGAAAGTGAAGAATCGTCTCACGAATGCTAATGCACGGCTTAATGATAGATGGCAGCGTACCGTAGAAAGCTCAGCGATTATTTATTATTTATGATCAGCCGAATCTATTGTTGGTTGCGTTGAGTGATTTACAATGGCCGCCGCACGCTCGATTTGACGACTTTAAAATGTCCTCCGTCTATTGTGAGCTTTATGATATTACAAATTACAATTTTTTGTTCACGGTTTGTGGTGGTCTGTTCATTAGAAATCAAAAGTATAATTACAATAATAATTAAGGTTTACTTTTAAAGTCGTTATGGGTAACTACAATTCAATGAGAGCATTTTCAAAAGAAGTCAGAAGGTTTCTAATCTCAGTCTCAGTTTGTCAAAAATACTATCTAGTTTATCTAAATTTTTGACAAGCTTTTGACATTTACTGGCGCTGAGATGAGATCGCGGCCAGGTTTTGAACGTTTTGAAATACGAGAATTAGCCTTCTGAACTCAATTTAAAAAACTAAAGAGGTTACATACCACGTTGTACAAATTAAAGATGCTGGCAGTCCATAAAACAAAACAAATGAAAACTACAATGATTCCAAAATTGAAGTACGCTTTTGATGTTATTTCTTGGATCTTGATTGGTTATTGATTTTGTCGGAGCTGACGCAGAATGTTTCGAGTGATTGTGTTGTTTACAATATACAATTATAATTTATTTATTGCTTGCTATGTGCAACTAGAAAATTATTGAACTGTTTCTTCTAAGAACCTGAAAGATTTCGTAAAATGAAGAAAAGCAGCAGCAAAACAGAAAAAAGGAACACAATTTTCCGGTGTTTTCCTACCTAAAGGAATAAAACGTAAGTGAGCATTTACCATTTTTCTTTAACAAAAGCAGAACGTAGTAGAAAGCTCAACAAAGAACTTACCATCCCTAAGCCTGCTTATAAATGAGGTGACTACAGCGAACACTGAATAAAACAGCGACTGTATTTCAATTTTAAACTACGAGAACTGGTTTTTCAGACGTCATATTGTGTTGCAATTCAAAACAGCACTTGAATCTACATCAGATTTAAAGATCACATCTCAAGGATTGCATAACAATGACTACTGTATGTTTATCTTAAAATTAAGACATCATGCAACACAAAGAAACAACAATAAATGCAATTTCAAAACTTAATTCACATAATTAACCAGTTTAATTTCCACGAAAAGCAATTTATTTTCGTAAGCCATTAGAAGGGTTTCTTTCCAATACGATAATTACCGACTGCCTACATTTTGAAATGCTTCTAATCATTTAATTGCGATAATGACTGTTGCGTGTCTAAAGGGCGATTTTGCAAAACCATCCAGCGATTCTTTAACTCCATACCCTAGTATTATTAACATAACTATGGGTCTTTCTAAATTGGTTAGCATTACCTACTATGGGTTTTAAAGAGTCCATGTCAAACGAGAAAGATTATAGAGTATCAGTATAATATTTCGAAGAGTGGCCTCAATAATCAACGTGTTAATTAGCAGTTATAGGAATAACAAGTTTAAAGTCGAGGCAATGAAAGTTTTGGAGATGGTAATAACAGTTGTCATGTCGAGCCGAGACAAATGTGTTGCGACAAGCGCCAATTTGAGGTTGTCATTGGCTTTGACAATGATCATAATGACGGTAGACGAGCAAATGATTTTGCAGTCATCATGATTGAAACGAAATTAATAGGTTAAACAGAGTTTAAGGCCCGTTTTCTAGAATCTACTAGAACGAGGCTAAAAATTGTCTTGATTCAAACTTACATAATATCACGCCTTGTTTTCTTAAAGGGTTAGCTGGTGTAGGTGTACCTACCTAAAGTACACCCACAAATCACTTTTTATTAAAGTGAAAACTTTTAGGCGTTTTCAGCATTTTTGAGATGGGACTAAACCATTGATTTCGCGACACTGTAACGCAATTTACTGACACCGTGGAGTAAAAGACATCAACGCGTTGATTACCGCGGTGTTGATTTTTTTTCAAGTTTTCACTTCTGTCGGCACTCCCGGAGCGCCGCTGTTTTTTTTACTTGTTTGAGTAAATCTTAAAGTGTATGAACCAAGATCATAAGGCTTAAAACACGAGCCTGAGATTATGAACTTTTGTGATTCCATAAGTCATTTAGATTAAGGCTCTTAGCAAACATTGTAATATTCTGCAAATCGAACTAATGCTATAGCAAATCTTTTAAGAGCTAAGCTTATCTAGCAAGATTAATTAGTATTTATATAAAAACCATTTCGCTATTTTAGCACTAGGACATCTGAATTTCAGGCCAATTTGAAACTGAACCGTTTACAACTAGTTTGACGATACATTTATAATTAATCAAGTCACAGACATTGCGTTGCTTTGAAATTAACTAGTGACTAAAAAATATCAATTAACGCTGTCACTCTGAATAATCCACACATCATTTTAAACCGCAAAGGAATCAAACATTGAGCTAAAAACAAAACTTTCTACACGTCAGTAAGTAACTATAAATCGTGGTTGCATCATTTATTATTAATGTTATCACAATAATGGCAATTAAAATCTTTGAGGTGCAAACAAAATTAATGTTGACTTTCGTTGAACGTTTTCCAACAGCCGAACACAGAAATTGAAGCCTTATAATCTCTATTCTAAAACGCGAGACTGTTCGACACAATATTACTCTGTGTAAGTTTCAGTGTGTTCATTGTGTGTGTTGCAGAAGGAATTTAGCAGTAAATCATAAGATTTTAAAGGTGATATTGCGCTCGATCTAGTTTTTGTTGCTTTTATTATGGATTTTAATTAAAATTTAATTAGTTGCCTTGTTGTAATGGTGTTTGAAAATCATAGAAACCTTTATTTAGGTAGGTAGAAGCTTTGCAATAAGGGAAGAACATAAGATTGTATAACTACTGTAGAATTTCGTTTTAATTTGTGGTACAGTGTAAATAAACGAACATTTAGAGCAGTGATTCCCAAAGCGGTCCAGGTAGACCCCCAGGGGTTCACGGGAGACACGACGGGGGTCTACGTTGGCGTGATAAAAATCGCAATGTCCATCGTTAGATATAATCTTCAGATTTTTTAACGAGTTTTGGGAATATGGTAGATATGTAGCAGCGGGGGTCCACCGAAACCAGGAAAATTTTGAAAGTGGTCTACGAGAAAAAGAATTTTGGGAACTTCTGTAGTGCTATTCTGTAAAAATCTCACTGTGATATCTTAGGTGAAGTGAGCTGCCAATAGTGTCAATCCTTAGCAACTGACAGCTCACTCCACGCTCACTTCACCTAAGATAACACGGTGAGATGGTTACAGAATAGCACTACTGATTTAGAGAGTTTGTAAAAACAAATGAAGAAGTCGCCTCTATTTTGTAAGTAACACTATAGAAACAGAATTTCAGGAAGTTTGTATGTTTAATCCGAAATAATATTGCCATTTTGTTACAACTTCAGTCGGATTTGCATTAGAATTTTTGGGTGCTCCTTTGAAAGACGACTTAAGATCTTCATATCATCGCCCACCTACATCCGACACACTATAAGGGTCTTGCAAATCTAGTAAACACTGTAAGAGCTGTGGATAATGACACCCACATCAAAAGAGGGTGTGTCTTTCAATATTATACCGGAAACGCAACCCAATTGTCAATAGCACAACTATTACAACCGGCACAATTTACTCAAACGATTAAATTACTGAAACTTTTCGCCGTGTTCAAGCTTTAGCAATTTGTATCGAAATTAAGCATGACACGGCCCACACACCCCGGCTGTGCTTGCGCCACAATTCGTGGCCCAGCCCGCCGCTACCGGGTTCCGTGCAAAAACAAAGCCTTCAGTTTGTTATTGTTCCTTTTAATTGTTCTACATTGCTTGACATCTTTCGTCCTTTCACTGGTTGGCCAATTACTGTGATATACTGATAATGGTGGTTGTTATTTGTTTTGCTGTGAGAAGGAAGGAAAGCTCTGATTGCGAAGGAGTAAGTCAAGGCTGCCTGCGTGGTTTGCATAGCCAAATTCTAAACTTGAAAGGATAATTAGCAAATACAGAACAATAGCAAACAACTAACAAGACCTAATTTATTTTAGAAATATACTTACTATACTCCGTTTAGATAGTTGAATAAAGGTAAACAAATTGTAAAAAGGGTTTTTATAGATGACACTTTCTAACCAAATTAAAGTTATTTTAGATTTTTATAATAGTTTCCTCTTTTATTAATGTATTATATGTTAAACTTTATCATTTATTCTTAAACTACTCTTCGTAGATGCAACTGCTTGAGCACAATTTTTAGTTAGATTTATAATAATAGTTATACAATGTTTTGTAATTTGCTTATTGTAAAGAGCCCAAACTCTAAACGTCAACGAATTATAACGTTGCTAAATTGAAGAGTACAACTGCAACGTAGCATGACAACTGAAGTGACAGGTATTACGTTTAGTCGGTTACTTGACAGCTGTCTCGTCACGTGTTTTTTTTTGCTAAACCTATGAAGTTTCTAACTAAGCATCAACATGTTTGGCTCTACTGACGATCAGTTTAATTTCGCAAAGGTATTTAGCGATAGAGAAAACTACACCGGCCCATTCTTCTATGACCAGATTACCACATCTAATTCAAAGCTGAACTTTGAATTGCAACAATCGTTTACATATTTCCTACTTTCCTATTTATCATAACAAGTCCAAAAGATTTAAATTCGCTCACTCATGCACTGTTTACACATAATAACTCTACAATAGTACTGTGATGTAACTGTCCAAAATGACTCAACCAAAAGGTATTAGTATAACATTTGTAAACCTAATGCGATTATCTAATATCAATTACCGACCTCCCACGCAGTCTGTCACACATCAAACTCGATTCTCGAATCAAGCCTGGATCGAGTTGCTCACATTAACGCAGGTCGCCGAAACAAGCCCAGTGTTGTAGGTGTCCATATCGATATTATCATCAATGGTTTGGAAATCGATGCCGTTCACTTGCCAGCTTGTATTGTTTGGCAAACAATTGGGTAATAATTTCTGGTTATTGTCAATTATATTTTTGTAGAGGTGTTATTTATTTGGATGCAATATTTTTAATTCTTCTGAGCATGACTCGCGTAGCAATAAAATCCTCGTCGGATCCTATTAAATTCGGGCCAGAATTCGGCGACGTCTTTGGAGCCATCACAAGCGACCATCAGTTCCTGTAAGTTGCAAACGACAGGACACACAGAACACGATATTAAGAGTCCCGTCGTTTGTGGAACAGCACCGCATTTGCACTCCTAATCGGAGTCGTCTGTGAATCTCCATCTGATCTGGTTTTCCTTGCTACTGTAGTTATGCTCAGATTATAAAACCTCCAAAACTAGATTTCCGTAAACCTACATCCCCATAAATATTACCATATAGTCTACTTAAAAGTGGAGGAATATAATAAAAATGTATAACGATTACATCCATCGACAGATGTCTATCTAAAGGCTTTAACTTCAACTAATAAACGCTTAAGTTTCTGTCTGTTGATGATCTCTCACAGGAAAAGCATTCCAAAGTCAATACAAACACGAGTCAATTATCTTCATGTAAAACAATGACATCTTAATAAAAATCCAATTCTATCGATAAAATGTAGCATATTGACCACTTTATCGAGCGCCCTTCCGGCGGAAACGCATCGCGGACCGGTCGAAGGCGTGAGAGTGAAAGCATACTGCGCCTGCGCATGCTTAGTACCGAATTTGTTACCACATCTGCATAACATTATGTTTAGTGCTCTTGAGTATCGAAAGTGCGAGTTCGTGTGAATAATGGGCTGATGATTGATGGCCACTATGGTTTCTGAGTTAAGTCTAGGTAACAGATTATTTGCCCCGGATGTCAATTTTTAACCGTAGGCACTGTAGATCAATGTTGAGATAGATAGATAGCAGAACAGCAGACGTGGATAACATAAGTTCGAAACAGACAAGAAGAAGTGTGAATTTAATGTGGGGCGAACAAGGAATATCAAACGTGGGGCCAACTTTGTGACGCGAATGTGAATGTGGATCGAATCGAGAAAATTTATTTTCAGATGTGGATGATGATAAAAATGATGATGACAAATGTAGGGCCGGACGAACATAAACGAATATATAGGTACTTAGATACTGGCTTGATCCTGATGAATCTTTCTTTGGAGAGCGAATGTTACTCATAATGTAGACTATGTTAATGAGATTGTAATAGAAACAACTGCCCGTGGGCACCTTAGTGAGTCATTTACACCTAGGAAGTCGCAAAGCTTAGACACCTCCGTCCATACGTTTAGTAGCCATTCAAAATTAGATACAACATAACATCACGCCTTGTTTCCCCGAAGGGTTGGGCAGAGGTGTCCCTGTAGGTACACCCACATTTCGCTAGTTATGTTTAAGTCCCATGTAATAGGGGGCGAGCCTATTGCCATCAACCGGGCACAAATCCAGACTCCGAGCTGCTACTGAGAAATTTCAAATAGAAAAACCCAATAACACTTTGCCCGACCCGTGAATCGAGTCCAAGACCTCATGCTCAGCAGCAGCGCTTGCGACCACTAGACCAACGAGGCAGTCTACAAACGAGGTAGGATACAAATACATATGAATATAATTTATGCAGATTTATTATTGTAGAACGTCCGCGGCAATTATACGTCTACACTTTTGTTTTATTTGTCTGACTTTAATTATTAAAATATTAATATTCATAACGGGCTACCTTAAATCGCGGACACGGTAAATAAAAATAATATCCTGCTTTCTACAGATTTCTATCAGTAAAAAGTTGTATGCAAATATAAAAGCAGATATAATATCTTAATTGCATGCTGCAGTCGGAATGAGATAAAGAAATCTTATAATTCTTTTGTCAACCGATTATTTACAATGGTACAATGCTGGGACAACCACCCAGTGAGGCTGTATAATTACGAGTGACATCTACATACCAAATCACTGTTATCCTTCACTCGCGTCCAGCCGTAGATCACAGATAAAATATGACGCACCCGAAATGGCAGACCGATTAAGACGTCTCGTATCGCGGAACTCGAAAACAATAAGAATCGAGATAAATGTCTCGATTAAAATAATCGAATTGACCTTTGCATCAGCCGATCCGTCATCCCAATATCTCTATATTCATGGCTGTAAAAATGACGTACGTCAAAAACCTTAAAAGGTGCGCAAGCGGCGGGCGGTGACAGAAAAATTGGTAGTATACAGGCGGCCTATTGTTTGCACAGAAAGAGATGTATCGACAATGGCTTCACTCGATACCGATGTTGCTAAGTGAACGTCTGCCATGTGATTTATACGATGCGTTTATAAGAAAATTATTGTTCTGAACACGGCAGAATAAATGGGAGTTTCACTTATCCCTTGTTGGATTTTGGGATCTCTCTATTTGGGTAGCAGACCTTACTGATGTGATCAAACTTACTCCTTACAGAAATAACATAATTGAACACAGCATCCGGAATATTTATATTTGCGAAACAAATCAAGACATGAGAAATTAATGTCCCGACATTTGCGGTCTATATGATGTAGATTTACACCAGTCCTACTTATTCGCACTAACTCTATAAGAAAAAACCTTAATAGTACAATTTACAGCAAACAGCGCAAATGTGGTCAGACTCAGCAGCTCTAATTCACAGGCGTAGCCTTTTTACTCGATAAGAAACTCGATATTAAAACATAAATCGACTTTCACGAAACGATTAGCAATGAAAACGTTACCGTCGATTAAACCGATTTTGTTCGGTTATTTGTTGTCCTGTTTCGTTATCTCTGGCTTTGATGCAAATATGGTGTTCCTTATCGGTCAATAAATTAAATTGACACTTACACTTTCTATAAAGTTGGCAAATTGTCGTTTTTTTTTCTTTTTTGAATTATAACTTTCTTTGGAGTGGTTTTCTGTGTTTTTTTTGTAATGAGTTTGGTATGTAAAGTTGTGTTACGCGAATTAATAGAATAATAAATGACATATGAGGAAGTCTGAAAGTGGCACCGGTGACTGAAAAGTTATGTGGAAATCGGTTGGCATGTGATGTGGAAGTATGAGGAAAATGTTAGTAAAGTTTTGAGTATGAATGAAGATGGCTTAAGAGCAGGGTTAGACCAAAAAAAACTATTGAACCAAATTGTGACAGACTACCGAAGCTTTACAAATCCGTTTTTTCCTAAACGTTGATGTGCCATATTTACAGACAAGACTAATCTATAACTTCAGTCGACAGAAGTGAAAACTTGAACAAGATCGCCCTGGTGGAAGAAAAATACTTGTATAGAACATTGGTCCGTAACGTTATCTAAATAAAAAGCGCAATCGCGTTTACAAAAATGAGGTGTCGGTAAGGGTGTCGCGAGAACAATTGTTTTTTCCCATTTCAAAAATGCCCAGCGTGCCTAAAGAAGTTTTCACTTCAAAAACGTACAAAAAAAAAATTTGCGGGCCAACCTGACGCTTTCGCCTTAAGTTTCTACAAAATAGATCAGCTGAACTGACTCCAATCATTAGACAACTAGCAGAAGTCGTAGGCGTCGTCGTAGCTACATAAAAAGCTCATAATGTAAACAAAATTCTTCCAATTTCTTGTAGATTTGTACAATAAATAACATTACATGGTCGATTTGCTTCACAAATTACATTCATTTACATTTTCTATGTTTTTTGGGACAAGCTTAATAGATACATTTTAAACTTTGTTTTGTCAAGTGACCAATAATATGTATATGTGTTATGCTAATTTTGTAATAATTGATTAAATAAATCATTTTGTCGATTGAAATTAGTATCATTGGGTTGTTTTCTTTATGTCAAAGATCAAATTACGGAAAAGTTGCAGTCGTTTGATTAGTCTGCGGTTTGGATCAACAACGAAACGTAGATTAGGTAATTTATCCTTCACCAAATTGTCAGAAGATTAGATTTGTACGGTTTGTAATTGACTCGTGAAATTAACGATGTGAATTATATTTTGCACGTATTAGGACCATTTTTTTATCAGAAAATTTCGAAATAAAACGTTCTAATAGTCAATAATACTGTACAAAAAGGCTTTCGATGCATCATCAAAAATATATAAAAACAATTCACAACAAATACGAGTACGTAAGTAAATGGAGCTGGGATCTTTATGCTTTCATATACTTGAGTGAGATTTCCACATGTCTTCGAAATCTGTTTTTCCTGAATCCAGATAAACTATAAATACTGTATTTCTATTTTCTTAATGTCCTTCGGCAAACTTCGTGTTTCGTCAGTTGTCGGATTTCTATCAGTTGCCCTTTACACTTGGTACAGACCGGACGCTCTCAATTAACTTGGAGGTATATAGAGTTGTTATTACTCTTTTAAAATAATGTTTTTTTTTTTATGTGAGGAAAGTCGCAGGCACGATAGATAGGAAGATAGTTTTACAGCTCTATATAGTTCACACGGAAATCAAAACAAAACAACAATAAAGTACTCAGTTCTGAATTCAAATTATTATACACGATAAATCTAACAATTGATGGACATGGAAATTAGCATTCGTTTGTATTCGGAAATGCGATGATACCCGACGGACATTAAGAAAATAGAAAAAAAAAAAGAAAGAAAACTTGTTTATTCTGCACAAACAAAACGCACATTTTTTTAAAAACTACAAAATACACACAAAACAAAAGTAGCCAAAAGCCTCGTATTCAAGTAGTAAAAAAGTTTGATAATATTGTTCCTAGTAACTATAACACTGGTTCATTGGTTGATAGAAATACTGTACTTGTTTATTGCCTGATATTTTAATTACATAATCATACTATATATTTTTACAAGCGTTAGTAGCGTAGTTTTACCCGGCTACAACTAGATGCGGCCGGTAGCAATTGGTTAAATTTAGTTGTAGCAAATGAAAATGGCTGAATGGTAGGTTAGGTTAGAACTGTGACCACATAACCATTGGGTCACCAGCCAGGGTCCATTTAGGTAAATTTAACCAATTGCTACCGGCCGCACCTCGGGCCGCACTTCGAGTTTTAGCCGTAACATATACATAGATACTGAAACTGCCTCGTTGGGTTATTGAGTTTTTCTATCTGAAAATTCTCAGTAGCAGCTCGGAGTCTGGATTTGTGCCCGGTTGATGGCAATAGGCTCGCCCCCTATTACACGGGACTTAAACATAACTGGCGAAATGTGGGTGTGTACCTGGCACAGGGACACCTCTGCCCAACCCTTCGGGGAAACAAGGCGTGATGTTATGTTATGTTATACACATAGATATTAAGGTATTACGCTTGAAAGGCAAAATTGACTAAGCGACATGGGAATCCCATGTCGCTTAGTCAATTTTGCCTTTCAAGCGTCGATTATAGATAAAATATGTACATAAATCCTAGCAGGCATCTTTATGCATTATCTTATTTTCCGCTCGGTTTGACCGATACACGCAATTACTAATGCTAATTCCGTTCATTAATATCGACTGCGGTCATTAAGGAGTACGGTTGTTAATGAGTTTCTATACATAATGTTTTAAATGTTTTATGAAGAAAATCTTGAGATATGGGATGTGAAATTGAACTTGTCTTTACGCGTTTTTCTGAATATATGGTGTGCTAATTGATCATTAAAAGTTAATGACACAAATTAATTTGGAAACTGACTAATTTATGGCTTGTTTGGTTGTATATTCTTATAATTTGGGATGCTTCAATCTGCATACTTCGGATTCGGCATTTTTGAGATCTCGCAAAAGCTACGTGAATTTAAAAATATCTACCTATACCTACTAAAAATCAATCGCCATGCGTTAGTCTCGCAAAAATTTAGAAAATGGCTCGACTGATTTGAATAATTTTCTTTTTGTTTTGCTCGCCTTAATACTGAGGTGGTTTAGGAAAAAAGAAAATTAGGAAAAACCCAAAGGAACAGCCGAAAATCGAAATATTGTTTACGAAATATTGTACTTAGTTCGTTCACCGGGTCATCTAGTCGGATATAAAAATCAATTCTAATCATTTTAAAACTGTGACATTTAGCTTTTATGCTCGTCATTTTTTATCTAAAAATACATTTTCACGTCTAAAGCTCTAAAGGAAAGTTAAATATTTACAATATTTGCATCAATAAAGAGAAACTTGAGGCAAAAGGATGCAATAAAAAGATTCATTCATGGCCATAGTTCCCCACTTTCCAAGTTTAGAAATGATCACAGCTTCAATGAAACTGCATTTTAAAGTAAATTATGTACATAATGTGCCTACATTTTAGATACATAGGTGTCAGGAATTGAGGACGTCCTGTTCCTAATACGATCTTATTCAAGGTGATGCATTTCGACTGCTGGATAATATGCACGTACACATCTTTACTTCGAGCGTTTATTCTGAAAGTGGGCAACGTCGTAAATATGTAGCTGTCAAATATTTACCTGTTTTGATTAATTTAGCCATATTACTGTATGGAATTAAGAAATGTGGCTAACTAGGGAACTAAAATATTGATTATATGAAATGCAATAATTAATATCGTAATACCGAATATTTAGTTTTAGATGTAAAAAAGTATTTGGAAACTTTGCAAATGCCTTTTTGCACCTAAAATTGTTACAACATCACATTCAACTAGTTAGCCACATTTCTTATTTCCATACAGTACCTAATATTGCCAAATTAATCAAAACAGCGAAATATTTGACATCTATTTGCAACGTTGCCCATTTTCAGAATAAACGCTCTTAAATATTGTTTTCTAGAAACTAATAGTTCATTAAGGGTTGATTTTTCAACTTTCAGATACTTTTGTCTGAGGAATAAAAATTGCGGTTGGACAGCTCTTGTATAGAAAATAGTATGTCAAGCCGCCATATTGAATTTTCAGAAAAAGGTTGAGTGTCAACGAAAGTTATCTTTTATCCGTGAAATTAAATTGACATTTGATCATTTTGTTTTATTCAAAGTTATTTCTTGAATAATGATATCTAGCGTTGGAAAAGTCAGCTCTTAGTTTATGTGACATATTTTGATACTCGCAAATAAATCAAAACCTGTACTTCCTGTTGACCTAGAGTCATGAAATTTGGCAGGAATCAAGGACAGTACAAGTAAAGGAAAAGTGCCTAGCCGGACAATTCAAATAGTATTATAAAAAATAATAATATTTCAAATAACATTCAATATCTTTATTATTGTTGCTTGTGGCTAAGTAATAAAAGCCGCACGGGTCGATTCATCAGGTTAAGCTACGCTTGCCGGGGTTGGTCTGTGGATGGGTGACCATCTTTATATACTGAGACTCCGCCGTGCCTCGGAAAGCACGTTAAGCCGTTGGTCCCGGTTGTCATTCGTGGATTTTTGACAGTCGTTACGGGTCGTCAGAAGCCCGAAAGTCTGACAACCAGTCTTACAGGGGTATCGTATTACCCAGTTACTGTTGTGGAGGTCAGGCAGTCGCTCCATGTAAAATACTGGTATTCAGCTGTATCCGGTTAGACTGGAAGCCGACCCCAATATAGTTGGGAAAAGGCTAGGCAGATTGATTGATCTTTATTATTGTTACGTCATGTTTTTTGAAAAATATACCAAATATAACCAATTGTATACATAATAAATTACTACTTTTATAAATATAGGCTTTGTCCAATCTATGTCGATTACAAATCCGACACGCCTCTTACACCGATCACCATGTACCTAATAGGAAACTATTATCACTATGGATTTCCACTTTCAGTGCAAGAGCTGTATCATTTTAATTATTAGCGATAGCTGAACTGATTGGCTAATGCAGTATTTACTATTATATCTTTGGCAACTGTTTAATAATACTTGCTGCGTAACTCAAAAGACAAGGTAGTTGTAATGTTATAATCTATGTACTCTACTACCGTATATAACCCTGCAGTAATTTGGACATGGAGTATTTAAGATTTAGTAGATCTAACATAAGTAAGTACCTAGTTATTTCCATTTGCATCTATACTATTTTTGAAGTGAAAACTTCTTTAGGCGCGTTGGGCATTTTTGAGATGGGAAAAAACAATTGAACTCGCGACACCGTTACCGACACCTCATTTTTGTAAACGCGATTGTGCTCTATTTATATTACGTTACGGATCAATGTTCTATGCAAGTAGTTTTACATTAAAGATTTTGGAAGTTTTTTTTTTTGTAAACGCTATTGTGCTCTTTGTTTACGGACCAATGTTCTGTACGAGTATTTTTCTTCCACCAAGGCGATCTTGTTAAAGTTTTCACTTCTGTCGGCACTCCCGGAGTGCAAAAAAAACCAGTGGTAGGTTTTTTTTATGACGTGTTAATGTGATTCCGATATCCTATTTACAGAACAAACCATTTCATTTTATTTTGCAAATAATTAAGAAGTGGAACTTTGAGTCAATAGGTTCATTCCATGCAAGCGTGCACCATCTTCTAGTTTGAGTTTTTCTATATTCATGACTAGCTACTTCCCGCGGCATCGCCCGCGTGGATCCTAATTCTTTTTCTAAAACAAAAGTAGCAGACTCCTTATAACATCAGCTATCTGCCAGTGAAAGCGTCTACATCGGTCCAGCCGTTTTGGAGATTAGCCGGAACGTAAACAGACAACCAGACAAACATTAAAAAATTTTTTTTTTTTTTGTTATGAGTACGGTATAGTAAAGCTGTTATTTCTGACATTACAAGCAGCCACTTCAATTTTAATTATTTGTATGTATGTACTATTTATTTTATAGATAGAAAAAATCACATTTTTATGTAGTACAGTACCGACCAAAAGTCCATAAGCAATCTCACAAAGCAATAGACTGACACTTCGGTTTGACTTACGACCTTCTTCTATAAATTGTTACAATACTATAGACACGCACAGTACACACACACACACTCACTTTGTCTGCAACCAATGACTAGTTCGATAATCATTCCTTTTTTGTTTCATTCGTCTTGTTCACATAAATATTAAAGTTTAGCAGGTAGACCACAGAAAACTAAGTAAATTATTTCGATTTCTGTAGGGTAGACAGATACAGTTCGTTACGAGTATTCAATTAATAGAATTTTGTTGGCTCGTGGATAATATTGGTGACGAGTATTTAGCGCAGTGTTGTGGTTATTATTTTCAAAAAGCAGGCATAAAATATATTGAAGAGATCAGATCAGATCAGAGAATATTATTGCGCTGCGTAAAAGTGAAGTGAATATCCAATGAAACCGGACTAAGTGTGAGTGTTATCATTTATATATTTCATATTTTAGTAAACATAAATCTTAATCAAGGAAATTGTTGATAGAACAGAGGTATTGTTGAGACAGAAGATGCCTTTAAAGTTTTAAATTCATTATGAGGTTTAATTCGATTAGTGAATAATAAATAATTAGGTATTATGTGTAATAAAAACAATGTTTTTCTTTGTTCTAGAGAAATACTGTGAGGGTTAAGAGATAAGAGGAAGGGGCTTATTATCGAGGTGCAGCGACGTCAAATGATGAATGAATATGAAACAAATGGTTTCATACCAACGAGATATTTTGCTGAATTATTAAAAACACGTCATTATGAACCGTTCGCCGTGCACTCTGAAGGCTTGCATCACTGAAGACCAGCTAGAAAACCGTTTTTGACCTTAAAATATTGACCGTACCAACTTAATAAACAACAGATTCATTATTGCATGAATTTATGGTAACGAATTTTTTAAGCACGTTTCAATAGGGTGTTTGTCGTATTTCTTGCAGATAGACCGAAATTGTTTAATTAATATTATTTTAGTAATATTATTATTTTAGGATTAAAATTTGAGGTTTAGTTTCAATCTTCTTTTCGTAAAGAAAATGAATACTTAAGCCTATAACCTCAATACCAACCAATATTTACCAAAGCCAAATAAAATTTAAAATAATACTTAACCTTAAAATCAACAATATTGTCAGTAGATTTTTTTACATTTTAAGTAGACTCTTATTTATTGCTTAATTACTTCGAACATGATCAAAGCTTTATATATATGGTGAAAAAAATCCATTTAAAATTTAAAATATTTCAAAATTTAAATATGTCAAAATAATACAAATTGCTTCTAAGTTTCTAGACATCTATTTCACATAGTATTCAGGTGAAGTAATGATAAATAATTGTAGCAGTTTATTAACTATACTTAAGTAAAATAAATATAACGAATAAATATTATTTATTTTTTATTATCACATATCACGCATTTTTATTCTAAACCCTTTATTGCAATAACAACATTAATAAATAGGCAGGAATATTTAAAAATATTATTATTGCAAACAAAAATAATAATATTTGCAAAAACAGCACTGTGATTTACGAGATTAGAACCTTAGCCATCTTGAATCTAAGACCAACGCTTAACGCCTTCTGCTATCTGCACTTATGATTTACTTTCGAATTTTAACAATGCCATACAGTGGCCAAGGTCACGCGTATGATGCATGCTAACAAAAATGATGGAAATATAAGTGCGGCGCCCGCGAACCGTGACGATACGACAGTGTGTAGTGTAAATATGCGTTCTCTGTTGTGTGTGTACGGCACTCACACCACAGACGTCTGACTGTTTACACATACAAATGTACGGACTATACCGCGTGTTCACAGCAATACGACTCTTAGCGTGCTCATGCACTTTTGAGCGCTTACTGTACATGGTTTATACAACGTGTTTTTTTTGATATCCCATAACTCTAGGGTATGATTGAGGCCATATCAAAGAATCAACTGGCATATGAGTTATGTTCCAAACCTTCGTTCCTTTTTTTTTTCATTTTTCATACAAAATAATTCGGCAAAGTCACGATTATTAATGTAAAACACCCTTACGTGAAATATGACAACGTCGCATTTTCTTAGCTTTTAAATATGAATGATTGGTTTGAATAAAAATGAATTACTTGTATTTATCAATGAAACTTAGATACCTAGACACATTGAGGGTTTATTTGTACGGTAAGGTAAGTAACCTCGCAAAAGTAAAGATTCGTCATACTGGTGACAATTTTTGACCTAATTTAATTATGATTGATGATATCTCCGAAACGATGCATTTTTGGACCACCTATTCTAGGAGTTTTAGTATTATTTTTACCTACAGAATATAACCCTAGAGTTATGGGATATCAAAAAAAACAGGTTGTATATTTATGTATCCATCCAAATTATTACAATTGATTTTTGTCACTTACAAAACTAACTAACAGACAGCTGCTGTGCTGCTGGGGAGTTTGTTGCACCACTTCTTCTTCCCAGCTAAAGGCACTAGGAAGTGGTGAAGGGTGGGCGTTTTTCGGGGACTTTCTTATGTAATTTAATCGAAAAGTGCTGATTCTCAGCCTAGTTTGAATAAATGACTTTTGAATATTGAACATTTTGAATTTTGAATTTTTTCGTCCCCTGGCTGGAGGTTTTAAGTGTAGTAGCTTAAGGCACCCACAGGAAAGCCTGGTTAAGTAATTCAAAATTCAAAAAAATTCAAAATTCAAATATTCATGATCTCAGAATAATCATGATCTCAGAGATCAACTACGAGATGCCAAACCTAAAAAAAAAAAAAACTACTTTCGAGGGAGAAAACGCAAAAGTTCCGAAACGCAAAACACAAAACGTTCAATAAAATGAAGTCATAAGGAAACAGTGTAAACTTGAACTAGCACTCAGTACAATAGACTATAAAAGAGCCATTGATCTCGTTATCACAAGGGCATTATTGTTAAAGCACTCGAAACACCGTTATGGTGTAAAAACATCGATTCCTCATGGGCCCGTCGGTTTTATTGACTACAATTTTGTGGAGACGTAAAAGGAGTTATTTTATTTCGACTTGTAAAGAGGTCAATTGGTTTTCTTATTGTTTTCAAGTAATAAACGAGCTTGAGTTTTGTACTTCCGATTATATTTTGGAAAGCAGTTTTTATTTACTTTAAAGAATAACATAACATCACGCTTGTATATCGCGAGTGGTTAGGCAGAGTTGTACCTGAAGTCCCTACACCCATTGCCATCCCATTGCGAGCCTATTGCCATCAACCGAGCACAAATCCAGACTCCGGGCTGCTACTGAGAAATTTCAGATGGAAAACCCAATAACACTTTGCCCGACCCGGGAATCGAACCTAGGACCTCATGCTCAGCAGTTGCGCGTGCGACCACTAGACCAACGAGTCAAAGGTCGAGGCCAGGGCTCGAATAACGTTATATTTTTCGAAACGGTTTTGTCTTAAAAACGTTAATTTACGTTCGAACGGAACGATATTAAAACGTTTTTGAAGAACAAAATTTAAATCGTCCTCGGTTAATAAAACGTTTTTTAACCGTTTTGTTTTCCATTGATCTATAGGAAACTCACAACACAACCCTTATTGCAAGCGCATTGGAATCAAAGATGTAATAAAATGAAGATACTCGTAAGGTACAATTTAACTAAATAAGTTTATGTTTTTCAGCGCACGACCCGCACGCGTTTTGTTTTGCGGAATAAACGTTCTTATTTCGTTTTCGTTCCGAACAAAATGTTGTACAAAGAACTGTTTGAAACGTTTTAAAAACGTTATTTTAAATAACGTTTCCGAGCCCAGTCTAATTGCATACCTAATACAACACAATCACCCTTGCGGGTGAATGGAGGTGGCCCTGGAAAAGGATGCATGATTTGAGGGAGGCCTTTGCTCAGCAGTGGGACAGAGCAGGTTAAAGAAAAAAAAAAAACAATCACTATCTGTTTCGATTTGAAACATATTGCTAATCCATTGCTTCATAAGTTGGAAAAAAAATCTGCTCAACAACGTAAGTAACGCAATGGATGTTGTTGAACTGTCAAAATGAAACAAATTAGGCAAAATTGTTTACGAAACTAAGTTACGCAATTAGGGTACTGGTCGAGGCGGCCTATATTTTAATTCAGGTCATATTCTACGTGTTTGCCAAATTACATCCAAATCTGTTAAGTCGTTTAAGAGCGATGTAGTAACAAACAATCATCCAACATTGTTGACAATGATTTCAAACATATCGTACTAGGATATGTGAAAACGATAATGCCAGGCATAATCTCTCTTTTCAAGAAATGCAAGTAGCAACCAGTTACCATTACAAATCGCAGTTGTATGCAAGTAGGTAACTGGTAGCACATTGCACGCTTAGCCTAGATTCGTGATCGAGCATCTATGTAACCAGTGCCGTCTCATCTCATCTACACATAATCTGCCTTTAGTAGAGGACTTGTCTACTGTTCCACTACTTGAATAGTGTAAACAACCAATTAGTAGTAAGTTATTCTTGCTCTGAAGACGCGAGACGTGTAAATTGACCCTTATAAAAACAGTTTCTGAGCACCTGCCATAGTTGTAGTAAAAAATTATAGCATAGACTTAAAGACGCTATTCAAAGTTGACAGCATCGTAAAATATTGATTCGAAAAAAAATAAACAAATATACTTACAAGTGATTGAACAGTTTGAGTGGGTTTGGACAACTAGACGTTTTTTCTTACGCTCTCAAATTAATATAAATCTTAACTTTACAATAAAAGAACTCCTACTCTCCAAACTCCTTATCACTAAACTCCATTAGGTAAATAATCTAACCTTTATTTTTAACCAAGACGCGGACGAAGAAGTGGGCAGTCCGTCAAAACGTAACGCGACAAGTTTTTATCGTAAATCGGGCGACATCAAAGCCATGCGTGTGCGCCGAACCGCTGACAACACTCGCGTGACGTCAACTGACGTAAGTTAAGAAGTGGCCGCGTCTGTTTGTAAACAAACGTTCAGTATAGCTTATAAAATATCTTAATAAGCCCCGCCATTGGAAATAGGACAACACGCACTAAATACAGCAATCAAATAACCTAAATGTGACGTCAATTACAGGAAATAGTGTCGTATTACAACGCTGAAACTAGAATGAGTCATTCGATGTCCGAAATCGTTTGTAGACAAACAACTGTGATAAAAGCCATTAGGCTTAGGATAATGTAATTACGAAAATAAATGATAATATATTTACTGACACAAATAGGTATGTACAATATACAAAAATAAATGTAGATAGATAAGAAGCTAGTTGAAGACACAAGTGAAGTTAAAACATTTGAATTTGAAATTTGTTTCAAATTACGGCACTGTGGTAGTGAAACGCGCGTGCATGACAATATTCTTTTTTTGAAATTCATAAAGATACTACGAATTGAGTAATGAGAATGTGGCTGTTTGATGAGTAAGGAAGGGATCGATCGGAAAAAGCATAGGAGTTGCATAATGAAATTTAGTACAACATTATAACACTCATTTGGATGAGATTATGGTTAGTATGACACTGGTTGTTTTGTTTCAGAAACGTTTAAAGAGGATTTATAGCATGGGTGTAGATGTCTTAATCATGTTCAGGTTCGAATTAAGCAACCTGTCTTTGATACATATTGCAACTAATATGACATATATCCACATAGCCCCCCGCCGTCACTTTATATTAACACTACTCATATTAAATTGATTGATTGATAGTAATCTTTCATTGCAACAGTAATTAAACAGTGCAACAATACACCTTTGTTGAACACAATCGAGATTTTGTAACGACTGAAGTCTATTTCGAATGTGCAATGATGGAAAAGGCGGTGTTAAGAACAGATGGAAACCACATTACCGCAGAATATTGACACATCACGTGAGTTTATGTTATGGCGTGTGAATTTGCATCTAGACTGAAACTACCATTATAACTAGGTATATACTAATAATAAAGCTGAAGAGTTGATTTTTTTAATGCGCTAATCTCTGGAACTACCAGACGGATTTGAAATTTAATTTTGTGCATTTCGTAGCCCAATTCTTGAGGAAGATTTTAGGTGATTTAACATCACGCTACAACTCTTAGGAGCCGAAAAAAGACAGGAAGAACGCTAAGCAAAAACGAAGTAAAAGAGCGACGAGAGACGATGCGATGCGATGCGACGAGGTGGACCGGGAGAGTAAGAATTTTTACGCGGACGAAGTCGCAGGCAGAAGCTAGTATAGAGATAAAATGAAAGAAGTAAGAAACATTTTGGTGTAGGAGGATTCCAGCTACAATTGGGCATATTGTTTAAACGTCAACATTTAATTTTCAGCGCTATGTTGCATTTCACGCCGCGGCAGCGACCGGCGAGTGCTACTTCCAAGTTGATCGCTTTCCATAATACTTATCATAATTTCACTTTGTCATGTCACTTTTTTTGATTTTGTGTGTGCCGCCGCCATGATGTACAACAAAAATAAAGCGACATCAACGCCTCTACCGGTGGATAATCTAACTATTTTACGATATGATCACTAATGTTTGGCCACATCATGAAGTAATCGTGCGTTTAACTGGTCATATCGTCAAACGTTGAGTATTCAATGATCTGGCCAGGCCACATCGTAATATAATAAAACACCGACCACTGGTCACCAGCGGTCGGTGTTCATTTCATGAAATGATCAATTCTAAGATCTGGTCACGACATAATATGTATATGTATATGTTTGGCTATCTTACTACAACAACGCGCATCTTTTGAGAAAATCTTCGGTTTTGAGTTTCGCAAAATCAGGAAGGCTTTTAGCTTAAGACTAACATATTACAATCATAAAATATGAATAACCTAACCTATCCCATTTCATAGCAAAATCTGAAAATACATGAACTAGGTTTCCTTATTATTCGAGAAGTCTTAAACCCATCATTATATTACCGCTAAAACGCCTAACGATCATGTCTACTTATACAACACCATTAAGAATTCGCTGTAGGACATTAAATAAACAGATAAAAGCTGGTCCAGTAGTGTTCTGATCGCAGAACGCGATAATCTGGGCTCATCTAGATACAGCCTGAATGTCACTGCGCGCCCCGTGAAAGCAACGCAAAATGGCAATGATAATTTCACTTGTCATACTGCAAATGAGTTTTGTTCATCATTTAGAAAGTCAATCCTTGGATTGAATTAATGTTGGTTTGAGTGGGTTTAAGAGCGTGCATTCTAAAAGTTGGCAACATCGCAAATAGCTGTCAAATATTTAGGTACTTTTTTTTATTAATTTGTTAATACTGTATGGAAATATGAAATATCGCTCCATAATGACCAAAATATTAATAATGAATTGCTATTATAACACTGAATTTGATGTTGTAACCGTTTAAGGTGTCAAAAAAATTTGGAAACTTACTAAAATATTTTATTTGACATCTTAAACTAAAATTAAATATTCAGTGTTATTATTTTTTGCATTTCATAATCAATATTTTTGTTCATTATAGAGCGGATAGTTCATATTTCCATACAGTAATATTGCCAAATTAATCAAAACAGCGAAATTTTTGACAGTAATTTGCAACGTTGCCGTTGCCCACTTTCAGAATGCACGCTCTTAAAACAAGTTCAGGGTGCTTTCGATTTGTGTCACTGTTACCCCGTTGTTTAACTTGGTTTTTCTATAATAAGATGTGGATGTGGATGTATGGGATACTTAACTAATGTTTGTACTGCCAATCAAATTTATCTAAATGAATTATTCAGGAATATCTTCATGATGTTACTTATCAGTCGAATCTATTAATAGACGCATAGATTGATTTATTTTCCTGGCAGTATACTGCTGATCTCTCAGTTGCATCACAACACTTGGTCACGGAGATATTAATAAAAAAATCCAAAACTACATACACTAACTAATATAAAACAAACTGCTACACAATGTAAAATTTCTACATTTAAGAAGTAAGAAACTAATGCCTTACGTTTTTTTTTTTGTTAGGAACATTCTCCAGCACGCACACAACAACTTACTAAAGTTTCATCACAATCGGTCGAGCCACTTTCGAGTTTTTGCGAGATTAACGCACGGAAATTGATTTTTGTACATTTACATTTTGATGGTGTATATAATAAAGAGTATTCTATCTATCTATGACTATCTTAGTTTAAACTTTTCCTTTTCAATTGCCGTCCAAACAAATATTAAATTAATAAAGCAATAGATTCGGATACATTTCTAGTTCGAACAAATTACAGTCGCCATCAACTTGCAACGGCGATTGAATCGTAAAAACTGGTCGACGCAATACATTGGAAAACTATATCAGCGGAAACTAAGAAATACACTATTATTATGGCCACTCAACCAAGACCCATATAAAAATGAATTTTTCATTTAAAATATGCAGTGAAATGCAACTGCAGGAGTTCAACATTGATTGGTCGATCATTATCGATGCGCTTAAATTGCCGCTGTCCGGATATCGATTCCATTCGAGGTTCCATCGATTTCAAGAAATTTAATCATCGATATCAATCGGTAGCGACGATATAATTTAGTGTTCTTTACTTACAGGTGCTAGCTAAGATGGCAGTATATTTCTGAGTAGCTTATATATGTCACCGTAAGATTGTGAGCACTGTTAGTTTATAATCTATCGGTATTATTTCCGTTAGATCATAATCTGTCGAAAATTGTGAATTGGGTGAAATGGGTTAGGTTAGGTTAGAACTGTGACCAACCGCACGCGAGCCGAGAGAGCGCTACTTCTAAGTTGCTCGCAGCCACGCAGGCTATTTAATATTACCGCAAGGTGCATTACGTCGCAAACAAGTTGGTTACCAGTTCACAATTTGTCAGTTTTTCATGGATACATTATAAACTATCGAAAAATTATGCGTTAAATTGTAAATGATTTATCGCAGTTCACAATTTTTCGACAGTTTATAATCTAACGGAAATAATACCGATGGATTATATGTAAACTAACGAACTTTATAATTATGCGGTGATATACCTATAAAAGTTATAAATTTATAATAAATATCTAAGTTGTGTTAGTTATAATTTAAACTTCTCTTCTTCTTTTCGAGTGGTTAGTGACTAACCAGCAGTGCTATTCTGTAAAAATCTCACCGTGAACGCTTAGGTGAAGTGAGCTGTCAATAGTGTCAATCCCTAGTATATGGTGGAATGACAGCTCACTTCAAGTTCACTTCAACTTAGCGTTCACGGTGAGATTTTAACAGAATAGCACAGCTGGTGTCAGAGTTTTAAAGCCGCCCATGGGCCTCTGACTTGACTTCACGTGCCGTCGAGAAATATCTATCAGGCATGCCGGTTTCCTCGCGATATTTTCCTTCACCGTTTTTGAAGCAAGTAATAATTACATAATACGCACATGAATCCGAAAAGTCAGAGGTGCGTGCCTTGGGTTCGAACTCGAGACCTATGACTTGGCAGTCCGACGATCACACCACAAGGCTATCACTGCTCACTATAATTGAAGAGGTCTTATGTTACGGCTCTGAATCTTGATAGCACAAGAAAATGGTAAATGACAGTCATCAACATTTATTAATATAGATTCCTCAGTCAATTTTGGATCACAAACAAGTCTACTCTAAAAAAACTGACTTTGTAAAATAGCTAAGTACTTCTTTTTTTTACTTTTTCGTTATAGTACCCCCATACCAATTCTAATATGTAACACTACTTGCTATGTAAACAGCATTGATAGGAAGTATTAAAACATCGTCAAAATACACAAAGTGGATTAAATAAGTACGTATTATAGAAGCTAACTAAAAAACGACTCAAGTAAAGTTATTAAAATTTATATGGGACCACCGCGCGAACTTCTACCAAATAAAAAAAATATTTTCAAAACCTGTTCACTATTGTTGAAATTATCGATGAACATAGACACCTACTTTTATTTAAAAATACATAAACAGACGAATTGAGAACCTCCTCCGTTTGAAGTTAGTTAAAAATAGCAACTAAATACGAAATTACCTTCAGCTCTTCAAACAGCAATGTGGAAACTTTGGATTGTGAACATACCTGTTGAAAAAAGAAAAATACTGTTAAAAACCTCCATAAATATTTGATGAAAATAAAGACAAAATCTCTTGCAAAATTCTTATTAAATTACAAAGATGTTTATCAGAGTAATTCAAGACAGTATCATACAATAACTCAAGGGACTTTTGTGTACGTGTTTAAGTGGCGGAGAAGATCTGCAAATTGATAGAACTAAAAGTTTTCTCTTTCCTGATGGCGTATCATCATGCAGAGAAACTTCAGCCAAAAAGAAATAAAACATAACAAGATATAATGCCCGTATTAAGCGACGGAATTGCACGTTGGAATTTCAACGCTCGATGATAATCCGAGCGTTGAAAATCCAACAGTGCGCTTTTGTTTAGGCATTACGTTTAGGTGTCGCTTAGGGATAGTGAAAATAGGCATAGGCGTAACTCATCGTATGCTTAACCACGAGTTAGTGCGTAACAAAGTAGAAATACAATTATTCAAACAATCATTTCCTACTGGAAACCTAATGTAATATGTTTTACAAATTACCTCTTACATACTTCGTGAACCAAGAGTTATTGGGGTTACGCAACAAAAATTGTAAACATCGGCAGGTAGGTACTTCAGGTACCTACCCGGAAACGTTAGCGTTATTTATAGTTTGACCGGCGCAAGCTCAGGTACAGCCAAACAGTAACCTTTAGGATTTGAAGGCGCCTCATAATATCTAGACTTGGCCGTAATCGATGGTTACGCATGTAAATGCATAATGGCTGCATAACTTGATTGTGCAGGCGAAATGGAAAGGAAATCAATTTACACAACAACGCACCTTGTTGGTGTTAATTTTCTCCTTTGGAATGCGAAACTGCAGTAATAGGTACATCCTTGGAGATGTTATGGAGATTTTGGGATACGAGCAGCGCCCCGCAGTTTCACCCGCATAAGTCTTGATCCCGTGAAAATATCGGGATAAAAATTATCCTATGTGTTAATCCAGGTTATAAACTATCTGTGTGCCAAATTTCATCCAAATCCGTTCAGTAGTTTTTGCGTGAAAGAGTAACAAACATCCATCCATCCATCCTCACAAACTTTCGCGTTTATAATAAAGTAGGATTTACCTACTTCGCTGTCTCTACGTAAGCCGTGTGTATATGTTAATTGACGAAGGGTGTTCTCGTTAACCCGCAATAATATGGCGTCTATTACATGATAAAAAAATACTACCATAAAATATTCACAAAAGATATTAAATTGATACGTAAAAGAAACATCGTACCCTGTACACACGCCTACATAACAAGCTATAAATTTCCAGTATAAGCTAATCTCATATTGTATATGATTTCCGTACAATGAGAGGTTAGCTTTCACTAGAAATGTATAGCTTGATAATATATAGCCGTGTGTACATGTGGACGCCATATTATTGCAGGGTAACGGGAACGTCCTTTGTTAGTTAACAAACTGTATACATCGCAGACAAGGAAATAGGACTCACATATTGTTGACACGTATGTTTTATCAAAGTCGTATTTGATGCTTTAATCCCGTCGTCAGTCTACATACACAGCCTCGTGGAAGTCAGCCTTTTTGGTGCCAAGTCTTGAATCTGAATCCTTTAACTGGAGCGTTGCGACCAGCTCGTGGATAAATAATATCGTTGTAAGCTGTAGTTTCTTCACCAATTTGAAATTGACAGAAAACCACCAACGCTCCATAGTTTCAGTGGCTAGGCAGTGCGGCTATTGATCGTAAATCAAAGCTGAACGTTGCGCGCGCGCACGCACCGGTAACAGAGACTTCGACGCGAGTCGCGGCAGATTGCAGCAACATGGACGATTGTATCGATAGTTAGGGCAGTACTAAGGACGATTTCACCAATGAAACTGAAGGCGAATCAGGACATCGAAACCGTTTTCTAGAGCTGTCATTACGATTGCCAACTTTTTTTTAAATCAAATTTACAATACCTAGTATTTTTGAAGCCATTGCCCGTAAAAATATGTATAGTAGATAGCGGTAAAAAATATAAGTAGGTACAGTAAGCGCTCAAAAGTGCATGAGCACGCTAAGAGTCGTATTGCTGTGAACACGCGGTATAGCTCGTACATTTGTATGTGTAAGCAACACGATACACACACCACAGATAACGCAGTTACACGAAACAACAATATATTTCCGTCGCTTTAAACATGCTAGCACACACGCACTATGCGCGTGAACTTGACCAGTTAATGGCATTGCTAAAATTCGATAGTTACTTAACAAGCGCAGATAGCAGAAAGCGTTAAGCGTTGGTATGGAATTCAATCTGCCTCAGGTTCTAATCTCGTGAAATACAGTGCGGTTTTTTGCAAATATTATTATTTTTGTTTTCGATAATAATATTTTTTAAATATTGCTGCTTTTTTATGTTGTTATTGCAATAAAGGTTTTAGAATAAAAAATGCGTGATATATGATAACAAAATTAAAAAATATATGTTTATTCGTTATATTTATTTTACATAAGTTAATAAACTGCTACAATTATTTATCATTACTTCAGCTGAATAAGATGTGAAATAGATGTCAAGAAACTTAGAAGCAGTTTGTATTATTTAGACATATTTAAATTATGAAATATTTTAAATTTTTAATGGATTTTTTCACCATAAATATTAAGCTTTGATCATGGTCGAAGTAATTAAGTAATAAATAAGAATATTAGACTACTTAAAATGTAAAAAACTACTTACAGAATAGGTAATTTTAAGGTTAAATATGGGTAGTTTGTTTATATTTTATTTGTATTAATTATTTTACATTTTATTTGACTTTAGTAAATATTGGTTGTTATTGAGGTTATAGCTTAAGTATTCATTTTCTTTACGAAAAGAAGATTGAAACTAAACCTCAAATTTTTATCCTAAAATAATACTATTACTAAAATAATATTAAACAATTTCGGTATATCTGCAAGAAATACGACAAACACCCTATTGAAACGTGCTTAAAAAATTCGTTACCATAAATTCATGCAATAACGAATCTGTTGTTTATTAAGTTGGTACGGTCAATATTTTAAGGTCAAAAACGGTTTTCTAGCTGGTCTTCAGTGATGCAAGCCTTCAGAGTGCACGGCGAACGGTTCATAATGACGTGTTTTTAATAATTCAGCAAAATGTCTCGTTGGTATGAAACCATTTGTTTCATTCACCATTTGACGTCGCTGCTACTCGATAATAAGCCCCTTCCTCATATCTCTTAACCCTCACAGTATTTCTCTAGAACAAAGAAAAACATTGTTTTTATTACACATAATACCTTATTATTTATTATTCACTAATCGAATTAAACCTCACAATGAATTTAAAACTTTAAAGGCATCTTCTGTCTCAACAATACCTCTGTTCTATCAACAATACCCTTGATTAAGATTTATGTTTGGTAAAATATGAAATATATTAATGATAACACTCACACTTAGTCCGGTTTCATTAGATATTCACTTCACTTTTACGCAGCGCAATAATATTCTCTGATCTGATCTGATCTCTTCAATATATTTTATGCCTGCTTTTTGATAATAATAACCACAACACTGCGCTAAATACTCGTCACCAATATTATCCACGAACCAAAAAAGTTCTATTAATTGAATACTCGTAACAAACTGCATCTACCCCACAGAAATCGAAATAATTTACTTAGTTTTTTGTGGTCTACCTGCTAAACTTTAATATTTATGTGAACAAGACGAATGAAACTAAAAACGAATGATGATTATTGAACTAGTCATTGGTTGCAGACAAAGTGAGTGTGTGTGTGTAATGTGCGTGTCTACAGTATTGTAACAACTTATAGAAGAAGGTCGTAAGTCAAACCGAAGCGTCAGTCTATTGCTTTGTGAGATTGCTCATGGACTTTTGGTCGGCACTGTACATTAAAAAAAAATATCCATGTGTCTTGCTACTGTTAACCTAACCTAACAGGTATTTTCTTTACTTCTATTTTTATGCTCTAAATTAAGGTAACAAAATACCATATGTATCATATAATAGGGTTGGCAACCCTAGCTGTCAGTGTCCAATATTCCAGAGCAATGATGACACTGTCAGCACTCGAATGCGGTTTAGTCGTGTGATCGCGTAATCGCGAAAATCGCCCTAAAAAGCTTATTCCACTTGGCGTTTAGTCGTCTAAATGGCTCAGCTATTGAATTCAGACAAGTGTTATTACATTCAGCAAGTTAGCCTCTTAAAAAGTAACCTAATTAGAAAGAAAGGTCGCGATACGTCCGTCTCTGTCGCACTTTTACAGACGGATTCGGTAACTGATTCAGTGCAGTTCGTACAGAAGTTTCCTAAATATTTCTCTTCCTTAATTCTGACGACTGAATTCAGTGAATGAAATGTAATAGCCCCTTTGCAAACGCAAGACATACGTTTAACTAGTTACTAGCTTATAAATCATGTACCTGTTTGTTACATTTAGGTTTAGTGCATTCATACTTCTAAGGGTACCTTGGTTAAAAGTTTAAGGGATATGCACACTCAATTAGGATTAAATTCTTAGCTCAAAGCTACATTCATGGTGTAAAAGATTCATCACAATCATAGTCGTTACCTTCGCATTCTGTAAGTATTTACATCAAACTAAGTAATATTCAGCTTCACGCAAAACATTGTGCTTTAGGTTGCGTGCAACAGTACCTACAGGAGTTGTAGAGAGAAAAGGGAGGGGGAGTTGTTGTGTTGTTGTTGTGTGTTGGTTGTCTTGTCCTTCAATATCTCCGTAACCAGAAGGTTGCCCAGGTGTAGTCCGGAACAAAAATAAGATTTTCACACAAAAATACAAAAAAAAAAAACAATAAATTTTGGGGGTTCCCCATATTTAGAACTGAAACTCAATTTTTTTTTTCATCATTTCACCCATACGTGTGGGGTATCTATGGATAGGTCTTCAAAAATGATATTGAGGTTTTAGAAACCTCAGTATCATTTTTTTCTAGACTGAATAGTTTGCGCGAGAGACACTTCCAAAGTGGTAAAATGTGTCCCCCCTACCCCTGTAACTTCTAAAATAAGAGAATGATAAAACTAAAAAAATATATGATGTACATTACCATGTAAACTACCACCGAAAATTGGTTTGAATGAGATCTAGTAAGCAGTTCTTTTTTAATACGTCGTAAATCGTAAACCGCAATTTTTTTGATAATGGTACGGAACCCTTCGTGCACGAGCCCGAGTCGCACTTGGCCGGTTTTTTTAAAGAAAAATATCAGTATCCCAACATAACCCCAATATTGCTTACTACTAAATCACTTTCTGACTGCACCAGGTCAGTCCGTTTAATAACCGTCTCATTCCGATATCTCTCGACTAACAGATAATATTCTCTAATAAATAGAGCAGAGTGGTGCACTATTATTTCGTATCTATTTGCTACCGGTAAATAATCGCCGTATGTATTACTTGTTTCCTATGATGGATCGCCTGTCTCTGTCGTGAGATGGGGTAGATATTGCACTGGCAAGTCTGGCAACACTTTAATGGCCGCCCGCTGTGATAGAAAATGATAATGGAGACAGTTCTTATAATTTAAGTTAATTAATATTATCTGATCTTTTGTTCTTTGGACTTTCTCTTGATGACTTTTAATGGTGGATTTGATTAGTTAAAATATATTTAGGTATAATTTCGTTAATTTGACTTGAAACTTTTATAAAGAGTTTTTATTTTTTGCATTTGAATAAAAGTCCTATGTTTAGAAGTTTATGCTAATAAGAAGGTAATTAAGAGCGATTCGGCAAAAACTAATATTATAAATGCGAAAGTGAGTTTGTTTGTTTGTTAGGCTTTCACGCTAAAACGGCTAAACAGAATTGGATGAAATTTGGCACAGGAGTAGACCATGTCCTGGAGAAGGACATAGGCTTTTCATCCTGGATCGCTGACGAAATCGCGGGCAACAGCTATGGTATTTAATATTTTAAATTCTCTCTACATTTATGAATAAACTTGTTTAATTAATCCACTACTGAGCACAATATCGCGGCAATATCCGGACTGATCAGCGCGGGCGCACTTCCTGTTTACAACTTCATATTATTCTCTTATCTAGTTCTGATAACGGGCTCATTCTTGTGGCGTTTTTCATTATGTCAACGTGTTATTTTCCACTAATTGGGAGCTGTTATTATTATTATTAGTTAATTTGCGGATACCTCGGAAGTATACGTTAGTAGCGGTCTTATCAGTACGGGACCACCCATAAATTACGTCACACGTTTTGGAGGGACCCCATCAACAAAGTGTGACAAAGAGGGGGACCAGTCATAAGCTTTATAAGCATTAAAACTCAAAACTTCAACTCTTAACTCTAATCTTTAAAATAAATTGCAAAATATGTGAGATCACACCAGTGGGAGTCACACAAATATGACTACCTGTGACAAGGACGGGACTCCAAAAATCATGGAATTTGTGTCGTAATTTATGGATGGCCCTTTAATCTGCTGTCAAATTATTATGTTGTATTTGGATAACAACAGCCAATCAAAATAATTGACATAAATTAAATGGAATCGGTCTCAAGACTTTCCTTGCAAAAAATGGCGAAATCTTCCAAAAATTTTCGCAACCTACTTGATTCACAAAAGCACACGAAAATTCCGGTAAGTCTTGCAAAAATTTATTATTTATTGTTCCTCAATGTTTGAAAGGTTAAAATAGAGCTCATTTCTAAAGACGAAATTGTCAGTAATTTTTTTGACAAGTACAAATAAAAAGAAAAAAAAAAAGAAACAAAAAAGAAAAGAAAAAAAAACAAGCAAAAAAGGGAAAAAAACAAGCTTTTTCTGATTTTGTTTGTTGGTAATCTAGAAATAATAATAGTGCAAATACATATTCCAGCCTACAAACACACTAAATCAGAAAAATCTTGTACCTACTTATTCCATTAACTATTGAGCTGAAGCTGAGTCATGATTAGAAACTCTTGCACGCAACGCATTACTTAGCAGAGAGGAAGTAGACAGCTTTTGTTGCCAGTCCAGCATTCAGCAATCAAAAATCTATACCGGGAAATATTTCACGCTGGTAACACTAAACCCGATGGGGGTATCGATTTCACGGCCCAATAAATTGTTGCCACGATTAAAATATCAATAGTCGGCTTTCACTGTGATTGTATGCAAACTACTGTATCAATCTACCTAGCCTTTTCTCATCTGTGTTGGGGTTGGCTTACAGTCTAACCGGATGCAGCTAAATACCAGAATTTCTTCTGATCTCCACAACCCAGTTACTAGGCAACAATATACCCCTTGGCCAGACTGGTGGTCAGACTTTCGGGCTTCTGATGATAGCCGGGACCAACCGCTTAACATGTTTTTCGAAGCACGGAGGGGTTCGGTATGTTATGGATGGTCACCCATCCACGGACCGACCTCGGCAAGCGTAGCTTAACCTTGAAGACCCGTCCAACTGTTAATATTTAGCTATGAGCCCCTCATGCAAACTATTGAATAATTTAAATAAACAGTGTATTTTCCCGCCGTGTGGCCCGACGCGCGAATAATCGCCGAACATCGGCGTCGAAACACACGCAACGATTTTATTTATTGCCAGTGATGAGATTTATTTTTCAATTATGCAGCAATTTTTGTATTTTATGACTGTTGTGACTCAATGTGTGCACATATTTTATTTTTCTTGACGACGTTATGCACCGTAAGTCTTTTATTTTCACTTTTAATTGAATTTATTATCCCTGATGATGACGTTGAAGGTGATATTTATTAATTAAGCAGATTATAGAAAAAAAAATTACAAATTGCTCATCTTCTTTGTCAGGTTGTATCTTGATCAAAATATGATTCGCGACCGTAACAAATATTATTATTTACAGAATTATAAATCATTAGAATCATCACATCTCTCTAAGTTAGATTTGTTCCATAAGAGATTAGTTCTTATGGAAGAAGCAGGTCCGCCGGGGTCGCGGGAAAGTCCGAAAGGGATACCATGGCCCCTGGCAACATACAGGCAACTGAAGGAACACGGGTAGGTTTTAGTCAGTAAGAGTCTGACACGCCCTCCCGCTCCGCCCATAGCGGGAGAAGTTATTTGATAATTTCGTAAACAAAAAAAAAAATAAAAAAAAATAGGGAAGCAGGTGCTTTGAACTCTCACAGACGAACAGTTTCATCATCATCATCATCAGCCTATAATGTTCCCACTACTGGGACACAGGCCTCCTAAGCTCTCTGTGAGAGGGAGTGGGCCGTAATCAACCACGCGAGCCCAGTGCGGGTTGGTAGATGTCACATGTCTTCGAATTTTCGGTTCTAGGTCATGCCGGTTTCCTCACGATGTTTTCCTTCACCGTTTGAGAGCAGTGGTGATGAAATAATAAACACAAAGTAAAGCGCCTGTCTGGGTACGAACCTACGACGTACAACTCGTAAGTCGCGGCCGTTACCACTGGGCCACCACTGCACAGACGAACAGTTTAAATTGTATAAAATGTTAAGTACAACCACATAAAACAGTCTTCATTTAGTGCCATTTCCATGCTCCAGATCAGAGGCCAGCTAATTTAACTGAACAGTCCACATTATTAATTTGAAGAAAGTGTCTAGTAGAGGCCAGTACCTCGGTAGCCAGTGATCGTGACAGACGGACCGAAAGGATGTGCATAGCTCGCATTCCTAGCACAATCTCGCTTTCACTTCGGGGAGCCGCTTCTAAGATATTTATTGCATAATTTATAAGTAGACTAGATGCTACTACATACTGCTTCGACTTTTATAGTTCAGAGCTTAACTTGATAAGCATCACGGAAGCCATTGTTTCATGTGCCTTGGACGGTGATCGCTGAAGAGTGACGGGTAGTTTAACAGGTTCACTGTCCGAGAAGAGATAGGTACAATTGTTAAAAAATTGTCATGAATCTTATATGATTATGGGTCAGCATGCGTAGCCTGTAGAAGCGGAAGAAACGAACGGCAAAATGACAGTTTGTAGAAAGATTTTTATGTCGCGATTTAAAAAAGAACAAAAGAACGCTCTATTTGTGGAGATAAATGTCTAGGTATTCTTCATAGAGAGGTGGTTATGTTTTTGTTTCTTGACGGAGAGTAATCTCACGTTCACACGGACGTAATAAAATCGTGGCGAATTTTTTTCGTGCACTTGATTTTCAATGCTCTGCTTAGCGCCGAGAGTAAAAAATCCAACAGTGTGTTTTATCAACGCTCGCGCGCTCGGCTTAACACCGAGAGTTGAAAATCCAGAGCGCGATAAAATCCAGCCGCGATTTTATTACGTCCGTGCGTACGTCGGCTTGCAGTCTACTGTGGTAGATAGGGCTGTATCTGACCTGGTATCTCAAAATAAATAACTAAACTAAAGGTGGAACGCCTTTCAAATCTTTGGGCGTAGACGCAACCAATTTTTTGCATCAAAATATTTCCAGCAACAGTAATTTAATTATTAATAATAATAATGGTGAGTCAAAAAAGTGTGCTACTAAACCTGTCGACATAACAAATTGCGCAGCAGTTATCTGTCGCGATCGGCGTGCTGTTCCGTTGGCCTTCCACCGGACAGCCGCCATGCATTAATAAAAAAACAAAACCCAGTTTTTACCAAGCTACGCATTTCCTTTTTTCCTTTCCATAACTGACTAGCATTAGCCCGCGGCTTTGCCTGCGTGGAGATCGGGAACTATCCCATGGGATCATACTGCCGGGATCAATAGTATCCTACTTATGTCCTAACCCAGGCCGTGGTAAATCCGCGCAGATGATATGCCAGTGAGTTTGGGTGTTTTGTACTGAGCTCACGCAACGCGTCGTACGTCCAGCCAATAATAGGACTCGTCTATCAAGGAGCGCTGTCCCAAATTAGACGCATTATTGATTTTTTTACCCAAAACAAAAGGCATTTTAATAAAACATACTAAAAGATCAAAAATTAAATTATCTATAAAATGGTGAAGGTTTCGAAAAATACGCTTGATACGATTTTGGATGATTCTCCGTTTTTTCTCCGCGTTGGACATAACTTTACAAATTAGTTTCAGTATATAATATAAACATAATTTAAAATATTCATATATTAAGTTATTAAGGAAATGCCCTAATTTAAGATATATTTTTTCAAAATCATTAACACTACTCGTTTAGACGTGATTCAGTATAAAACATTTAAAGTCGGTTATCGTCGCCTTAAGGCGTGAGAAGGTAACAGACAGACAGAGAGTTAAGTACTTTCGCATGTATTTAAATATTAGTATGGATGTATGTTCGTAAAACAATGCAAGCATTCTTTTAAAGTTTGTCGATTTGGACTGTATTAAAGTCTGAGCAAAACCTCGCAGAAAAAATGGCCGGTTTTGCGGACCCAGCCAAGCAAAAAGTAATAAATCGAACAATAACGAGTAATAACTTCATTGAGGCGAAAACCAGGAAAATAGATGATACATTACTACAGACTAGTTACCTAGTTAACCCTTCCCATGCAACTTGATAACCTAATCATGAAAATCAAAGAAAAAAAACAGCGGCAAACCGGGAGTGCCGACAGCAGTGAAAACTTGAACAAGATCGCTTTGGTGGAAGAAAAATACTGGTATAGAACATTGGTCCGTAACCTTATCTAAATAAAGAGCACAATAGCGTTTACAAAAATGAGGTGTCGGTAACGGTGTCGCGAGTTCAATTGTTTTTTCCCATCTCAAAAATGCCCAACGCGCCTAAAGAAGTTTTCACTTCAAAAATACTTTGTGGAAAGGCTCGGCGAAAATTTACTTTAACCCAAATAAACCGTTTTTAAAGAAGGAAGAATTAAAACAAACTGTATCTATTCCACAAGAAACTTTTCTCCAAAACTACCAAAAACGGAAAGCACTTGGAAGATCCAAGAGACACAAAAACATTCCGCTATATTCTTTCATAGTGATGAATAAAACATTTTGCCAAAAACGTACGACGTCCGAGCGCATACCGTTTTGGGCGGAATATGACCGATCATTTATCATACTTCTGTACATATGAATGTATTCATGTTCATATGTATGTACTACTTCCGTGATTCGGAACTGACAGCCAGTCAGATTAGAGCACAGTGAACATTAATGATTTACGGACTGCGGTTAGACCTCTTGACGTCTAAAATTAAAATTAATTGACAAATTCAATGAAAATGGAACTTTTAATTGGTTGTTGGAATATATTTAGGCCTTCATTAATAAAATTAATGAAGTTTTCGCAGTAAAAAAAAGAAATCGTTTGGTTTAGAAGCACCAGGACTTGACAGTATCAGAATCGAAGGAGGCGTTGCCATTTTTGAAGTGAAAACTTCTTTAGGTGCGTTGTGCATTTTTGAGATGGGACTAAACCATTGATTTCGCGACACCATGATGACACCTGATTTTTTTTTTTTTTATTCTTTTTTTTTGGACTTTTATACTACATGTATATGTCAGTCCGATTAATCTTATTCAATATATCACTAACTTAACTTAAGATGATAATAGTTGAAACAAAAGACAAGCTCCGTCACTGTTAGGGTTTGAAAGTATGGAATTCATAATTCCGACCTGCAATTTGTTCAGATCTAATTTGTCCAATAATTCCACTCTCTCTGCTTGAAATTGAACACATTCCATCAACAAATGGTATACATCGTCTATTACTCCACAAGCATCACATTTAGGGGAAGAAATCTTTCCCATTAAAAAGGCAAACTTGTTTGATGGAATATGTCCTGTTCTGATTCTGTGCGCAACAATAATCAGTTTTCTACTTAACCGACTATATGTACACCAAGGTATACGAGGAGGCTGACATTGAATAGTTTTCACCTCATTTTTTTAAACGCGATTGTGCTCTTTATTTATTATTAGGTTACGAATCAATGTTCTATGCAAGTATTTTTACTTTAAAGGTTTCGTAAGTATTATTTTTGTAAACGCGATGTGCTCTTTATTTAGATAAGGTTACGGATGTACTACCTATACAAGTATTTTTCTTCCACCAAGGCGATCTTGTTCAAGTTTTCACTTCTGTCGGCACTCTTGGAGTGCCATCACTTTTTTTTGGTTTTGATTTTTTCCTATAGATCCCCAACTACATGTTGGTCCGTAATCCTATCACATGTCAGTGGGCAGTGATTGTAAATATAAATAAAGTAGCGTTAAATATATATCAAGTAATTTGCTTGTACATGCGTGTTTTAATAACAGATGGTAATTTTATGCGCGCTCAATTTCAGTTGGGTGGTCGGCAGGTCGGAAATGAGAGAGAACGACATATCAACATGGATTTGTGTTCCGACTGCGTATATTATAGTTGAGAGTAAACACTGGTAATCATCCTCAGTTGAAGGATGATAAGGAACTTATTTAGTCAGGTAAAAGAATTTGAGCAGAAATAGTACATTAATGTCGCAGCCTGCAACAGGGGACATTGATGGACGAACGTGAAAATGTGGGCCGAGGCAAAACCGAGGCACACATACGTGAGTCCATCAATGACTGGTTGCGGCCAAGGCTTGTATAATACTTTTCTCAAATAATGCGCGGAAATTCAAACTAAATAATAATAAATTCCAGAATCAATGACGAACAACGATAATTTTTCACGCGCCAATATGTTAATTTGTTTCTTTTTTACTTTAAACAGCTCTATTTGCAAGCTAAATCGAAATTTAAATAAAATCTTTGATAACTTACCTCCTTGGTTGCCATGGGTCGAAGTAATAAGTTCGTTCCATTTTTAAATTACACGAGAGATATGGATTTTCTCATTATTATAATTTATTTGGCCGCTAAACACGACAGTTATGGATTTTCATACAAACATTGCCGGCCGGGCGCTTGCATGTATTCGACTAGTACAGCATTTTCGATTTATCTCGAAGAAGTTTGTCAAAATAATGCTCGAATTTCCAAGCATGTTTGAGAAAAAGGGCTTTCTCTCAGGGTTTTTGCTCGCATTTTGATGCGTCATACAGCAGTTAACAGTATACTTGTTTAAATATAAAAGGTCTTCGTACTTTCGAAGCAAGGAAGGGCCAAGATAACAAGAAGGTCGGAACTCACAAAACAACGTGTGTAAAGATAGCACATTCTCCTGTTGTGTTTAAAGCTTACATACTTACACTTACATACTTTATCACCTCTTGAAGTACCAAGAAATTTATAACGTGGGTACTTTATGAGTAGCTCTTAACCTTTCGGTTTCAATAGCTTACTACCAGATGTCAAAAACACAATGGATCTCCATAAAATTCTTCAATTTTCGAGTGACGCATTAAAAGCACTTAACGAAAGGGTCTCATGTGATGAAAGGGAGAGTAATTTCTTAACATCGTTATTGTTTCCTTTAAATAGGCATGCGGAGTCGCCGAGCGATGGTACTAGATAAGCTAATTTGTAAGTTTACCTTATAAATGAAGCGTTCAAAGGAAGTCTTCAAGTAAATTAGTAAGTAAACATACGCACTTTCGCCACCCTTTAAGTCGTTATGGAACATCATGGTCTCATGGTTTCCTATTACGGAATGAATAGACACAACTCCCGATGACGCACCACATGCTATTTTCATCCTCGTTCAGATTACGTAAAAGGTTAAAACGGCTTGATCGTTATCAATTAACACCAACGTCTAGGGTTTATTCTGTAAATAAACGATAAGATTGAAACTTAACCAAGACAACAAAAGATTAATTAATGTTCCTTTCCTTTTGTTTTCCATATTTGCTATCTTGTCAAATCATTCCTTAGATGTCTTTCGAGTAGGAGCCGTTGAGTCGTTTTCAGATTTCTTGGGTCTTTGAGAAACTTAATCTGATATCAAAATAAGGCGTATCATCACGAAATTCTACCACAAACTAATTAAGATAGCAAACTTTAACACTATAAACTAGGTACCTATTAAAAACCATTTTCTGTAAGGAGGCCATGCGCAAACGCAGCAAACGCAAGTCAATCATAAAGTTTAATTGCGAGCGCTTTCCCTGCCCTTATGTGGAGCATCGCGTGATGTCGCTCCTATTAAGGGCTGACGATTTGCCGCCTGTCACCTTCCTAGACGTAGAAATGTTGTATTTCCCATAGCATACGTTTACGGGGACAAATGTTACGAGTCATTTCGAGTTAAGTGCTTTTTAATCCGTCTTGCACGTCCTCTTACTTCACTTGTGACCAAATAGGTGGTATATTGACTCGCTCAGATTCTACGCTTTTTTTGCTGACATCTTGGCGTAGTAAATTATTGTTTCCTCACTTCCTTGGCTGTCGTATTTTGCCTTTTTGAAATTCTTCCTGAAAAAATAGAAGAATACCCCCATATTTTCTGTAGCACTTTTATAGGTCAAACATTTTCATTTTTATAAAAGTTGCTCGAAATTTGTGCATTCTCATGCGCGTTAATACTTGACACCTGCATATTTAGAACACTGCCTTAAATATCAAAACCTGCTCTGATTCCTACGCCTTTAGATAACAATATAAATTTCAACATTTAGAAATAATATTTCTCAATGAGAATCAATCGAAAATTCCATTTGAACGAACCTCTGAATACAGGCGAAGTAAGATTTTACGAAATATTTGGTAACAGACACAAAGGTCAGGACAGTGAAATCTAACCCAAATCCAACAATGGGGAATGGCTGCCATGAATACTGCAAAGTGCAATAGAAACGCAATCAAAATGTTCAGTTCAAGTTTGGGCGAATGGGCGAAAACATTGAATTTCGCAATCTGAACAATACCATTTGTGTAGCTGGTAGGTATCGCAAATATGTAGGTAATTTTTTTTTTCGTTTTTCAATAAGGAAACCTTTGTAGGTTTCACTCAAATTTTCTAAGCTCAGACCAGTTTTATCATCAATCCTAATAAAATCCGTGGCAACAGTCAGAGTCTAATTAACTCGTACCTAAAGTAATTAATAGAGCATCACATTATGCACTTCGTCATATCAATCAAAAAGTTCGCAAACCAACATAAAATTAAGGGTCTTACGCGACCTCCTTTTATAAGGACGTGGAAAAAATATCAAAAACTAGTTTGGTTATGGCCATTGTCCATGGCACTGCTAACAGCGATAATAAGCTTTTTTTTGCTCATTACTGACCAACAATGGCCGCGGTAAATGGTCAGCGGTGCGCAGAATGCGAACCTCGCTTTATATTGTTACTGCCCTATAATCTCGTGAATTTAACGCGAATTTTATTTTTAGTACTGTTCTATAATGCTTTATGTAGACTTTAAGACTTGTAAAGTAATTCTGTCGCGTTTTTATAGGTACTAACGGCCGCTCGCGTTTGTGTTCATTTTATAATGGAAACGGTTTCTGCTAGAGGTGCTAATTGATCAAGAAAGATACCTAGTTTATTTTTAAATATGCATTTTAATAAATATTTCAACACTGCTCGTAAAATATGTGTTTCTGAAATGTTTTCATAAACAAACAATACAATTTTCTACATTTTCTCCACAAACACAATCCTACAAACAGTTTTTATACTTAGATAAGGAATTTCTCTTTGTCCGCTCGGAATATCAGGGAAGTGTTAATTTCTTCGGGATTACGATCTGGACCCCGCTGAGTGACTTATCTACAACAACAGAACACAATGAGCTGTCTCGCTAGTTTTATTTTCGCCTTGTTCAATGTTCGAGTTACTTTCGACGCCATTTTATTTTATTTGTACACAAAATGGCGAAGCTTTGGGTACTTTTGTTCGAATATGGGATTGTAGAACGTTGCTGCTGTTTTTGCTGATCGTAAATCGATAGTGAGGCTCTTCATTCACACCTAGAACCCTTTCTCGATTAAATCTTAGAAAAGTTCAAAATCGCAGGTAAGTACTTCGATAGCTTTTAAATGACTATACCTACTGAATATCGCAGGTATATGCTATAGTGGATTCATCGCTTTGTATAATAATTTCATTCTTAATTAAATTGTTTTACCTATTTTCTTGCATGATTTAATTTCTTCCTTTATCTCAGTCGCCTAGTGAGTGGAAAATCAAATATCATAAATTACGTCTTCTCGGTCTACTATTCCGCGGTTCTTCGTTATCAAGCTTCGGACAGTCGACAAATCATACAAGCACCATGCGAGACCAATAAATCGTTCGACATTCGTACAGGGGCGCTATTCGTCTCGCCGCGGGCTCGACAAATTCTCGGGTGATTCGCAAGTACGGGATAAATCACGAGATATCGCCCTTAGTCGTGACAAACGGCGGAAGACATTTAGTTCTTTTGGAGGCAAAAAGTTGAGTCTGCTTTTTGGAGGTGGCAAGTCTTGATAAAATGAGTATCAAAGAACATTCAAGTGTACCTGCACATGTTTCTGTGAAGATTTTTTATTTTTTATCTTTCTGCTTTTCTGACATTGTACCAGCCAGCTCCTCTCATTAACTCTATCGATGTTAAGCTACAACCACACTGGGGCAATGTTGTATAGTGAATATATAGTAGAAACGCTGTTAAGTACCTTCCTAAATCATAACTATCAGACGTGAAATTAAAATGATTTCTGATAATCGACCTCTGCCTGTCACAAGTCGAGCATATTTACGGTGCTAAGCTCGGGAGCTCATGATAATGAAGAAGGGAGACTGCATGCTTCCTTAAAAATCTGAATAAATATTCCCCTCGTTTTTGCTTTCCACACAATTCACAAGTAGGTACACGTACGGGCAATATGTAAATGAAAACTTATCTGTCTGGGGGAAATAAAATAAGAGATTTAGGGTCCACATTGTGAATAATGGTCGACGCTGTAGATTTGAATCTTTTGTTTTACTTACGAATGGCATTAAGATCTTATTGAGTTATTTTCATGCAAACTTAAGAATGGCGGTCTTTAGTAATCGAATGTCAAAAGCGAAAATTAGTTATCTTTCAAAGTGAAAGCACGTGAACATATTTGTGAAAAGTTGGCAGAATCTTTGCAGCGCTGATTTGCTGGATTTGTTTTCTCCTCTACCTATCGTTATTTCTCTTGACAAAGTTTATTCGGTTTATATGTATGTCTTTATGTATCTATGTATTAGTATGTATTCATTTTCAAGTTATCTGTCATTTATGTTGCACCTGCCATTTTTTGTCTCTGCATCACCCTAAGGTTGACTGGTAGAAAATGCCTTAGGCATTAAATCCGCCTTTGTACAGTATTTTTTTACTTGTGCATAAAGTTTTAATAAATAAATAAAATAAAAGTTTTTCTGTAATTACGAGAACATGTAACTTTTCTAACGTGTTTCAATAAACCAATCGTTTACGTAAACCTGAAAACGTAGGATTTTACATAAGCAATTGATTTACAGTTAGTAGAATCAGAATGTAGTAACATTCAATAACAATGATAACTGTAATTAAAAAAAAAAAAAACACTGGCACTCCGGGAGTGCCGACAGAAGTGAAAACTTGAATAATTTTATTGTGCAGGAAGAAAAATACTTGTATAGAACGTTAGTCCGTAACCTTATGTAAATAAAGAGCACAATCGCGTTTACAAAAAAAAATAACTTCCAAAACCTTAAAAAAAAAAAAAAACTTTCATAGAACATTGATCCGTAACGTATTATAAATAAAAAGCACAATCGCGTTTACTAAAAAGAGGTGTCGGTAACGGTGTCGCGAGTTCAATTGTTTTTTCTCATCTCAAAAATGCCCAACGCGCCTGAAGAAGTTTTTACTTCAATAATCAACAACAATATTTTAGATCTCTTATCCCCAAAAGGGTAAAAACCCAATACTTACTTACCTATCTCGTCTAAAGTTTCATAGTACGTTCGTAACCAATGAAGGTTTATGTAAATGACGAGATACCCACAATCGCCTATTGTTTTTCGCCCCCGAAGCAGCGCTCGCGCAGCTGTTAGTGCGACAGTTATTAATATTGCCTTCTTCATGCCTGCGGCTACACTGTCACCGTACCTACTGAGGTAGAAATAAAGTAACTGCCACTCGAAGAAAAAATACTTTACAAGGATTTTTCTTTTATTCTAATTCCTGTACTTATACTATATATATATTTATTTCATTTTATTATATTTACACACAGTAAACATTTTTCACGTTTATTCCTTTATACTTTTTTGGCATCAGCAGAACAAACTAAATCTACCGTTTTTGGTGTACACCAATAAAACTTTTCTTCCAGAAACTTCAGTTTTTATTTATTTTTCTGGTCCAAAGAATAAACTTTATGTCAGTTGCGCCTTTCTTTCCTAGCACGCCAGAATGTGGCTTTTTTAGTAATAAACGGAGTATGGAGGAAAGGAATTCTTTTGTAAAAAGTAAGACGAGACAGTCGTCAAGTGGGATGTCTGGGACAGCCAGACAGACAGAAAAGCTTCATTGATTTATTACGTTTTTTTTTAATAAATCTCGCCTCCATTATAACAGTCTGTAATTCCTTCTACTACGTTACGTCTGAGTCAATACGCGGAGGAATTTTGCTCATTTAATTTTTTTAGGATAATATCACATTTCTGCTTACTGTTCATTACCAATTTGCTGTAAGTATTGTATTGCCTACTTATTAATTCTTGGGAACATCATCAAATATGGGCACATAATTTATATCTAATATTCGTTTGACAAAGATCAGCCAGGAGGAAAACTTGTTGCTAACAGAAAATCAAAAGCAATATAGAGAGCGATGGCAGATTTTCGCGAGTGTACCTTAAGACGCAGATATATGCCAATGACCTTGAATGGTTAGCTTGCGTGTACTGTACTGAGCTCACGCGACGCGTAGTGCGTCCAGCCAGTAATAGGACTCGCCCATCAAGGAGCGTTGTCCCAAATTAGACGCATTATTAATTTATTACACGTAAAACAAAAGGTATTTTAATAAAACACGTATACTAAAAGATTGATAATTTAATTATCTTTAAAATGGTGAAGTTTTCAGAAAAATACGCTTGATAGATTTTGCGTCATTCTCAGTTTTTTAATCTATCGCGATGAAACAAACTCCATAATGATTGAAAGTAATTAGGCGTCCACATAAAATGAAAAATGAGAAAAAAAACTACCCTCAATTGAAAATAAACATGTTTTTTTAACAAAAATCTGTTTTTTTTTCCATCAATTTTTACAATAATTGTAAAATTTATAAATAAGATGCAAAAGAAGAAAAAAAAGATTTATATATTTTTTTTAAATACCTAACAAAAAAATATTTTTTAATATTTTTTCCGTCGATAAAATTAAGCAAAGATTCCCTCATTTCGATATGTGCACATTATGAAGAATCACACTGTATAATAATGGCGGCTTTAGTTCCGATTTTGGCCACACGCCTAAAGATCCGTTTTCCGTTTCCGTTTTTCTTTCTTCTTTAAAAGAATATCCACCTATTACCTTAAACATTTCACACTATTTTACAACTAACGTGACGCAGTTAGACGCAATAGTTAGCGTTAACTTGTGGTTTAGATAACAATTGGAAAATAATCTCACGTAATACATTACGGTCAACAAGTCGGAACAAAAACATCGGCCGACTTATAATGGAGTTTTTTTGTATACCTAATTGTTTATGTAAGTGTTCAAGGAGAAATATTTCACGCAGAAACGGCTTCTTTTAGAAACTAATGTGCACATTGCGTGTTATAGTGGTTTGTAGTTGAGATATTTGTTAGGCCTAATGAGTTTTGTAGCAAGTACTAAAAATTAAAGACTACCACTTTTAAATCAAGATAGTCTTTTGTTTAAGTTTAGTCTTTTTTACTGTTTTTATTTAAGGCGGATCCGCAGTGGTAGCCCGCGAAATTCACTTACGTTTTTGCAATTTGCAAATAAAAGAAAGAAAATACGTTTATTTGCGGTAAACATGACGCAAAGAAAGAACAAAAACACGAAAATAACAATTTGTGGGAAAATATGTGTCACATCTACGCAAAACGGCCATCGCTCAGCATAATGCTGCGACCCTATGCGAGACAGAGCCACAGCGCTGGTTTTCAGCGACAACCGGCATTGACGTGATGACGTCAACCGGTGCAGCATATAGTGAAATAGCAAGATATGAAATCAAAAATAAAATAAATACAATAATAATTAGTCCTAAATGTTTATATAAATATAATATTTAAAAGTCAGTGTCAGGTTTTATCTTGATCAAAATATGATTCACGACCATAAAAATACATATATATTTACAGAATTATAATCATTAAAACATCTCTCTAAGTTAGATTTGTTCTCAAATGTCATGATTTCATGAAAACGTCATTCATGTAACTTATATGTTCTGTTTATCCAGAAAACTAAGCTGTGATTGCGAACTGTTTTGTATAGTTGACCGCTCGTCGATGGTAACACTATGACCTTGAGCTGGCCTAGCGAAGTACGAAGTTTCAACAGAATAAGAGGTCAGCTTATACTGGGTTTGTTGCCACTGACGCAGTATACCGTACGTTTAGATTGAATATTAAAAACGCAGCAGCCGAGCCTGACCTTTCCCGTAGTAAAATAGGGAAGCTGCGAATTTTTAACGAGCAATCCAAGTGCATACTCCCCGAAGAGTGCTCTATAAAACCAACAAACAACCTTCTGCCGGTTAATAAAATCCGAGGTTCTAACTTGGCATCTGTCCAGGATTTACTGCCAATGAGCTTCTTGGCAAGACGCTCTTTTGAGATGGAAGCGTCAAATTGACTCTTGTTTTTACGACAAATGATGAAGATAGGTAACATAACATCACGCCAGTATTCTATGCAGGTTAGGCAGAGGTGTACCAGTACCTATAGTACACCCACATTTCGCCAGTTATGTTTAAGTCCCATGTAATAGGGGGCGAGCCTATTGCTATTAACCGGGCACAATTCAGACCCTGAGAAAAAGAAAGAAGGGAGGAGAAAGTAGGTAAATATAACAATTTTATAACACTATAAGTACCTACGACATAACACAAAATCAATCTGCCTAGCCTTTTCCCAACTATGTTGAGGTCGGCTTCCAGTCTGTGCATTTGCACTGGCGAAACATTCACAACAAAACATGTTGAAATCTTTAGTTTCTGTCAATGTTCCATACAATGTTTACACATTATGCGCACCTTAATACCAGTATTTTACATGGAACGACTGCCTATCTGACCTCCACAACCCAGTAACTGGGTAATACGGTACCCCCTTGGTAAGACTGGTTGTCTGACTTTCGGGCTTCTGACGACCCGTAACGACTGTCAAAGATCCACGAATGACAGCCGGAACCAACGGCTTTGCGTGCTTTCAAAGGCACGGAGGAGTCTCGGTATGTAAACATGGTCACCCATCCACGGACCAACCAAGGCAAGCGTAGCTTAACCTGATGGAACGACCCGTGTGGCTGTTATTACTTAGCCGTGAGCTCCTCCACGACATAACAGCATTAATACAGCCGTATATGATTTATTACATGAAATATTGATAAATGTAGATAACAAAATACCCATTTGTGCGATTTTTACAGATATGACAAAGGCTTTTGACTGCGTCAGTCATAATATATTATTAAATAAACTTAACAGATACGGTATCAGAGGAAACGTGCTGAATCTCTTAGAATCTTACCTTAGTATCCGCACACAATACACAGAGACATCCAGCATTTGCCTTAAAACAAAATGTGAAAAGAAATACCGATCTGAAGGCAGAATAGTTAAGTTCGGTGTACCACAGGGCAGTGTGTTAGGGCCGCCCCTATTTTTGCTGTATATAAACGATCTGCCACGTCAAATACAGCATCCTATGGTTTTATTTGCAGATGACTGTACAGCACTTGTGAAATGTACTGACATTACTCGTTATGCACAAGACATTAATGGCACTTTAAATAATATTATAAGCTGGCTTGAGAAGAACAACCTAGTAATAAACCTACAAAAAACTAGTGTAATGCACTTCCACCAGCGTACAATTCCACCAAATGTAAACGTACAATATGATAGGGAAGAGATCAAGGTAGTCAAAGTTGCGAAATTTTTGGGAATTATGATAGACGATCAATTAACTTGGAAACCTCAAGCCGAAGAAGTGTGCAAAAAGCTGAGCACTGCAGCATATGTTCTATGGAATTTGGCAAAAAAAGTTGACACAAAAACTGCTTTAATAGCTTACCATGGTTTGATCGCCTCGGTCTTGAGGTTTGGAATAGTTTTTTGGGGTAACTGTAGCCTAAGAGATAAGGTGTTTAAAGCTCAGAAACGCTGTGTAAGAGCGATGTGCGGTCTTAAACCCACAGATAGTTGCAAGCCTTTGTTTAAGTCTCTAAAAATTCTTCCGTTTCCGTCATTATTTATTATGGAAATGGCAATATTTGTTAAAACAAATGCGAAGTTATTCACTAAGGTCTCGGACACCAGAAAAGGCCCCGTGAGAAGCCAATATAAAAACCTTATAAATGTCGGTGGCTATAAAACTGCACTATTAAGAAAAAGTGTCATTTGTATGGGTCCAATTATATTTAATAAGTTACCGGAATATTTAAAAAATGCCACACTTCAACATTTTAAACACAAACTTAAAGCTTTTCTAGTGGAAAAATGTTATTACTCCATTAATGATTTTCTAAATGACCGATTATTATAGACCTTGAAAATATGTGAATTAAATAAATTGAATTTTGAACATTTTAATTATATCGACTAAAATGACTTTTTGTTGTATTTTGGTTGACATTTTGATTGTATTTTGACATTTTAATGATATTTTTTAAATCTGAATACTTACTTGAAGTACTTTGACATTGGAATTGTATTATGACATTTTAATTGTATTTAGACATTTGAATTGTATTTTGACATTTTAATTGTATTTTGACATTTTAATTGTATTTTGACATTTTAATTGTATTTTGACATTTTGATCTTATTTTGACTATTACGTATTTATTAATTGCATTTTGACTGAATTAATTTTAATTGTATTAAACTGTTAATTTTTTATCTGATAATTGTGTTTAATGTTCTTATTTTTTATTATTGCATCGTATTCATTCATTTAAATTTTGCATGTCGAATCTTGGGCAGAATGTATGGCTCAACTTTAATTCTTCACGACCTTATTTGTATACCTACATTCTAGCAAATAAATAATTTGATTTGATAATAATTATAGAAGTAGAAGACTGAGATAAAATTATAGAGGATGAAAAACAAAACACAGTCAAAGAACAGTGCTCACTTTCCACAGACACCAGCAATATAACTGTTTTAATTACCTACCTACATAACACCATAGATAGTAATTTTAATTAAGAAGGTTTGAACAATGAACGGCGTCCCTAAACTTTTCTCAGACTTCCGAACCGATGGCGTGACCTCGTACCGAGGACGAAATTCGAAAGTACAGAAGACAATACGCCTTAAAACTGATACCATCGGCACATTTAATTAACGGAGTGGACACACAGACAGGACAGCTGATAAGCAACGAATTGTTTAACCCTTAAAAGCTGATGGTAGAGGATAGATATCTTGTAAAGTTGTAACGGATCTTGAAAAAAGGTGCTTAAATTGGGTTTTGCAGGTTTTAATGATGTAAAAATGTGGCGTGATCGTCGCAATGCAGCAGATTTAATCGAGCTTAGGTTTATATATGAAATATTGCTTTACCTCGACATATTTAAAAAAAAAAAATGTAAATTGATAATCACAGATAGAAAGACGTTAAGTTAAAAGCTCAGCAGTGTATTATTATTAAATAATACCCCAAAAACACACACTGATGCGTAGAATGCGGGTCAGTGACAAATGACAATAGCATCCTGAAAACAGTGGTGGAGAGCCCTTACTCCCCTTTTCTGAGGCACTATGTGGGGAGAATGGTCAGGTAGTATATTCCTTGCTTTTTTCTCTGCACATCCTGCCACAGTCACCAGCTAAACTTATCCTTGTTTTGTGTACAACTAACACTAGTGATAAGGTATTTTACTATCAAATTGGACCATATTGTTGTCCGAACTGAATAAATAAATAAAAAGATAAATAAATACAAGAGGGATTGGTAGATACAATACCTACTCAAGATATTTCGATACAAAATCTGAAGGAGGAACTCAAGACTGCCGTAAATTCCGAGTTCGTGATACTTCCCGACCGTGAATCTCGAATGTTACCAATATACGTTGATAAATTGAAAAAGGTACAAGCGCGGATATTAATTATAGCTTCTCATACTCCGTCCGATCGTTATGGAATCGTTACCGGCTCACAGATAATAAGCCCTGATTTATTGGCATGTCGCAGATCGCCCCTTTTCCGGGTGGCTCGCGGACGATGACGCACTCCGAAGATTACGTAAACACTCCAAGATAACTTTGGGACTATTTTTACAGTTTGTCAAAGGTTTTCTTTGGCTGAGTTGGAAATTTTCATGTCTGTTGAGCTAAATATGATCTGAATGAAAAATCATCAGAAGAATGATCGTTTCTTCTTTCCGAATCGATGGTATGTATACATCTACATTATACTGTTTGGGCCCAAGTGGCCTCACTTATCGCGGCGGCGGTGATAAGGTTTGAAATTATTTAAAATAGGTTTTTATTTTTATTAATTTATTTATCTAGATAGATATCAGATTATATAAATAGATTCTTATTTATTTTGTGAATTTGAGAACGCTATAGGCTTAGTGGACTGTGGATTTGTTCACCATTTTCTATAAATACCTACAGTGTAGGTCTTTCGACAAGTATCAAGTACAATATTTTCAAATAACAGTGTTAATAGTAACACTGTTAAAAGCCAATTATTTTTATAAGAATAACTGTGGATTTTCTTGCCGGCTCTTCTCCATAGGAAACGATCAATTGGAACCGTGCACCTAGCTTCTGACGTTTCATAAGTGCCCATGTAGGTATATGTGAAATAAAATAATTAGAATTTGAATGGATAGGTGTTTCAGTATTGGCCAGCTGTAGAGTCCAGCTGGCCAGACCTGTAAAATCTTGATCGAGTTTAGAAAAAAAGAACACCTTTGTCAGTTTTATTGATAGTTCAAAGGATGGTGCTGTTTATTCTATTGATATAGACTTCCTCAGTTTACTCTTACAAAACACCCTGGAAGAAACGCGGCTTCCTATTCAAAGGGGAGACCACATTGCGGGAATAATAAGATATAATTGGCAATACTGACAATAGTGTTGCCATATGGGTCGTTAGTAACGATTTAAACCAGTGCGGCCTCGGCACCTGTTTCATATTATATAACGATGTTTATCGATATATCTCGATAGATATCGGACACACGATTACAATCGAATGTTTCCGAGTATGGTTGCCAGACTGCACAAGATCAGCGGGATACCCAAATAAGTTTTGTAGTTGTGTTTTGTATCAGATTAAAAAGCCAAATCTCAAACTGATTTGTATAAGTTGGCATTGTAATCGTTAATCGTAATAATTAAAATCATACATAATCTTTGAAGTGTCATTCATAGCTTTGCCGTCTGAGGCGTGTGACGCGTTTAAAGGAAGTCAAAATAGAAAATCGTCAAATGAGACAGTAAAATTATGGAAGGAGTATTTCACCTTATGAAACAGTAAGTGAATTTTCTTCAAATTATAGAAAGATAACACATCTTTAAAAGATACCCGCCGATCAATCACAGGAGGTGTCCTCTAATTAATCGAAGCAGGTATCCTTTACACACAAATAAGCGGCTTTTTAAGAGGGCGTATAAAGAAACCAAAATATCAAATTTCACCCGCGCAACCCTTACCTACCCCTCTCAACAACAAACAATCCCTTCCCGCCACCAGAAACTTTTCGCCGCGTTTATCTCGGTATAATTCGAATTCGAATTTTCTGTAGTAAGTATACGTAAAATAATCAGATGAATACACATTTTCAGCTCTTAGAAAAACGCCCTATCCTACGCTGAGCATCTGAGTTTGTTTCACAACACATTCCTGTATTACCCAAAGGCCTTTGCCTAAAGTTGTACTTTTAGTACACCAACATTTCGCCTATTATATTTAAGTCCCATGTAATAGGGGACGAGTGTATTGCCATCAACTGGGGAAAAAATCCAGACTCCGGGCTGCCACTGAGAAATTCCTGATGGAAAAACCCGATAACACGTTTTCGGTTATCCGGGTTGGTTTCGTGGCAGCTAAAACTCATAGACCAGTTATAGACTAGTGAATTTAAAGATCACCATGTCTGCCAACCCTACTTTGAACTGATACATATAGACAGGGGGCGTATCTACTGAACAGCAGCTTACATGCCATTGTTGTACCCGCAAGTCTTAAATATCACTTGTTACTTTCCTTTCTCGTGAATTATGAGCAACTAATACCATATAAGCGATGTGTTGCGATCAAATACCTAACTTCTGTCCACTTTAGATTTTCTCGATGAAGTCGACCGTCCACTCAAACTCAATCATTTATTTCAATTCAACCATTTACAGGCAATTTTGAATTGTCAAAGAGTCTGTCTTTGTGTAATTAATTACATCACCATTGACCTCCTCTCAAAACAATGAAGGAAAACAGCATGTTCTAGAACCAAAAATTCGAAGACACGTGAAATCTACCAACCCGCACTGGGCCCGCGTGGTAGATTACAGCCCACTCCCACTCGAAGTGAGGAAGCTTGTGTCCAAGCAGTAGGAACATCACATGCTGATAATGCAAAGAGTCGGTCAGTTAGTCAGAAAGTTGGAGCTATTTTCCCATTGCAAAACGTAGAACGGGCAAGAAACTCCAAGGACCTTTTTTAAATCAAATTCGATTTAAAAAAAGAAAACAAAATCGATTTTTTCAAAATCCTGGGTACATTATTCTTGCTGCAATACTACTATACTCCATTTGAAATAAGATTAGACATTTAACTAAACCTTTTTTACAGCTCGTTCAACCGATTTTGACTTCTATTGCGTTGGTGGCATGACAAATGGCAGCTGCAGTAAACAGTTGGTGTTGTAACCACTTTTTTGCTTTTAATGCCATCCTTATGCCTACGGCATAGAAGTCAGAATCAGTTGAGCGGACTGTAAAAAAGGTTTGTTTAAATGTCTAATCTTATTTCAAATGGAATATAGGTTGGATGTACATGGAGAGGTTACCTATGTCTAGTTGGGCGGTTCATTTGTTTTCCAGCAACGCATCCGTGCGTCGCTTAGCAGCGGGCTGCTGTGGAGCGGGGCCTTAACTCTAGATACCAATAGGACGACGTATTTGATTCAATATTATCGATTCTGCTGGTGATTTATTAGTGTAGTTTCCCTAACATGGTATTTATGTTGTAATTCAACTGAGATATCAATATCGCAAGAATGTGGACGCCTTAGGGCTACTGTGTGATATTATGACGGTTGGTAACCAGTTTTGTAATGTTGTAGTTAGAAGGACCAAATATACAGTAGGTATGTTAACGAGGGACATGCATAGGGAGTGTTATAGGTACGTACTTATAAAAATAAACGATTTTTTTTACTATGGGATCAACTAGAAAGTATGAAAAAAATAGGCAGTCATGGTGACTGCTGACAGAAATGTAAACTTAAAACTGGTATTAGCGCCATCTGTATTTTATAGTAAAGCACTACGGCGCGTCAGTGACGCGAGTTTATAAGTTTTCACTTAAAAAAAATCTGCTGGTGGATACATTTTGATCGTGTTCGTAAGTATTGCATTTTTGTATGGAAAAGCTGTTTTTTCTTCAAAACAGTCTTCGAGACGTTAACATTACTTACTACTGATAAGCCGCCTACAACACCGTTAAAAACAATTTTAAGAAGTTTATAGTTCTCTTTGTGCTTTTTGCCACTTCAAACAAGTTAAACCGACCATACAATTCACATTGTAAACTTATCTCCTGTCAAAAAGAACAGGAACAATCGAATATCGATGTACAAGGATACGCATACAGTCTCTTCCACAAGTATTTGAAGAAAATGTAAACAAACCCTGTTCAGATAATAATTTATTACACAATGACTAACTAAAAGGGTAAGTAACACATTCATCTGTATTAGAGTTTCAATTTTATAGCTCACCACTTTTTCCAACAATTATTGTTTGAATAACATAATTAAATTGTTATTGAAAAATAAATCATCGACGAAAATTGAGATTATAAAATTAACCATAATTGTCAAATAAAAACATTTTTAAGATGATGATATATTAGAATTTTGGGTTTAAGTATTCAAATAATCAAATCCAAGCACTCAATTCGTAATTGGCAATACAAAAAACACAAATTGACATCTACAGGTAAGTTTTCTGATCCATTTGTTTACATTTTCAACAGATACTTTTCGAATGAACCATACGGAGTGATTTCTTTCTTCTCGACAATACAGCGTGGGTGACGTTTAACAGGCCATAAACCACGACACATGCTGTCAATAATAAATAAAACTTATCGCCAAAAGCACGTGCGATCCCTTCCTAGTATGAGTAATGTACTGAGCGGAACCAATATTAACATAAATTCTCCCATATGCGAAACAGCAACATTGTATTAATCGATGTGTATGTAGACGGGAAAGATATGGAAGCGAAAATTAGCATACTGGTAGTTTATCGTTCGATTTGTTTACTCTACTAGTGGACTGGTTGTTAAGAGAAATAAATCAAAATTTATCTCGAGAGTGTCATGACATTGAAAAGTGGAAGTTTTGATATTTTATGTTTATTGATCGTTATGGCATAGAAATGTTCTTAGACATTCATCTTCAGTTCTAGGCCATTTTTTTCATTTTGGTTTCTAGATAAAGTTTCAACTTTCATCTTCCATTTGATTCCAATTATATTTTCATGTCTCCCAATGCTTTCAACTCTTAAATTGCGGAGATTTCAATCATCTTTAAATCTTTATGCAGATTGCAGATAGATCTGTATTTAATATCACTGAGCGATTATTAAAGGAGTTCAGACCGTTATAAACAGAACGTTTTAATAATTGAAGCGCCAATTGCCGGACATAAATTGGATCTTGTCAAATTAAACAATTTTATTGATGCATAATAACGCTTTCGTATAATAGTAGCAAAATTAATGGAATAACATTCGTCTAAAATAAATCAATTTGATATTATAAAAAAGAGAAAGGATTTGAATTGAGTATAGTGAGGCGTTATAAAAATGTAATGAATTTATGTGTTTAGAAATTCAAATGACAAAATTTGTAATGGTGTTTCCGCAGTGCGAAGTAAGAGATTCTCGTGTTGATAAAAATTAATTGGTGGACTAAATTATTTCCGATTAGCTTTCTATTATAAATAATATCAGAGTCATCTTCTACCTGTTACGATCGACGTGTTAAAACTAGTTTTTTAACGGACTTAATTATATAATTTAATTAATATTTTTATAATCTCTCTCATTAATCAGAGAACTGTTTTATTAAGAGATGGAGTGTTATTCAAAGGTGTAGTTTTATAGTGGATCATAAAAGTATGGAAGTTATTGTCGGCTATTAGCCAACACCCATCCTGTCGGATCCCATAGCTATACTTATGTGATCTGATTAAAACTGGAAGTCAAACAGGTGTTACATTCACAGTTTTATTGTGAGCTTAAACCTCATTTCTTCAAGAGTCTATGAACGGTATAGAATCTATCTATTCTACCGTCTCGTTCCAGAACTGCATAGAAAATGACCATCAGCTTATGCTATTTTAGTCATAATGTCGGAAAATATCCCATGGTACCTACTACTATGATTAAAAGTACCTTATGTTTTAATCCAGTACCCTAATTGCGTAATACAATAATCGCGTAATTGCTAATCCATTGCTTCATAAGTTGAAAAAAAAAAGCGGCCAAGTGCGAGTCGGACTCGCCCATGAAGGGTTCCGTAGCAGCAAGTAACATTGAATGAAAGGTAAATTGCGGTTTACGATTTATGATGTATTAAAAAAAACTACTTGCTAGATCTCGTTCAAACCAATTTTCGGTGGAAGTTTACATGGTAATGTACATCACATATTTTTTTTAGTTTTATCATTCTCTTATTTTAGAAGTTACAGGGGGGGGGGGGGTAGGTACATTTTACCACTTTGGAAGTGTCTCTCGCGCAAACTATTCAGTTTAGAAAAAAATTATATTAGAAACCTCAATATCATTTTTAAAGACCTATCCATAGATACCCCACAAATTTTTTTTTGAGTTTCAGTTCATTATTTGTTTTTTTCTATTTTTGTGTTAAAATCTTAATGCGGTTCACAGAATACATCTACTTACCAAGTTTCAACAGCATAGCTCTTATAGTTTCGGAAAAAAGTGGCTGTGACATACGGACGGACGGACGGACGGACAGACAGACAGACAGACATGACGAATCTATAAGGGTTCCGTTTTTTGTCATTTGGCAACGGAACCCTAAAAATCTGCTCAGCATCGTAAATAACGCAATGAATGTTGTTGAACTGTCAAAATGAAACAAATTAGGCAAAATTGTTTACGAAAATAAGTTACGCAATTAGGGTACAGGTTGTAAACTATCTGTATCATCCAAATCCATTCAGCCGTTTTTGTGCCAATCCGGAACATACATCCAGACAAACGGATAAAATTTCTTCGTTACTATTAAATTATATTTTAGTTTTAGTCATAAATAAAATAAAGTCCTCTGCGTAAACCAGTGAAGGTTCGCTTTGCTTGTTTATTCATGGCCATAATTAAAATAATTAATCGAATTTCATTTCGTTTGAATATGCAATTAATATAAACGAGATTTAGATCGAGAGATAAGCGCGAATTAAGGGCCAGTCGTACTTGAGTGGTCGGTTTGTAGCTCGTTCGAAGTTCATTCACGGTATCTATATGAATCATTTTTTTTACCATTCACTTTTACGACATGTTTTTTTTTACATAAATAATACCTATGTGTACATTATATGGGTGTTGTTATTGTTTATTTATATGGAGAACATTACGTAAATGCATGTTCAGTGGAGATCAAAGATAATTTTCAAGGGAAACCTACACTATTCGAGCGCTGTAATATTCTTGTAAAACACGGTTTACTTGTATCAACGTCAATTTCTACCTCCAATATTATACAATGAAAAGAAAGTGCAGCAACTCAACACTGCAATTCTTTGAACAATGTTAAACACTCCGCGGTACTCAGTGACCCGAGATAGCAGCAAAACAACGCCGATACAAGATAGAAAAGCAACTTTATCGCTTGACAGATAGCTGCGATTGTCTGACATGATATTTCAGCAGCAAAAAGTGACATTAAACCCGAACAAAAGGAGTGAAAGTGTATTAACAGACGCTGGGAGCAAGATCTTATGACAATGGTTGAGCTTCGAAGTGATTATGCGTACGCGTGAACGTGTTATTACAGCTTCAAAGTAAAAACGCGCGGGAAAATTGACAGTTGTCAATGTCAAGATGGAGAGCGAGGGCAAAAAGCGCGGGAAAAGTGACGTGCACGTGTATGTCATAGAAATCACAAGTTTACACGTGATTTATTATATTATGTACAAGAGAAAATAACAGGTTTAAATAACAATTTGCTGGAGTAACGATTATGGGTGAATAGCTGTTATAAAAATGTTAGCGGAGCAATATTTAATGGATAAAAAAATATTGATTGCGATTTATGAAGACTAATATGATCTTGAATGAAAAATATGTAGGCATAACATAGACAAGCGTGTGAACAGATCTCCCATAAATAACATCCTTCTTAACACGATGTTGTAAACAACTGTTACTCTATCATAAATTAATAATTAACCGATATTTTCGCCGTTACTATAATCATACGTGTAGAATCTTGTTGATCCCGTATTTAAGCTGATTATATCACTACACTGGCTCATCGCCACATCAAGCTTCTCGTGCACTTTCAACTGTTTCCCGCCATTCGTGGTGAACTGACAGTTGACATAAGTGACAGCGACCTCACTGCTGACGTGCATGAGATAGTGTTTACTAATCTATTAAATAGATACACTACAGTACGCATTCAGATCATCTCGTAAGGCCCATTATACACACACGTTTTTCTTACCATGAAAAACTATCTACGGTTTATTCGCCGTGTAGGCTCGGTCATCAGTATTGTTTGGATCACTATGGAAGTTTGTTGACAGACACGTTTTTTCTACGGCGCGGTTTATACGCCGTACCGTAAAGTAACCGTACCGTGGCCTTACAAGCCCCATTGGTCGAGTGGTCGCAAGTATTACTGTTAAGCATAGGGAGGAACCCATGCATAACAGTAATACTTACGGCCACTCGACCAGGAGGGTTCGATTTCCTGCTTGGGCAAAATGTAATTAGGGTTTTACATTAGAATTCTCAGTAGAAGCCCGAAATTAAATTGTTTATTCTGCAAATAGGATATCGGAATAAATTTAAAACGTCATATAGAACAAAAAGAAAAAAAAATGGAGTCAACATTTCCTATCTGAACAACCCTTTTTTTTTTTATTAGGTGGGAAATTATCGAATAACTTCTCCCGCTCTGGGTGGAGCGGGAGGGCGTATCAGACTATTACTGACTAAAACCCCCCGTGTTCCTTCAGTTGCCATGTTGCCGGGGGGCCACGATTTCCCTTTCCTGAGAAGAAATAGCGAAATAAACTTAATGGTCAAAGTCTCTTTTAAAGTCCAGACATAATCTTGGTCAGGTCATATTATGAGTACCTACCATGCAGATTTGTAGTTAATTGATTGACGTGTTGCCAGCGCTGAACAATTTTGCGTTCAGCGCTCGGTGTGGCAACACGCCGTGTTCGGGTTCGCGACAAGTCAATCGTCATCCTGAGGATGCCTCGTTGAGAGGTGAAACACGTGTCGATTTCTTTCAGGGTTTTTTTTATGGCTCTTTAGAAATAGCTAAGTGGAAGAGGTTACTAAACATATATTTTTTTATGTAGATTAGTGTCTGAAATGGCCTTCTGAGGGAAGAACCACACAGATTTCAGTGGACCTGTCCAGTCAGTGCAAGCATTTGTCAGCGGGGTAATTGCGCTACACATAAAATGACAATTGATCGCAATGGTTTTCATTTTGACAGTTCACCCACGTCCATTGCGTTATTTACGTTGTTGAGCAGACGAATTTTTCAAACCTATGAAGCAATGGATAAGCAATATCTTTCAAAACTTTCGGATTGTGATAAAAAGTGTGTTACGCAATTAGGGTGCAGGTTGATAGCAATAGGCGAGGCCTTTTTCTTGGAACTTAAACATAAATGTCGAAATGTGAGTGTACGTACAGCTCTGCTGCGTTACCCATCAGGGAATACAGACAGGATCTTATGTTATGTCAAAGTGACAGTTCACAAATAGATTGATTCCACTGCGCTCGCGCAAGCATCATAATAAATTAGCATGCGAGGCGCGTGCGCGGTACTTCACGGGCATTCACGGTTTATTTAATGGTAATGTTTTACGACAAACAGCTTTAGCGTTGGCTCATTGACCGACGTACATGTGCCTTCTAATGACGCGTGACGTAGGTACTTTGATTGGTTATTATAAACCTTTACGATCATTATTATGTGAAGGTAAGTATCGTAATGGGTTTAGAATATTCTATTTAATATCTTAGGCACAGTTTATATAAGTAACAGTATTAAATCTTTATAGAAAACGGCCGAAACGACACGCAACAGTTCTGAGCGCGGCATGTTTATTTTCCGAGCGGCAGTAGGTAATTATTTCAAGGTCACTGCCGAGACATAATACTGTTACTTTATTATACTATGGCTTAGGGTTGGTTAAGGTGTGAGTTTCAGGTCAAGCGTGGGTTTTATTTGATGTCAGGACGATCTCAGTAGCAGCCTGATGTAAGGAAATGGCAATAGGCTCACTCCCTATTACATGGAACTTGATATCGATATCAGAAAATGGTGGGTGTACAACACTATACTGCGGTCCGTCTACTGCCACAGACAATAAATAAAGGCCTCATTTTCATATTTTGAATTCAGAACAAGACATTCATATTTCAATTTCGATTTAAATATCGAACGTTTTCTAGTTGTAAGTTGTAATCATTGGTGCAAAATCGCTAATAATACCGAGTAACATAAATCGTTCGCCAATGAATAAACTCGCATACTTTATAAGGGAATATTTATTAGTTGCCTACCTGACAACTGTGACCCACATGTCGCGATCTTACTAACGAACTGTTTAACATTTAGCGGACGAGACTTATAAATTTTACTCTGTACAGAGGTTAAAACGTCGATATCTCTATGTACTTGCATTTATTTAAGTAGCGGACGTAAAGCTTGGTTTACATCACGGTGCTAGTGAAACTGCGCATAAAACTTGAAACGTATGTAATCCTAGGGTTTGACTCGGTGGTGTAGCTGGTCCTAAAGGAGCCCTTTATCAAAATTTGTTTAGGGGCTCTTTTTTACCCGACCCCGGCGAAGCTCTAAATATAGTATTGTTTTAACAAAATAACATACTGACTTGGAAGGCTAAGCTGTCATTGCGATCTTACTAAGAGAATGAAAGAGCGAGAGAAGCCAGCTTGCGAGCCTAATTTTCTATGTGGTTTTACTACATGAATGCAAGAGAGAATTGAATAGAATTTTATGAATTTATGCTTACACACGTCGCGTCGTGCTAAAACACACCTCTCAATATATAAAGAAAAGGATAATAAACGTACCTATCTATTATTGAAATTCTTAAGAACGGCCTTTGGTGTTCCCCTTTAACCTTAACAGGTTATCGCGCGGCCCCCTAATCATTGATACAGCTGAAACGGCGATTCGACTGGTTTAAAAAGGAGAATTTGCTCCTGTAAACAAGCTCCATTTTACAGATTTGACAACAAAATTGTTGCCTCAAACAGGATCACGTAAGTCAAGTTTTAGTACTAAAACTATTACAGAGGTGCAGTATCAAGTTACTATCAGTGGCTAGTGTCGTAATGTAAACCCCCCTTTAAGGAAAAGTTGTGATCCCATGACTTGTGTTAGTCACGTCTTATTTCGAAACTAGTTTTATAGTTTATAGCTAATAATTGTGGGATCATATCAGCAGCCTGACCTTTCTTTTCATGTACAAACGTTATGAAATTAGCAACAATTTTCATGCTCATTTATTTTAACTAGGTATAAGCTTGAATGCGAGAGCGAACAAATATCGAGAAACACTGTTGCCTTGCCCATCAGGGAATATAGGTTGTGAAGAAGTCCGAAAGGGATACCGTGGCCCCTGGCAACATACAGGCAACTGAAGGAACACGGGTGGGTTTTAGTCAGTAAGAGTCTGACACGCCCTCCCGCTCCGCCCAGGACGGGAGAAGTTATTTGATAAATTCCCACCCCAAAAAAAAAGGCGTCATAACATACTAGATTATTAGTTATGTCGGCAATCCGTTAGAGGGATGTAGGAGAGGTCATTTGCAACCAAATGACTCCTGATGACCCCTATGCCAAAGTCAACCATTTTCGAGTAATTTGACATTCTACTTATATTTACCTAAAATGCATGAAATTAATAAAAATAAAAAATGAATCAAAAGGAGTCATTTGGTTGTAAATGACCTCTCTTACATCCCCTTAATGTACTACATCGATTGTTTATTTTGTAATTACTAATATCTTTTTCTTTGGAAAAGATATTCTGTTTTCAAGCTAAAGGGTAAAATTAGCGGAAAAATATAAAGATAAATTTATGTACAATTTTGTTCCTTAATGGCGTTAGCTAATCTGTCAGAGCAAAAGGTCTTGTAATCTACGGTAATCTATAGGAGATTTCCCAGTGACTAAGTAAGCTGGCAAAAGTAACAGATATTACACGCAATTATTCCGCAAATGCATATTTCCCCTTTATCTCCCTGCAGAGGATTGTAAACAAAAATCCTATCATCCCAACTATCTCATATCTTGCCTTACAGTAACTAAATATACAGGAGATAACCAGTAATTCTAAACATAGTAAACAACAAACAACGCGATAAACTCAAAAACTCCAGCTGGCTTATCCTGCCGTATCGTAAGAAAATAAGTAAGTACCTACGCACAGTTAAATGGCGATAATAATAAGTAGAAAATAATACAAACCATATTTCTGATAAATGTAAGTTAGTATGCAGTAGGGGTAGGGATGCATGATCCGATCCGATAGAACAACATCAAATCAAACAAATAACGATATTCCTAAATTTTGGATCGATACAAACGAATATTATGATATGAGCTTGGATCGATACGAATACTGGTATCGGAATAGATGGCTGGATCGTGTCACCTAGTCATAAATGCATGTTCATAGGTCAAAAGAGCCACCATAATTTTGATGATAATTGAATATTATTAAAAAAAAAAGGATTACGATACGATTTGATATTTGGAGGATCGGATCGAAGCTATTCAATGCCGTCCTAGTATCGTTCCGCAACGTTGCAATCCGGATCCATCCAAGGTATATATATATACAAGTAGGTATCGTACATCCCTAAAGCGCGGGACATTCGATATGCTGGATCGCGGAACGGATTGGTGCGGATAATAATCCCGCTATAACTATCCAATCGGGCACATATTACACGGGCATCAAGGCAGGCGTGGCGTGGGCGCGCCCGCCAAAACCCTATAAATTGACGGCTAACAGACCCGCCATATTTAAGACGCGTGCGCATTACGAACTCTTAAACATTGATCGCGATACGCGGCAAAGAAACCGCTTCGAAAATAACGGAGGGCAAAATCCCTCCGATTTAAATAAATAAACTTAATATTCGATTTACCCGGATCAAAAACCGATATTTGATTATTAAACCGCGTTTAACAGTAACTTAAGCTTTGGCCATATACAATCAACAGCACACAGCAAAAATATTCAGAAAATTTACACAACAAAGGTTGCAGTGCGTTGCATTTTACATAATCACTACATATTATAAAACAAAGTCCCCCGCCGCGTCTGTCTGTCTGAATGCGATAAACTCAAAAACTATCAAACGGATTTTCATACGGTTTTCATCAATGGACGGAGTGATTCATGGGGAAGGTTTAGGTGTATAATTCATTATGGTTTTGTGCAAATTGGGTGAAATGAGACGATGACTGTTGAAGGTATCGGAAAAAAACTTTTTACGAAAAAAAACAAGCGACTTCCAAAAAACACTACAAAGTGAAAAATAACTTTAATTTCGGAAGTCGGTGTCTTTTGTTTTGAATTTTCGTTTTTTGTCACCGACTTCCGAAATTAAAGTTATTTTTCACTTTGTAGTGTTTTTTGGAAGTCGGTTGTTGTTTTTTTCGTAAAAAGTTTTTATTTTTCACTTTTTTGTTGTGGTACTACCCCACACAAATTCGAAAACCACTACCTGCTATGTAAATAACAGTGACAGGAACTTATCATCCACATACTAAGTGGGAAAAAGTACGTATTATTGAAGCTAACTCAAAACTATCGAAGCAAAGTTAATAAAATTTATATGGGACCACCTCGAGAGCATACCCTTTCAAACAAAAAAAGAATTTTCAAAATCGGTCCACAATTGACGGAGAAATCGGTGGAAATACATTAAAAAAAAAAAACATACGCGACGAACATATAACCTCCTCCTTTTTGGAAGTCGGTTAAAAATCATGGCGACTGGGAGCTTTACTGGGTGCGCCGCGTGAACCAATAGTTATTATGAAAACAATGTATTACGGAATTTTGTATACCTGTATTAACACATAGGTTGGCTATTTATAATCCCGGTAGTACGTTCTCTTGGGATATTTTCCGAAACCCACGCGGGCGAAACCGCGGGCAAAAGCGAGTACTTAAAAGATATAAATGGAAAAGTATTGGCCACACAAGTCCGTAATTTCATAGAGTTATACGTTAAAAGAAGTGGTACACACGGCTACACATCAAGCTATACATTTCCAGTTTATGTTAATCTCGCATTGTATAGGATTTCCGTACAATGCGAGGTCAGCTTACATTGGAAATGTATGGCTTGATGTGTACAGTCACGTGGTTTGCGTGTGCATTGCATGCCAGTTTAGCTTTAGGGGAACTGCACACAAATTCTAATGAAGGAGACTGGTTATTTTATTTTATAACTGCAGTACTAAATCAAGTATCATCATTGGAGCTGTGTTTCTACGGGTTTGTTTTCATTCAACCCTACAGTGAAATTAAAAGCTGGTTGAGGGGTTTCAAACACGTTTTAAGACGAAAATGTGTGGTATCTGAATCATGCCAATTCAATCGCGGATTACCTGGCCTTAGAGAGACCGAAAAAAATAATTTATAATAAATAATGTACAGTGCCGATTAAAAGTCCATGAGCAATCTCACAAAGCAATAGACTGACGCTTCGGTTTGACTTACGACCTTCTTCTATAAGTTGTTACAATACTGTAGACACGCACATTACACACACACACTCACTTTGTCTGCAACCAATGACTAGTTCGATAATCATCATTCGTTTTTAGTTTCATTCGTCTTGTTCACATAAATATTAAAGTTTAGCAGGTAGACCACAAAAAACTAAGTAAATTATTTCGATTTCTGTGGGGTAGATGCAGTTTGTTACAAGTATTCAATTAATAGAACTTTGTTGGTTCGTGCCGTGATAATATTGGTGACGAGCATTTAGCGCAGTGTTGTGGTTATTATTATCAAAAAGCAGGCATAAAATATATTGAAGAGATCAGATCAGATCAGAGAATATTATTGCGCTGCGTAAAAGTGAAGTGAATATCTAATAAAACCGGACTAAGTGTGAGTGTTATCATTTATATATTTCATATTTTACTAAACATAAATCTTAATCAAGGGTATTGTTGATAGAACAGAGGTATTGCTGAGACAGAAGATGCCTTTAAAGTTTTAAATTCATTGTGAGGTTTAATTCGATTAGTGAATAATAAATAATTAGGTATTATGTGTAATAAAAACAATGATTTTCTTTGTTCTAGAGAAATACTGTGACGGTTAAGAGATATGAGGAAGGGGCTTATTATCGAGTAGCAGCGACGTCAAATGGTGAATGAAACAAATGGTTTCATACCAACGAGATATTTTGCTGAATTATTAAAAACACGTCATTATGAACCGTTCGCCGTGCACTCTGAAGGCTTGCATCACTGAAGACCAGCTAGAAAACCGTTTTTGACCTTAAAATATTGACCGTACCAACTTAATAAACAACAGATTCGTTATTGCATGAATTTATGGTAACTAATTTTTTAAGCACGTTTCAATAGGGTGTTTGTCGTATTTCTTGCAGATATACCGAAATTGTTTAATATTATTTTAGTAATAGTATTATTTTAGGATTAAAATTTGAGGTTTAGTTTCAATCTTCTTTTCGTAAAGAAAATGAATACTTAAGCTATAACCTCAATACCAACCAATATTTACTAAAGCCAAATAAAGTTTAAAATAATTAATATGAACAACTGCCTTTAACCTTAAAATCAACAATTTTGTCAGTAGATTTTTTTACATTATAAGTAGTCTAATATTCTTATTTATTGCTTAATAAATTAGACCATGATCAAAGCTTTATATTTATGGTGCAAAAAAATCCATTTAAAATTTAAAACATTTCAAAATTTAAATATGTCAAAATAATACAAATTGCTTCTAAGTTTCTAGACATCTATTTCACATATTATTCAGGTGAAGTAATGATAAATAATTGTAGCAATTTGATAACTATACTTAAGTAAAATAAACATAACGAATAAATATTATTTATTTTTTATTATAACATATCACGCATTTTTTATTCTAAACCCTTTATTGCAATAACAACATTAATAAACAGGCAGGATATTTAAAAATATTATTATTGCAAACAAAAATAATAATATTTGCAAAAACAGCGCTGTGATTTACGAGATTAGAACCATAGCCATCTTGAATCTAAGACCAACGCTTAACGCCTTCTGCTATCTGCACATATAATTTACTTTCGAATTTTAGCAATGCGATACACTGGCCAAGGTCACGCGTACGAGTATGATGCGTGCTAACAAAAGTTATGGAAATATAAGTGCGGCGCCCGCGAACCGTGACGATACGATAGTGTGTAGTGCGAAACTGCGTTCTCTGTGGTGTGTGTACGGCACTCACACCACAGACGTCTGACTGCTTACACATACAAATGTACGGACTATACCGCGTGTTCACAGCAATAAGACTCTTAGCGTGCTCATGCACTTTTGAGCGCTTACTGTACGTGTATTTCATTTTAGTTTAGTTTAATTTTAGTTTCTTTACCTGTTATGCAACAATCACTACTTAGTATTACCCTTAACTCTGAAAATGTGGCAATTTCGACCCCCAAAATACAGGCAAATGCCTAGTTTGGGGGTCACCGTCCAATCTGTTCTTGTACAACCTGATTATTAATCAATATTTTTTTCTCAAACATGCTTGGAAATTCGGGCATTCTTTTGACAACCTTCTTCGAGATAAATCGAAATTGCTGTAAGTACTGGTCGAATACATGCGAGCGCCTGGCCGGCAATGTTTGTATGAAAATCTATAACTGTCGTGTGGCCAAATAAATTATGATAGAAAACTCATATCTGACATGTTATTTAAAAATGGAACGAAGTTTTTACTTCAACACATGGCAACCAAGGAGGTAACTTATCAAAGATTTTATTTTTTCGATTTGGCTTGCAAATAGAGCTGTTTAAAGTAAAGAAGAAACAAATGAACATAATGGCGCATGAAAAATTATCGTTGTTCGTCATTGAAATATGTCATACAAAGCTTGGGCCGCAACCAGGCATTGATGGACTCACGTATGTGTGCCTCGGCTTTGCCTCGGCCCGCATATTTTCACGATCGTCCATCGATGCGCCACTTGTGGGCCACGACAGTAATGAACAATTAATTTGAATGTTGTCTTATTTACACACTAAATTATAGTGAAAATTTACCTAATAAATGAATAGCAATTAATTCAAGTAATTTCCCTGGTAATAAAGTCGTTTAACCAAAACAATGACGACAAAATAAGCTGTAAAACGGTTGGCCGGCCGCTCGTAGGGAGGGGCAAGAGTCGACAAGATCTTGTCGATAATAGTGGCCATTTGGAGGCGACCGAAGGCGAGTGCCCTCGTTTGTATCGCGTTAATATGTTAATACAGACATCCAGTCACGATTTTGCATCCAGTCCACGTACCACTCTTGGTTTACTTACACTATTTTCGATTCACTTTTGACACATTTATAACGTTACTTTACACTGATGGAGGACGATAAACTCATTGAGGATCGTCAGCTTTCCTAAATTTAGTTTAATCACAACTGTAATAGTAATTGCGTTCGCGCCAAAATGCATCGTTAATATGTTTACGTATTCTTAGAGTAATTCGTCCGTATCCAAATCACGATGTTACCGAACTACATACAAGCATACGGACCTATTTATGCCAAATACTATCTAAAATTACAAGCTTAAATTGAAGTTAAACACGACACAACAGGAAAGCGAAACGACATAGATAAATCTGCAAATGTTACTGTCCCAGTCTCAAAGATAAAAGGACTCCTAATTGACCACACTGACCCACAGAAAGCTGGAAGTCAGATAACCGCAAGAGTTGACATACTGTGATAACTAATTTCACTTGCATTTCCGAGAACATTCATCTCTGATGAACTACAAAAGCTTGAAGGACAATAACAGCTTGTAAGAGGAAACTTGATGCAGATTAGACAAGGCATGTGCCTTGTTATGCATCCTTTACATTTTATATGCATGTTTACTTTGACAGGCTGCCATTTTGCATCTGCAAGTATATTATATTTAAGAGGTTAAAGAATCGTGAATCGTGTGAGGGATATGAAAGAGAAGGGAGTGAATGATAGCGTGACGGTTGACAGGGGAGAATGGAAAAAGAAAACGTGTGCGCCAACCCCACGTAACATGGGATAAGGGCAGGAAATGATGGGGAAGTATATTATCTTTATGGCTATGTTTATGAGTAATTTTCTATAAGCATTAATTATGGGGATATAAAACTTATAAAATATATTCAAATAAAAGGCTTAGAGCAAAGCTTAATGACAGTAATTATTATCTTTAAGTTTATCATCCAAAAATATTTCCACGTTATGTACAGTACCGACCAAAAGTCCATGAGCAATCTCACAAAGCAATAGACTGACGCTTCGGTTTGACTTACGACCTTCTTCTATAAGTTGTTACAATACTGTAGACACGCACATTACACACACACACTCACTTTGTCTGCAACCAATGACTAGTTCGATAATCATCATTCGTTTTTAGTTTCATTCGTCTTGTTCACATAAATGTAAGTTTGCAGGTAGACCACAAAAAACTAAGTAAATTATTTCGATTTCTGTGGGGTAGATGCAGTTTGTTACAAGTATTCAATTAATAGAACTTTGTTGGTTCGTGCCGTGATAATATTGGTGACGAGCATTTAGCGCAGTGTTGTGGTTATTATTATCAAAAAGCAGGCATAAAATATATTGAAGAGATCAGATCAGATCAGAGAATATTATTGCGCTGCGTAAAAGTGAAGTGAATATCTAATAAAACCGGACTAAGTGTGAGTGTTATCATTTATATATTTCATATTTTACTAAACATAAATCTTAATCAAGGGTATTGTTGATAGAACAGAGGTATTGTTGAGACAGAAGATGCCTTTAAAGTTTTAAATTCATTGTGAGGTTTAATTCGATTAGTGAATAATAAATAATTAGGTATTATGTGTAATAAAAACAATGTTTTTCTTTGTTCTAGAGAAATACTGTGACGGTTAAGAGATATGAGGAAGGGGCTTATTATCGAGTAGCAGCGACGTCAAATGGTGAATGAAACAAATGGTTTCATACCAACGAGATATTTTGCTGAATTATTAAAAACACGTCATTATGAACCGTTCGCCGTGCACTCTGAAGGCTTGCATCACTGAAGACCAGCTAGAAAACCGTTTTTGAACTTAAAATATTGACCGTACCAACTTAATAAACAACAGATTCGTTATTGCATGAATTTATGGTAACGAATTTTTTAAGCACGTTTCAATAGGGTGTTTGTCGTATTTCTTGCATATATACCGAAATTGTTTAATATTATTTTAGTAATAGTATTATTTTAGGATTAAAATTTGAGGTTTAGTTTCAATCTTCTTTTCGTAAAGAAAATGAATACTTAAGCTATAACCTCAATACCAACCAATATTTACTAAAGCCAAATAAAGTTTAAAATAATTAATATGAACAACTGCCTTTAACCTTAAAATCAACAATTTTGTCAGTAGATTTTTTTACATTTTAAGTAGTCTAATATTCTTATTTATTGCTTAATTACTTAGACCATGATCAAAGCTTTACATTTATGGTGCAAAAAAATCCATTTAAAATTTAAAACATTTCAAAATTTAAATATGTCAAAATAATACAAATTGCTTCTAAGTTTCTAGACATCTATTTCACATATTATTCAGGTGAAGTAATGATAAATAATTGTAGCAGTTTGATAACTATACTTAAGTAAAATAAACATAACGAATAAATATTATTTATTTTTTATTATAACATATCACGCATTTTTATTCTAAACCCTTTATTGCAATAACAACATTAATAACTAGGCAGGATATTTAAAAATATTATTATTGCAAACAAAAATAATAATATTTGCAAAAACAACGCTGTGATTTACGAGATTAGAACCTTAGCCATCTTGAATCTAAGACCAACGCTTAACGCCTTCTGCTATCTGCACATATAATTTACTTTCGAATTTTAGCAATGCGATACACTGGCCAAGGTCACGCGTACGAGTATGATGCGTGCTAACAAAAGTTATGGAAATATAAGTGCGGCGCCCGCGAACGTGACGATACGATAGTGTGTAGTGCGAAACTGCGTTCTCTGTGGTGTGTGTACGGCACTCACACCACAGACGTCTGACTGTTTACACATACAAATGTACGGACTATACCGCGTGTTCACAGCAATACGACTCTTAGCGTGCTCATGCACTTTTGAGCGCTTACTGTACCTAGTTAATTCTGAGTAGATCAGACAGTATAAAACAATTATTTTACAACCGATTACGAACAAAAACATCGATATATCACTAAAGAACTTTTATTAGTTTTAAAAACACACATTACATATAATTTGAATTCCCATAAACTGTGTATTTATAGGGCAATAACAGGCCGATAGTAGAAAACAAACTCGTAATATGGGACGTTATGGGTGTAAAACGGCTGGCAACATCCATATAGTTTTCACTTTTATCGATAAAATACTATCGATGTTTTGCCGATACAGGTGAATCACTAGATATGGACTAGAGTTATCTGTGGAGACTACAATGCGATATTTTATAAGAGATTTAATAGTTTAAATCAGCTTTGTAGAAAGTAGACTAACTCTAAATCCGTCTGGTAGTAGTATACTTTTATATTGTGTAATTTAAAAGCTATGACCTTTCTGTTCCATTGAGATAGATGCACTTTATTTGAGAAATGTTTTATTGTAATTCTCTAACAGCATGTCGTAAAGTAGTCTCAAGTCTGAACTGCATTTTAGAATTAAAATACATTTGACTGGTTGTTTCAATCAATTTTACTACACAAGAGAGGAGAGGAGGAGAGCAGTGGTGGCCCAATGGTAACCGCGACTTAAAAGTAGGTAGGTTGGAACCCTGACAGGCGCTTTTCGTTGTGTTAATTATTTCATCACCACTCCTCTCAAAACGTTGAAGGAAAATATCGTGAGGAAACCGGCATGTCCTAGAACCGAAAATTCGAAGAAATGTGACATCTACCAACACGCACTGGGCCCGCGTGGTGTATTACGGCCCACTCCCTCTCACAGAGAGGAGGCCTGTGTCCCAGCAGTGGAAAAATTATAAACTGATTATGCAATAAGTAAATAAGGGTAGTCTTAACTATTGAAAACAACTCGCAACTCCCGTTCATCAACCACATCTATTTAAGAACACTAGCTTATCTGACTTGTCTCGGTATCCGCAGATTATCAACCAGTTACGTTACTAGGGATGTTACTAAGATAACCGGATAACCGGAGCTACAACCACTGTATATAACGATTAGATTTCCTTCGCCCATCTCTTATAACTCCGTTAATTCGAAACCAATTTGCAACTTCCCCGTACAAATGCGGCGGTGAGAGAATGCTATTGGTCATTTCCTGATGCTACTAGTTCTGAAACTGGTTTTTTCTGTATAGGGAGCTGGATTTAATCGCAATTGGATCGTGTAATCATGTTGTTACGGTTAATCGGAAGTATTGGGACGTTTAGCGTTAAATAAATTGAATTTATTTTCTACTAGCTGTTACCTGCGACTTCGTCTGCGATCTAGGATAAAAATTAGCCTATGTCCTTCTCCAAGTCATGGTCTACCCATGTGGCAAATTTCATTCAAATCTATTTAGCCGTTTTAGCATGAAAGCGTAACAAGAAAACAAACTACCTCACTTTCGCATTTTGAATATTACTAGCAGCGCCCCGCGGTTTCACCCGCATAAGTCTCGGTCCCGTGGGAATATCGGGACAAAAAGTATCCTATGTGGTAATCCAGGTTATAAACTATCTGTGTGCCAAATTTCATCCAAATCCGTTCAGTAGTTTTTGCGTGAAAGAGTAACAAACATCCATCCATCCCCACAAACTTTCACATTTATAATATTATATATTACAGTAAGAAGTTAGGATTAGGATTTCTTTGTATTAGCACGAAAAAAGGTTTTAGACGAAAACTCTTTGTGAAAATGTTCAGTTAATCCAAACAACTGTGGACGTGCAGTTCTTGGATTGACTGAACAATGTCGGTCATTCCTTCAAATAACGACTTTGAAAAGAAAATAAAAGATTTAATTTTAAGGATTCATCTTCAAACGATTTTTTCCAACATTTCTCAAGAAGCCCCATAAACTCCTCGGCGAAGAACCCCATTCCCGAAACCCTATCAAAATTAAGCGCCTGCGCACAATTTTGTATCCGTATAGTAGAGTCACCAATTTATCGATCATGCCCTGTAACAGCGACACATACACAGATAAACGGGTCGAGTACTTTCTACGCATGCGTGGGCGCAGCAACCGCTGAACATTAATTAATGCAACTGCACACAGACGCGAATCGGGTGAAATCAGACCAACCAATAAGACGCTACAGAAAACCCACTACGAAAAACACAAGAAAAATCACTCGAACTTGGAACAACTTCAAAATACTTCAAAAATGGAATTGTTTCGATCCCCTGCGTTCATAGATCGTCAACATTTTTATTGACAGTTCTATTCCTTGTCTCTGTCATATGAAGCTTCTGGTCTCATCTGTGTATTGTCAATAAAAAATCTAAAAGTGATACAAATAAATATAAAAAGCCGTGAGAAAGCACTGACTCACCTGTTTGTACGCAACTAGGATGACTATGCGTTTGACATTTTATTGCCTTTATATTAAACTTTATACTGACACGTCTCCTGTAAGGTGGCTAGTTACGATGGTGGACAAATTAATTAATATTGTGAAGATATTAACACTCTTCGAGACTTTTATGACGCGTAAAAGACCGTTTATTGTTATCACGTCTATACTCAGACTCGCCTGAAAGTGTTAAGATGATTGTAGCTACAAGATGAGATCATCATTCATTCCCACCTTTATCCGCCATTTACTTGGGATATGACGTAGGTAAGTAAAAATTTGTTGCTTCCATCGCTATCTCTATTTTTAACCAAGGTTCTCAATTAGACTGTTTTTTTTTAATGGAAATCTTCTTTAGGCGCATTGGGCATTTTTGAGATGGGACTAAACCATTGATTTCGCGACACTGTTACGACACCAGCTTTTGACCATTAAAAAGACATCAACGCGTTGATTTTTTTTCAAGTTTTCACTTCTTTGCGTGGGTAATTTTTGAGTTAACTTCAATAATACATATTTTTTCCCACTTAGTATGAGATGATATCCCAGTACCCCAGATGATATGATAAGTTCCTGTCACTGTTATTTACATAGCAGGTAGTGGTATTCGAATTTGTGTGGGGTAGGTACCACAGCTAAAAATTGAAAAAAAAAAACAATCGACTTCTAAAAAAACACTACCAAATGAAAAAAAAAATCTTTCGGAAGTCGTTGGCAAAAAACGAAAATTCAAAATCAAGGACACTAACTTCCGAAATTAAAGTTATTTTTAACCGACTTCCAAAAAGGAGGAGGTTATATGTTCGACGCGTATGTTTGTTTTTTTTTTTTTTTTTTTATTTTTTTTTATGTATGTCCACCGTTTTCTCCGTCGTTTGTGGACCGATTTTGAAAATTCTTTTTTTGTTTGAAAGGGTACGCTCCCAAATTGGTCCCATATAAATTTTATTAACTTTGCTTGGGTAGTTTTTGAGTTAGCTTCAAAATACGTATTTTTTACCCACTTAGTATGTAGATGATATGATAAGTTATTGACACTGGTAGTAGGTAGTGGTATTCGAATGTGTGTGGGGTAGGTACCACAACTAAAAAGTGAAAAATAAAAACTTTTTACAAAAAAAAAACAACCGACTTCCAAAAAAAAACACTACAAAGTGAAAAATAACTTTAATTTCGGAAGTCGGTGACAAAAAACGAAAACACAAAACCCAAGACACCGACTTCCGAAATTAAAGTTATTTTTCACTTTGTAGTGTTTTTTTTTGGAAGTCGGTTGTTTTTTTTTTGTAAAAAGTTTTTCACTATGTAGTGTCTTTTTTGGAAGTCGGTTTTTTTTAGAAACTTAGGACTTCCTCCTTACCCATGCATCGTTCAAACTCATCAGCAGAATTTTAGGTCCATCGCAAGCAGGATCAAGAGCAATGAGGAATAATGGATGGGGAATTCTAAACTGAAAACTATTTAAAGTTACTTTGTGAGTAAGAAGTGTAACTGACTAATGTGAGTAATCAATTATGCATGCGCGAATCCTTGCCAGCATGGCGCCATATGGAATTAAGAGGAAAAAATATTCTAAGTAAAGACATTTGACATCATCACATCATCGGGTCAGCATCCTAATGAGAATATTTACATACTAGTTGACTAATTACTTAATTACCTTTAATTAAGTCTGCTACGAGTCTATACTTTATTTACTTAACAAATGAAAGTGAGCAAACTGTTGCAGGAATATTTCCTACAGTAATGGGATTTATTCCCTCCGTATCAAAAAGTCAAACAAAAAGCAAACGATCCTAATAGCAAAACGACCTATTATCAAAACGACACTTTAGCAAAATGTCCCGTTAGCAAATCATCTGACCGAAACTGCTCGTAGAATGATTTGCTAATAGGACATTTTATAATCAAAACGACACTAGCAAAATATCCTATCAGCAAATCGTCTGACGAAAACTGCTCTTAGGACGATTTGCTAATAAGACATATTATAATCAAAACGACACTTTAGCAAAATATCCTATTAGCAAATCGTCTGACGAAAACTGCTTGTAGGACGATTACTAACTAAAATAGACGCTAATAGGACATTTTTCTAAAGTGTCGTTTTGATTAAAGGTCAAGTCATGATGAACTTGATGTATTAATCTATACGAACAAATTTAACCTCTTTATAAAGAGGTAATATTTGTTTGTTTGTAAGTTTGTATGTAGGGTGTAGTCTCCGGAACTACTAGTCGGATTGGAAAAATTTTTTTTGCGTCGGATTGCCCAATTCTTGAGCAAGGTTAGAGGCTCACGGACAAAGTCGCGGGCGGAAGCTAGTACATAATATACAACGAAAGTAACACGCGCGATTCCAGGGTTGGGGTCCTATAGTAAAAGTTGTTCATAATTATGAGTACAATGATCCATGACAGGTTGTCAGTTATTTCTATGAATCGTTGTAAATTCCCTCTCATTACACAAATCCCAGTAGGTCCAACTTTTCGCGCTGATACGATTTAGCAGTGCGCCTGCGCCCATCGCCTCTAGATACCGTCTCGTTAAGCATGTTTTGTTGCTCCTGACTCACTGGAATCAGTTAACACGCCTCGGGTCTGACGTAATAGATGAATGAGTTTCTATTTATGAGGTAAGGTTTCCGTGTTGTGATTTTAAGAGAGACGGACGAGAACGTAGAGGAGCTGTGGAATAAAAAAAACAACAGTGGCACTTCGGGAGTGCCGACAGAAGCGAAAACTTAAACAAGATCGCCTTGGTGGAAAAAACAAACTTGTATAGAACATTGGTCCGTAACCTTATCCAAATAAAGAGCATAATCGCGTTTACAAAAAATAATAGATACTTCCGAAACCTTCAAAGTAAAAATACTTGCATGGAACATTGATCCGTAACGTAATATAAATAAAGAGCATAATCGCGTTTACAAAACTTTTAAAGTAAAAATACTTACATAAAACATTTATCCGTAACGTAATATAAATAAAGAGCACAATCGCGTTTACAAAACCTTTAAAGTAAAAATACTTGCATAGAACATTGATCCGTAACATAATATAAATAAAGAGCATAAGTGTTATTGGGTTTTTCTATCTGGAATTTCTCAGTAGCAGCCCGGAGTCTGGATTTGTGCCCGGTTGATGGCAATAGGCTCGCCCCCTATTACATGGGACTTAAACATAACTGGCGAAATGTGGGTGTACCTACTACAGGTACACATCTGCCCAACCCTTCGGGGAAACAAGGCGTGATGTTATGTAGCACAATCGCGTTTATAAAAAATGAGGTGTCGTCATGGTGTCGCGAAATCAATGGTTTAGTCCCATCTCAAAAATGCCCAACGCGCCTAAAGAAGTTTTCACTTCAAAAAAATATACTCGTAACGTACCTACACGTATTCACTTAAAGTAGACAGACGGCCGTGTCGACGACATGACATAGCCACACTCCATTTTGTAACGTCAAAATTACATGATAAGACAGTTCCCCAAAATGCCCGCCCTTCACCACTTCCTAGTGCTTTAGCTGGAGAAATGGCGGAACAAAATCCCCAGAAGCACAGCTGCCTGTTAAGTTAGAAAAACTTGATGAAGTAAGTATCAAGCCTTTAACTAGCAGAAGTAACACTTTTGAAGGTTAATGTTAATGAGGCTGTTAGAAGAAATGCAAGGCTTCTGCGTCTAAGTGTTTCTGTGCTGCAGACTTAACTTAAAAAAAAAAAAAACTGAACAATTTAATGTAAACATTCAAAAGACGGTGTCATATGCAAGCTCTTTTAATAAATTTTTCTATAAAAGAACTAAGTCCCGTCTTAAATTTTAAAATTTTATGTAATAAGCAATATTTATTTGTAAGAACCTGAAAGGACTTCATTTATAAAAGGTTATACTTAAACTCTTTCAAGTCAAGACAGCTCCACACGACTATCAACAAAAACATCGATATTTATACTGATTGGACCGTAGAAAACTCATAGAATCGTTCCCATATTACTTCCTTTATATCGGATAGTTTTCAACAAAAACCGATATTCTCCGTTATAATAACGTTGTTTACGACTTCACTTCAAAGCAGCTTCATTTACTTTTAAATTGATAGCTAATAAAATAATAATGACTTTTGCAGTCCTGCTTTCACCACATCATCTATGGTTAATTTCATATTATATAAAGTAAACGGTTTATCTTCAGAACCTGTCTTTCTTTTCACCCCTTTGTGTTTCTCTTATAGAATCTTTTGCAGATAAATAATTTATTGGCATTAGCGGTTAGCTTCCGTCTTGTTAACTAAAGAGTTGCTTAATACACAGCAAATAATAATTTATGGACTGACAAAGAGACTTCCTTATTAATTAAAAATATAAAATCTTTGTTAAATGTGCATATCCACGATATTGCAATGTAATTTTTACCTAATCGTCAAAAAGTATAATTTAGAATGATGCCGTGAGTCATATACAACTCTCGGTAATTCTAATTTATACTTTTTAACAATGATATTAGAGTTACATTGCAATTGTAGCGGTTACACCGCCACATACAAACTACACATTCAAGATCCTGCATCGCGCAATTGGAGTTTACTGCGCGAGCGACATATATTATATATACAGGATTCCGACTTCAACCGTCGCTCGGGGAGTTGGCCGGCAGACACGACACCTGTCTGGTCGGAGGATCCTCCCTTTTCTATGGTGGATGAGTGAACTTTACACCCTGTTCCTCATGCCGACTAATGGTTTTACACTCCTTAAGACATTATACCTACAACAACAAAACTTACTAATTTCAACCGAAGCGTCAAGCAAATATTTGAAGTAATTAAAATCTAAAATTGTTCGACTTACACATTACGGAATTTAAAGTCAATAGGTCACCACTAGACAGCCAAACAAAAAATACTTTATCTATTGACACTACAGACACTTACAAATGTCAAACTCAGTAAGAGCACCTCAGACATAACAATTAACTACTATTTGCTCTCTTATTGACATATTGACAGAATAACCTACATATTGTACTGTTATATAACGAGAAACGATGGCTGTGTTATATAACAACGTTCTTAGGTTCGCACGGTCATTAATTAGCAGAAATGTTTAACAACGGCGGTGAAAGCATTGTCTCTGACTCGAGTTTAGGATAGGTAATACTGTGGGAAGTCAGTGGGTGGCGTGGGCAGTGCATAATTACAAACACCGATATACCCTGAGCTCCCTTACCCCCCTTTACCCTAACCAGTTTCCCCAGAAAAGGGGAGATTGTGCCTGAATTTAGAGTTCAACTTAAAATGGTTAGAGTTGGTAAAGGAACAAAGACCGTTAATTTGTCCGGGATCAAAATTGCCTTGTCCATGAAATCGATTACGTTTTTGTTTAATCGATGAAAAATTTACAATCGTTTGTGGGATCGATTTCGGGTTTGGGATTGAATAATGACACTATTAAGTTTGATTGCACTTTGAATGATAATTTTTACTTTAAATCAAAATTAAGTTGATTATTTTCTTGTTACAGGACGCGGCACACATAAATGACAATAGTCAAAGACAATATTCAGAACTTTTTGCTACGGCAAAATAAAGAAAGAAAAACTGTTTCTCGGCATAAGAGTTTCTCGGTTGTAAAAGACTACTACTAGGTGGCGCATATTATCAACTCTATGGAAGATGCTCTCATTTTTGAAAATGGAATATTTGACTTTGACATTTGTGAAGTACTTACACAAATGTAAAAAAACACATCGTAAAATCATGATGCGCTATACTCTAGAAGAAGAGAACATCGTAGAAGTGGCGAATCTATCGTCAGAAGTACTGAGAAAAGTAATGCAAAATGTTCTAAAATGCGCCCAAATGTGCGTCAATTCTGGCTGCGGCCACTAAACAGATATTATTTTTTTCGACTTACACAGAATAAAATTATAAATCCGAATAAACAATATAACACTAACCAGAACGATCTTTCTTATTTACAAAAACAGAAAAAAATAGAAAAAAATATAGATATTAAATAACATACTAGAAATAGATCTTAGGAAATCAGGTGATTACTTATGCGCCACCTTAGTAAAACATAGGTACTTAGCAGAAACAAATTAACAATATAAAACAAAATTAATTACTTACCGTAATTAATATTACAATAACTGTTCCTTTAAACCACCAATTCATAATCCACATTACGTAAACAATCATACAACTATTAAATCACAGAACTTAACAAGGTGGTGTCTTATCCCATACAATTCACCCATTAAAGTCTAAAGTCGATGGTAAAATACTATAGCATTAATAAGGAAATAATTTAGTGAATAGTTAAAGTCCCATAGATATAGGGGAGGCGATAACCAAGTTATTTACTGACACTAAACTCATGCGCGTTTCGCTTTGAGATCGCTATTAATAAATACGCATTCTGGTTTGCTTGTATGGGACACACACAGGGGGGTCAAACACCTAACAAAATCGCATTCAAATTCGAAATATAAATATTTCACATAAACTTACATGGGCACTTACTTATGAAATATCAGAAGCTAGGTGCTCAGTTCCAATTGGTCGTTTCTTAGCTGGCAACTCCACGTTTACTCTTTTAAAAATAAATAATTGTTTTTTTTTACAATGTTTTCAAATTACACTGTTAATAGGGATTGGAGGACAGTGGCCTGTCGACAAGTACATTTTAAGTTTTTTTGTTTTTCATAAAAAAAAGAGACATGTTTACCAATAAAAAGATGGATGGATTGTGTAAAAGATGATTAAGTATGGCAAGGAAAAAGGTTTTTAAAATATTATAAAATAAAATCATTAATAAATTATAGTTTTATTAGATAAACGAAGGCAAACAAAGCAAGAGGAGTATGTAAGGATCGTAGCAGGTGGCATTCTGTAGTTTCTGCCTACCCCTATGGAAAAAGCGTGATTTTATGTGTGTTTGCCGACTAAAACAGCGCAATTGTAAAAATATCTATTTAATTAAGCTAGGCGAACACACAAGCAGTGTGTACAATCAGTTGAAGGTGCAAGACAAACGGTTTTGAAACGCACGCGCAATTTGCCATACTTGATGTGCTGGAGTTATGGAAACAAATTGCCAATCGTCCATATAAGTCGATATTTAATTGTGACCAATGGGACTGTGTTATAAGTAATTATGTTATTTACTGCTTCGCACTGCGTGTGAAAGTGATTGCGAAAGAGCTGCGTCTTTCAATTTATTTACAGGTAAATTCATATTTAAAAAAAATATGATGTCAATAGTTTTATCTCAAACATGCTTGGAAATTCGAACATTATTCTGAGGACTTCTTCGAGATACATCGAAATTGCTGTACTGGTCAAAAACAAGCGAGTAGGCTACCGGCAATGTTACTATGAAAATCCATAACTGTCGTGTTTAGCGGCCAAATGGTTACTATGAAAACTCATATTTGTCGTTTTATTTAAAAAAAAAATCTTTTTTACAAAAAATACAAAAAAATTCAAAAAACTAAAATACTGATCCAAAGACACCGACTTCCGAAATTAAAATTATTTTTCACTTTGTAGTTTGGAAGTCGGTTGTATTTTTTGTAAAAAAGTTTTTTTTTTTCTACAATATCCTTATGTCAACTGCTCATCAAAAATACCCAAATCGCTATAGATGTGCCTTTAATATTTGAAGTTCCCTCGATTTCTCCAAGATCCCATCATCAGATCGTGACCAAATGACAATGGGACCAACTTGAAAGTATACCCTTTCAAACAAAAAAAGAATTTTTCAAATCGGTCTAGCCGTCTTCGAGTAATCGGGGAACATACATTAAAAAAAAATGTCCCGACGAATTGAGAACCTCCTCCCTTTTTTTTGAAGTCGGTTAAAATGGAACTAACTTTTTACTTCAACACATGGCAACCAAGGAGGTAACTTATCAAAGATTTTATTTAAATTTCGAACTGGCTTAGCGAATAGAGCTGTTTAAAGTAAAGAAGAAACAAATGAACATATTGGCGCGTGAAAAAGTTTCTACATGCGTCTTTGGTTCTGGAATTTATAATTAATTTAGGTACTTAGTTTGATTTTCCGCACATTGTTTGACAAAAGTACTATACAAGCCTTGGCCGCAACTAGGCAAAGATGGACTCAATGCCCGCAAATTGCTGGTCGCGACAGTAATGTGCTTGAATAAACTAGACAAAAAAAAATTGCTTTCTCACGTGAAGAGACTTCACATTAACCATTTCATTAAAGCACACCAACTTCATAAATGAAATGGGTTAGTTAGGTACACTCCTTTTGAGCTCCACCACAGTAGGGTAAAATTGAACATTCAAGAACATTGAAGTCATTTATTTGCACGTTCTAATAACGAAATAACAGAAGTGCAGTCATTATTGTAAAGAAACTATTCGATCTTAACTAAAACCTAAATTTTTAGGGTTCCGTACCCGAAGGGTGCCAAACAAAACCCTATTACTAAGCCTCCGCTGTCCGTCCGTCTATCAGCGGGCTGTATCTCATGAACCGTAATAGGTAGTTGACATTTTCACAGATTGTGTATTTCTATTGCCGCTATAACAACAAAATAATAAAAATTAATTAAAGTAAATAATTAAAGCGTTTTTTTGCTCGATCTTAAAACGGTACGGAACCCTTCGTTTGCGATTCCGACTCGCACTTGGCCGGTTTTTTAATTTATGACACCTTATATAAATAGTATCGGAGACATAAAACTAGATTCTAGAGTTAATTTTGCAACCGATTTAACTGTTTATGACTGTAATAAAACTGTGATAGACATCATTAATAGTCATTAATGGTCACGTGTGAATAATATTAGCTAATGTATAGGAAACAACAAAGTTTTCTTTCAAGAGAACTGATAGATTTCGAAAGCTTTTGACAAAGCTTCGGATGAAAAAGTAAGTCTTTTCATCACCCTGATTGCGTATGACACGATCAATCACAATCTTCTGTTTTATTTTGACAGTTCAACAACATTCATTGCGTTATTCACGTTGTTGAGCAGACAAAGGAGAATGGCCACGACCCATACGAAAAAACCCAGGGCTCGGCGCAAAAATTTTACGTCTCAGATTTTATATTTAAATTAATATTGTTATTCTCAGTTGTCATCGTTGCCGAATCCAGTGGCTAACATGTTCTTTTTGCCCATTAAAGTTGCGTAGGCTCTCAAGGCAAATATGTTTTTTTGTTTAAAGCTGTCAATAATTGACATTATTTCTTATGATTATTATATAGAGGAACTGTAGAGAGTAAAAATGCTACTTTTGTAAAAATGATGGCTGTTGTAAAAACAGCCATCGATAACATGAAGCATGGTAACCGATAATAATGATATCATAATTACAATATTACTTTTTTACATCTATGTACTAATACCAGTTCTTTTAACTTTCTGCAGGCTTACCTAATACGATAATCATAAAATTAATGATAATTAGGTATTAATAGGTTATACAAAAAAAAAAAATTGGTTGCCTGTAAAGTCGGTATACGGGCGAAAGTTTTACGTGACAACGACTTTGAGTGGTAAAATAATTTTAATGTGAATATTCATTCGTATAGTAGGAAGAAGGATGAAATAATAGTAACAATTTAAAACATTTATTTATACACATGAACCGGTGTGTATGCCTATCTCTCTCACTCTCTCTCTCTCGCTCTGTCTCTCTCGCTCTTAGCGGGCTAACTGTGCTCGAGTGGAAGGGACGCGTGCCTTTCACTTTTTATGTCTGTCTCTCTCGCTCTTAGGCGGCCTAACCATGCACGCGTGCCTCTCACTCGCTCTCATTGTGAGCGCATAACGTGAGCGGAGCGTAATGCAGTTTCTTGAAGTGTCACCCGGCAAACCAATTTATAAGACGTTGTCACGTCAAAAAAACCTTATTTGCCTTGAGCGCCAGCTAAGCAACTACAATGAGCAAATAAAATATGTTAGCCACTGAATTCAGCAATGATGACAACTGAGAATAAATTTATTAATTTTAATCTAAAATCTGATATAACACTTTTGCGCCGAACCTGGGTTTTTTTTGGCCATCCTCCTTTTTCGAACATATGAATCAATGGATTGGCAATATCCTTCAAAATGATTCAGATTATGATTTATCGTGTGTTACGTAATTAGGGTCCTGGTCTGGTGATTTTCTGAAAACTAATCAATGATTTGAATATGTTACAGTTACTAAGATAACAAAATAGTCACAATACCAAGGCGGTAGACCTCTGATGGCCATAAGACATAAAAAACCAAACCGGGCCTTTCGCGATCAAATGCGAAAACACACCCACAAAATGAACTACAGTTGAAGTTCATTGACTCATCGTCTAGCACAATGAAACAGTGACGCAAACTATTACGATATCGATACTCGACTCGCAGATAATCGAGACTCGTTGTATAATCGAGCGATATCGAGATACGATCGCTATCGAGGCAGACGCGTGTCGTGGGCGGCGCGGGCACCAACACGGAGTAGGAAACAAATGAAGTGCGCACTTTACCGGTCGTTGTCAGGTGAGAGATGAAAGATCTGTTATTGGATGATTGCCGGGGTTTTGGGACTTGGAGGTGGTCCATTTGGCGACTGTTACTATTCTTGAATATGATGAAATCCATAATAATATTATAAATTCGAAAGTAACTCTGCCGGTCTGTCTGTTACCTTTCAAGCCTTTACGGCTGAACGGATTTGGATGGACTTTTTAATCCCGGTAGTACGTTCCCGCGGTAATTACCGACCTCCATGCAGGCGAAGCCACGGGCAAAAGCTATTTATTACCTACTCTATAAATTCGCGGTAAGAATTCTAGAGCGTTCTTGTGGATGTATTATCTAGTTATACTCCATAGACATTTAAACAAACCTTTTTTACAGTCCGTTCAACCGATTTTGACTTCTATACCGTGTAAGGATGGCGTTAAAAGCAAAAAAGTGGTTACAATACCAATTGTTTACTGCAGCTGCCATTTGTCATGCCACTAACGCAATAGAAGTCAAAATCGACTGAACGGACAGTAAAAAATGATTATTTAAATGTCTAGTCTTATTTCAAATGGAGTACCTACCTATAGGCAATGTAGACTGCTATTGAATTTGTTATTTACGTGTTTTTTTTTCTTTCTTTGTGTCATGTTTACCGCAAATAAACGAATTTTCTTTCTTTTTTCTTTTCTTTCTATTCTGAACTTAATCGGTGCTTTGGTTTCTTCATACTCCGTGACAAGTCCCGTGACTTTTGGTCTCGAGACGCCAGTCGTCAACGCAACCAGTTTAAGAAAACGAATAATTAACAAACATAAATAATTATTTACTTACTTTTTTTACTCAGTTGTTACGCGTCAACATAATTGATAGTCGGTTCTTGTGGACGGAACTGAGAATTAATAACTACTTTAGTACGTAACTAGCAGCCACCGGCGGAAGTTTCGAAAGACTGTCATTTTATTAATATCATAACATTAGCGAGCTGTGAGTCATTCGCGCTACACTACACCATAATCTGTTCCCAAAGTATCAGATGAAAGTGTAAACAAACCTTGTTCACTTCTCAAAGGAATTTAGAAACACATTCATCTGTATTTAGAAGGTCTCAACTTTAAATCTCACCACTCTTTTCAACAATTATTGTTTGAATAACATTATAAAATTGTAATTGAAAAATTTTCGACGAAAAGTCGTCGTTGAGGTTATAAAATTAACCTCATTCGTCTAATGATAAACATCTTTAGATTTAAAAATAGAATTTCGAGTTTACGTATTCAAATAATACAAATTATTGGGTATATATACGGGTAAGTTTTCATCAGAAAACTTACCTGTTGATGCCAATAATTGGACGGTGATCCGTTTGTTGACATTTTCATCAAAGACGTATGGAACAGATCATACATAGATATTTCCTGTCACAAATTAATAAAAATAAAACAAACCAATAAAGTTTTATGTCTTACTTACTTATAAGGAAAGTCATTTGACGCAGTTGGCGAGTCTCCCACGGGTAACGTGAGCTCTAACGTGGACCTAGACTTTTTACCTTGGCTTTATTTATTTAGCCTTAAAACCTGGGAAGAAATCTTTCTCTTTTGTTATTCCCTGGACGTAGAGTACCTAAATAATGTCCTTTTTCAGCGTTCCGACGTCAAATATTGTTTGAAAAGAAGTTAAAAAAATTGTTTCGCCCAGTACTCGGCAACGCTAACAATAATAATTACTTTAATAATCCAATTTCTTTGTTTCCATATCCTGCAATAGTCCTACACCAATCGAGATTTGTTCTTGGATGCACTTGCATAGTTCGAATTCGAACAGGTGTAATCGTCGGTTGGTGCCTCATTTAATTAAAAACGTCTTACTCTAAACTGGCAGAGGCTTTGACCCCTCGTATGCCTACCAAAGGTCCCGGACCCCAGGGTCTCGAGAATAGTCAAGAGACGTAAAAATAATGATTACTTTAATACGATGAAGTATTTAACAACAAAAGCATCTTTAACTTACATTTTAGATCGTAGTTTTTCTCTGAGATGCAGATTTTTTACCATGTAGACAACTTATTATTGAAGTACATACCTGTAACAAAAAGAAAACACTATTTAACACTTTGAGGCACTTTAAACGCCAATAATAACGCCGTAATAACAATAAAACTTCTACTGTCTCATTCAGTGTCCTTCAACCAAATAACATTTGTAACAAAAAGAAAATACAATTTAGATTTCACTTGTAACTAACACTATTAAATAGATCTAAATACATAAGCTTTGACCTGACCATGAGAAAATTCTAACCTAGAACATTTTATCTACAATGAAAATAAAAATGGTCGGATATGGTTCAACCCAGCAAGCAAAGGTCGCGTGAAGGACGAACATCGAAGCTCCGAAGGTCAGGTTCAGGGTTTACTGCCGAGGTCACCGCTAGTGTATTGATTTTACTTGGCATTAGCGTGAGCTACGGAAATGAATGTAGCTTTCATGAAAATGTTACTGTTTGAACTGTATTTGAAGGTTGTATGGTTACAAAATGTTTGTTTATCTACTTTTAGACAGGGAAAAGGGTTGAAATAGAATACGAGGCGGTGGCAACAAGATTTCGTTGTGAGTAGGTTGAAATTAGTGTCGCGAAGTAACTAAGTACGTCCAGCTTTCTTAAGGCCCCCATACCAACACTGTGATTTACTCATCGTTTTAACACTATATTTATGCCAAGATACAAGTTTTTCACCTAGTTCGGGTGCAGATGCTCCAATGTTGTATTATTTTCATTATAGACTATTTTTTTTACGCATTATGGCTGTTGTAATGTTAATATTTTTGGTGTCAATACTTTAGAATCAAAAGATGGAAAAAAATTGTTACAACTTACAAAAGTAAGTAAGCAAATACCGGAGTTTCTTAGCGAACCAACATAGCTGACGTCACAAAAAGATGCCCATCCATAGATGAATAACACCCGACTTTCCACTATTCCTTTGCCTACTCTAGGATGCATATCCGATACTTACGGCTCGCAAATTTTTCCATATCCTAATGGCACGTCTTCCTTACCATTACCACGCCACCCGGTCTACTCCTTGATATGCAATGGCCTCTGTAGTCCCATGAAACATGAAGCTTCAGGGGCTAGTGCAAATCTTGGGGTTCGTTCGATTTATCGAGTCTGGCTAAGCCACGCTGGGATTGCATGCATTTCATTAATTAATTTAAAGTTCGAACATAACCCTCCAGCGTTCTCCTTGCCGACAGGATTACTTACTTTATTGCTTCGACAAGGTAACGGGTTACGAGAACGTTCTAGAATTTTTATGAAAAGCTTCACACCGTGAGGTGTTGTCCTGTGTCAAGGCCAGGCTTTTGATCCCGGGTCAAAGTCGCCCAGGATCCGGTGCAAGGATAAGCCGACGAAATAGGTCGCGGCAAATAGGTCGTCATAGAATTTATGACGTGGAAGGAATGCCTGATACGAGTTTAAAATTAGAATATAATGTGCCTGCTCTTGGGAGTTAAGGGTAAATGAGTAATTCGGTTAACGTGAAGGGTTATCTTCACCCACATTTATTAAAACTTATGTACTGAAATGTTTAAATTCTGAGGGATTTTGGAGAATCACAAGTTTTGTTTAAGAGTCACTTCACGACGAATTAGGGCATGGATAATGATTTATATTAACACTAGCTGACCCTGCAAACGTTGTTTTGCCATATAAATGTTTGGGGTACTACCTACCCTACCTACCCTACCTACCCTAAAACCTTGTCCTAAGAATAACGAACACAATAAAAAAAGAATTGGCCAAATTGGTCTAGGCGTTGTTGAGTTATGCGCTTGCCAACACATTTTGCGATTCATTTTTATATTATAGATAGACTGAACTTTAAACACTGACCTACACCAACACATAAAGCAGTTCAATTACAATACATTTAAAAATTAAAACAATTCAAAATTATCCGCAACTGTCGCAAAAAATTCAACGAATGAATTGCAAGAATTGAGTGAGGATAAAAACTGGTCTCATAAATACGGAGTGGGTACGGCCACCCTGACCCCAACACAGTGGTTCATTTATATTCCACCGTTCAAGAAAAACCTCGGCCATATATCAATGTATCGATTTAAATTGTAATATGTTTTTGTTTGTAAAGGTTCAACCTTCCGTCAGATATCAATTGATATTTTGTAAACATTAATTGTTTTTGAATAAATATTGCTTTAGGTTGCTTGCACATTGATGTGGCTGTGTGATTGTTGGTTGGGGATTTTTAGTTGCGTTTTGCACGCGATTTGGTTGTGGCCTTGATCTTGTTCATAGTTAAGGGTGGGGTATTGGAAATCGTGTTATGGCACAGATTAAGTTATGGGTTTATAAAGAAAACTTAAAGTAGTAGTTACGAAAAAGAAACTTCGGGCTAGCTAAAGAGTTTAACTAGTCAAGGAAAAAATATGGCAGTGCTTTTAGCACGTTTTTTGTGACATTTTTTTTTTTTAACTGGTGACACTCTTCAGCTAGCCAGACGTTCTTTTAGTGGCTACTACTTAATATTTTCTATATAAACTTATCCAAAACCCACGATTTCCTATATAGCCGACCCTTAAAATACTTACTTCATTTTATGGGACATAAACATAACTGGTGAAATGTGGGTGTACCTGCTACAGAGACACTTCTGCCCAACCCTTCGGGGAAACAAGGCGTGATGTAGTTTAATTTGTGATTTCCTGTGCGAGTCTCATAAATAATTTTTCTTTCTTTCTTTCTTTGATGTTATGTTATGTGTTAATTTGCAATTTACATTATTTACGCAAAACTTACAAGGTTTGTCGAAATGAGCAGCCAAGAATCTGAGTCTTTCATTGCAAGTTGGGAAGCGAAAGCTGAAAACAGACCAGAAGAATACGAGGTAGAAGACTAAAGCACATCTAAGATAGAGATACCAACTACCCAAAGAAGAAATATGTTCTAGATATCGATTATTTATATAATTAAATTGATCGCCAGGGGCAAAAAATGCTCGGCTGAAGCAAACACATACAACTATGATTCTGTTACACCACAGTGGACCGCAGTCTTTACGTATCTTTCAGATTGCAACAATGTTGCTACTTATGGTACCTATTAATATTTTTACTGATGCCATTTCAAATGCGAACGATTGTGATGACTGATGACCAATAAATAGCTGAAATGTACTTGAAATATTTTAAAACGAACGAGTTATTGTTTGTAGGTACATTTAAGATGAAGTTTATGATTAATTACTTTAATTTGTATTTAAAATTTACAGCTCTAGCTGTAGACACACATAGAACCGTAAGTATAATTTGTTTTTGCTGCATTTTGCTGTGTGAAAAAATGCATAGTAAGATTTGCAAAAACACAATGTAATAAGATGACCTTAACTGATATTAATGTTTGATGGATCATGCATGACATTATCAAAGACCATCATTAGTAAATATTACTTCTTTTTTATCCCATACATACACCTTGACATTCAAATAAATACACACTAATAGAATAAATACATTGAAACTCGTTATAAAATTGACAGACGATATCTTGATTTTCAAATTACCAAACCGTTTAAACCCCAAAAAACAGCGTGAAATAAAAACATAAAACAACGAGCTGGGTATTCGTAAAAAAAAACAATTTGGCAATACATTCAGACGAAATTATGGATTGCATGAAACAATGGACGATGCAAATTGTGACCGCATGCTGCATTTTATTTTTTAAGAGATGCATAAAAAAGACGCACCGCGTGTTCAATTGAATGCACCGTAAAGGGTAAGCACCATAAGCATTTTAAGGCAGCAGAGACATTGTCCAGAAAATATTAATAAAAAAAATGCCCCGGAAATGTCGAAGTTGTTGTACAATCCTAAAAGAATGTAAAGGTACAATAATTGTACAAGAGGTTAAGAAATGCCTGCATTTAAATCGTGCAAAAGAAATTAAGAATTTCATGGCAAAAGACAAAGAACACCCAAAAATGTCAATACAAAGTGACACTAACAACCTAACAACTCACTCAAAACTCACGAGTTTCCACAAATCGTATTCGCAATAAATTGAAATACAATAGAAATCTACAATAATCGGAATGAGAGCCTTTCACTGCAATCCCAGGCGTGCAGTGAACGCAACCATAACCACAGATGCAGTAATAATTCAAACTATTAGTCGAATTTCGTGTTCCCAGGGCGCGCAGTGAAAGTAGTCCGCTACTGGGCTTTGCTGTGCCCTAGGCGTGGTCTGTGTGACAAGCGATAAGCGTAGAATATAATAGATAGGGATAATCAATTAATTAATTCGTAGATAAATAACATCTTTTGAATTTTCTAAGAATGTTTAACGTGTTACTGATACCTCCTGATTTTTTGAATTCGATATAGTGAAGTTATTTGGGTAAGTATCCTATAATGAAAATAGAAGTTCTTATGTACTTCAGTATTTGGTCAAATATCAACAATACACAAATACCTACAATAGATCTTCACGATCCGCAAAAGAAAAATCTGCTTTTGGCTATCGCCACTTCTTGCAAACTTAGAGTATCTGATAAATTCAACATGTATTGAGAAACTCTAGATTGAATACCAACATATCTTAAGCAATACGAACATAAAATATACACACGGAACTTCTGTTAACATGTCTTTATCGAACCATTACCATACCATCCTGTCTCTATTACGGACATCTACGACCAGATAATCTCAGTATTACGTATTAGCGTCGTAACAAGCAGTAACAACTCCTGTAGCTTACATCTTACACCTGTCAGACAAGCGCGTGCTACGCTACTACCAGCGATGTTTATCGCCTATTTATTGCCGCATTAACTTGTAAAAAGCCTATAATTTAGCCTCTCCATCGTCCAACGGTGAAAAATGTCCTTAGGGCTGCACGCACCCGCAGACATAACGTATCGATCAGATTATCGCGAAATTAGACTTCGATAAAGCGCTCGATATCGATAATTTGTTTCGGCCAATTACGTCAAATGACACTTAAGTGTTGAAAGTGACGAGGTTATGGACAACTTTAATCAATGAAACTAATTGGTTATTATGCAGTTCGGAGTACATAAATGTTTATGGTAACGAGATGTTTCCCAGGATTTCTCTTGGGCGAGTTAGGTAAATCGGTCTTTAATACTCTGCTCCCACACATAACAACTTAGACTGAAGATATATCTACCTACGCATACCAAGAGCAGGCTCAAAAATATGACAGACAGACAGATATATTGACTCCATGACATGACACAGTACATTACAGAAACGATCTTACTTCAATTAAAGTCAAACCAATTTAGTTCAGTACTGTCAACCTTTTTTTTTTTTTTTTTTTTTTTGGGTGGGAAATTATCAAATAACTTCTCCCGCTCTGGGTGGAGCGGGAGGGCGTGTCAGACTCTTACTGACTAAAACCCACCCGTGTTCCTTCGGTTGCCCTGTTGCCGGGGGCCACGATTTCCCTATCGGTTTTCTTCGAACCCCCGGCGGGCATTGGCCCTAACGGACCCCGTCAATTCTGCTGACATCTCTTTGAGGCGCGCGTGGAACACAACGCGCCGTCGACCCGGGCCTGGTCCTTATCGGACGGCGAGCTACCCATTGCTCACCGTCCGCAAGCCCGCGCCTACGGTGGCCGGAAATCGGCTCGTGATTCCCGCCCCGGGCGTCTCCTCCTGCGGCGGTTAGGGGCGTGAGGGCGCGAAATTTGCCTCTCCCTCACGCGTTCCGCCTCCTCCTTCGCGAGCATTACCGCTTCGCAGAAGGAGGTGACGGCCTGCCATTTCCTCTCGCTCCGTACCATGGCCTGAACCAGGGCCGGACGCGAGAGATCACCGCCGCCGATCGCCTCCACGAGGACACGGCGTTGCTCCGCCCAAGCCGGGCAGACCTCCACCGTATGCTCCACCGTGTCCTCAGGCCGATCCACACAATGGTGACACCCGGGTGTTTCCTCCCGCCTTATCCTGAACAGGTACCTCCCGAAGCACCCGTGTCCGGTGAGGACCTGCGTCAGGCGGAAGGTGAGGACGCCGTGACGCCTCTCAAGCCACTCCTCAAAGAGGGGTCTTATCGCCGCAATTGTGGCGTGCCCAGCGCGGGGTTGCGACAATCGCACCCTCCATGACGCCATGAGATCCCGCCGGAGCTCTGTCCGCTGTGCCGCGATTTCTTGCGGCATCGGAGTTAAGCCCCGGCGTTTCGCCTCCTCGCGCCACTCCCAGATGTGCGCGAGGACCTTTGCCTCCAGATCCCATGGCGGTAATCCGGCAAGGAGGCTCGCCGCCTCGCAGGAGACCGTGCGGTATCCTCGGGCCAGCCGGATGGCCATGACCCTCTGGGACGCGTTCAACCGGCGGGCTGGCCGCAGCCTCAATGAACGCGCCCACACCGGTGCCCCGTAAAGGGCCATGGACCGCACGATCCCCGCATAGAGCCTCCGGCAGGAGGCGTTTGGACCTCCCAGATTGGGCAGGAGCCGCTTCAAGGCAGCCCCGGCCCGGTCCAGTCTGGGAGCCAAACGTCGGAAATGTTCGACGAAATTCCACCGGCTGTCGAGGACGAGTCCCAGATACTTCATCGTCGACTCGACACCGATGTGAACCCCTCCCGCCATTACCTGGGAACCCGACGGTGGCGCATTCCGAGGACCATGAAAACCCATGGCCTCAGACTTGTGCAGGGCCACCTCGAGTCCCAGCTGCCGGATCCTGTCAACGATTGTCGCAACCCCGCGTGTCGCTAAATCGGCCGCCGCCTGGTACGACCCCCCCTGCGCCAGGACTAGCGTGTCGTCAGCGTAACAAACGACGCTGACGCCGCTAGGGAGGTCGGCGCGCAGCACCCAGTCGTATCCGATGTCCCACAGATGCGGCCCCAGGACCGAACCCTGTGGGACACCGCACGACATCTCTTGCCGGTTCCACTCTCCTTGGTGACCGGGGTAGATGACGGCCCTGTCCGTCAGATAGGCCTCGACCACACGACAGAGGTAGGTCGGCATCCGGTGGTACCGGAGTGCCTCCCTGATGCAACTCCAGGGCAGGGTGTTGAAGGCATTGGCGATGTCTAGAGACACCGCCAAGACGACCCCACCCCGGGCCACAGCATCCCCCGTCGTGAGGGCCCGCACGCGCATGATGGCGTCCACCGTAGAGCGCCCCCTGCGGAAACCGAACTGGCTCTCCGCCAGATCCGGCCCCACTCGCACCAGCTGCCCGACGAGGCGGTCTGCAATGACTCTTTCAAAGAGCTTGCCCACCTCATCGAGCAGCACAATGGGCCGATAAGCAGACGGAGAGTCCGCTGGGCGCCCCGGCTTCTTGATGAGGACCAGTTTCCCCGTCTTCCAACGAAGTGGGAACTGGCCCCTCTCCATGCATGCGCTTAGGAGCCCCCTTAGTCGAGGCCCGAGAGCCCCCATGGCCAGGACCCAGGCTTTTCCGGGTATGCCGTCGGGTCCTGGGGCGGTATTCTTCGCACTCATCTTGCGTACCGCCACTCTCATTTCTACCTCAGTCACCTCTGGAGCATCGTCGTCGTCGGTGTGGTCCGCATCGGGCACCGCAGAAGGCGGAGCCATGGGCGGAGGGGTATGATCCCCTCTGGAAGGGAACAGAGCGCTCACCACGTCCCCCACAAGCTGGGGCCGGAGACTCTGCGTCAGCGGGGGGGCCCATGGGCGGAGTTTCTCCCGCACCATTTTGTATGGGCGCCCCCACGGGTCCCTGTTGAGAGTCTCCAGCATCTCCTCTCGGGCCAGTGCCCTGGCCTGCAGGATCTCCGCTTGGAGGGCGGTCTTCGCCACTCTGTACCCCTCGTACAACTCCGCCTGGATGGCTTCCGTATCCGGAGGGCGGATACGGAGCCTGCGGTGCCTGGCGTACCGGCGTCGCGCAGCTACGCACGCCCTGCGCAGAGCCTCCAGCTCTTGCGACCACCAGTACACCTGGCGCGAAGCACGTCTAGGATGGACCCGGGGCATTGCCATGTCACACACATTGGACATGGCCTCCCGGAACCACTCCGCCTCGTCGTTGATGTCGGCAGGCCTGTTCGGTGATGACACCCAGGCCTGCACGATCGAGGCTTCCAGGAGAAGCTCCCGGTCCAGCTGCTTCAGCGCCCACCGCGGACCACTCGGGGCCTGTCGGACCGGCGCACTCGAGGTCTGGGTGGAGACGTCAAACCGGATATACCGGTGATCGGAGTAGGTCTCCACCCCCTCCATGACGCGCCAGTCAATGACACGCGGTGACAGAGCGGGGCTGGCGAACGAAATGTCCACCACCGATTCACCCCGCATCCGCACACACGTGGGGACAGAACCCCGGTTTAGGACGACCAGGCCTGTCTCCAGAGCCCAGTCCTCCACCATCCTACCCCGTGTGTCCGTATACCGGGAACCCCAAGCCAGATTCTTGGCATTGAAGTCCCCGAGTACGAGCACGGGGAGGGAACCAAACCCGACGACGACGACTCTTAACTCCGCAAGGGAGTTGTGGAACTCGGCAAGAGTTCGGTTCGGGGAGAAGTAAACACCCACCACGACAATCTCCCCGAACCGTGCTGCAACGCAACCCCGTCCTCTCTTGACCGACTCGAGGGACGGAGTACCGGCGGCGGCCGACGAAATGAGGGTCACTGAGCCGCTCAGGTCCTCCACCCAGTCATCCCTGGGCGGGACAAAGTACGGCTCAGCGACCACGGCGATGTTAATCGACCACTGCGCCATGCTCTGGAGCAACAGATCCTGAGCGGCGGCGCAGTGGTTGATGTTCGCCTGGAGGAGGCGTAATGGGGCCGTTATTGGCATTCCATGTCAGCCCCCTCCTCCCCCCGAGCCCCCTGTGAGGGCCCTGCTGTGGCGGCAACGGCGGCGGCGACGACGACGGTGGATAAGGCAGCGGCCCCGCGTGCCTGGGGGCTGGAGTTCCCTTATGGATGCGTCCGGGGGGAAGGCCAGTCTCCGGGACGGTGCACCCTGGGGTACGGACAATGACTCCCTAGTTAGGGGTCTCGTTGTCCGTATGCCAATATCCTGTCGGAGGAACGCTCTAACGGGTACTCACTAGGGAGCACTCGTTGAGCAGCGTTAGAGGAGGAGCGGGCTCGGCGTGCACTAACCCTGCCGTCGGGCGGGCAGGAGGAAGTCTTTTCTCCTGTCACCGCTGGTCTCGTAGCCCCGAAGAGTGTCAAGGTCATGTCTCTGGCATTTGACGGGGGTCGAGGGTCTTGGCTTAATCGCCCGGGCCGCGAGGTAGACAACCTCTATAAAAAATCACCCCAAACCTCCAAGCGGCGGCGCACCGTGAGGGAGGTTGTTAGCTTGACTAATGGGTAGCTTAATTAGTCACTAGTGCGAACCACACATTTTTGGGAAATATAAAGTTTAATACTCGTGGGAATCAATATGGTAAAAAATAAAAACAAAAACAAAACGACGCAAAAGGAGGGGAGTGATGCGGGGTCGGAGTCCGACGCTGCATCTGGTGCAGAGGGCTCAACACAGAGCTCGGAGCGAGAAGTGGTGGGTGCTGACGGAATAATCCGCAAATTCTTCCGGAAGCGCCCAAAATCGGATGATGGTGAGTGGTCCTCCGCTGACGACAGGCGGAAAATCCACACCAGTCGGCGGGGTAGGGCCCGGCCTAAAAGTAAAGGTGTGGGTAGAGGGCTCACCACCAAGGAGGGTGGTGAGTCGAGCCAGGCCGGCCCAGACGAACTTTCCCAGCAAGCCGAGAGGCTCGCCACGGTGGGGCACCAAACTGGAGGGACCAGCAGCGAGCCGGTCCTCTCAGAGGCTTCTGGTGGTGAGCCGGACGCCGCTGGCGGCGCCAATCCGGGGCAGGAAGCCAGGTTTGCGGAGGTCGTGGCAGCCGCGATCAGGGCTGTGACCTTGAAGAGGCTCCAATCCTCGAAAGACAAGGCCATACCCGCGGCCACGGCCTCTATCTTGGCGGCAGCGAAGGAGCTGCACTTTGGGCCTCCGTCGGACGGTATGTCCGAGATGCGGGCGGAGGTCACAAAGTTGACTGCCGCCATGGAGCTTCTCCGAAAGGAGAACGAGAAGCTCCGAGCAGACCTGGCGGGGCTAAGAGCAGCCGGCCCCCGGGAGGTGCCACAGGGAGGGGAGCGGCATGGGCGGGGCCCCGTGCCCGTGCCTGCTGAGGACCGGGTTCTGGCCCTGGTGCGGCAGGAGATGGCTGCCCTGCGGAGCAGGTTCTCCGCCCTAGAGGCCATCGTCCTGCGCCCCCCGCTAGCGGCGAGCCAGCCGGCCTTGGATCAGCGGAGGGCGGCGTCATATGCCGCCGCTGCATCTACCGCGGCCAAGTCAGGCCAAGGCAGACAGGGGCAGGCCAAAGGCGTGGCGGCTGCGAAGGCGGCGAAGACCCCGGCCCTGACGGCGAGGGCTCCGGCCCCGACGGCGAGGGCTCCGGCCCAGGCGGCGGCGAAACGGCCGCCTCCGCCTCCTAAATCTTCTCCTCCGGCCGATGCCGGATGGCAAGTAGCCGGGGAGAAGAAGAAGGCCGGTAAGACGGCAAGGGCGGCCAAAAGGAAGGCGAGGCGGCAGCGGCGCAAGGAGCGAAGCGTCGCGGCTAGGCTCCGCGCCCCGAAGTCCGCAGCTGTGGTGGTCACACTGCAGCCGGAAGCGGAGAAAAGGGGCGTGTCCTACCAGCACGTGTTCGCGACGGTGGATAAGGTTATGAACCTGGAGGAGATCGGCGCCGCCAGGGGCATAAAAATTAAGATCACGGCAACCGGGGCCCGGATGCTGGAGGTCCCTGGTGCGGCCAGTGGCCCGGCCGCTGACGCTCTGGCCGAAAAGCTCCGGGCTGCCCTAAATGCGGACGAGGCCCGAGTCTCCAGGCCCACCAAGTGCGCTGACTTGCGCATTCAGGGCCTGGACGACTCCGTGACGGAGGCAAAGGTGGTGGCCGCCGTCGCTAAAGCTGGAGGGTGCTCTGTCGAGCAGATCAAGGCAGGCACCATCCATGCTGATCATACGGGGATGCAAACCATTAGGGTGAGCTGCCCCGTGACGGCGGCCAAAAAGATAGCCGGGGAGGGCCAAAGGCTCTTGGTGGGCTGGGTTTCGGCGCAGGTCAAACTGCTGGAGCCCAGACCTCTGAGGTGCTTCCGTTGCCAGGTGGGCCACCACGTGGGGGCAAAATGCACCTCGGAGGTGGACCGCAGCGACTTATGCTTCCGCTGTGGTCAGCCCGGTCACAAGGCCGGCTCGTGTAACGCCACGCCGCACTGTGTCGTATGTGCGGCGGCTGGCAAGCCGGCCGATCACCGGGCAGGGAGCAGGGCCTGCGCTCCACCCGCCGAGGCCAGAGGCAGGGGCAAGCGCTCCGCCACCACCGCCGTCACCAGTACTGTCAACCTGATTTCTAAATCTAACTTAGAAATTGACGTACGCTTTTGCTAAGTGGAACTATTTCGCAACTTGCATTAGCAACGAAGATTTGCATATTTTTCTAATATAAAGCAACAACGGTCAGTTTGTTATCGCTGAATGCTGCCTCTGAGCAAACTTCCGCCTGTCATATGAGAGGCATCGCAAATATCCGTAGTAAAATGTCTTTAAAACATTCCTTATCTCTTGACAACCCCCACAATTACCATCGAGCGAACCTCTCATGCCATAAATCTGCCAACGATTCCAAGTTAAAGCAGCTAATGCGCACAGACAGACGGTTGCTCGGTTAATATAGTTGGAGTCAAAGGCATATGAATCACGGTGCGATGAAAGCCCGTGGGTGTCCGTATGAAACTTCCTGGCCCACCCACGGGTGTACCTCGAAGGAAGACTAGGAAGCAAATGCCAATAAATTGCCCGTAGCTGTGTATTGACGTAAGACCTAAATGTAATTTTCTTAGAGCGAAAGCAATTACCTGGAATGTCGAGAATAATGTAACGGTTGAAATCTAATGTAGCAGCAATGGCAGCCATCTTGAAAAATATAGGGTTATTGAGTTAGAACTTCCTTTCACGAAGAATAGACAAGATGAACAACAATTTAATATAATGACGGTAAAGACGTCATTCTTCTCCATACGAAACTACCTTTTGGAACGGCTAAATTAAATTTCTTTTTGCTTGGATTTTTTTTTCTACATCAAAAAGTGAATTTTAATTAAATTAAAATACTTAGCTTTGGCCTTTGATCACATGATGGTGCCAGAGAAACAGTTTAACTTATTTTGATATAACAACGGAAAGGTTGTCGTATCAAAAAACATAGTTAAACTGTTTCTCAAATACACCAAAAAAATTAACTTTCGTGCCAGATCCCTCCTGATTTCGCCGTCCTCTAATTTACTCAACAAAATATGCATCCCCCATGCACATTAATCGTTCGCTTCAAGTGTGGAACTGTGCAACTGTGCAGCTATTCGGTAACAAAAGCGGCGCCCACGCAGAACAGCTCGTCGTGACGTGTGACAAGTAGCTGAGATAAATGTTAGGAAGGCTAAGCTAATAGCTGCAGTGATGAAATGTTCGCGCCGCTTGATTTGGTAGCCGAGTTGGGTTTATTTTTAAAGATGGTTGCGTTTAAAGAAAGAAAGAAAAAGTATTTATTGAGACTCGCACAGGGAATCAAAAATTAAACTAAACACCTTCACCTTAAAACATTAATAAAAAATAAAATAAAAAAACAAGGTAAAATTAAAACAAAAGCAGAAAGTCCTGTACGAGGCCAAAAGGCTCCTATCTCAGCATATGCTGCGACATGTAAAAAAAAAAATGTCGCAGCGCTGGTATTGTTTCTTTCGATGCAGTTTAAAGGGTACTTGGAGAGGATTGTTGATCTGTTATTGGTTTTGCAAAAACAGTAGTACAGTTCTAATCAATAACATAATTAACTCTTTTGCTAAGAAAGTTGCTGGATCATGTCTCTGAAAATATTGGCATGATAAAAAAAAATGTTTAGAAAAAGAAATGCCTCCACATCTACAGAATTTCTACCTTCCTTAGTTTCAACCTCTCTTCCTATTTCCTACTAAGGTTACCAAGTAACTCAACCAACTACTGCAGCTTGATAATAAGCAATATACCTTATGATGCGTTTCATGTTTCTTGTAAGATATAAACAATTGAAAACGGGAAATAATAGATAGTACAGCAGGCACTCCTTGCTGCATATCATTATTATTAGAATTCCCAACTAAACTTTCATAAGTTTCACTGAGAATACATTCACTAAGCTGAAGATTACCATCAAGGGCAATTCGAAAGGGAACTCTATGAGATAGGGTCAGTTCCCCCAAGTGCAATGTTGAGTAGGAAGCGCCTGGGGCCACGGGGAGGCGTCAAGCGAGTGGCTACTAACACATTTTTTAATTATTTTGTTGGCTTTGTTGGTATTTTTCCAAATGCGTCGAAGACTACGTACAGTCAAATATCCTAAGCTTTTTATCCAAAGTAACCTCATTGAAGCTTTTGACGTTTTCTGACACTGCTGCATGATGCATGCACAGATCCAGATCCTGTCAAAATAGCTATAGATAAAAATTATGACTAACTTTTGCTCTTATCATTTATCACTAAGTAGTATAACGAGGAAACCAGTAAAGATCTCAGACACGAGAATTTAGCAAAGCGATATACACTGCCGGAAATAGCTATACAAGTAAACCCGCTACACGCTCCGGTTATCACAATAACCGCTCCCTGAAAACTTGGAATGGCAAACGGGAGATAAGAAAAAGCTGGCTGCGATAAAACCGTACTCGCGCATTTCACTAAAGAAACGTTTATCTTATTTGGAAATGTGCATGTAACATTGAAACTTAAGATATTGTTGGAACACAAGACTTGGAACTGAACGAAAATGTTAACAAGTGAAATTATAGTTGGTTTTAAACTAACCATTAGAACTTTATAATTTGTGTATTGAAAGATGGAAGACCAGCATAGTTGGTTCCCTACTAGTTGTCCCGATAAAATGGTGATGGTCGCGGGAAATCACTGGATGCAAGAAACATAGGAGCGATCGATGTGGTGATGCTTGGGAGAAGTCTTTGTCGACGTCTTTTGTCTGAATGTTGATGAAGATCGAAAGAATTTGGAAAAGCAAAAGATGGATGAAAGAATATGGTCACTGGCTATCCCTTGAGGGAAAAAGCATGATGTTACATAGGAATTTCCGTGGCGAATGCAAATACTTTTCAGCACAAGTGTTTGCAGTAAATCATTTAAATTATTCAAATGATATTTAAATAAAAGCGGAACGAGGAACCTATAAAACCATTAACAACATTTCTCCTCGGCGTGACAAATTGTTGATCTGTTTGTCATGTTTATTCATTTGTAGGTAGGTATATTATTTATGAGACGTTTCTTGATAGAGATATAAGAAATAATGAATAGGCCAGAAAAAGGTGTTAATTATTACAGACTTGACATTGAAGATGTGTTGGTAAGAACAGCACCCGCATGGGTACGTACGTATACAACTTCAGGGATTGACCCTAAATGTTGCTCAAGATTTGACACTACAAGGGTTTAATATAATAATTCAATTCCATTATTATATGATAAAGAGACATCTACTGATCTTTCACAGAATCTAAAGACAAAACGTTAAATTAAAACTACATAATTTATTACAAACAAAACAATAGCTCCCCTACATTAAAATCTGAAAGCACGCCAGTGTACTGACGAAAGCACTTGTCTTATTTGCAATCATTTGCATGAGGAAGCCAGATGCAGTGTAGTGCATGCTTAGATAGCGCACCAGACCGAGGGTGGTTTCGATGTGGCCTACTCCTTAAGATTGTCAGTGTTGCCACATTACACTTTCTAGATTAGGACGCCTAAAACTAATGCGAGTACCTGAGCTGATAAAGCAGTGAAGGTATCTGTAAGTTTGTTTCAACTTAAAAGGCTTGGGGTTGGTCAAGACAAGAATTCTTTGGCCATAGAATAAAAAGATCATGAAAACATTAAAGAAGAATGAAGAAACAGAAAAAAGCATGACATTATTAAGAGATCAGAGCGATGAGAGTTCATCAGAGTGGACAATTTTGCTCTCAGATTCCCAATGAAAGTGACGGGAAACAAATCTAGGTATTATATCAAGAAGATGGTCAACTTCCATCTTTAAGCTGATAATATCTTATACGAATTCTGGTTTCACTAAGTGCTACGGAGGTCAGATGATAGTCACCCCCAATAAAATTAATAGATTGTCACCGAAGATATCTAATAGTCGTGCAATAGCTAAGGACACCACAATTGGTTTCTCGAACATAAATGGACACTGGAATTTAAATTCCAAATATTATATCGAAGGGATGAAGATAATAATCGAACAATGGATTCAATAGCTAATCTAAAATATCTGAAGGTGCAAACGTAATATCAACAATAATTTGCTGAACACAAACACAATTGCGAAAGACAGTCGTTGATTTAAATACAATCCGATTCGAGTATTGCAATATCGATCGAGCTCGTAAATCCTACACTCGAACACACATTAAAATCGGTAGCAACGACTGTGTCGACATCATAACATTATTTATGGTTTTGTTTTATCTCGGGAACATTACGCGCGCCATACGCGGCCGGGGTTACTGCTGGAACAATAGACGGATAAAAGCCGAGCTGGACAACCGAGCCGAGATACCGTTGCAACCAAAAGTCTCGATATAAAATCGAAATTGTAAATACGATGGGTTAACAAGATACGATCCTCTTTAACCCAACAACGAGAGAAAGGCTCAATAAAAACACGAGTGCGAAGTTCAATTTATTACCCCTCGGAAGTGGGAACCAGGACGGACAAAGAAAACAAAATTTGGTCGTAAATCAACGCATACTTAACAACTTTAATACTTCCTACAATTACAGTGAGCCGAATTCTTAATGAAAGACTCGATGTCCGATGATGTTCGTCAAATCATTACCAGTAATGAATATGAATCGAGCGGCGGCATTAATGACTCCCGATCATTACAGCTAGACGCCCACTTTGTGTCAGTGTCAGCGACTCAGCGCCCAAGGAAATGATATAACAGCTTTTAAAGGTCCGCTCGATGCTTCGATAGTAATTTCCTTCTTAACGTATGTTAGAATACAGTTTTTGCATACACTGCGACGACCGTCATTAGATAATGTAGCCATAGAGTAAATTACGACTACTTCCACTCGCACGTGCAGGTAAACATTTCCTTTATCGACACAGCTCACCACGAATCATGCATCTGTACCGCGGGGCACTGTCTTTACAAGCTTTACGTGTACTTATAGACACGATCATTGATTTTGCTGAGATTTATGCACAGTTTAGAGCGACGTATTAAAATATATAAAGATATGCAAAAGATTACGATCGTGATCGACTGCAAAATCAATACAACGAAGGGATCGTGCACAAAGTGGGCGTTTAACCTCTGACCGAGGGCGTGGGCCGCGCGGGCGCACATGCCGCGTCAAACAATCCATCATGGCCGCTATCTGTGGCAAATTAACCCACTAAAGATGCCACCGACGCTAACCGGCCAATATCTGTGATACCTGATAGTGAGTACCTGATACGCCGTCAGAGGTCGTACACTCCGGTCGGGAGCGAGCCCTGCTACCCGCGTGTGACGTGTACAAATCGCCCCAACACCGAGTACGTCACGGTTTCCAATTTACTTTCTTCCGTGAGTTGAATGGCGCTGACCCCGCAGACCAGAGGAATCGTGAAATCGATATCATGGGAAAAGCGTTATTTGCATGCTGATGAACATTGCGTGTTGCAAAACGTAGGTACAACATTATAATCTTGATTGAAAGATTATAATTTCCAATCGCTCACCTCGTAAAACAAGTTCCTAAGTATTAAAATTCATGGGTTTAGCTACCAACGATGGTGTTACGGCATTATTTACCAAGGGAGAAACATTAATCTTACAGTCTATATACAATCTCCGAAGGTAAAAGTCACCCTTCGACTGCAGGCTAGTGGTTAATGAAGCGAAATAGTGACACTGTGAACAAGACAAGCGGACCAAGCGACACTTAACGTCAGTCAAGATGACGCCTCGATCGCGGCGTCGATATGAAACGAGTTTATATCATCGGCAAACGTCAATTACGAGCGTAAACAATTACGCAAGCGTAACACAAGTGGAGTAAGCGCCGAGCGGGAATCATGAATGAAATCGAATGATACGGGCAATTAAGGCGCGTTCCAAGTGAATTTTAAAATAAATTGAGGATCTATCAACTTGCCGTTCTACTTTTAAAAAACCTCAGCAACTTAGATGAAGTTAGCTTGAAGAGAGCTGTCAACCCACCTAAAGACACTGGTTTGACACTTTTGACAGCTTACTTCACAGATACATTTTTAAAGAATAGATCAGCAGTTTACTTAAGTAAGATTCAATAAGATAGAAATGTCCCAACATTGACAGGCTAATCCATCAACCACAGGAAACAGCTTAATATTGTATACAACTTCGATACAAGAGATAATGACAAACTTGCAAAAGCATCATGTTTAGCAATTCTGACAACCCATCCATAGTGTGGAAGTACTTAGGTGCTTTTGGTTAAGAATTTCACTAGCTAATGGTGGTGTTACATCTACTGCCAAAAGAGAGCATAAGTGATGGAACCGGACAGAAGTACAAAAGCCTAGAAATTCAAAAGTAACAGAACAATATAAAAGCATGTGGGACACGACACGCTACACGATAACTAAATTTTCTACGCCCGTCAATCAAACAGCATAAATCTTAGGATGCGTGCATAACTCCGGCTGGACGACCTATAGCGCGCATTTGCATTCTGCGTGTAAGCGCTCACGCACGGCCTTCTTTGGCGCGACTCGAGAACTGCTCGCGAAACTGCGGATAGCATGTTGTTTCTCGAATGTGTACACACCCTAACAAATATAAATAAATGGTTTTACTACATTGTGCACGCCAGCTGTCTCGTACCATTTCACGGTGCGTTTATAATACTCGTTTTAAATGGAAATATTAATAAAGAAACCACGGTGGTCCCAAGAACAAGATCAGGTTAAGTCAATTTCATTAAAATACGCAGCTAAGAAGAGCTGTAGCCGTAATAAAAGTAACAGCTTCCTGCTACAATCCTTTATAATTAAAAAAACATTGTATAGCCTCAAGAAACAGACTTTTAATTACTGACAAAAAAACTGCATACATTGTAGGCTATGCAGAATACTGAGAAATCAAAGCTCTGTACTCTCTAGCTTCGTCAGAGCATCGCTGAGGTGACAAGCCAACAATCTGAAGTGATAGGCGTATCAATGGAGCTTCACGGTTGTAAGCCTGACTGACATGAACTTTCAACATAATTAATATTGTTCCGATGCCATTTATATTTTCTGACCCGAGATTGCAGAAACGGTTCATCTCATATGATTCGCATATTTTATACTCTTTATAGGCAATATTACTGGAGATATATTGGTCTTTCGAAATTTTAAATGTCTAACTGTCTTTGACGTCAATAGTCACGATTCGATTTCGATACTTCATAAGCAACGAGTTATTTAGCCCAAAAATATTAGTATTTTATATAGTATTTAATCTGATTGGTCAGTTTACAAATATTTATGAATTTACTAAACTATAGGATGAAGCCCAAAACACATCAGAACTGAAGATATAAAATACAGCATAGAGTAATAAAACAGTTTTCCTAATAAACTGTCATGAAGACAACTCAAGTAAAACAAAGAAAACCCATAAACATGAGCTCACAATGAAGTACAGTTTTACAACAGTAGACGTTATTCAGACGTGCAATATCATCAGCAACAGTGTTGCTAATGAGCAAATGAAAAGCGACAATTACGGCACTTGTCTTGAGGCAACACGACCACTTCGAATTTATGGGCTAACGACTGTGAGTACTTCCTCAGTGACTTTACTTGTCTTAGAGATCGACACAAAATCTCGATAGACTGAAAAAGTTGACTTAGGAATATGAGGAAAGTATGTAAATGTTGGGATTTCTTTGGTGTGTACCTAAAGATGCAAAAACAAACAGTTATCCTCGAATATTTGGTCATAATTGTTTTTAATTGTAACCTGACTTTTCATTGATTCTTCTACTAACCAGTCCAATTAAACGAAAAGATTTCAACTTTTACAAGAATTCTCATAAAATACGCTTTCTCATACTACAATTACAACACTTCTGAACAAATAGTATCAAATCCAAACAAGTCCTGTCTACGACAGACAGCTTGAGTAATGCTGTTAGTATCGATTTAAGGACGTACCTATTAGCTTTTATAGGAAGACAGAGCAGCTCCGTGACTCGATGTAGATTGATTGGATCTCTCCCTCGTGTCGTAAGGTGCTTTATAAGTCTGTATTGGCCTTATCTGGTACGTTATAGCGTTGGTCAATCATCGGAGCTGATGTATTGCGTTCAGTTGCGCTTGCGTTGTGATACTATTCAGCTTTTAAATGGTTTTGACGTTTATATTTGATTGGTGACAGGTTTAGAGAGTCGGTCCCATAAAGAGCCTCATTTCTTATATGGAAAAGGATGTCTTTTTCTAGCGGGAAACTCGTTTGTTCGATTTTCGTTGCTTCGAAGAACTTCCCCTGACAATTTCTTATAGCGATGCCTTGTGTTGCAAAAGTCAAAACCCACAGTGTGGTTTCAACAGCAACTCTTTCTATTCTACAACGGCCTTACCTAGTACCAGTTCCATCTTTAAATCAGTTTCGCTCATCTAAAAAGGAATGACACAATATGTCGCAACAAAAACTATGCCAAAAACTGTAAACACAGCTTCCTTGTCCATTATCATCTAATCTCTACATGTCAACATTCTAATTTGCCTGTCGTTCCATTTTCTGTAAACTTATCGTGACTGTGGCTCCCAGCACGCCTCGGGCACAAATCTTAATAGATTTCTTCATTATTGGACGACCGACGTCGATATGCATTGCAGATATTATGCGCAGTAAATTATGGCGGAGTCCCCTTTGGCTAATTGTGACGCCAGATCGATATCGATGAATCGATAACGGTTGTGATCTCGATTCTTTGATAGTTTGTCCTGAAAATATCGCTAACGGGGTCAGAGTTTTGTGCGTTTTTCTTTATTTATGAATAACATACTCCATCAAGAACAATACTAGTAGCGAAATCTTTCTTTCTACTCACTACAAGTGAAATCACAACAGCATCCACAGTCAATTTGTTTGTAAATGAAATACGAGAATTATTCTCGAATTTCCTGAATATGGGAGCTTAGAAAGTGGGCAATATTTCATGGATCCCATTAATAAATGGTCTGTAATAGGTCGCTGGAGAGAGCGAATCGGTTCATTCCATTGAGGGGTTAGTGAAAATGGCATAAATCAAAACTCGGATGCGCCCTGATTGCTGCAGGAACAATAATTCAAGCGGGAAAAGCTGATGGTGGAGCTTTCGCGTGCAATTTTAATGTTAGGTTTGCTGGTAATTTCTTTACAGTGTTATGAAGGTTATTTGATAGGTTTCAATATCATGGCTACTTTTTTACCAAGAAAGACTTCAAAGTTTTGAAGATTATTTGTATCCGATGGTAAATTCTTTGGATCTATTTCTAATGGATTTCAAAACGATTTCTGTTTTGTACAATAAGATAACTTTCTTTTCAAGCTTTTTATATGTAAGAGATAGCCTAAAATAGTTTCCAATCATGCATCTTTTATTAACTTTTGAACTCTCAGATGACATTTAGCAATAAAATCCAACATGCACATCAATGAAACCATCAATTACAATTTCATAAAATACTCGTATCTCGCAACACGATTTATGTAAAAATAAGCATTGTATGTAAAGATAAGATCTTAAACGGCAAAAAATCAATGTTCCGATCGATTACCGGGGGCATAATAGCACAATATTATTATTATTAAAGTGACATACTGTCCTCCAGTGGCTACTTACACATGATTGATGATCAGACCATCTGTTCTGATGTCGGATATAATGATGCTTAATTTGATAAGAAAATACGTACATAATGTTCACGTAAATTGGTGGTTTATGAATGGATGATGAATGTGATCAGAAGCTAACACAGTGAGTAGATAATAACATGATCAAATACGTTTTTGTAATTCTTGATGTTAACATCTACTTAAATAAATAGACCTTATCAAAAAGTCTATTTATTGTATGCATAAGCAGCCTTAAATGTTCCCACTGCTGGGACACAGGCCATAATCAATATCAGGCTATAATCTACCACGCGGGCCCAGTGCTGGTTGGTAGATGTCACATGTCTTCGAATTTTTGGTTCTATGACATACCGGTTTCCTCACGATGTTTTCCTTCACCGTTTTGAGAGCAGTGGTGATGACATTGCTTACACAAAGTAAAGCGCCTGCTTGGGTTCGAACCACAACCTACAACTCGTAAGTCGGGGCTGGTACCAGTGGGCCACCACTGCTTTATTGTATGGTAGTCATGTTATTGGTTCTGTAGCCAACTGCTTACACGACATCTCTTATAGTGCAATGAAAATTGATGTTAGCACTATTCGTTTTCGTACGTTAAATCTTATGTGTTTAAATAACTCCAACCCCACCAAATTCATGGTCACAAACTTGAACCCCAAAATTGGTTTATCAATTATCTGATATCAAAATTATCTGGTTATTCAAGTACCCAGTAGTGGTTTAAAAAATAATTAATACACATCACACGTGCTGTATTATTGAGGAAGTTGATTATAACGGCTCATGTACCGGAAGACATTATCGTGATCATCAAGCTGGGTTGTACCATCTTGAACTTGTACCACTCATAAATTATGGAGATATGAATTGATTAAAGTAAAATTTAGATTGATTGTGTTGAAATTATATAGCAGGATTTGAAGGTAAAAAGCTTTAAAACTGTCTGTTGTCTATAATTTTAGAAAACGCCAGGAGGCTTCAGATTTTTATTAAAGGAAACTACGATATCGAAATATCTGTTAGTAATACTCTGGGTAAGACTGGAAAGCAATCGTCAATCATAAATATAAAGACAAGATTTAACTACTTACTAGATATTTTAAATTTTTTGGAAAATACTTCAGTAAAATATCAGTTTAAATATTAAAAGCAGAATATGCTTTTAAAGAGACCGAAGTAAAAAATGCTATTCCTTTTACAATACTTTTAGCTATCACAAAAATCGAGTGAAGAAACACAGAGAATCAAAATATTAACAATGGATACTCCCAAACAATGCGGTCGCCGTCGACAATCTGGCAAAAAGATTTTCAGCATTGACTAACATTTATTTAGCAGCAGAAATGTAGGTCACAAGTTAGAGCAAGATATGACAGCATCAGTAGACTGGAAGCTGGGACACAGGGCATTCAGCTGAGCAAAATGGGTGCATCTATTTTAGACGGTTCACGCCTTAGGCGTAAAGCTTTTTAAATAAGGTCTTCAAAATAGTAAATGTTTTGAAGACCTTACTTAAAAAGCTTTTCTTGTTAAACGCTTAGGTTTTGACTTTAGTGGACTACATCTCTTGTGTTTAAAAGAGTTCAAAGTTTCGATGTAGGCTTATGTAGGGCAATAAATATGGCAAAAGATAAACATGGCAAAGGGAACAGATACAGCATATTAATAAAATAAACCGGGTTAGATGGAGTTCAGGAGATGGATTCGTCCATGAGTGGACTGCAGAACTGAATATTGAGGGTTCCACCGAACAGCACTTAATAAAAATTTGAAATGGTGCCGAAAATGGAATAGCTTTGGTGCCGTTCGCTCAAGTGCGGCTGAAATCGGTGTTCTAAGTGGAATACCTCGACACGATATGAAAAACGACATAGTATTTTTGTTTTTTTTTAAGTTGTCAGAAATATCACAGTGCTGATTTGCTGGATTCGTTTTCTCCTCTACTGATATTGTTTCTCCTCTACCGATCCTTATTTTTCCTGACAAAGTTTATTCTGTTTATATGTATGTAGGTATGTATCTTGTATTTATTTTTGTATTTCATACTTAGTTATTTTCGAGTTATCAATGCCTTATGTTGCACCTGCCATATTTTGTGTCTGCATCACCCTAAGGTTGACTGGTAGAAAATGCCTCAGGCAAAGTCCGCCTTTGTACGGTATTTTTTTTTACCTATGCATAAAGTATTAATAAAAAAATATTTTGAAAATCTGCCAAGCTAAAATTCTACTTTCAAATCCTGCGCACCAAATGTCAATTATGTGCGAAACACTAAACATTCATTACTAGATGTTTATGTAAGAATGCAAATCATCACCTTGCCAGCATAACAGATGTTATCCAGATAACTGATGTACACAAGGTAATGACGTTGTTACAGCAATCTGCGATTGGATTCGGTTCGTCTGACCGAGTGGGCGTCACGACCGTTTATGGTACAGAGAATGGTCGTCGTTCAAAACTAAATAAGCGCAAAACATTGCATAATAATAATGTTCGTGTTAAGTATATTAAATGTAATAATGCATGTCTTATGTCGATTTCTAGTTATGGCCCTTTTCTATTTAAAGATGTCAGGAAGTGAAAAATACATAGTCCATGTTACATAGTCTACTAAGAGCGTTTATTCTGAAAAAGGGCAACGTCGCAAATAGATGTCAAATATTTCGTTGTTTTAATTAATTTGGCAATATTACTGTATGGAAATAAGAAATGTGGCTAACTAGCGAACTATAATATTAATAATGAATTGCAATTATAACACTGAATCTGATGTTGTAACCGTTTTAGGCGTAAAAAAAAGCATTTGGAAAGTTTCCAAATACTTTTTTTTACATCTAATACTAAATATTCGGTTTTACGATATTAATTATTTCATAATCACTATTTTAGTTCCCTAGTTAGCCACATTTCTTAATTCCATACAGTAATATTGCCAAATCAATCAAAACCGGTAAATATTTGACAGCTATTTACGACGTTGGCAACTTTTAGGATAAACCCTTTTTTATGCGTTTTTGGGGGACTGTCTTATGTAATTTTGACGTTCGAAAAGTGCTGATTCTCAACCTAGTTTGAATAAATGACTTTTGAATTTTGAAGAAAATTTAAACTACAGTGAAAGAAAGAATCTGAATAAATTGAGTCAGAAAAAAAAAATGCTTTATTATTTTATCAGAACAAAGAAACGACAGTATTCATACAAAACTTTCTTCTTTGTAATCACCAAAAGTTACAAGATATTTCCGTTTTATTAACACAACTCTTTTATGTAACTAGCACTAGACAGGTGATCAAATAATTATCACCTTCTAATCAATTGGTGGTCATAGTCTGCTTCCATATTCAGATAATTGGCAAGACCAATAGACCGACGGACAGCGACGAACTGCTCGTGCCACTATTTAGTTTTTTTTTTTACTATTATATCTTCAGACTCAATGGAGCCGTCATAATTCGGACAGACGTGACGCAACCTGCAATAGGTACCTATTGAAGCTAATATTAACGTAAAATTAATTAAGAACAGTTTTATTGGCTCGTGGTGATGTTAAAGTTTTTCTTAAGGTTTTTTTGCATAGGTACAACATATTCTGAAATTACATGTAATTGGCTGAAATAATTTGTTTGAGATCCTGTGCACTTGGGGACCTGTATACTGGGCGAAAACTGAAGTTTTTGCCATCAATACGTTAAAAAAAGATAGGCTAAGCAAACTTGAAGACTTCCTGATTATGGACAAATCTAAATTAGGAAAATAGAACGCTAAACGTGCACATACCTATAATACCCAAACCGCTTTAGCGTGGCAATAGCGGTCATTGACCCATCTACATTTTCTAGCACTCGTAATTTCAAAAATAAAGTCCGTTAACATCCTGAACCAATATCTATCGTGATCTTCAACATGTTCCAATAACGAAAAACCATACATAGTTTAAATTTGGGTTTCTACGGAGAGATATTAGGGAAAGAGCAATGACCGCTATTGCCACGCTAAAGCGATTCGGGTATAGATCTTTACTAATTTGAACACAGCGATGCATCGCTTCACAGCACATATACACGCATCGCTTCACCTGGACAGCACACAGACCGCCCGAACGCGTCTAATCACATTATGCAAGCGAATCGCGCACAGAACCGATAATTCGATTCGATCTAACGTCCGATTTCTAATTCGATTGTGATTGCGTTCCGATTGCAATGATAGTGGGCCGAAATGGATATGACAGTTCATAAATAGTGGCGCTGTTAGTAATTTAGTCACAATGGCCCGAGGGTAGGTTCAATAGAGTTTTCGGCTTTGTTACGGCTGTAATAATTATTGTTACGTAAATTGAGAGGCTATTTAAGTGTGCCCCGAGTGTAGTGTTCAAATTAGACGTGTTATTAAAATAGGCACTGAAGTTGTAACGTGACCAATTGACTGGCCTTTCATAGTCTTAATTTGACTAACTGCCTGTGACCTAGATTTTTAATTGCTAGGATACAAAAAATCATTGCGTGATTAGATGATAATGAGGCACCGCATACCTCGTTATGTAAGACGACATAATACGATATGGGACTTTTTATGAAATCCTGATTAATTAGAAGACTCGACCAAGTAAAGGGAGAGGCTTAAACCTAGCAGTGGTTGAAGTAGGGCTGATTATGATGGTGATGAATAAATTAGCAGTTTTTTCGACTATCTAGGCAGCAGCAGCTATAGTTTGACCAAAACCGCTGTACCGCGAGGTATTTGCGCAGCGAAACGGGGGTGCAGTGCAGGTCGCTGATTCATGAACGCTAGCCCCCGCTTCGTCGCGCATTCTTAAGGCGCGGTACAGCGAACTCGGTCAAACTATAGTTCAACTATACAACCTCATGGCATAATAATTCATTGCCAATAAAACAAGTAATGAGAACTTTATGACATGTATGGTCCTTAATAAAATCCTATAAGTTCTAACATGATAGAATTTGTTAAACACTTCAGCTTCGCAGTCGAAATGTCGACACAGTTCAGTGTCAATCTATAGAAAGTTTCAGGCTTGTAAAGATTTATCACCAAACCCGAGCACTGCCGAGTTTTGCCGAAGTGAGTTCGTGAGGTCGCGTTCCCTCGTCCATGTTCCCGTCAGACGTGACGTACGGCGCGGACGCATCTCACACCGTGTCCTTTCACTAATATTGCTCAATACAATGAAGCGACGAATTTAATAAGGTGTAGTGTAACAGGGGCCCGAGACAATGGCAACGGGACTTGATTTGTTACGGCGGTGACTTCGATGGTATATTGTTGAGATGGTTTGATTGATTCGTGATCAGATAGGTATAATATACCTCTTAAAGAGAAATCTCTGTTTATAGGTATATTTTTACCTATGTCTATCTATACCATAGAGATTTAAAATAGTTTTTGTAGTTTTAAAATACCTTTTGATGAAAACTAGGCAAATTTTGGACGGTCGTTTTAATTTTGGATAATAATACGAGTAATAAGCGCTTTCTGAATTCAAAAAGTGCTTATTGGTTTTCCTATCTAAGCGAATATTTTTTTTATAAATGAAGAGAAATAATTTGATTTTTTGTTTGTTACAGTTTGACGCTAAAATGGCTGAACGGATTTGGATGAAATTTGGCGCTTGGCTAGACCATGACCTGGGTTAGGACATAAGATACTTTTTATCTCGATGTTCGAGACTTGTGCGGATGAAACCGCAGGGCGTAGCTAGTTTATAATAAAAGTTATCAATTTGATGGCTTCAGCCAAGGGAGATCATGGCCCCCGGCAACAGGGCAACCGAAGGAAAGTTATTTGATAATTTCCCACCCAAAAAAATAGTTTTTTTTTTCAACAACTTTATTCTAGTTACTTGATTCGCGAACGCAGCGTGTTCAGCGCTCGGTGTGGCAACACGCCGTGTTCGGGTTCGCGACAAGTCAATCGTCATCCTGAGGATGCCTCGTTGAGAGGTGAAACACGTGTCGATTTCTTTCAGGGTAGTTTTTCATTTTTATGGCTCTTTAGAAATAGCTATGCAGAATAGGTAACTAAATATATATTGATCTTTATTCTAGCAACAATTTTGATTTACTACTACTGTTCAAGTTAGTTTATCGGAATCATTACACAGTCATTTGTATAGAACCTAATGCACATTAGCTTCCAATGTCGCTACTATAATTGATGGTATCAACTATCAAGTCTTCCCAAGAAAACGGGAGGAAGTACTTGTCTCATAGTAATATATTATTATACATACTCTCGATTGGTTAGTGGGCGTCCCGAGGACAGATTTATCGTGGAAACTATCGGTCGATATCGTCGTGGTAATTTCTATTAGGTACAAGTAATTTGTTAACACTGGGCGGAAATCAGGTGGAATTGGATTAGATGTATGATTTCTAATTAATTAGAATCGGGGTTCTGTTGGAGATAAAATTCATTAACTTTGTTATTTGAAAAAGAATTTGGTGTTGTAGTAAAGACAGTTTGTTTAAGTCGATGTTATAGTGAGCATGAAACTATACGTTATTTTTTTAAATTATATACTCGTAATAGTTTAAGTATTTAAGTTTTCTTATATAAAGTGTTCTCACACACTATTGTCTACATTTATTTTTCATTTCTCCTTTTGTAGGTCTGCTCGAAGTTTCTCAAGAATCAAGCAGTAGGAACCTTTATATTCTGTCAAGGTCAAGAATGGAATCGTTGATCAAAGAACTTAAATTGAACATTTTGGACGTTGGGCTAATTCAAAACATTTTAGCAAACCCTAGATCAGTGATTGCAATGAAGTTATGTGGTCTGGTGAAAATAGTGCCTAGTCATTGAATGATTATTCCGTTACCTACCTACTTTCTGTGCAAATAAAGAACTATTCTATTCTATTCTACAGTTTATAGTTGTTGTGTTATACTTTAGTTAAATGTAAATAGTTGATAAGGTACGATGGGGTCGGCATATCCGTACGGACAAAAACCCCCTGTTGTTAATAAATAATTTAAAAAAAACCTTTACATTCAAAAGTTATCTCTTAATTTAGTTTTCTATGTATTTTAGTGATAGGTGGTAGGTATTTGCAATTGCAAATGATGCAATTCTTTTATTTGCTATCTTGAATTTATTTAGAGTGTGGCGGCATCTACATCGCCACATGCGAAATACGCATCACACTGACGTCACGCAAAATTCTGCATCGCGCAAGCAGAGTTTACCACTCGACTCGCATATATACAACGTCCCGACATCAATCATCGTCGGGCAGTAGCCCACCAGACCCAATACCCGTCTGGTCGAAGAACCCTTCAACTTCTATGGAGGATGAGTGAACTTTACACCCTGTTCCTCATACCCTCTATAAGGGTGCAGGTGGCTGAATTAACTACAGTCGCTGGTTGGTATACCATGGCATATTCTCCCCCTAACATCCGATGTTTATCAAGACATGAAGGCCTTTTTTTTTGGGTGGTAAATTATCAAATAACTTCTCCCGCACTGGGTGGAGCGGGAGGGCGTGTCAGACTCTTACTGACTAAGACTAAGACTCACCCGTGTTCCTTCAGTTGCCTGTATTGCCAGGGGCCACGGTAACCCTTTCGGACAAAACCGCAACCCCGGCAGGCCGATGTCAGTTGTGTGTAGCACCCCTGACAGATCGTATGTCACTAGTTACTCGCCCACTGTGATATAATGTTATTTTGTTGTTCGTCAACATGACTTAAAATTAAAGCCCAATATTGACATATTTAGTTTAGGACGCCATGTTTGTGACGTCACTTATAGACAGGTTGTAGGTACTGTGTCATTGTGTAAATGTACATGAAGGCCTGTAGTTACGATATAACGGCAGCAAACTAAACGAAAAACGTTGACTAGCCAGATAATGGTTAATAGACATCTTATCTTGCCTGTCCAGCCGCCTGCATTGTCTGCTCAACAAAACTATATCTCTTTATAAGAAACTAACTACGTCCCGCGGTTTCACTCGCATAAGTCTCGATCCCATCGGAATATCGGGATAAAAAGTATTCTATGTCTTAACCCAGGTCATGGTTTACCCATTTGCAAAATTTCATCCAAATCCGTTGAGCCGTTTTAGCGTGATAACGTAACAAACAAACATACAAAAAGAAAATCAAATCTTTTTTCTTTATAATATTAAGTTTAGTGTTTTTTTTTTGAACTAGTAACACATTCATCTGTATTATTTCTCATTCTAAATTAGTAAATTATCTAATCATGCCATCCAATGTGACCACGCTGCCAGCCATTTGGGCACTTTTCCCGCTGACAGCGATGCGGACGAATTTTATTACGCCATTTTTATTTTTTCCTTTACATATTTGTACAAAATATATACAATAGTTAGTTGTTTATACATAGTTTAGAAAGATAAAGCAAAATTTAAGTTAAAACATAGGTACTCACATGAATAATGGCGCAGACAGGTCATACCTACTAGTAACCAGTAACTGGTAAACAAGCATATCAGTAAGGACATTAAAAATACTTATAACAAGTCCCTAGTCAATACCAACAATGTATCAATCTTTACCTATCTTAATGATGGCCACATAAAACGTTATTACTGTAAGTAAATATTTTTCTACAGCCAACAACAATGGCACTTTTCATTACAAAGTAACGTTACTACCTATATTTATTATGTGAAAGGGCACTATTTGACCATGGCAGGGTCGACGATATGACAGACTGACATTTTAAACAAATGACAATCGGAACACAATGTAGTATTTCATTGAACTTAAATTCGAACAAATATTTGGGTCAATTTTGGCTGCATTCCAGAGCATGGAAAAAGGAAATGACAAGTGTAACATTCATGTCATTAATTATTGTTAATGTAGACAAGTCATATTATTGGCTGGTAGATAATATGTTATAGTATTAAATACGCCTTATGTTAAAATTTGCTGGTTGTCCCATAAGATAGTGGGGGGTGGGCTGATGACATTATCCAAGTGTCAGAAAACGACTGGATAACTACAGGCAAGGACAGGGATTTGTGGAAAAAGCTGGAGGAGGCTTTTACCCAAAAAGGGGTCCATATTTCAACAAAAGAAGACTAACCATACTAACAGTATACAATAAGTAAATTTACTAACACCCTACTAACATCATCTAAAATGGAACGCAGAAATATGGAATAAATGACTTTTTATTTTATTTATTATGTTAAAATTTAAATCGTTAGATTTGCCCTCACCGTACTAAGTCGCGCGAAAAAGACAGTGTCCATAATGAGAAGACTGAGCTCACACAGTAAATTAATAATGGCCTTTCCATGATAATCAAGTCTCTGTGACATTATGTGAGTCATGTCAGAGGTATCAAAACAAAACAAAAACGCTACCATCTTTTGACACAGCAGGGCGAATCTACGATTAAAATCTTTGGCCTTATGTCTACCGTTTTGCACAAGTGTTAAATAAATAAATTGATTTATGATCGTCGTAATATTATATTAAAAGTTTGAAACGGATATAGAAACAAGAATGTATGTATGAATATTGGTAACAGTTTATTCAAATTAGGTGCTAACTTTTACAACATGCGTGCATATCCTCAAAGGAAGTGTTCACACATAAAGCATGCTATTAAAATGACGCAACCTTACACTTCACGTAACATTCCGAGTTGATTGACATCTGCTACAACTATAACGAGTAAATTGATCGATTATAATCGCATAATACGGACAAGGACAATCGATAAACGTGTTTATTTTATATCGATGACAGATACAAGAATATCGAGACTTTCGTTTTAAATGATTGACTGGACAAGTAAGCAAGACAATAACAATGATTGATGTATGAATGGTAATGCTTGTCATTTAGATTTCGATGTATTTACATTACAAAGGTAATGGAAATGCTGGAGAAAAAGGGTATAGATTTTATCTTGTAACATGCAGACCACCTTACGCGACTTCGCGTCGAGGTGCACTGCATTATTTGCAATCAACATTATCTCCTTGCTTTTACTGTTTCTGATTCTATAAAATATTTCTTTATATGGCGCAACTCTATGGTATAGTATATATAAAATCGCAATTTCGTCGAAGAATAGATTATATTGCTATTTTTCTGGTGGGATTTGAGGTGAACTAAAATACGTACCATCGAAAAAACGCATATCTGTTCACCGTAAGGACTATTTCTGCTTGTAACGCTCGGCCGATATAGTATCGCTTACCTACGAAAAAAAGGGTCGTGTGCACGAGTTTTTTTTTTTAAATGCTTAGATATGCGTTACCCCGATGGTACATTAGTTTACCAATAGGTACCAATGTAGTTAATGCCCTATGCCCCATCAGTGAGTGGATTCATCACTAGTTGAGTACCTACCTAATGTTTTATATTAAAGGGTCTTGAAAACGATGGTATACGATACCAATGAGCGATATGAAACTGAGCGTAACTAGTTTCCGTTGTAATGTGATTTTTAATGGACAGTTTAAAAAAATGTGTACTGGCAGGGAAATTAATTGCTAAGAAAATTGACACCCTTCGGCAATTTGTCGTTTTATACACATTTCATACAACTGTCGAACACTAGGGCCATGGGGTTTTCGAGATATCGCCAAGCGGTTGGTCGACTCTTCACGTAACCAGAAGGCTGGCCTGTTTTTTGGCCAAAGAATCAGCATTGCCATCCAACATGGCAACGCTGCCAGCATTTTGGGCACTTTGCCCACTGACATCGACGCGGAGGAATTTATTGATGCTCAATGACCTCTTCCCTTATTTTTTTTCGTTTATATACTTGTACATAAATATATATTTTAGTGTTAGATTGTATTTAAAATTTGTCAAATGAATAAATAAACTACTGAATAACTTACATTTGGTAGTCAAGCTTGACGTAATTTCACTGACTTTAAATACAAATCTTTATTACTATGGTACATATATTCTGTAGGTATTCGTTATCTATTTGTAGTTGCCTTGAGCGACATGCTAGAGCTAGACAAATATGCAATGGGTCACAAAAAATGACAAATTGTTGGGATGTCGCCAGGCGGCCGGTAGGCGGTAACTAACCTATTTCCTTCATTTGTCTCTCATAATTAGCACCAGACGAGACACAAATAATTATGTGTAGACACCTACATAAGACAATTTAGTATATTACGTTAAATAAACCCTTCGGAATATAAGATATCAGAGAAATATTGATTATGCCATGATTGGGCATATATGATCTATGTCAATCTGCCTAGCCTTTTCTCAACTATGTTGGGGTCGGCTTCCAGTCTAACCGGATGCGGTTGAATACCGTATTTTACATGGAGCGACTGCCTATCTGACCTCCACAACCCAGTAACTGGGTAACACAATACCCCTTGGTAAGACTGGTTGTCAGACTTTCGGGCTTCTGAAGATCCGAAACGACTGTCAAAGATCCACGAATGACAGCCGGGACCAACGGCTTAACGTGCTTTCCGAGGCACGGCATTTACCTCTAAGTACCTACAGTGTTTCATTTTCTATTTTTTTCCGGTTTCTTAGGTTCCTCCGTCCAGACCTGATAAAATCAATCTATGCACCAAGCGACCTAGGTATTTGTTTCGTGATTTCCCTGCACCCTGCACCAGAAAAATATCAATCGCAATCTTTCGCCGGTTTTCACGCTGTAGTAGGGCAGTCAAAATAACGCTTCTTAAAGCTTATTGCCAAGTGTTCTACACGTCCTGTGGACCAACTATACTCAGCGGGCTATCAGCGCCCTACGGGTCCAATATAATAACGGGTTCAGGATGCTGATGGGGCAGCCCCGTTTCTGCAGTGCTTCAGGTATGTTCGCACAAGCACACGTCGATGGCTTCCACGCCATCGTCAGACGGAAATCTGACTCTTTGCTCTGCAGAGTGCGGGAAAGCTCCAACTCCATCCTGAAGACCATAGCGTTGAGGTACGATTCTCCTTTGTTAAGTGATGTTGTTCGAAGATGCATATCGAACAACAGCCATGTTTCGAAATATATAATAAGTTTACTAACATAGATATAAGTTATCTTTTTGTTTACTAACCCATATATGGATGTCCCTCATCCGAAATAAAGATTATTTTATTTATTTTACTTTGTATTTTTTCCGTGTGAGTTTACATGTTTCTCATCCCTTTCAAGTCAACATAAGAAATTCATTCTAATACACACGATAAACCGACATATACCAAACAAACACGTATATGTATGTACCTACTCATGGTACCTACCCAAACATAACACAAACTACTTTCATTAACATTTATAATATTAGCATATCAAAGGCGTTTTCACTCGCACATCGAGTATGGCCGCATGTTTCTTTGTACGGGCATTGTATGCGCAGGCGCAAGACGTGTGCGTAAAGAAAATATTTGCATAATCATCGCGCAACGGATTCATTACCGCGGGTTCGTGTCCAATGTTTTGTACGATACGTTAGTGTTTTTTCTATAAGAGTAATGGTTATTATGTATGTTTTAAATTGACATTACAGTTGTTGTTAAGGATATATCCGTTGCGTTTTGTAAATGTAAATTAATAAACACTCTACTTTAACAATTACCTACTTTTTAAATCATTTACTTATTATTTACAAGAAAGAAAAATAGGTTTATTCGTCACAGAAATACAAAAATCAATGGCAAAATCGATCAAACTGCGATAGGAGTTTAATCTTATATTCTTTTTGAAAAGGTTAGTATGTCATTCATCTTTGTTTAAACGACCTGTACCCTAATTGCGTAACTTATTTTCGTAAACAAAATGCCTAATTTGTTTCATTTTGACAGTTCAATAACATTCATTGCGTTATTTACGTTGTTGAGCAGATACTTTTTTTTCCAACTTATGAAGCAATGGATTAGCAATCTGTTTCAAATCGAAACAGATTGTGTTGTATTAGCAATTAGGGTACTGCTTGTAACTGGCAAGCAGTCGCTCACCATTTATACTTCCGGATGCAAACAAATGTAACCCTGACAAGAAAAAGGTGTCATCTAAGACACCAAGTGTAGTGGGGTAACTGTAGCCTAAGAGATAAGGTGTTTAAAGCTCAGAAACGCTGTGTAAGAGCGATGTGCGGTCTTAAACCCACAGATAGTTGCAAGCCTTTGTTTAAGTCTCTAAAAATTCTTCCGTTTCCGTCATTATTTATTATGGAAATGGCAATATTTGTTAAAACAAATGCGAAGTTATTCACTAAGGTCTCGGACACCAGAAAAGGCCCCGTGAGAAGCCAATATAAAAACCTTATAAATGTCGGTGGCTATAAAACTGCACTATTAAGGAAAAGTGTCATTTGTATGGGACCAATTATATTTAATAAGTTACCGGAATATTTAAAAAATGCCACACTTCAACATTTTAAACACAAACTTAAAGCTTTTCTAGTGGAAAAATGTTATTACTCCATTAATGATTTTCTAAATGACCGATTATTATAGACCTTGAAAATATGTGAATTAAATAAATTGTATTTTGAACATTTTAATTATATCGACTAAAATGACTTTTTGTTGTATTTTGGTTGACATTTTAATTGTATTTTGACATTTTAATGGTATTTTGTAAATCTGAATACTTACTTGAAGTACTTTGACATTGGAATTGTATTATGACATTTTAATTGTATGTAGACATTTGAATTGTATTTTGGCATTTTAATTGTATTTTGACATTTTAATTGTATTTTGACATTTTAATTGTATTTTGACATTTTAATTGTATTTTGACATTTTGATCTTATTTTGACTATTACGTATTTATTAATTGCATTTTGACTGAATTAATTTTAATTGTATTAAACTGTTAATTTTTTATCTGATAATTGTGTTTAATGCTCTTATTTTTTATTATTGCATCGTATTCATTCATTTAAATTTTGCATGTCGAATCTTGGGCAGAATGTATGGCTCAACTTTAATTCTTCACGACCTTATTTGTATACCTACATTCTAGCAAATAAATAATTTGATTTGATTTGATTTGATTTGCGCCAACGACTAGGTCACCAAAAAGAAATGCGGAAAAGGTGGAAAGAATAACAATGCTTACCTATAAAAACTACTGCGAGGGCCAGTATAAGATGATTACCAACCGTAATCAAGCGGCAAGAAGTTTTATTTTAGTATAATAAAGAAACTGTCTTTTTAAGGTGTTCATTCCTGCTCATCATATCACATGTGACCTCAGTCAACAATAAAAATAAAACAACTATATTACTAACTAAACCAAATTACTATAAGTAGGTAATTTAATTTTGCAACTGCTCCACATATACTCGTAGATAGAGCTTTTCTACATTACCTCCTCATCCAAGACTGTAAAAATACTATTACAGTGGCTTTTTCCGGGGCCTAAGAGCCGTTTACTAATTTTAATCCAGTCTCATCCCACATAGTACTTACTACAAGACCCGGGAAGTGACATTAGGGGGCATCATTCAGTGTGGGAAAGAGATGAAGCTCTACAGGACGTATAGCTCCATCTCTTTCTCCCACTGAAGTAATATTAAAATAATACTGCTTTTGAGCTTGTGGTAGGCCCCTTGACCATCCTAACATGACAACCGTTCCAACTTGTATTAATTACGCTAAGCCAAGAAAACAATAATAAAGTTTGACGTGTCGTCCAAACAATGGACTTAAGCATACCCAAGTGCAGGCAGCTCAGTCAGCTGTCAATCAGTCGCGCGCCTGCGTGGGCGTCGAATGCACGGTGACATTGGAAAGTGGTCACGTTTACATTTTATTAGTCAATAATATGCTCGAGTATATTTGATAAAAATAGTAGAACAATATCATCTGCGACAGCTCTAAAATCACACGCAATTTCTTTGGAAATACGACATACCTAAATCATATAAGCGTAAATTGTTTTACAATGCATGTACTCGAAAAGAGCGTTTTCCAAGCAGCCATATTTTGCAGAAAGCGCCACTTTTTCATACTAGTGCTTTTTACTTTTCAGTTTTTTTTTTTTAGTTTTAACTCCGTCCAAAGAATTCTTATTATTTGAGAAAAGTTTTACAAATTAGTTAAGTACAGATTATCATTGATATTAAAGGTACAATAAAACTAATACTTCAAAAAAACACGTTAATAATGACTGAAATATTCATTAAATATGTTTGGCTGAACGTATATTTTGCTCGTGCCTTTTTGCGATACGACGTGGCAGCTATTTGCACATGCGCAGCAGTAGTATGCTGAGCGCGCATGTATTTAAAATAAGCCCGCCATTTTACTAATATCTTGCTTAGTTCGGAGTTAATCTGTCAATCTGAATTCAACACCTTTTTCATATTTTTTTATTTCCTCGCACAATGCATAGTAAAACGTTGTATGATACACGTGCGTAAGATGATTTCCGTCTTGTATCGATTTATACAAAAATGCCACTCATCCGAAATCACCTCCTTGTCGCACTAGTAGCATAAATAACTATTATCACACCATTTGCCAGTACCTACCTTGGAAAATTTTCCGAGGTTTTATCTTCTCGGTATTTATGCTCATACTTTAGAAATCAACAAGACTAAAGTTTAGTATTTACTTGTCTACTTATAAGTGATTTATGTAGTTGCATTTTGCGACAATATATTTGTGTAAACATGATGGTCAATTCAGAAATGCGCCCATAAAGACCAAAGATTTAATAGTGCTTTGTCGCTGTATATTCTCTGATGAATAGTCTGTTGTCACAGAACAATCTCTCACACGGCGCTTCGCCTGCAATTTTCAGGATCAACCTGCAAATTTCAGGCGCCAGATAATATATCTAGTGCCTGAAATGTGCGCAAGAATCAGGTTCGTTTAATTCAAGATTTGGTAGACAGATGACAAGGTCGATTAGCAAAGTTAGCACGGGATATATAGGAAACTACGGATAAAAATAAGTTAGAGCTTAAATTACCATATGTACGTACGGCTTTAATGAGGAAAAGCTTTTTTTGTATGGCCCAAAGGATATTTAATAAGTTACGTTGCTCAATAAAAAGTTTAACTTCAAGCATAAATTACGTAACATTTAATATAGAAATGTTACTACTACCTCTCTCTCACTGTGGGCCCTATCAGAATACCAGCGCTGCGACATTTATTTTTTAAATGTCGCAGCATATGCTGAGATAGGAGCCTTTTGGCTTCGTACAGGACTTTCTGCTTTAGGTTTTTTACCTTGTTTTTTTTTTTATTAATGTTTTAAGGTGAAGGTGTTTAGTTTAATTTTTTATTCCCTGTGCGAGTCTCAATAAATACTTTTTCTTTCTTTCTTTCTTTACCTCAGTGACTATTTTGATGACAGTTCTTTAACATAATAATATTTGTATATATGACTATAAATGTATGATGACTTTCTCTGTCAATTAGATTTTTTATTTTCTTATCAGTAACTTATTATCATTATAATTATTTATTATTGACTTTATTGCATTTCGTTAAATATTTTCATTACTTACCAGACATTATCTATTGCATTATATTAAAAAACATTTAAAAAAAAATTGACATTGAGACTATTGATACTACTGAATTATAATAATTTAATTTACTTGGCTAAAGCCTCCCATAAATGTATATTTATACGTCATATAATATGGCAAAACGGCAATGGCATAAAGGTTGACTGGTAGAAAATGCCTTTGGCATTAAGTCCGCCTCTGTACAGACGTCAGCACATCAAGCTACCCGAAACTGTCAAATTTTCCCAATCAACTTTGAACCTTATGCTTCAACAATAAAGTTGAAAATATATTAAATAAATTTGACAGATTGTAGTAGCTTGATGTGCTGGCGTCTGTACATTTGTGTGCTTGTGCTATATATAATATATAATTATATATAATAATCGTAACATCTTTCACACTGTTGTAACCTATGTTTACAAATAAAGAATATTGATTGATTGATGCTGTCCAGTCAAATGTACCGTACGTTCTTATCACCGAAATTATCTAATGAACCTTACGTATATCAGGGCTAGACTTTTCGGAGAGATCTTGGAAAGGCAGTATTGAAATTGTCATAACATAATTAATGTGCAAGAGTCGAGAATACAATGTTGAAGATTTACTGACACAAGACATGAAGCTACTTTAATTTAACTTTCGCTAAAAACCTATATGTACAATATTTGTATACATATATATATTTGTAGGTACTCACGTTCTCGAAAACGGCTTTAACTATTTCGATGAAAATTGCAATATAGAGTTATATGGAGTTTATGGGGGCGAAAAATTTATCTAGCTAGGTCTCATATCTGAGAAAATTCGTTTTCTCCGTATTTTCACCCGAGCAGAGCTCAGTCGCCCAAAGTTTAGAACAAGTTAATGAATAATGACATGAGAATAATGACATTAGAATAATGACATGGCAGCATGGAATTAGTATGTACTATTCTATCCTATACTATTAAACGAGCAATATTTGCGTAAGTACCTACATATTTGTTTGTATATAGATTTCTACTCACGTTCTCGAAAAAAAATAATGACATGGCAGCATGGAATTAGTAAGTACCTATTATCATGGCAGCATGGAATTAGTATGTACTATTATATATACATGAGATTAGTATGAACTATCCTATACTATTAAATGAGCATTCTCTATTTACACCAGAGCAGAGCTCGGTCGCCCAGATAATTACACTCTTAATTACAATTTAACTACTTAAATAAATAAAAACCAAGACAAAGGGACTTAACGAAGTCCATGCGAGCTGAAAACCGATACGGTTTATTGACTCTTTAAGAGTTTTCGTCTTTTTTTACTGCGCGCACTTTATCCGGGCAGTAGCTGGTAATCCCCGGATCCTGTTACTCGTCAATATTGAGTTTCAAGACTGTAGTGTTTGACATGCCAGTAAAAATTAAAAAGGAAAATTAAATGGCAGTGAAAGTTGCTAGGGAGTTATATGGAAATTATGTAAAGGAGATTGTGGTTTTTAGGGTTCCGTAGTCAACAAGGAACCCTTACTGTTTCGCCATGTGTCTGTGTCTAGAGACTATTAGTACTAGAAAGCCGTAATTTGGCATGGGCATATTAATCACGCCGACAAAGTGGTAAAATAAAATCATGTTTTTTTTAGAATCCCCCCCCCCCCCCTACACGTAAAGTGGGGATATATTTCTTTTTTTCTCGTCTATCCCATTGTGTAGGGTGTCGTTAGAAAGGTCGTTCAAAAATATTGCAAGTTTCTCGAAACCATTTTTGAATTCAGGGATCCGTTTGAGATATATTAAAGCTTTAAAATACCGATTTTTGTTAGAGTCAAGTGTCCCCCCCTGCCAGCTAAATGGTTGGTTCTGGATATGTGGAAAAATTCACAGCAGTAGTGTATATAACAAAATTAAAAGGAAAACTATCACAGCTAAGTAGGCTCTACAAGTTAACGAGTAATAATCGACCAACTTACATTTGCAGTTGAAAAAACATGTTCTTCCATACATTCCGTATGGGAGAACATGTTTTTCAACTACAAAGTTTGTTCTTGGGATAAATTCATCCCATCTACGGAACCCTTCATTGTGCGTGGTCCGACACGCACTTGGCCGGTTTTTTTTAACATTAAAATCTAAAAAGAAACTGTTTTTCTTCTACGTTAAAATTCAAAATTATATTATTACTCTAGCTTGTCCACTGTTCAACACTGGAGTATATAAAGACATCAACCACACCATTGTCTAAAGTTATAGCAAAACAATTAATTATTGAAACGGGTGACAAAATCTTCTTGAAGAAGAAGAAGATGACAAAATCATTCTATAAATAAATAAATGTTTTTGAAGGAGATTTATCATTGCAGTTCTCCTCAAGTTACTTGAAAAGGAAAATTAGATTTATAGCTCTGACTTTTTTACCCTTTCAAAGCTACCACGGACAATATTCCAACAATTTTCCTTGAGCAACTTCTCTTTTCAGAATAAGTAAAAAAACACATACAAATAAGAACTTGAAATGCAATTTTCCTTAACAATGAAGGGCAGAAGGGCCACGCAGCGCACGCGCAAGCAGGCGATAATTTACATAATAATGAATCGGTCACTGCGCACTCAATCAGAGACGCCCCGGAGGGAACCACGCCCCCCCCCCCGTTCTTTCCTTACACTTGCAGCGAAAGCGAGAACCCTGCGAAGGGCGATACTAATGTGTGTAGTAGGACCAGAATCCATGAATTAGAATTAACATGAGTTAATTTGTCGTAGCAGGCTTTCAATTAGTTGAAACGGTGATAAAAGAACCCTCTCAACTAAAACTTAAAATCGATGTGTGGATAAATACTCGTACATTAAAAGTAGACTGAATCGAAGAAGACCAGAAAGAGGATGACAGAGCCTTCGTCAATCCCGAGTCCCAGTGGGATATCAATTTCATTGTCATAATGTACATAGAGGTCTTCTATGTCATACTTAGAAAGAAAGAAAATACGTTTATTTGCGGTAAACATGACGCAAAGAAAGATAAAAAAACACGTAAATAACAAATTGGGGGAAAATATGCGTCACATTCACGCAAAACGGAGCAAAAAATGCTGCGACCCCATGCGAGACAGAGCCCCAGCGCTAATTTTCAGCGACAGCCAGCGCTGACGCGATGACGTCAACCGGTGCAGCATATAGTGAAATAACAAATCAAAAATAAAATAAATACAATATTAAATAACACCAGACCTGTATTGCTTTAAGGTACATAGCATAATGGCATAACTAGAACCACCATTCCATTTTGGAAAGCAGACCCAAAGACTAAACCTACAACTCCACAGTTCAATATTTTAATCTTTACTGCCCGTTTCAATTGGACTCAAGCACTAATACGTAGTTTCTCGAATTGAAACAGCGTAACACAATCCAGCTATACAAGTAATTGATGGTCACTGCGCCAGCGTCGATAGCGCTTGCAGCCGTCAGCTATAGAATCCGACGCACGAATTATTGCGAAGGGCATAACAAAGATTGCGATGCACTTTCTACGGAGGCCTCACTTATTGGGCGGAGATAATAAGCTATTTTTCAATTGCACGTTCGATTTCCTTTCGCGTATTACTTTTGCATTGATTTTAAATTGTTCTGGCTTCCTACTGCGAGGTTAAATTCGATTTTCTTTTTGATGGGGAAACGAGAAAAGTTGAAACTTCCTGGACCTGAATCTACTTTAATCATTTACAGGGCAAGATTTGCAAGACAGGTCGAGGTGACAGTAATATAATACATATTGGAAGCACAATTGGTAGGTACAAAATCGGTTCCATTGGCCTGCTATAAGAATGTCTGGTAAATATGGTAATCCTCCTGTACTATAACCATCGATACAATTTCAAACTCCTCATTATACAGGTTTGACAATCAATTTAACGTATTTGTCATATATATATGAATCAAAAACCACAATCGACCTCAAAACATCAGCGCACAACAGACATTGTTAACGTTTTGCAATAGATAAGTCAGTTACTTACGTGTTACTAAACAACATTAGTACCAGACCCTACATAGCCCGATGTGGGTGTTATCCCATATTCAATAATGCACAATTAAAAGGCTAATGCACTCGCTAATGGCACGAATCGATATAAGTATCGATACTCATGACAAGCTATCGAATAGTAAATCGATGAATACAAAGTCACCCACGCGGCTACGGGCGGTCTGCCGGTTATGTTTATTAATATGCCCGATTTGAGTCTAATATTATGTCAATAAATGCCGACTGAGTTATTTTAAAATTTATATTACGGTTATAGCAACAAGGAATCACTGAAATTGTCTATGTTACAGGCGTTCAGACTTATATGTAAATATTGGGTAAATGTTGTTTTCTTAATGGTTTCTTCTAAGCATTGCCAATTTTGCAAAGGTCGAGCCTTGGAAAACCTCAGGTCTATTAGCAACCACTTTAAGAAGATACCTTAACATTTTCGCTAAAATGTTAAACGTGCAAAAACTACCCATTTCCTTCCTTTTAAAGTTACTATTTAAGAATTTCAGTTTTTTCCTCAGCTCCCGATTAATCGCGAGCCACATACATCGTACATTTAAGCTCGCAATCGGCATCTAACCGTGGTATTTATAATTGGCTCCTGTTGGCGACTCTGTACTGTTAATTGGCACTACGAGATTCTCTCGATGCCGCCGTAATTACAGAGCGAGCGAGAAATTGTCTCCGGAGAAGGCATAGACCAAACGATGGCAAGGTAAGTAATTGAATAACTTGGTAATTTGCATACCTTTTTAATGTCTTGAGTAGAAGGAACTGCGTTTTAGATGCATCAACGCTTAGAAGAAAAGAATTGAAAAGTTTTCATATAGTTCAATCTTAAATAGGTACAAAAAAAGGTCTGGAAAAAGCACTTAAGCAGAGGGAAAACCAACACCAGATCGCATTGTATAAAAAAGCCATGACGGAAACAACACAAGTCCATAACGACAATTTATATCCGCCCTAAATTCAAACGACAGAATGACAATGCAAATCAAAACGCTCAAACACACTACCGTTACTAGTAATGCCACCAGTTTACATGACCGGACAATCGCCAGCCAATAAAACCGAGACAAACGATCTCTTTCATATCTTTGTTGATTGCCTGTCCAACGCAGAACGCAGTACCAATACTCAATCAAATCGAAGTAGGGCGAGTCATTAGTGGGCCCTTAACTGGGTCGCATTGTGAATTGAATATTGTGATAATTTACCACGAGATGACGGCGATTACGGATGAAATGAGACAAGTAATAAGTGGGCAAAGTGTATGAAATTGGAACGTGCGGCTCTAACTTGAGATATGATTGGAGTTACAAATGTGTCAGTTGTTGGTGCAGGGCAATCTGTTATGTTTGGTAGCCTATTAACTGTTTTGATTTCTGCTATAGAAAATTTTGTAATCAATTTTGTAAGACCTCATACAAAATCAATCTGCTACCAACTGTCAATCTCATCGGAAGAATCACAGTCTTTTCCAGGAAAAACGATAAAAATAACTGGTACCTAATGCTGAAGCGCGATGCAAACATGATTGGTAAACAGTTTCAATCGCTAGCGTAAATCACCTACACAGTACACACATGAATCAAAGGCTTCCAAGAAGGTATAAACTTAATCCCACTTTTACTAATTCCTTTTCCCACTTACATCAATATATCTTTAATTAAAATTGCAAAAACAGTGGAGGAGCATATCGCAAGCAAAATTTTATATTATGAATATTGATGGCTTTAAGAGGCAAGAGAAGACCAAAGAAACGATTGACAGATTTAACGATATATATAGTAAGAAAGTATATATTATGATGGCTAATAAGGATGTATGGAAGAAAAGGGCATGCTGCCCTGATTTCAAATAAGTTGGGATAAGAGCAGGGGATGACGATGCAAAAACAATTCACACACAATTCCGAAAATTGGTAAAAGTTGTAATAATATGTATATCTTCATCACAGACGAAAGACGTTCACAGCTAGACAAAGGCTTCCCCCCAAGGGTCGCCATCAAAGGAATGAAGTTATGGACCGTTGTAATAACATATGACTTATAACATTCTAAAACGTGATAAGAAAAGTCAACCTCACAATGTATGGTATATTTATCAACTTAATATACTTTGACGATTTTGTTATGGCATGTGTTATCGCTACACTTAATTGTAATTCGATTCATATTGCTCTTACTTACTGATAAGAGCCGTACCTACAGGCTGCACTTAACACAAATGAAAATTATGATTACTTTCAGTTTAATTTTCAGCCTTTTTATGATTTCTCTCTTCAGATTTCATTTGAATAACTAACAGATTGAGACAGATTTTATGTGAAAGCATTTCCGAATTAAAATTCTATTATTTTTGCTCCGATTGTCTCACAATAAGACCGGATAGCAGTAAACTGATGTGGTTTTAGGCCAAGGCTTGACTCCGCCCCGTCTCGCCGGGTTATTAGTCGGCACGTTTCGATGGGCCCTTATCTGGGTCAAGCCAAATTCAAATGGACACATTAACTTTTATTACCAAAAAAAGGCAGACAATGAATGTGATTATTAAAATTTTAACCCTTTTAAAATTCAAGATGGAGATATTTGCTCCAGTTCCTTTATATGAGTCACCCGAAGACCGAATTGTGCCAAATATTTGGGACATCGCTGTTCGTATTTCTTGTTTATGGACAGCATTTGTCTTTCACATCATAAACATTTTGGAATAAACAGAGAGCGCATTTATGCTCTGTACTTCATCATTTTAAAATGTCTCAATTACGCAAAATTCTTTCACACTTCCCAAGGTTTAAGACTTCGGAGATCTCAATAAAATTTCTAATAATCCATACCTGCCTGTCCCAGAATTGTTCATATGTTGAATCTTGCAACACGTCATCCGTAGCTATTGTGGTGCCAAACTGCCCGGCACCCACTTAGGCTCATTATAATAAGAAAGCCATCAATGACTCAAACCGGGAAGGAACTGCAAGCCATTCGGAGAGCGAGTTCGGTTTTAAATTACATGCATTCCGGGTGGCGCCGGGGGCAAGAACAATGTGTTATTGTCGGTAGTTGTGACGATTTGGGTTCAATTTGATCAGAAATTTTTAAACCATCGCAGATTCAGTTTTTACAAAATTCATGGATGTTTTCCAGAAAAATCTTGTCATACTTTTTGCTGGAACCTTGAACGAAGTTAAGTTTAGCCTTTTTGTGCTTCAAATCCCTATTACGAACTCTATTGATTGCTGTAAGATGGTTCTCTTGTCTGTATAATTAAACATGTTCAGGATCTATCCTTATTAACTTTGAGCGGTTTTAAATTGTAGGTACACTCTAGAAAGATCCTAGTCTGAAACAGGACAACCAATTGCTACCTGATTTTCTGTTTTTCCAGTATTTTCTCTTTCAATAACAAAACCACCTGACTGACGGAACCCATTCAACAAATAATGGAATATCATTCTTGTTTTCTTCAGTGATTGTTGTTCGTGAATCACTGGGCTATCACTTTCGCATCGATGTGTATTGAGTAAGATACAAACATGAATACTGCGCGTCATCGTATTCAGAATATGATTAGCATAACGAGGAAGAGAGATAACGCCTACTCATCTAACTATTGAAATATTGTAAATACATGTAGGATTATTTATACATAGATGACTTGGATGTAAGTTCTTATACTAATGGTACATTGGATGTGTCATCTAGTAACCAATATTGTAAAGACATTGATTTGTTTTTTTAATGAGTATATGATATTGGTTGGACTGGAAGCCGACCCTAACATAGTTGGGAAAAGGCTAGTCAGATGATGATTATATTGGATAGAGGCTTTAATAGTTTGATGACTTGACGATGTTTAGTTTAATAGTTACGGACCGTCATTGGTTAAAATTAAAACTTTTGTATCTTTATATATATATATATTTTTTTGCTTTCTATTTTGATCTATTTGATCTATTTTGATCTTTCTATTTTTTTGCTTTCTATTTTGCTTTCTATTTATTTTTCTTTCTATTTTTTTGCTTTCTATTTTTTTGCTATCTTTATATATATTTTTTTGCTCGAAATAAAATTATTAATAAAAAATAATAATAATAATAATAATAATTTACCTCAAATACCTCATAGCTTTGCATAGTAGACCCTCCCTCGTTTTTGTTTATAGGAACCGAGCATAAAGCTGCGTCCAGATATTATATTCTTTTGTCCGTACCGCATCTCTGTTTCGTATGAGCGCAGCGTCGCGATACAAGAACGCTAGTTTGGACGCCCGTTCGGTAGGTATGGTATCCGATCCAACGCGAGTCGGTTTTTTCGCTCCGTTCAAAGGCGATACGATAGTGTCCAGAATTTTTGGATCGCGACGCTGATACGATACGGAGGTACGGTACCGACAAAAGAACATATCTGGACGCAACTTTAGCGATCTTCTACTTAGCATGTCGATTGAAAATATTAAATTAGATTTCCTGTTTGGCCCAGAACCCAGCAACGCTAACACCATTTGCTAATGCAGACATTAGGTCCTCACGTGTACAGTTGACGGTGCAAGATGGAGGGTGGGCCATGGTCTGCGGAGAGACGTCGCATATACATCGAGAATTGGAACCGTCCGAGAAACCCCACTTTGATGCGGTAGAAGTAGCCTGCCTACAAGTAACTTGGAAGATTAATCTTCTCTGACAAAAAAATTAAGAATAAGCCAAATCAAACATTTGTTACGTTTGCATTTTACGGTTATAAAGCAGATTTTATGAATTAGGCTGCGTTTTCACCAGAGATGTGCGAGGTAGCTGAGCGGTGCGAGCAGGTGTAACGAAGCTGTGAAACGATGTGAGTGTTTCCACCAGAGATGTGCTAGGCCGCTGAGCATGAAACGGTGCGCAGATGAGCGGTGCGAGGATGTATAGCGGGCTCTTTTCAGATACGATTTCCCACTCGCGTCCATCCCTAACACACATCCCTCGCACACATCTCTCGCACACATCCCTCGCACACATCTGTCGCACACATCCCTGGCACACATCTCTCGCACACATCCTTCGCACACATCTGTCGCACACATCCCTCGCACACATCACTCGCACACATCACTCGCACACATCCCTCGCACACATCTCTCGCACATATCCCTCGCACCCATCCCTCGCTTGTTTTGTACGTACAAAAACCTCGCACCGCTAAGCCGTTTCCACCGGAGCTACGCTGAGCGAGGCTAGGTAAATGAAGCGATTCTATTGGTTCTTAACATACACATCCCTCGCTACGCATCCTCGCACATCTCTGGTGGAAACGCAGCTTAAATCTACGGTGTACACGTGAAGTTTATGCAAAGGAGTTTTTAAAATGAGTTGCACATGGAACCTAATAAATATGCAAAATAGTTTGCAAAGTGCGGAGAAAAGTTTTACTCGATCATAGCGCACTGTCTATTAAATTTTCCAGACTGTAGGCAAAGTATTGAACACATTATTGTACAACTCATGTAACGTGGGAGAGAATGTTATTCGAAGAACGGTAGGTGTGTGCATATTATGATAACCATTTTAATTTGCAATTTGCGGAATAGTTATAACTTCTGATTCGATGAGTTAGCATCTTTATTTGAGAGAGTCATCGTAATTAGTAAATGTCAGAAATGTGTATACAACCCTTATGAGTTCGCATCTTCGATAAGTTAGATAGTCATCGTATTAATTAAAGGTACATGCAACCCTTACCTGAACGTCTCTTCTAGGTGGTGGCCTCATCATCTGCGGTCCAGGAGCCGGCATCCTCATCGGTGGCGGCGCAACATGCCTATAAACCGGCGGCTGCGGCTGCGGCGGCGGTAACGGCGGCCGCGGGCCGTGCAGCACCGTGACAGCCGGCACCAGCGGTGGCGGCCGGCGCTCCATGGCTCTCTCAACGATAGCCAGGTGCTCCGACGGCCGGATCAACCGTGGCGGAGCCGGCAGCCGCAACGGGTCCGGTTGTATGCGCGGGTCGGAATGCATACGCGGGCGCGGTTCCGGCGGCCGTACGGTTTGACGCGGCGGGGGCGCGGGCGCGCGCCTTGCCCTCGCCGCTTCCGATTCGTCTGCCATCGGTGCGCGCCAATCTGTTGACAAGGAATTCAAATTATTAATACTTAACGTTTCATTAAATCGTACCATGATTGTGCAATCGATTAGGGAAGAAGGGTAAAAGAAGAGTCACTAACTCGCCAAGAACCGGAAAATAGGGTAAAAGCTCGTCTCCATTAACCAAATTCAATAGAGAGATTAACTTTTGCCATATTCAATAGATTTATTTTCTAGATTTCAAACATCGGACTGAGTATTATTTATAAGGACTTCATTTTCGAAGAAGGGCCAAACTCTCGCTCGCCCTTAACCGTATAGTTCGGAAGCGCCCCCGATTGGACCCGAACACACAAACCTCCGCCGGCTCGGTAGTGGGTCCAATTGGACCCCAGAATTACCACATACGACACCCTTCATTGATTATGTAAATATTTATTATACTACCCATTAAATCTTATGAATGTGCGTTAATTAAGAGAGTTGAATAAAAAACTCAAATGTTTACACCATTAAATCTTTAATATTTAGCGTGCAAGACTATTAGTTTACCTTTATAAAATTCAAGTCTGTAAATCCGATAATCGCCATTTTGATGACAGTCGAGATCGAGGCTAAAAATCATAAAAATTGTGGATTTTGAACATCTAAACTCCACCACAGGGGCAGTGAATACTAGATCATTTAATTATTTGACAAATTCATCCATTGTTCAAGTTAAATAAGTAGTGGTAATGAAGTTTTTGTTAACCAAAGTTGAAGTTTCGCGCCAATCGTGCGTGTTTACATTTTAACTTTTCACTAATATCACACATACACATGTAGATACGATTTAAAATATGACAAATATTATTAAAAATATTATTAACAACTAGAAAATGCCCAGATCTTAACGTAATATACGAACACAGGTCCAATAACACATAATATTCATTACCACTACGCAATTTGTGTTAAAAATATCCGACCATTATTGTTTTTTTTTATTGTAATGATGTGCGAAAACGATTATGCCAAACGATTTTTTTTTTTCAATTTTGATCTAGGTACTCGATTAATTAATATGTCGAATGTCAGAAATCGATAGGTACTTGAAAATTGAAATAAAATTGTTTTAAGCATTAAATACATTAAGCATTGCTTATAATAATTATTTATACTTTTCTAATGTAATTTTAATAGTTTTTTGGACATTATGTATAAAAAAGGAGTCAACAGACAGGACGGGGATATATACTTACCTCATTTATTAAATTTCGCGTATCTAATTAATTGTTTCTATATTTGAATTTAAATTCGGAATGTGCTCGCTGTTCCAAACTATTTAAATTTTTTGGACAATTATTTAATGTGGATTTTATTATTGATACTTTCTGATAGTTTGCTACAGAATGCCCAGTATACATTTTTTAAGTAGGCTTAACAAAATTTTGTTTGGGAATGACGATAAATTTATTTTATAAAGTGGGTAGGTATTTCGCAAACGCTTTTAAATGACGTCATATTTTTTGTTAGTTGTTTGAGTTTGGTAGTTTTTGTTTTTAATAGGTTACTCTTACTTGAGTAAAAGAAATGTTTTTTTTTTGTGGTAGATTCCCAACGAAATTAAAAAAAACTGGCCAAGTGTATGTTGGACTACGCACAGTGAAGGATTCCGTAGTTGGGATGAATACTTATTTACGCATAAAATTGCACAGCATCAATTTTATCGACTGCAAAAATAAGGTTGTATTTCTCGAAAAAATTATAACAAACAAAGTTAATTCTGCGGTTGTAACCGAAAATAACCCATATCTCAAAAACTATTGACTTAAAAAGTAAAGCCACTTAGAAACATATTTATAATTTTAATTAAGAGATCCAACAATACACGCTTTATGTTCATAGATATTTTTTCATCCCTCGGTTATATGTATAGGGAATGCCACCCCCTATATTATGTTTATCGTAATTTCATTACACCATTGTTTAGCGATGCAAAGAATACACCTTTTCCAAATTTTCATAGAAGGAGTAAATAGTCTCCGTGTAAAATGGCTGTGTGACATCCGGACGCACGGACAGACGAACATAACGAAATTAAGAAGGCCGTTTTTTTCACGGATTTTGGCAATCGAGTTTACAATAGGCATTAAACTGATGTCTATGAGAATTTATCTCCAATATTATTATTATTTGGAATACCCGCCATCTTAAAATCCAGAATGTTCATCTTTTTCGATATCAGCACTATCCCCCCAAAAACATGAAAATTGTAGTCATAATGAAAAATTATCACATTGTAATAGCATCCACGTTTTATACCAATAATTTATCCCAAGAACAAACTCATATTATTTTATTTCCAGTATTAAAAACAAATATATTCAATGGCTCCGTAGATACTGGTCTATTTTCTATAATACATTAAAAAAATAAAACGTGTAAGGCAGGGGGAACTAAGTTCTTTTTCACGTATAATTTCAAACAAAATAAAATTTTCGCAGCCGCCGTCTTGGACCTTTTGACCTCATTATCGACTTTAACACCCTCAAAAACTATGAAAACTATACCAATGATGAAAAATTTTAAAATTTTCGAAGCCACCATCTTAGATTTACATTTTAACGTCACTATCGGCTTTAACGCCTTCGACAACCATGAAACCTACACACATGATGAAAAATTTGAAAATTTTCGCAGCCGCCATCTTGGATTTACATTTTGACCAAATTCACACTCTCTCTCTCTCTCTCTCTATCAAATTAGAAGAATCTCAGTCACAAGTATGAACACTTTTTCGCGTGACGATTTATGCCAGTTTACTCCTACTACAAGTCGCGTTAAAGAACTTAGTTCCAAAAATAATATTAATAATATAATTAACATAAATATTTGGGACCCCCACAACAAGCCCTTTCATTTGATATGTCACACGGTATAGTTTGCAAAACTTTCTTTTTTAACGTCTAGTTTGGCCCCCAAAAGTGACCCCATATTCAAAATTCACTTATTTACGTTACACTTCTGTATTTGGGTCACAGAAATTCATATGTGTAGGTACCAAATTTCTAATTAATCGGTCCAGTAGATTCGGAGCAAATTGGCTGTGACAGACCGACACACGAGTAATCCTATAAGGGTTCCGTTTTTTCATTCGTAGGTACGTACGGAACCCTCAAAAGTTACTGCCCTATCCACACTGTATTTGTATACTTACTAATAAAATTATTATTATAAAAATAAAATAATTCACGGAAAACATACCAAAGAGTTTTTATTCAGTTTCTAATACTTTTTTCACACTGATTTTATTGCGAGTATCGATTAGGCTGAATACTACTTTTGAATCGATATAAGAAAATTGGGTAGACGGTCAGCACTAAGACGTGTCACGTCGTAACACAATTTTAAGTCGTTTTTATCAAGATTTGATCGTGTTTTTTAAGTAGTTTATGTATGAAACATGGTAAAAGTAAAAATGCAGAGAGAATGATAATATCTTTATTTTTCCTTTTTGCATATTTTCAGCAAGAGAGTGCGTTGTTTATGTACATATTTTCAGCAAATTTAAATTACCTACCTTTTGGATAGGTGTAGTAATACCAATTCTATACAACTTTCGCAGTGTACTGACGCGGTTTGACTGATCTCAACATATAATTAAAGATATTTTCCACAAACTTATTGTATAAAATAGGCGCGGTAACATATTTTTCTTAATAAATTCAAATGCTGAAAGTTGATGTAAATCCCTGAATTTCATGACTGAATTCGCAACACTCCCTCGAGTCAACTGATGTGTCACATGTCAAAATCTTGTCGAGCAGAGAGGTTAAAATAACATTTCAATTAAAATTGACATTCTAGTCAATTAATTCCTATGGGTATTCTTCACACATAACCTAAGCACAATCAATCTCACGGAGAGACAAGTGATAGCCCATATTAATAGAAAAACACGTCTCTCCCCTAAACAAACACAGGAAAACGTATAAAGTGAAATAGGGCCCCCAGTATTGACAAGTGTGCCCAAGGCAATAAAATAACAACGTGTCACGCAATCCCTCCTATCAATCCTAATCACGCCAAAATAAAAGAAAATGTTGATGAAAACGGGTATGAATTTTCTTTAAAATTCATAATTGAAGTGAGCGCCATCTATCCGTAGCGCGCGGAACTCGGTAGACCGGTAGCATACAAACTTACGAAGTAATTTTTATGTTGGACGCGGCGCTTTCGGTCGGCGACGCGGTGTCTGCGCTTGCGTATACTGAACATTGAACTCAACATGGATGGTACTTAACAGTGCTTGTAGGGCAATAAAGGCATTCAAAACGATACCCACTTACAAGTTATTTTTAAAGCTTTAAATGGGTATTTTTCTGTACAGTCGTTTTGTACGAGCGTTGAATACAAACGCGAAATAGGATTCTCTACAATCTCTACTTATCGTCTACCGATCTAAATGCATGAGACAAGGTCTTTTTCGATTTAAAATGTCTGTCCGCATTTAGCAGTGTCTAAATTTAAACGGCTATTACAATAGTGTGAAAATAGATCTAGATAAATCCTCAGACTAATAGTCATCATGAATAAAACATGACAAAGCCGATAATGTTACATAACGGGCCCTCGTTTATGGGTTGCCATTTTATAAATCATTACTGTTGCATTTGCATAGAATATCTGATTGGAGGCTGGCTTTACGATCCGTTATTTCATTCAGGTGTTAACACGTCAGGAATAATTGTTTGTGATGTCAATATCAGAATCTTATTAAGTCTCTAAATAAATGTTTGGTTCTATTAGAGTAGGTAGGTATCCGTAGTCTCTAGCTGGGTTGATAGATCTCAAACTCTCATTAACAAGATCTCTATTCGTTCTTTCAATTTGATTTTCCGCCAAATTGCCTTCAACATTCAAAGTGCGCTTTTATCATTCTAACGTGACGAAATTTTCGTGGACATCCACGTGCATGTCCATGACATACGATACGGTATCGTGGACGGAAATACTTTTAATTCAAAGTTGACAATATTAATAAGTACATTTATTTATTTATTTATTTATTATTATTAGGCTCTTCAACAATGAGTACACTATTACTTTACAATTTGTACATTGCAAACTTAAGTCTAAGTGCCTCATTACTTAAAGAAAAGCACAGCATGCACTACATTATGCGCAGATAGAACACAATTAATTAATTAAAACAAGTAATACATAGTTTAGATAACAGTAAAAATAAATTATTAAAAGCTAAATTGATTACAATAAATTCAGTGATTAAATTAAATTAAGTTACATAAAATTTTTAAATATGATTAAATTAAAATAATTTGATTTGATTTTAGACTAGAGAAACCCATTAAATGGCAAGTGCGGCTTTTTTTAGAGCAGGTATTGATGAGTGAAAGAGGTCTATATCCACTTCGTGCTCTTTGTATGCAGCATACATTCTAGACAGTGGGCAGTATTGCCTCAAGTTGGTATGACATCTCGGCATGCAGAAAAGCCTCCTATTAGAGCTTCTTGGCAGATTACGGGGCACATGGAATAACACCCTACTGAGCAAATCGGGACAGTTCAGAGAGCCTGTTACTAACTTTTTAAGAAAAACCAAATCTAGCATGTTCCTGCGTTTCTCCAGCGACACCATGTTGAAATACTTTAGTCTTTCTTGGTACGACTTGAGCTTTTTGCATTTATTACTATTATAGGTGAGATGCCACAAGAACCGTTTTTGCAGCCGTTCGATGCGCTTGATGTGGACCTTATACTCAGGTGACCAGACTACACTGCAGTATTCGAGATGGCTTCTAACTAGCGAGTTGTACATAATTGTTTTAACGCTAGGTTTTTTGAAATTTTTACACTCTCTCATAACGAAGCCAAGCATCTTTGACGTTTTTAATATAATATTGTCACATTACATCTACACTAATAATAATAAAGAGGAAAGATTTGTATTTTTGTATGTAACTAATAAACTTAAAAACTCCTGGACCGATTTGAAAAATTCTTTCAGCAATGGATAGAACATAGGCTATATTTTATCCCCATACTCCCACGGGAACGGGAACTAATATTAGCACTCGCATTTCAAATATCAGATAGCTTTCAAATTAAATTCTCCGTTCATTTTACGCGTGTGTCTAGATCCAGCACTTGGAGAGTTGAAGCCTATATTTTACGAGGAACATTATCAGGCAAACAAGTGTGTAGGCACAGCATATCTGACACATTCAGCTTTCTAGTCGAACCACTCGGACTTGACAAACTTGACCATAGAGTTTGATATCACTGGTTTTCTATCGATGCGACGGACGTTGGAAAACTAAACAAATCTATTACACGTGGGAATCGAGATTGCCTAAGATTAAAACATGAAATAGTACCTAAGTACTGGTAGGTTATTTTTAACCGAACTCAAAAAAATAGGAGGTTATCAATTCGACACATATATACTATGTAATATTATTGGAACTGCAATATATTCATTAGGGTTCCTAACAAATATACAATTTTTTTTAAGGATAGGATAGAAACGATAGAAAGACTATCAAAAAACGAGTTTTATGGTAATGACGTCAAGAATTTGATTATGAAAAATTACAAAAGTAAGAACAAGAACCAAAGACAAAAGAATAATAAGCATTTAAGTTAAAATTTTGGGATATAGTTCTTTTGTTTGTAGTTTGTTACAAACAAAAAAACTATATCCCAAAAGTTTTCAGGAGTGTTATCTGTGCGAATTGACCAGCACTTAGGTAAACATACATTATACCTAATACCAAATTCCCCACCCACATCTCCAACATTCAACATGTAAAGTCAAACCCACATAAGTAAGATTTATAATAATCACCGATATTGAAGTTCAAGTACCGATCCAATCCCTTCGAACCCTTAAATAAACCACAAAAACTATCACTCGGCTCGACTTCAACCCAAATAATCCGGTTCTCACAAGATTTATATCCAAAAAGATAAAATGGAAGGGTGGCTCGGCTACTTGACTAACAGGTCTAAAAGCCAGCAATTAACCGAACGACTGAGTTGAAAGGTCTAATTGACAAACACAAAACTTAAAGGTGGGTAGCCGGGAATGTTCATGTCACTTTACCCCAATGCACTGGCGTCTCCCTTTCAAGGATTTCTCCGACGAAGGACGATTAATTACGTCATACATGCTAATTAACGTCTTACGGCCCTTGTGTCTTTGTTTATGGCGATTGAAGTTTATAGGAACACGTTTGTAAGGAGATATATGGACGTTTTATGGGCGGGCTAATGTCACTAACAAACTTTAGCGGTTAAAGGAGGTTCGTATGCGCCGACAGATTTGCTCTGCACTTTATTTTTATTGCCATTATTTCTTGAGTATCTCTCACATTTTTATCTTCACGCAAACCGTATTTCAACTTTAATACTTAATCAAAAGAAAATCTAATAATAGCCCTCTTGAATCTACGAGATCTAGAAAGAACATCAAACAAAGACAATGGCTGTAAAAAACGGTATTGTAAAAGATTACGATGGTGATAAACCATAGCAGACAGATAAAACGCTTACTTCACACATAAACAAACCTTGTGAAGTTCAATCACAACACTTGCAACAAAGGTATTATTCACAACTATTTGCACAACACAGCCGCAGTTCTAAACGATTCTTGATAACCTATAGGTTTTCATACTGACGTAGCCTCCTTACACAAGTGCAATGAACACACGGATAGTTGCAATATACACCGTTGCTATGGCAACACTGTATACGTTTTTCCCTCCAAAATTAACGCATGCGCGTCACTATAACCCTGTCCATGCAATCGATTAGAGGAAATCAGACTCTAAACTGTTTAAATTAAGCTGTAGATTAGAGAATATTGTTTGGCAGGGGGTCGCGTGTCTTGCCCTACGCAAACTTATTCCTTTCGAGTTATAGCCTGCAGTAGCAATTTTCCTATTATTATTAAAATATGTATGGGTATGTAGGGGTGATTGCACGGGGGAAGTTTAGCTTATTTTGTACTTGCGTAAGATTGCTTGTATCATTTTCACTACCGGTGTTTAGAGCGCGCTAGACTACCGTAATGATGACTTTGTCCATAACATAACATAATAACCTGTAACTAGTACATGCACAAAGTGTATTGCATTAGGGCTGTCCCATTCAGTAAAGACATATTTTGTGTCTTAATTTATTGTGTTCGAAAACCACATATTTGCAGAATTACTGGTTGCCTGGAAGAGTTCGCCGTTAGTTGTATGTTTTGTGTTTATTTTATTTTTTTAATGTATTTTATGGTGTCAATATTATTCTTTATATACAATATATAAAGAATGTCTATAAATAAATAAATAAAAAAACTGTTTCAATTAAGGGAGCGTTCAAGTATTACGTAACGCAATTTTTGAAGATTTTTGACCCCCCACTTCCCTTGTAACGCGCCGTAACGCTTTTCTTTACCCCCCCCCCCCCCTCCCCCTAGTAAAACGTTACGTAACCACTACACTGAAAGTCACAATTACGTGGCGTAAAGTACTTGACAAGCTGTTGATAAATATATTTTTTTGCTTTACATTCACTATTCTGTAAGCAAGAAATTTTGTGAAGGTAAAAAAATTTTCAAGTGAATCATTCCATTTCAAACTTTGAGAGAAAAACACGTTTTAAAAATGTGTGAGGAAAAAAATCTACGCGACCGTTCTGAAGGGTTAAAACAATGTTACGTAACGCGTAGTTCAAACCCGGGGGGGGGGGGGGGTAACCTAACCTAACCCCTGTAACGCATCGTAACGTTTCAGAAGACCCCCCCCCTCCCCCCAAATTGCGTTACGTAATACTTGAACGCTCCCTAAGCAACTCAGTAAAATTTTAATCTACTTAAATATTTGCATACAAATATCGTTTTCTTCCACCCCTCTCTTCTTTTGATAACAGTTAAAAAGTAAATCTTATCCTTTACATTCAAATGCGATAAAAAAAAGTTAGGGGACGGAAACCTAATATATTTCCTGACATTATTCTAATGAATGATTTTATCTTTTAAATTACCAGAAAGCTCCAACTTCGGTACGTACAACCCTTGAACTAACTCGTAATAAGTATCTCAGGTATGCCATTAAATGAATATGGTTCTACGTTTTTCCATCTGTCTTAGTGGTATGTGCATAATCTGGATATAATCAAACAGATTCGAATCAGATGGTGAGGTGTTAGTCACTCTCACATACCTAACCTACTTACTACAATCGCTACAAGACATTGTCCATTGTTTTATCATAAGAAATATGTTTTTATTAAGTAATTTAAATGTTGCCAGTCCCTAGGTACGCTGTCTCTTTTAGTAACTGGCGAAACTTAGATGCCATGGCCAATAACATCTGTGAATGTTTAAAAAAGGCCCCGCTTTTACGACAGAGGCAGTGTTTTATTTTTATTTGGGTTCCGTACCCGAAGGGATTATTATTCTAGCAATTAAACAATTTAAAAGCAGTAAATTCTTGGAACATGTTTCAAGGCTTTCTGACAAGAACTTTTATATGATTTAAATGTGAGAAAAGATGAATATCTCAACTTGAAGAACAGTCGGATAAAGAACAAAGAAAAATGTAGTGTCAATAAATTGAAGAGAATGATTTTGTATGCAAGTCACAGGTAATTATCGCGCGGTCGTATCGTAGAGGTGCACATTAATGAGGGTCTGGAGAGGACCACCCTAGAGAATACGTGGGGCGAATGACACCGCAGCAGACGAAGGGTTAGATTCGAAATTTAAAATGCCGTTTCTGTGAACGAAATGTTTGTCTATGACTGAACTGTGTAAGAAGGACTTTCGTGTTTAAATGGCCAGCGATTTTCTCTTTATGACCTTTGTTTAACTCAGTCAACAATTTAAAAAGAAATCGAATCGTAATTTCAGCATTGCGAAGTGTCGAAACTCAATTTATTGCGAAGAAAGTTATTTAATGTTGCTATTTAAAATTTTTACGTGTCAAATTAACGATGGGTAATAAGTAATAACATAATTGCACGTTCAAGTGAAAATATCCTCATTTAATTAACAATCCTCCTTATAAAGGGGTGAAACTGTCGAAATTAAGAAAATTTTATGGTAGCAATTAGTATATTGAGTACACAATGTCAGATCTTATTTATGTTACGGAAAAAACTCGAAAGCTGGGACTTAATTTTCGATTTTACGCGTAGGATTCGCGAATTTCAACTTTTTAACCAATCTTTTTTCCATGTACGCGGAATCCTAAACTACGCTTAGGTCAAGTTGCTTTTAGAGTAGTCTTTGACTAGAGAATTTAAGAAGTTTGTCTCTTAAAACTTTCATATCTCTAAACTGAACCAGCTAAATCCTAAACTCGTATTTTAGACGTTAGAGATTAAAATCCCAATTGAATATTTGAAAGTACGAAGTACTCCAGACACGTCAGCATTTACTTACACAAATTGTTCGTCTCCACACATGGCACACGAAGCATGGATTTCGCCCAGTGAAACGCTGATCGCGCGATAAGAGCTGTCGTCGGTGCGACAAAGTGGCTGTATGTCACACGGCGAATATTAACAGCTCCATTCGCCAGACAGATGTCTAGATACGCAGTGACCTCTGCCGCGGCCGCTTTACATGCGAACATGTGCTGCTGAGATAATGGGGGACAATACTCATATTTATGGGGTCAATGGGTTTGGAATTGGACTTGAGCTTTGTGGCTGAAGAACAAGCTGGTGGAAACAACGAGTTTTTGAGTATTTGGGTATCAATTGCAGAAAAGTCTATAAAATTAAAGACTGGACTTGAGCTTTGTGGCTGAAGAACAAACTGGTGGAAACAACGAGTGTTTGAGTATTTGGGTATCAACTCCAGAAAAATCCATAAAATTAAAGACTGCTTCAATAATATCGTAATGGGACGAGATTGAGGAAAATTTAGAAGTGAGAACAATATTCATCATCCAACCAGCAACGATAAGCTGACTTATTTACACTAACATCATAAAAACAGATATCAATCAATATCATAACGAAACACAACACATATCTTTAAGAACAATTACAATAATTTGCATCTTCCTGCTCAAAATATATAACTGACGTAATGCAGTAAAAACAACAATAGTTTTGTACAAGGTTACTGTGTTAATAACCACTGTTCACTGGTCAATGATTGAGTGTATCGTAACGCTAATTGGTATGATATATGACCGTATTGGCCATATATAATGTTACACCTGGAAGGAAGAACCATTATCCATGTAAATGCCTTGACCAGGTGTCTGTGAGGTGTCTACTGTGTCACGCTTCATTACTCATTCAAATGCACGTAACCGTCACGCGTTGATTCCCGAAGGGTTAAATACACGTGTATTGTTGAATAGATATACACAATAACTACTTATATAATATAGAGAAATTGACAATTATCAAGCACACAATATTTGCACTACGAGGGACAGCCGAAACTTTTGTGAAGATCAAAATGTCCTGTTTAGAAGTAGTAGTAGTGGCTAAAATAAATGCCGTTACTCATAAAACACTAGGTAAACGATTCATTATAAGTTTGGCGAAGAAAAAAACTTTTTACAAAAAAAAACAACCGACTTCCAAAAAAAAAACACTACAAAGTGAAAAATAACTTTAATTTCGGAAGTCGGTGTCTTGGGTTTTGTGTTTTCGTTTTTTGCCACCGACTTCCGAAATTAAAGTTATTTTTCACTTTGTAGTGTTTTTTTTTTGGAAGTCGGTTGTTTTTTTTTGTAAAAAGTTTTTATTTTTCACAGTTTTAGTTGTGGTACCTACCCCACACACATTCGAATACCACTACCTGCTACCAGTGACAGGAACTTATCATATCATCTACATACTAAGTGGGAAAAAAATACGTATTTTGTAGCTAACTCAAAAACTACCCAAGCAAAGTTAATAAAATTTATATGGGACCAATTCGGGAGCATACCCTTTCAAACAAAAAAAGAATTTTCAAAATCGGTCCACAAATGACGGAGAAATCGGTGGACATACATAAAAAAAAAAAAAAAAAAAAAAAAAAAAAACAAACATACGCGTCGAACATATAACCTCCTCCTTTTTGGAAGTCGGTTAAAAACAAGCAAATGCATAAACTGAATATAGCAGAAGTCGAAGTACTTGAAATGGCACAGAATTAAAGCAACAACAAATTAAAGTTAACCGCAAAGCGTTGGTAGACTAGCTACTAGTGCATCGCCTGTAGCAAGCGGAATAAGCAGTTGTGATTCTAATAACTTGTTGAATGGTACCACTGGGTACAAAGCTTTCCTTTCATTCGAAATTACTGAAAGTAGAATTCCTAGAGAAAAAGGAAACTAATATTTATAACAATGAACCTTTTCTAAACAACAAACGATAACTTCCTGATGATAAATGGTTCTAAATCAAGAAACATCAGAGTCTTACGAAGCATTCAGAATCTCAGTTCAAGATCTTAATTACCGCTTTTATTGCAAGAGTTTTATTATCACTATCAAGTAATCAGATTATACTTTATGGAGCCAGAACAAAGATGTAACTATTGGAAATGGAGTTCAAAGATTCCTAGCCATTACATAAAATATTGTGGTATTTAGCAAAGTGCACTGCTTGTTTTACAACTTTATTACCCTGACATTACAGTTTACGTTGCACGACGTGGATACGTAATCTGCCGTATTTCACCGATATTAATGTCACTCACTTACTTAATAAGCCCTATTTGTCGTAACCCATTCGCTAACGTAAGGACAGTTTCACTTTAGTTGATGTCGTATTAATAATAACAACTATACAATAAATTAGGCGACTTAATTAAATTTTAAGGGCCGTTGTTAATTGGCTTGAATTAATGATAGCTTGTTTTATATGCGACGTTTTACAACGAGTCGAAAACTGGAAACAAAGTGTGAAAACTGTCGTCGCCCGATGATATCAGTAATAAAGAATGACACTGAAGATACGGAACAAGACTAACCTTAATACGCACTTTCTCTGGAGATATTTTTTTTATGAACGCTGTTAAAGGATGAAGAGTAAGTGAAATTGGACAGCTTGGTGATGCAAGTGGAAATACTGACAGCGAAATGCACACGTAGAGAACATAAAGTGGTAAAAGCTAGATTAGGTTTATGATTGCAGCTGAGGCGTGGAATCGAACGCCTTTCTCTTGCAACTAACAAATGAGTCGGGATGCGAGCGTGATTTATTTATTCAAATCCGATGGCCGGTGATGCTGGTCACGTCTGCACTTCGTTTGTAGTCTGAGCACGAACTGTATAGGTGTCGCTGATTTGTGATGATACGAACACCAGTTAACGTGTTTTGAATAACTGCCATAACTTCCGTGTTTAACATTAATTGTTGTTAGCTTTCTTTTATCAATGAAGTTGATTCTTCTTAAATAAAAACTTTATTACTTGAAGAATGGGTACAGTAAATCTCTTTTAATACAAATTTGATGTAATGTGCACTTAGGTGTCAAAGGAGTGCTTTGGCACTCGTACTAGGATTGCCCTGTCTCTCGAATGCCATCACCTTCCTCCGGATCAACTAAAATAGTTCTTTATACTTACAATTAAATTTTTAATAAATGAGTCGTGTGATTCATAACGGGAAATGGGTTGTACTTTACTTTCCCATGGAAGGTCTCCGTAGCATTCAGGAGTATGTTTATGCGAAAGATCTCTTGAATATTTGCAGGGGAATTCGTCAGATTCCTTGCAAGGCACCCCAGCAATCCGTTTGACTGACGCTGTGATTATTATGTCATAGGAGGGCCATGATTATTAGTGAAACTAGACATGAAGGAAGTAGTTTAAGAGGTCTTGCGTTACAAGCGAATGCAGTAGGTAGAGTATTCATACGAAGCATTGTTTCGAATTTCTTAATTCTCCTCAATGAAGCCACACAACTTTACGACACCGCTTTTCAAACACCAAACCGATCATACTCATAACAAATTATTACAGAACTGGGAGGTAACAACGCCACAGACACCGAGGTATTCGATGAGTGTTGCGTTGCCAATGATTGCAAAAGTTCAGTCACGAGCACAGATAATTTGCAAGTTTTGGCATTTGCACTAACCTCAAGCTAACAATATGCACGCAGAGCAAAAACTTTGTTATTATATTGTGTACAGTTATTGCAAGATGAGTGACCCCGAGTCCTTTAATGTTGAGAGAAAAATACGGCAGCTTATTCGTTTTACTTTGAAACAAAGACTTGTGTATGTGGAATTGGAGGGTATATGTTTGTTTGTGGTGCCTTGTTGGTCTAGTAGCAAACGCTACTGTTGAGCATGAGGTCTTGGTTCAACTCCCGGGTCGGGCAAAGTGTTATTGGGTTTTTCCATCTGGATTTTCTCAAAAGCAGCCCGGAGTCTAGATTTGTGCCCGGTTGATGACAATAGACCCGCCCCTATTACATGGAATTTAAACATAACTGGCGAAATGTGGGTGTACAGGTGCACCTCTGCCTAACCCTTCGGGGAATACATGCGTGATGTTATGTCACGTGTTGTGTGTGTGTAACCCCAAAATCTGTCAACAGGTATAAACCTTGATATCTAGTTATCACGAGACTTCTGGGGAATACCTTCTTGATCAATCCACCTAGGAACTTCCCTTCAAGGCCTTTTAGAGGATCCGTCAGCCAAAAAAAATTAAGTGCTTGTTTTACCCTTCATATACAAAGCAGTGCTGCATAAAATAGGTATCAGTACCTAACTGTCCAGGGTCTAAATTTAGCTTTGAAAGCTCTACCATGCTCAATCCGAGACCTCTGCCCTAACCCTCTGTACAATTTTACATTTGATAAATATTTTTATAAGCTCACATTTATCTTTTCCATTCATAGCAAAGCCGGGCTTTGTCCTCACTTCTCTCCTAGAAATAGACGAGCGTACATAAATTAAAATAGCAAATGGACACATAGTTCAATTACGCATCAGTAACAATGTTCTTTTGTGAGATAATCTCTACACAAATACGACATTACGCGATTAGCAAATTTCAAAGGGTTCCCTACCCCTTGCGTCATGTAATCATGTTACTGGAAAAGGGTTGTTTGTATTTGAAGCACGATAAATGTATGCTAATGCAAGCCGGCTTCGCAATTGTGGACTAATGAGTATGGACCAGCGGTGACCCAGTGGAAACGGCCGCGACTTACGAGTTGAGGTCGTAGTTTCGCCCAGCCAAGCATTTTGTGTTAATTATGTCATCAGCACTGCTCTCAAAACGGTGAAGGAAAATATCGTGAGGTTTCAGCATGTCCTAGAACCAAAAATTCGAAGACATGTGACATCCACCAACCCGCACTGGGCCCGCGTGGCGTATTAGGGTCCACTCCCTCGAGGCCTGTGTCCCAGCAGTGGGAACATTATAGGCTGAGTATGATGATTGAGTAGAGAAGCAATATGCATGGTTGGTATGGATTTGAATATGGAGCAGAGTGCAGTCCAAGAAAGAAGAAGAAAGAAGAAAGAAGAAGAAAGAAGAAAGAAAAGAAAATACGTTTATTTACGGTAAACATGACGCAAATAAAGAAAAAATACACGTAAAGACCAATTTGGGGGACAATATACGCCACGCAAAGATGAATTTAACCATTGGGGAGGTTTAATCAATTAGATTTTTCAAAAGTATGAGTTGCAGTGTATGTTAAAATACCTCATGAAACTTTTGGAAATATTAAATGAAGACAAATATTTATTAGGTAGTCAGTCATGCATAATTAATATTGGTACGGTATGTGATGTACAAACATTTAACTCTCTGCCAGTAAGTTTTGTTTGTTAATAATAAAACAATTCCAAGGATACGCCACGTTCTCTCCGTCAAGAATTCTTTCTAGGAAACGATATAAAGAGCTTTAAGTTCGACTTTACTATCCAGCGTTAGTAATTACGTTGAGACTCACGTTCGGAACTTATCGGATAGTTTCGGCGCGAGTCGGGCGCGGCGCGGGCGCACCGTTATCGTAATAACCAGCTGACTCGCGAAACAATTATCCAGCTGATGTTGCGCCAACGGGATATCTAGTGCGTGAGACGAGAGACCATGGGATGCCACGGCGTGTTTGTATGGAAATCTGATGGATAACGTTTTGTAATTTTTACGCTTGCGAGCATCCGTTCCTACTAATGCAACTCCCAGAACATAATGGCGGCTTTTTCGCTGTGTAATTGGCATACATAATTGCTGTACACGTTCGTATTGCTAGACATAGTACAATGGAAGTCATTTGAATACACGGCAGCTGAGAACGTGAAGCTTTAAATTCTCGTATTTGTTTTCAAACAGCTAAGAAATCAACTGTCCCATAACTATATGTATAGCGCTATAAGATTCTTTTGGCGCGTGGCCAAAAGCGGGAACTAACGGCGCCATCTTGTTTTTTCAAGACATTACCCAAAACAATCGCACAAATGTTTACCAACAGCGACCCCTTGCCAACGTCATTCGAGCGCCAAAAGATCCTTGTACCAGTGTTTATGTTTATATTTGCCTCTCTCTAAAAAAAGCATTTAAAGACCAAACCCCATGGAGTCGAGTCAAGTAGGTAACTAAAGTCCCGATAGTAATCTCAATCGTTTCTGTTCGACGTCGATCAGCCAGCATGGGCCAGCAATGTTATCAGATGGCAATGATGGTCGGCCTAATGAAGCTGTAAGGCGACCGCCCATTTAACGAGCTCATCATTAGCACGGCTCGCGATCCGATTGCGATGACTTTGAACCTTTGAGCTGAAGGAAATTGAGTGGAAGGAAAGCGAATAGGAAATAGTCAATTGAGTCATTATTTTAGTGAAGTGTCTTGTTAGCTTCGAGATTTGAACTTTTGATTATGGAATTTGAAGTGCAGAGGTGCTCAGCGGTTTTAATTTGATAAAATTTAGGGAGGTTGCAATAGAAATAGATGACCACAAGGAATTGACTGAAGTATTATAAGGTGATGTCAATTTATTGACACGAGCTTATATGAAGCCATAATGTGCCATATCCGCATCTCAGAAAACATAACTTTGTTGATAACAAAGAAAACGGTAATTTTATTAATAGGTTACGATAGCGTATTTATAGTCAATATTACATCCATCTATGGCAGCATGCCACTATTTATACAGTACCTACTTTTAACATTCATAATATTCTATGATAGGTACTGTTATAGACTGTAAAATATTAAATATCAAGTAAATAACAAGCGGCCAGCTGACCATTAGTTCCATCTGGTAACGTTTTATTTGGACTCAAACCGTCTATTAAAACATTAATGTGCCTATAACTTTATCGTCATCAACGTCTTAGCCTAGAATATTAAACTTATGTTTAAAATTAACAACTAGTTTATTTGGTCACTATTGCCGAGAGCCAAACAAATGCTTGGAACTAGTAAAATTATTCAAATCATAGAAACTCTAACGCATCATGTTAAGCTACGATAACTTTACGAAGAAGCACTCGTTGACAAATGAAAAGTTACTTTCAGTACTTAAATGCTTTGATAATTTCTAGCCTATGAAAGCGCAGTAAATCTCGGCAAGAGAATTCACGAGATGTCATCATGGATTGAAAGATGACGTCATAATAATGTCGTTATCGTCTGAACGATCCTCCAACAATGACATGGGGCGGCCCACGCCGCCATAACTCCACCACCCCCGTAACACAACACTGCAGTAAATACGTCAAACCTTCAACGTTAGACTTAATAAGGTGCATGCATAAAATCGATTCATATCTCCCGTGCCAGCTCGAAGCCTTCTAAATCTCAAGCGAAAACCAACTCTAAACCCCTAATATTAGTAGCAAATTCTTTTGTATTTCCAAATGATTGAAATATAAAACACTAACATCTCTCGATGACATCACTTTCACAAATTCGCATAAATAAGTTCCTTAAAAATGATATCACCAATACAACTTCGTTGGGCACCCACACAAGACACGCCATGTACAGGCGAGGGTGTGACTCACCCGAAACTCGAAACATTAAATGCACTTGTACGAAATATTGCATTCATATCCGAATGAAATTCTGGAAGCGACTGCACTTGCCGCATTGTATTTATCTTGGTAAATAAACAAACTAAGTAGTTACAGTAAAAGTTTTTTTTTACTCATGCTGCTTTCTGATGGAATTAAAGAAGTAGATTACATCCTGCCAATCTAGGATAACTTTTCAATTTCATGTCGTGATAAGAAATCTAAGGCAGGAAACGTAGGCTCAGTCCAGTTTAATTAATGTTACGAGAAGTATAACTCCGTCAGATAAAATTCCAAAGCATTTGCCCCATTTAAACAAATACCTATGGTCCTATACAATATTGTTTTCTCGTTTAATATGTTATCAGCATTGTAATTATAATTAGAACCGTTTCATACATAATCGGGAAACATAAATCAAATGCCATTAATTTGATAAAATATCAAGTTTTACAGCACAGTATTACAGAACATAAATTTGATAAGAACGACCACCTAGAAGGTTACCTAAATACAAATTTGTTTAACTAAGATAATCTATTATATAATATAACTATTCCAGTTTGTCTATATCCAAAATATCCGTTGACTGGCCTCAATAAGTCGGCACAAGAATAGGGGTGCTACCCTACACAAGAGGGGTTGGTCCTCAGAGACAACGTACCCCTGAATTTCGAAGATAAATAAATGTTATTTATGAAACTAAACTTACTCAGGGGGATGATAACAATTAATTATCCACTGGTCTGACATTAATTGGGACTTCACAAAAATATGTTAATTATTAATAAAAGCTATCATTAGATGGAACTTCTAATTAACTCAAACAAGCACGTGAGCATTTAAACATAGACTAGTAACCAATGAAGTTAAATCAAGCGTTTATAAAATCTGTTTGATATCACAAGTATTAAAAGTTTATAGCCAAATAAACTATTAAACTGACATAAAGATCTCCTTGTGAGACGAAAACTGTGTTAACTACCTACCTATAATTATTTTGATTATTTTTATGATAGAGAGATATAATTGTGGGCTCAAAGCCAAGAGTTCATACGAGGCATAACATTACAATAAAAGAAAAAAAAAATTGCTTTAAACATCGACATTCAATTTGCATTTAAAATGATCACGGCCATGATAGCCAACCTTCAGTAATTGGAGAGGCACCAGATGAAGAAGAACTATAAAGAGATGAACAATACCAAACGTTTTCGAACAGCTTTTGATTCTTGAAATAAGTATCACAGGCTTTGATAAGATTATGGCTTCAAAGAATTTTAAAAAAGTTTCTCACTCTACACCAGATTTTATAATACACATAGGTGGGTAGAGTGAGAAATTAATAATAAAGTTAATATTTATATCGTAATGGCATCAAACTTAAACACATCAATAATAATAATTCGAGAAATCTCCCATAATTTATGTGCGCGGTAGTCACTCCATCACGTTTCCCTGCGGTAGACGATGCACGCCCAACGCACTCGTATATATACTGATTATATACATACATACCGAGTCAATCTCTCGACTTGCGGTCGCCAACACCATAGGCAATCATGAAGTGTACTTTGGTGTAATAGAAAGTAAAATTAACCACATGATCGTTCTCGGTTTCAGCAAGGCCTGGATTGTTGGATGTCTTCGTTAAGAAGTAATAATGTTATCATTAAAGCTGTGCAGAGAAAGATTTACAACAAGCACCTACGCCCGTTTGACTCACTCGGAGATAGACTTTCGAAAAATAATTTCTTACTACACCTCTATAGTTCCTAAGGAAGGAATTCATTGTTTTCTTCCAAATCACATATTATCGTTTGAGGCTTAGGCTGCCTTGTCAGTCTTTCAGCCAGCTATAGCTACTGTACAGTTTAATGTTTCTGTTATTTCTTCCAGTAATAAAGCAGAACAAATTGCTTGCACAAGGCGTTAAGTATTAACATTTTGCAATTTGTACGCAAGACAGTGGTTGCTTTCGGTTGAAACATGCAACCACCTGGGACTCGGTGTCCTTTAGCCAAACGTAGTATTTAACTTGACTGTAACTGGAGTTGTCTCTAATACTGCTTGTACTTGCATTGTTTCTAGTTCTACATAAAAAGTAAAATCAACTTATTAATTTATTTCCAAGTATCCACTTATTTACATACATACATACATACATAAACTCACGCCTTCTTCCCATAGGGGTAGGCAGAAACTACAGAACGCCACCTGCTACGATCCTTACATACTTCTTTTGCCTCGTTTACGTTCATACATCTGGTCATACACGCACGCCGGTTGCGAGTACTACGCACCTGGCCTTTCTGAAGAACTTCACCAATAAGGTCAGTGTATGTCCTCCTAGGGCGTCCCCGCCCGGCCTTTCCCTTCACATTAGCCTCGTAAATACATTTTGTTAGTCGCCTTTCATCCATCCTCTCAACATGCCCAAACCATCTCAGCATACCCTTTTCAATTTTTGTCACTACATCCACTTATTTATATTTTATTTTTACTGTCTATGTTCTTACTTACATTGATGTTTGAAAAGCAACGTTTCTATACATCGAGTCAATCCATCGTATATCGATCAACCCACGTGTTAAGAATGTCTAAAAAAAACTGGGTATTACTCAATTAAATTTATACCGAAACACAATTTTCTTTTAACACGGTTTTTTGTAAAAGTAAATAACATATTTCAAACACTAATTGAATCGTCCACCTAAAAATACTCCACGTTCCCACTTCAACCGACGTTCTCCAAATAAGGTTTTCAATGGCTAAGTTTTAGCAATCAGAGCGGACGCTATTCCTGGAGCTAATAGATAAATTAAACTGATAACAGACGAGACGCCACCGGCAATTTGGCCCAATTAGGACCGGGCTGGAGAAATGATGGGCCACGATGGGCAACGATGTTGGGAGACGCTAAAATTGAGTTTTTCTTTTTAGATGGTTTAGACTTTGGTGAAATGCAATAGAGAGTTGTTTTAGGTTGTATAGATTGTCTGAAGGACGATATGGTAAGGCACAAAGTGAACGCTGGTTAAGCGGTAGGTATGGAAGAAATTATATACTAAACTGATTCTAAATAATTCGGAATCGAATTAGGGCAGGAGAACGATGGCGAGGATTGATAGGGATGATAAAGAGTTTGTTCTTCTCCTCCTTTGTTAAAACTTCTGACTGATTGCATAAATGAACTTCATTATGTCAAACGAATATGTTAATGTAGCTCAGGTCCTGCTTACCCCAGTAGGTGACACACCCGCTATGACACCAGAAGTAAATAAGAAAGAGATATTATATCACTATCGTTACCCGTCCACAAACATACCCACATACATAATCGTCTCATGAATCATCACGGTCAAGGCGAACATTATTTTTCTCGGCACAATATTATTTGATTTACATATTTCATATTTATTTTCTCTCTTCCTCAACACTTGTTTAACATATTTCAAAAGTAAATAATTCAATGAAATCGTACCACTGTTTACTTTGCGTCGGAATTTTCAAGGGCCCGAATACCTAGAATGAAAATTAATCAGTGCCTTTGTGACGTCATAAAAGCCGTGCCGAAACCGTGAGCAAACTTGGCACTTGAGCAAAAAAGCACGAACCTTTTTACGCTTACTTGAGCGACATGTAAGAGCAATTTACTGCTAACATACAGAATTATGTGTGGCCCATGTAAGGAGCGGGAGTTGTACTCAAAATAAATAAAGAGCGTCCTGCTTTCTTTTAAATGCTAACTGATCGAAAACACGAGTTTTAACAGTTACTGTACAGTATGAAATAAAATAAATAACTGAAGCACAGCTGGAGTCATTGATGTAGGTGGTTCCCAAAATGACACCTTTTTATAACGTGTGTACATTGGAAATAAGCAAAAAATATCCTCTGCTCCACTTCTTGTACCTTTAGCTTGACGTCCTGAATAAGTACGTAAGTATCTACCAGAGTACCAGATGGACACAAAACAAAAAGTTCTGACCTACATTCCCGCCTTTAAAACCATTTAAATGAGTGCGCTCTTAGCGTTCTCTCGTAAATTGTACCAGCGAGACCGGTTTGCGGAATATCAGCAACAACGTTGAATTGAGGAAGCCCTAATAACTTAAGCGCTCCATATTCCGTGTCGTTTGGCCGCGTTCAGATAAATATACAGGTCGCATTTTTTAGTTTACTTCTGTAGCATTTGCTAAGGCTTTACGTGAAGTAGTGGATTTAGAATATAAATTTGGTCTATAACCTCCTTTAACTTCGATTGCAACCCAAAATCAGGAGTTTCGCTTCAGATTCTGGAGTATTCATTTAAAGATATGCTTAGGGTCACTGATTTCTAACCTCACGGAGGGAGAAGTACCGAAGTAAATGAAGCATGCATGTTTCTTGATAGAATAGTTTATCAATATGATGTGACGAACAACCCTTCTTTGCTGTCGCGCATTCGGGTAAGGGTCTTTTCTGATTTGTCTTCGCGCTTATGCCGTCGCGAAGTAATGTCATCTTCGAGTTCGAGTGATGAAGATACTTTAGCTTGTTACGCGTCCGGGCTCTGGCTCGTCAAAATGTAGAGCGGCCACTGGACAGGACATGCACGCCAATACGCGGTAAGCCGAATCTGTACCGCGCCACTCCCGCGCATACTCAATAGATAGATAGAATATTCTTTATTATGTATACCAAAAAAATTACAGACATTAATTTAGAAATTTTACATTAGGTGACACAATGGGCGGTCTTATCGCTAAAAGCGATCTTTTACAGACAACCTTTGGATGGATTTAAATAGAAAAGGAGAGACAATACTGCAGGTAGTCAGTGGTGTACCATTTACATATACATACAACAGATACACAGATACATAAAGCATATAATTACCTATTTAAATATATACATATAGGTATATATTAGTTATCTAATATATATATATATGTATATAATGTATATCTGTTATTTATATAACAGATATACATAAAATTATAAACATGAAACAAGAGCAAGGAACTATATGTAATGATGATGTTTAAGGAGAGAGGAAGTGTTTCAATACCTATACTCAATTGAAATATAGGCGCTCGGTAAGCTTTCGGTACCGCGTATAACAAGCATACAGATGTCGCACCGCTGCTGCGCCGACAAATTAGAAGAAATTTCCTGCTCCCATTAGTAGCCAACGACTTTCGGTTTCGATTTGATGATAATGCATGTTGATGTTTTATTGTATTTCTCGCTAATCGCTCACAGATTATTACTATTCACAACTAATCTGTGGCCATTACAACTTTATACTTCACCTTAATGCTACACGTGCACAATTAAGTGTTATCTTTGGCACGAAGGTGTTTAAAAAGAAAGTAATTAGGTACTTTTTCAAGGTAATTTAATTTGCATATTTGATACTGAAAATGAATGTTTTGCGTAAGAATTTTCATAATAATCCAAAAAATATTTCCTCATTTCTCAATCTGCCGGAAACCGTCGTAATGTAGTTTTATAAGTTTACAACCTTCTTTTTCTAATCTAATCTAATCTAAACTATTAAGTATAAAAAGATTTGATTTTTTGTATGTTTGTTTGTTACGCCTTTACGCTAAAACGGCTGAACGGATTTGGATGAAATTTACCACAAGGATAGACCATGACTTGGGTCAGCACATAGGTACTTTTTATCCCGATAGGTATTCCCACGAGATCGAGACTTGTGCGGGTGAAACCGCGGGGCGCAGCTAGAATATCATTTTTTTAAGCTATTGCATAGCTTTTATCGCGGCCTTTGAGCGCGGCGACCGAATCCAGAAATTCCGTAACGAAAATAAAACCTAACACCCCCCACTCCGCCTACCATGTAATGACGGATGATGACATAAAACAAAAATTACGTTCCCATGACAACGTAATTTACGTTTTATGTCATCATCCGTCATCATCCCAAGTGTAGCGTTGACAAATAGGAAGTATGGAGGTGACAAATGCTATGCAATAGCTTTACCGCGGCAGTCCCCGAGTGCAACAAGTTTTTTTTTTTTTACAAAATAACACTACTAAGTGAAAACTGTTTATGGAAGTCGGTTGTTCTATTTTTGTATATTTTTTTATTTTTCACTTTTTTCTTGTGGTACTTACCCCACACAAATTCGAATACCGCTACCTGCTATGTAAAAAAACAGCGAAAGGAACTTATTATAAAATCACTACATCATCCATATAGACTACGTGGGAAAAATACGTATTATTGAAGCTAACTCAAAAAGAACCCAAGCTGAGTTAATAAAATGTATATGAGACCACCTCTGAAGCCTGACCTACCAAACAAAAACAGAATCATCAAAATCAATTTGTAATTGGCGGAGTATTCACGTAACAAACATACAGTTGAATTAAGAACCTTATTAAGATCCTTTTTGAAGTCGGTTGAAAATTACGTTTCAAACGATCAATATCGTTTGAAAAGACTGACAATATCGTGATATTGCATCGTAGATACTCAGATGGTTTAATGTTCCCAATGGCCACCTACAAGAATCTATTATATGACGATAATAGATTGCTATCGATATCGAAGGCATCGGATGCGAGCATCGATCAATAAAATATCCCATCTTAGATAGGGTCACATTAACGAAGTAAACCTACGTAACTAATGATATATCTGGACTTGGCATCTCAGAATTCTCAGATGATGTTATCTTTCTTAAACCAATTAAATTACATTTTTATTGAACGTTGGAAATAAGCTTCTTTTATCGATTTAGAAGTAAATGCTGTGCCAGCACTTATAACGTTGGTTAACAATTAGTGCCTGTACCCTAATTGCGTAACGTATTTTCGTAAACAATTATGCCTAATTTGTTTCATTTTGACAGTTCAACATTCATTGTTATTTACGTTGTTGAGCAGATTTTTTTTCCAACTTATGAAGTAATGGATTAGCAATCTGTTTCAAATCGAAACAGATTGTGATTGTGTTGTATTACGCAATTAGGGTACTGGTCGACCGAGCTCTGCTCAGGTGAAAATAGATAAACATATCGTCCAGGTATACCAACATTGTATCACATTCCCGTGTCTGTGAAAATAGAGAAAACGCATTTTCCCAGATATGAGACCTAGCTAGATCGATTTTTCGCCCCTGTAAACCCCTATATTGCAACTTTCATCGAAATCATTGGAGCCGTTTTCGAGAATATAATTACACAAATATTGCTCGTTTAATAGTATAGGATAGGGTTATAATTATGAAGTTTTTCAATTCTAAAGAGAGTTTCTTGCTTGAATATTATATAGATAATTATAAATAACTACCAAAAAATAACTACAAATAAGTACCTATTTATACATAACATCACGCCAGTCATCACGCCAGTCATCCCTGAAGGGTTAGGCAGAGGTGTACCTATAGTACACTCACATTTCGCCAGTTATGTTTAAGTACCATGTAATAGAGGACGAGCCTATTGCCATCAACCGGGCACAAATCCAGACCCCGGGCTGCTACTGAAAAATTCCTGATAGAAAAAGCCAATAACACTTTGCTCGACCCGAGAATTGAACCCAGAACCCCTCATGCTCAGCAATAGCGTTTGCGACTACTAAACCAACGAGGAAAATTACACAAACAACATTAAAAATACCAAAAAACTAAATTAACTACAAGCTACGGGTGTTTGAAATCATTTACAAGCACATAATGCAGACACAAAGCAGTCTTTTCGTCGTAAATATAGTAATATCGATCTAAAAAACACATCAACACATTTTTACGCGAACACGATTACATTATAAAAAATCAATGGTTGATTTAGTGGCCTCGCGCACCATTAACCATAGTATAAACTAGGGATGCATCGAGTAAAATATTCTGCCGAATACGATACCGAATACTCGGGTGAATATGGAATTACGGTTCGATAAGGATTTTCAACTTTTGAGATTCCAAAAGTTAACTTAGTTTGTAAGTGACAATTTTTTCTCAATAAAGTAATGATTAAAAAGCAGATACTTCTAGGAATGCTCTTCAAATTGCTATGGGTAAATACTAGCAAAATAAGTGCTGACATTTAAAAAAAAACTTCCTGATATCCAGACACATTCAACGAAACCAGCAAGATAAAGTAAGAAAATGTATTTATTGAACTCGCACAGGAAGGTTACACAAACTAAATATTGGTTAAAAAGAGACAGTTTAAGAAAGTAATCTCGTCAAAACCAACTACTTGTTACTTTTAGCTACTTTTAGCCGAAACTGAATATTCGGCGAAATATGAATCGAACATCAGCCCAACACTAGCACAAGCCATTCGGGTGTATCTGATAACATCTGGCAAATAACTCGAGAATGGCACATTAATCATACTGAATAATAACTGCGTCTATTAACGCGCACCGATGCTTTATTAAATAAAAATTATAGATTTGTACAAGGAAAAATATTAGAGGGGCTAGTGGCTAAATAATAACAACCACACGGGTCAATCGAAGGTTAAGCTACGCTTGCCGAGGCAGGTCCGTGGATGGGTGACCATCCATTACATATCGAGTCCCCTTCGTGCCTCGGAAAGCACGTTAAACCGTTTTTTCCAGCTGTCATTTGCAGATCTTTACCAGTCGATACGGGTAGTCAGAAGCCGGAATGTCTGACAACCAGTCTTACTAAGGGGTATCGTGTTACCTAGTAACTGGGTTGTGGAGGTCAGATAGGCAGCCGCTCCATGTAAAATACTGGTATTCGGCTGCATCTGGTTAGACTGGACTCCGACGATGACACTAATGAAGGGTCCACTCAATCTGTGTGGTTCTTTCTTCAAAAGATCATTTCAGGCACCAATCAACATGGTCTTCACATGATCTGACCAAGATTATGTCTAGACTTTAAAAGAGTGTGACCTTTGAGTTTGTTTGGGTCTTTCTTCTCAGAGTAGTCAGATAGGAAACGCCGACCTCATCTAGTTTAAAAAAAAATATGCTTGACGTCTAAAAGCGTTTGTACAAACTTACTTACAGAAACTAGTAGTTCTGCGAACAGTAGACCTCGCGAGAACAAACTTTTTTACAACAATTAATATTCCACTAAAGTTATTTAAAACGGGATATTTACTATGTTTTTTGTTTAACATTGGATATTTTGTTAAAAAAACTAAAAACATGATAAATATCCCGTTTTAAAGAACTTTAGTGGTGAAAATAACCATGTCAGTTTGTCAACGATTATTTGTCACGTCAAATCTTAGAATAATAACGTCAAATTAGTCATAATCATAGATAATACGCTTAAATAGTCATTATTTTATTGTTTGTTTACTTTGGCTATCTACGTAAATTTGATTGTTTGTTTACTTTGGCTATCTACATAAATTAAGTAATTATACAAAAACAGAATGACTAAGTGAACTGAAGAATACCACAATAACATCAAGGGTTATCAAGATCGAGAAAAAGAAGAAGTGTGGTTTACGAAAAGAGTGCGGTAATGGGTACTGCACCAACGCTGCTGTACTTACATATAAACATCTGTCGAAATTCAAGAAGACTGGGCGAGAGGTGAAATGGTGATTCCTAAACTCGCGGACAGCGCGCGGTACATGACACCGACTATTCGTGTCGTATAGTATTTTTTTTAGTTATATAAGATTTACATTGAAAAAATAAAAACATTTGAAATCTTTCGTTTTTTTTAATGCTTTTGAAATACTGCACCTTATTGGTGGTACAATAATAATAGGCGAGTAGGTATATCATTATCAGTATACACACAAGTATAAACAACAAAAACATATTACGGTAATGTTTTCCCATTGTTTGTCTTATCTGTTTTAGTATATTTATGTGTATTTATTTGTGCTTATATTTATATATAATTAGATGTATATATTATATGTATAGTTTTTAATAGGTGTTTGTATATATTTTTAAAAACCGGCCAAGCGCGTGGGCCACGCACAATTAAAGGTTCAGTAGTTGGGATCAATTTATCCCAAGAACAAACTTTAACATTGTAGTTGAAAAACTTGTTCTTCCATAAGTACATTCCAACTGCAAATGTAAGTTGGCCGATTATTACTCGTTAACTTGTAAAGCATACTTAGTTGTGATAGTTTTCCTTTTAACTTCGTTATATTTTATATACTTCTGCCGTGATTTTTTTCACATATCCAAAAACAACCATTTAGCTGGCAGGGGGGACACTTGACTTTAACAAAAATTAGCACTTTAAAGCTTAATATTTCGCAAACGGATTCCTGAGTCAAAAAATAGTTTACACTTTTACACACACTCGCACGATACCCCATAACATAGGAAATCATCCCCACTTTACGTGTAGGAAGGAGAGATACCCTAAAAACATATTTATCATATTATTTTACCACTTTGTCGACTGGGGCGTGTTTAATGTATATATTATATAGGTACCCATGCCAAATTACAGCTTTCTAGTACTAAGATTCTCTGAGATAAACCGCGGATAGACAGACAGTCAGATGGACATGATGAAACTATATCGGTTCCTTGTTGACTACAGAACCCTAACAATCAGAAAAATTATGAGTAAAAATTTGTAATCCAGCTAGAAAAATTAACTAAGGTTTTAATAAATAGTTGAGCAATTTACTGCATTTTGAGAAGCTATTCTGCTCATCATGCCAAAGATCGTCATCAGATCTTTACCAATTTTTTTTTGAAACCATAAAAAAGGAACCATCGAAATTGGATGGCGGAGATATCCAGTAGCCCCTCTTTTTGCCCCAGTCTGGAGGAAGTAGCCCTCCAATCAAAAATCCCTGACGACAAAAAATTACAAAAAATTTGAAATACCTGTACACCAAATTTCGTCCAGATCGGTTGTAAAATACGACCTGTAGACGAGTACGTACAAACTGACACACGAAAGCAAATTTTGCCAGACTTGATCCAGAGACGCTTCGCTCGCTACGCTCGCTCGGTCAATAAAACCATTTATCAATACTCGAGGATATACTCTACCGATCTGAACAATTTTACAGCTATCGGTAAAGCCGTTTCAGAGATATTAATTAATCAAACATGAACATGTATTTCTAAGTCTGGTTAAAAGTTACCACCCAAAATTAGGAATGTTGCTTCTGAATTTGAAGATCCATTTAAGGATACGCCTAAGTCAATTAAGAGGAGGCTCCCTAAAGGCTCGTACAGATCAGCGCGATATCGCGGGCGCGACAGGCAGCGCGACCAGTGTCGCGCCCGCGATATCGCGCTGGTCTGTACGAGCCTTAAATTGTATGTTTATTTGCATTAATTTTCTGAAAGAGTTAAGCATACAATTAGAATGGAACTTTAGTATATGATTTATTAGATCTTTTTCTTTCCGAATAATTATAAGAGAGTTACGTAATTGGAACATTTTCGGTCGATTCATTTTTTATTCGAAAATCATGTCTTTTTTTAAAGATTATTTGAAACAAAAACAAGATTACTCGGCTTTTATGTCTCAAATAATTATTGACAGTAAGAAAACATAGTTTATTATCCAAATATAAGATATTTTTCTCTAAATCAATTATTACTTTAGTTATGAACGAAATAAGAATTGAGACTTACGACATTTAGTTCCGTGCTCGAACACGACCAAAGAGCGCACGCGATATTCAACTTTATTACTGATGTGATAGCGTTTAGCACATAGTAGAGTGGTGGGGTGCATGGGGGCGGAGTTTGCGTGGAAATTGTGTTTGGAGTGCCTGGTCTTAAAGGCTCATTCCAAAAAGCCTTGCGTGGTCTGATGACTACTATATATCGATAAGCGTTTTGACGTTTTTCGTTATCGGTATTCGGCAGCGAGTAGGGAATTCTTAACATTGTATTGTTGACATGTCTATTGCCTTGTTATATCGTTTGACCGATAAGAGTCGCGCCTACGAGGTTATAAGTACTAAGTGACTGATTGTGCGGCGTCTTAAATTCGTAAATAAAGAATGAGTAGTATAGCAATAGGTATGCTTACCAATTAACCATATCGGAAGGTGAGGTTGTCACAAGTTTTAATTAAAAAGCAATAGAGCGAAGAAATTCATCATGGTGAATTTAAACGGGAAGAACTTACGTCGGTAAATAAGGTTTGAAATGACGTAGAAATCGGTTTGTATATGCAAAAACCGGTCAAGTGAGTGTCGGACCACGCACAATGAAGAGTTCCGTAGTTGGGATGAATTTATTCCAAAAACAAACTTAACTTTGTAGTTGAAAAACATGTTCTCCCATACGGAATGTATGGGAAAACATGTTTTTGAAACTGCAAATATAAGTTGGTCGATTATTACTCGTTAACTTGTAGAGCCTACTTAGCTGTGATAGTTTTCCTTTTAATTTCGTTATATAAACTCCTGCTGTATTTTTTTTCACATATCCAAAACCAATCATTTAGCTGGCAAGGGGGGGGGGGACACTTGACTATAACAAAAATTTGCATTTTAAAGCTAAATATTTCGCAAATGGATCCAAAAATGGTTTCAAATACTCCCAATATTTTTGAAGGACCTTTCTAATGAAACCCCACACCATGGGATAGAAAAAAAAAACACCACTTTACGTGTAGGGGAAGTACCTACCCTAAAAAAATAATTTTAATAATTTTGTTTTACCACCTTGTCGGCGTAATTAATATGTATACCCATGCCAAATTACAGCTTTCTAGTACTAAGAGTCTCGGAGTTTAACCGCGGACAGAGACAGACAGACGGACATGACGAAACTATAAGGGTTCCTTGTTTACTACGGAACCCTAAAAATTAAAGTGGTACCAAACTACAGTGTCTATTATATGAAAATACAGAGATGCAAGCAGTACCAAACTAACTAAACTATCTCTTGAAGCTACATGTATCAATTAGGTGCTGTAGTAAATATTGTTATGTGCCACTAAGTGGGTGATAATGGCCCATCATCAAGTACCGTAGCATCCCATTTCCTTTAGTCCACGCATATTATTACCACTTGCATTTATTTGTAACAACTTACATTGTAGCTGCATTCTCTCTCTCAGTGAGAGGGCTCTCAATAGAAATGAAATACTTAGAAATTCATATAGTCGCTCTTCGTTGTGTAGACAGATACCCGACAACGATAGTTGTTGAAATACGGATTTGTTATAATATTAATAGAAAATCCAATGATTTTAAAAGAGGGAACTGTGTAGTTTCTTGCCGGCTTGTCCATAGGAAACGACCAATCGGAACCAGCGCCACGCTTTTGTCCTATTTCAACATCAGTCCGTAAGCGAGTAATCAATATTGCTTCAATCACAAAGCTTGGCAGATTTTGAAAGTGGTAACAGTTTTATCTATTATTGCAAATAACTCCATGTAAAATGCTGATATTCAGCTGCATCCGGTTAGACTGGAAGCCGACCCCAACAAAGTTGGGAAAAGGCTAGGCAGACCTATTGTAAATAATATATAACACGGTGTAGGGGACATCAAAGCGCATACTGTTCCATCAGTTAAGCACATAATTATAGGCCCCACAGCGTTGAAATATTTCGTAGATTATAAACAAAAATCTACTATCACACACCAAATTACTCGGTCAAAATGTATAGAACAGCAGATATATTTTAATACCAACGGAAAATTTCATCACTCGTACTGAATTCATGGGAACACTTAGCGCTTCAATATCCTTTACTCCCTGTGTTGTTGTCATTCTTCTAACAAAACTTCTGATTCAATGAGAAGAGAAGGTGTAGCTTCTCTGATGTAGATATTTTTCGTAAAATGTATGTTGTAAGTTGCAGCAATGTTACTCAAAACCACTTAAGTAAGGTAATCAACTTGTAGTCCCAAGCGTGAGCCTCAAACATGCTTCCAACAACATCAGCTACTTCAATTACCCTTCGTTAAGTCATAATGATATTTGTAACAACACCATACAAATCACCTCCATACATTACATACATACTCTCATTACGTAGTCACGTTTTTAACTTTACTTGATAATACAGCTCCAAATATAGCTGATGACATCATTCGACAAAAAAGAGAAAATAGTATATTAATGTTCGCTGAAAGCGCTTGAGGCAGCGCTTAATTGCTTTACAAGCTAAAGTTCGGTAACCATACGAATTTTTTTTAAGCGCACGTGTCTTATGTAACAGATGATTAATTGTGACTAGGCTTGTAGGCTTTGGTCTGACATCATAGAGGATAATTTATAGAGTGTTATTGACTTCGAGATCTACTTTCCTTATTGTAATTCTGTCACTTGTTTTATCTTCTATTTTTGTGTGGAAAACTTGGCATGTCACCACATTTTCTTAGTCGTATATAGGAATCCCTGGAGACTCTACTGAATCTCGCTTATGATGTTCTTCAGAAAGGTCAGGTGCGTAGTGCTCGCAGCCGGCGTGCGTGTATGACTTGATTTATGAATATAAACGAAGCATAAGACGATCGTAGCAGGCGGCATTCAGTACCTAGTCCCTGCCTACCCCCATGAGACGAAAGCGTGAGTTTATGTAGTACATACTTACAAAAAATTCGAGTGGTTGCTAAAGATAAATCTTTGTAAAAAAATGCACTAACACATGAACTCGGCAAGTCATAGTACTAACAAATAAAAAGTCACAAAGAGAAAAATGTCATTGACACACCACAAAAACTTGAACGCTATTATGATCCAGCTAATTCGCCATACACGTAACACCATTGAAGAAGGCATTGTCAGATTCAGATTGACATCGGGTATCTATACACATTTTGGCATTCAATACTCGAAAATAAAAAGTGTCCCTGAGAATTCCAATTTGAAACGTGACTAATAGTTTTTTTGTATGTTTTAAATATTCAATGAGAAACGTGGATAGAAGCGAAGGCAAATATTATTCGTTTTTCAAATAAAACTTTAAGCCTATATTTGATTTCTGACAATAATTTGACGTAGAAAATGTAAACAAAATTATTATACGAGTACGGAAGACCAAAGAAATAATAGATACAGTGAAAGATGAAATTATGGCTAGAAAGGGGTTATTAGAGAGGGTTAATAGAAAAGAAGAAAATAATGCTGCACCGACACCTATAATATTATGTTGGGATAAAGGTCACAGGATGATGCTACATACAAAATCATTCTTATAAACACAAGCCCGAAACCGATCGTGTGCTAAATGACTAACGCCTTGCAAGTCCCTAATCAAAGCCGGTATAAACCTGATCTAATTAGTAGGTACGCAAGATTGGTGCCAATTAGAACGTGTTATAAATCGGTAACGTTTCCGATTTTCGTAACACGTAATGCTCTTAGCCAGGGGTAAATGACCGTAAAGAACAAATAAACGTAAGTACTCATAAAGTGCTAATTTTATCACTTGCCTCGCACTTAAGTGTGGGACGCTTTTGATTCGATAGTTACGGCGCATATAAAAATATCGTTGGTGATCATTATTGACATTTATCGCCGTACTGCGATGTTTGGCTACTATTTTGTTTGATAAACGATAAGTTGGAAGTACAGTTCCTGGGCGTAAATATGACACATCAAGCATTAGAAAGACAAAAGCATGCTCTTTATTATGTACATCATCAAAATTACAGATTTAATGTAGAAATGAGACTGATGAGATGAGACTGTCGCAAAGTTACGACTTATGAGTGACAGAGCCCGAACCGAAGGTTCGGGTTCGAAACTAGAAGAGGAGCCGGAGATTCGGTTACGGTTTTAGCCGAAAATCTTATTTCGGTCGGACACTATAATAATCGATGTCCCATATTAACGTCTGACTCCTGTAATGCACCTATAACTACCTCATTACTTTAAAGCTTGTGAAAGATATCGACATTTTCTATCTTTCTCAGAGAAAAATATTAAGATAACTGTACTTGATTTATGTCGTATGGGGTCATGGTGTTAGTAGTTTTGTCATCAGAATCCCATCACTTGTTTAAGTGGTTATGGGGCTATTGTAAAGCTTATGTAACGGTATAAGTAACTATCTATGGGTTTTCGAAACATCTATTAGAAGTAACTGCCATATATGGCGTTGATAAGTGGGACTTCTATAAAATAATCTCTGGAATAACTGTTTTGTAATGGCTTCTTATCCGAGAATTGCTAATCTTTGAATATACGATAGAGGAAGATGAAGTTATCAGTACTTACATCCGTTAACTGTAAGATATAGAAATTTTAAATAGAATGAATATCTTTATGCAAGCATAGATATGGTGAACAATGATGAAGATTAACAAACGCTTATGGCTATAGACGGAAACTCATTTTCAAATCAAATTATCAATGTAAATTAGAATGTTGATGAAATGATTATTTAAAAACTTCAAAAACCAGATGTATCTGGTTTTTGTAGCTGTAGCTCGATGCAAACTTTATGCCGGCTCTGAATACGAGGTGAGAGTTCATGTGACCACGGGGGTGAAGGGTGGGGTACTTCGCAGCGAGTAGCCCACTTCAGGAACGCCATAAAGTTTGAAGATCACTGTATAACCCATACCAAAACTCTGAGGAAATAGGAGAGCATGTTACGTCACATCGCCAACGACTTGGATTGATTGGCCAATGTTGGAGGAAAAGTTTCAAAAGTGTGATGGCCAAAAAAAATCTTAATTTTCTAACCACACAAAACTGTCAGTCTTTACTTAAATAGCATTATCCATCACCAGTCTTTTGTAGTCATATACCCCATAGTACTTACAAAAGTTAATGGTATTTCGTTGATGTCAAAAACTGACGCAAACCGTGACCATGGCAAAAACATCGGAGCATAAACAAGTATTTTTTGTTAGCCACACAATGAGGTACCAATTACCATGTAAATAGGTATGTGCGTGGAGTAGGTACAAAAGCATTGATCTTAATTATAGCGCTTTGTAATTACGCCTATTATGTATTTGCATAAAAACTCACGTAAATAGATGATATGGATAACAATGTCTATATTTGGAGAATCCGATATCGTCATCGTGTTAATAATATATGATATTTTTGTTCGAATATAGGTCGTATGCAAATCACCTAGTTAGCCCAAATATAAACTCATTTAGATCCTAAATGAGATATTTTATTTTACACCAATATTTGCCTGCAAAGCCATCGAATACTGTATTATGGCAAATCGTCAGTGATCGTTCAACGTCTCACTGATGGAGGAGCATGTGTTGGTTCATTCGGTTGGAGTTTCTTGCCCGTTCTTCTCCATAAAAGTCTACTATCTATTTGAAATGGGCTCTAGCTTCAACTTTCTGCATGTCCGTCTCCTTCACAATTCAAATTGTATGTAAATGGTTTAATTAAAAAAAAATGTGTTGAGTTTAAATAATTGTTTTACTAAACGAATGCTATCGTGAATTGTGTTGACGTGAATACGTTGCCTTAATCAAATCCAGCACCAATGCGACCAACATTCTTTGCCACTATCGTAGAACCCATAAACATTAATTCTCCATTTAGCAGAGGTCTATTATGACCTATCAACCGGCAGACTGCGAGAGCCCTCTCGCAGACAGGCGCGACGCAACACCGGTAGAAAACTTTCCGTGAAGTTTTCATAGAAATTGTTCAACCAAAGTTGCGTCGCGCCTGTCTGTGCGAGCCTTTAGCCTGCCCTATAACAGTAGGCGCGAATAGGCAGACAACAACAACGATGAAGATCCAATCTTTTTTTTATATTTATTGCCAGGCATAAAAACTAACCCGGTTATTTTTTATACAGCCTGTTAACCAGTGAAATCAATTTAAGTTTTTTTCTTTAAAAAAATTGATTTCAACGCTTTTATAATGATCGCGCAATCTATTGAAAGAAATAATGATTTGGGTAAAAAAATAAATAATAGCTTTGAAGCAGAAGGTAAGATTTGGTATAGCTTGATGAAGGCAAGTAAATAAATTACATGGACAACGTTACCAACATTAATAGGAGACAAGCACAAAAGTTCCGCCTTGGGGTTTGCCAAGGACCAATGGAGCACAGTATTCTGGACGTAAAACGAACTGAAAAAATACTAAACACCACGCTGCGCTCCAAACGGGGATCCTAGACGTAGGCAAAAAGACTGATAAGTCAAAATGGGATGGGGCAGCATGCATGGTGACGACTGGACAACAGTCTCCACACGGTGGGTGCCTGAGGATGGACGGCGCTGCCGAGGAAAAGGTGGCGAGACGACCTAGACGCGTACCGCAAGGGTTGGACCGAGGTGGCCCTGGAAAAGGATGCTAAGAATGATTTGGGGGAGGCCTTTGCTCAGCATTGGGACAGTGTAGGCTAACACTTGCGTAAGTATATGATCGGAAAGGACAGCATGCGAGAGCGAATCCAGGGCACTTCAAAATATCAACTCAGGTAGCAGAAAGAACAAGGTTATAGTCGGTAGGAGTCCTTCATCATACATAAGCCCCTGTTGTCCCCAGAGGGAGGGTATTTCAAGTGGATAACCCACGAAATACAAGGGATGGCGTAGTAGAAAGGCATATAAGTAATATCACCCAGATTGCAAATCGTCCAACCATACAGGGTGGCAGGGACATTGATGAGAAAACTGTTACCGTGGATTCAGTACACCGATCGTTTTTGCTCTTTTCTTCCTCAAGACGCCATCTAAAACATCTCATCTGTAATACATATATTTGTAGGGTGACATCATCCGGAAAACCAAGAATCTCTCCACGCAAGCGCAGTAGTCATACTAGTCATGGATCATATAGATTCAATCGCTGATTGTTGCGAATGTTTGGCACTGGTGCTCCTAGTCGTGCCGATAAATTAACGTCGACCGTGACAGGTGGCGCTACTGTTCCACTAAATAAATTTTACAGAAGTTGCATTCCGGACAATCTGTGAGTTCTGTGACCCAGTCCGACCTCCGTGCGGAGTCGGTCACGCAATTGCCAACAAGGTTCGAAACGAAGCTTTTATTTTTTGTATAATTTGCCAAAATCGTTAACAATTTCGTAGACATGTTGCTATTTTAGTTTCTCATGTCAGTAGTGTTCCTGTTTTGAACGGATAAAAAAATCTTCGACCCCAAATTTCTTTAAAATTGGTATGAGCTTGACTTCAAGAGGTCAAAGTCATTAATTGTTAACTTACCGATAGTAATAATTAAGTGCGTTAAAACCTACGACACTGCTACGATGAGTTGTACCAAAAATCCAACAAACACCACCAAATTCTCAAACGAAATCTTACAATTTGTTTAATAGGTTTTCTGTAGCTAAAGCATGAGATTTATTGGCGAGTTTAAGTTATCTACATGGGACTTAAACATAACTGGCAAAATGTGGTACCTACTATAGGTAGATATACTTCTGCCTAACCCTTCGGGCAATACAGGCGTGATGTTACGTGTTATGTTTATATTAAGTTGCTCTGTGGTCTAGTGGTTAGACCACCTGTCTCAGACCCAGAGGTTCCGGGTTCGATTCCCAGTGGGGCCAACATTTTCTGCTCGGTTTGTGGTGGTAGGGCTTATTCTAAGTCCGCCTGGCTAGCTACCACCATCTTATCTAAGTCAGTCGCTGATGCTGTTAACAACATTGTTAACAGCATTGTTGTGTTTCGGCAGTTTAGAGGTAAGTTAGCCAGTTCGTCTGTAGTTGAGGATTCCGGGTGAAGCTCGCTTCCACCTTCAGCCTGATCATCACTTACCAGCAGGTGAAATGCAGGCCAAGAGCTTCGACGTACAGATTTGAAAAAAACAGTGGCACTCCGGGAGTGCCGACAGAAGTGAAAACTTTAAAAAAATCGGCACCGCGGTTATCAACGCATTGATGTCTTTTACTCCACGCACCGCGGTATTCAACGCGTTTATGTCTTTTACTCCACGGTGTCGGTAAATTTCGTAACAGTGTCGCGAATCGTTTAGTCCCATCTCAAAAATGCCCAACGCGCCTAAAGAAGTTTCCACTTCAAAAAAAAATAAAAACTATTTACAACGCTTAAAAATAATAACAATGAACCTTTTTCCAGTTTCTCCTATAGTGACCACTCTCAAGGCATAACATACGTTAAAGTATGAATGTGTGGGTTTCCCCGATGTTTTCCCTCGCTGTTCGAAACTGGAGCTTACACGTGTTTCCCAAATCACGTCATTTTCAACTTGTTCTATCACGCGACGTCGTGTTTCTGTGTGATGTGATTATGTGATGACATGTATCTCAAGATGTTCTGGTTTGAAAGCACTTGTTTATTTGATTGGTAGGTCATTTCTGTTGGAAACTACTACTTTGGCGAGTGATCTATAAGATCACAAAGTAGTCGTTTGTTTGTTTGTCACATATTATGTGACGTTTTTAGCGATCGTGACTTCATACCGCGAGGATTTCATATGTTCTCATAAGTCAGTACAAATATCAACACCCCACTTCACTTCTTCAGGGGTTGATGCGGGAAAGTCCGAAAGGGATACTGTGACCCCTGGCACCATGGCAACTGAAAGAACACGGGTGGGTTTTAGTCAGTAAGAGTCTGACACGAAGAGCAGGAGAAGTTATTTGATAATTTCCCACCTAAAAAAAAAGAAGAAAAATAAGGGGGGAAATAAAATAAATATTTAAAATAAATTAAAAACCTCTATTCTTCCTCAGAGTTCAAGTTATCTCTAGTTCTTTCTTTCTAAGAATTGATAACCTCCTCCTTTTAGAAGTCGGTTAAAAATAACTGCTTTTTACTAAATGCTTATGAAACTAACGGTATACGGTACTTATAACAATAAAATATAAAAAATATATCTGTCTGTCTGTCTGTTTGTGCCGGCTAATCTCCGAAACGGCTGAACCGATTTTGACGGGAATTCACTGGCAGATAGCTGATGTTATTAGAAGTAACTTAAACTACTTTTATTTATTTTTTAAACAAATTGGGTCCACGCGGGCGAAGCCGCGGACCGTGGCTTATTAAATATATAGTTAATCCAGGGAAATTGTTTAGCAAATTGATCACCATTATTCGACACCTACGTATAAAATGGCTATAACACGGCAAATCGGCATAGAGTGTCAACGTGAGACAATTATTTTCCTGTACCTATGAAAGTTGAAATGGATTACAGACCTCTTAAGAGATTGGCTCAGAACTTGACATGTTTATTTAGAGAAGATACTCGTACACATTGCACATTTGTTTAAGATTTATAACATAAATAAAGTTCACATCTTTTATGGCTACTATTTTACCTTTACTATATTTAAAGCTTGGCTTTACTGCACTTGTTAACTAAACAAACATTGTTTATAGCCGTCATTCAACGGTTAATTTTATAGCGAACGAACTAGGAACATGTTTAGTGGGTCACGCTACAAACTTGTGGAAATTGACAACTCTCATACTGCCGTAAAACCAATTAATGGTGAGGAAGATGGTGTCTACTTATAAAACTTTACCTGTACCACAGATTAGTACAGTTCGGTCACTTCGTAAAATCATTTAACACGTTCAGTGCCGGGTACCCTCCTGGAGGATTCACCTAGTCGCATATGGGATGCCGGGAACTCTCGCGGAGGGCTCATTTTAAATGTAGGTTTTTCTTAGCGAATACAGCATTATAAACCGTGAAAATAAAATCTGATGTATATTTCAAGCTTTATTAGTATAGGTTTTAAAATCCAAGCATTTTTTTTTTTGTTCACGGCTACAAATATTCACTAAAAATTTAAAAGGTTGGAAACTACTAATAGCGACAAGACCCCCTGAAAACACAGACATAACAAAGTGCAATTCAGGTCGCCCAGCGCTAATTACCTACAGTTATATTCACCTAGAAGTTGCCTCTCTTTCTATCGCGTAACTCTTATATCTTCTGACTACGTTACGCCCACTGAATTCGACAAGTCGAGCCAGCCGCGTACCTACTTGTAGCTTCATATCTAAAACGCGGAGTGACCTACCTGTATTCATCTGTACCACGCATCATTTTATTCGAGTTAATCTTATCTTTTTTTAACCGACTTCCAAAAGGAGGAGGTTCTCAATTCGTCTGTATGTTTTTTTTTTTTTTTTTTTTTTTTTTTTTTTTTTTTTTTTTTTTTTTGTGTTTGTTACGCGGTTACTCCGCCAATTAAGAATAGATTTTGATGATTCTTTTTTTGTTTGGTAGATCATACTTCAGAGGTGGTCCCATATAAATTTTATTAACTTTGCTTGGGTAGTTTTTGAGTTAGCTTCAATTATACGTATTTTTTCCCACTTAGTATGTAGACGATATGATAACTTCTTGTCACTGTTATTTACATAGCAGGTAGTGGTATTCGAATTTGCACTTTTTATTTTCTTTAAGTATATTAATGTAATTTGTTATCATTTTGGGTGTTGTGTTTTTTTCTTTTGTGTACCCTAAATAAATGATTTATTTATCCACATTAAGTTATTTTCTTCTATGTAGGTATTAAGTGCACAGTTCTGTGACTAAACAAGTTGTTTATCCTTGGATAATAAATAGCGAATCATCTAGGGGTCATGTACAATGATAATCATAATCTTATTCATTTGAATTGATAATATGGTAATAACGTTCATGTACCGACTAAGAGGATATTGAATTTATAATATCATATCAATGTAAGAAGGCCTCTACAAAGTCACAGCTTGACATCGAAAAAATCGCGAAACTGTAAATGCCACGTTTAGATACTCGCCGAGTACAGACACGAATACGAATATGTAAACACCTTATTCGGGTATGTTTGGTACTCGCCATGAATATTCGTTCGTTCTCGGCGCGGTGTCGGTTTTTTTGACGCGAATCAAAGGATTATTCGTCTCTACTCGTGCGCGGTGTTTACATATTCGTTATTGTTCAGTTGAATCGTGATCTTTATCGCAGGCGGTCGTTTCAAGCAGATTAGCAATGGATTGGACAAACGAAAATGTTTTAAAATTTATAGAACTTTATCAAGCGGAACCCGTGATATGGGATCCTCAACATCGTTTCCACAAAGATAAAAAAACCATTAACGATGCTTGGATACGAATAATGAAGGTTGTGAAAATACCTGTTACAGAATTAAAAAAAAATAAAGATAGTGTAGTAAAACTAGTGTCATCCACCATCTTCGTCGCCGTCTTTTCTCCCTTTTTTCTTTTGTAATAAGACGATACAAACTGACGAGACACAACGCCGTAGCAGCAAGTCGCACGTCGTCCATGTTGAAAAGTTTGATGTTTACTGAATATAGACGAATATCTACGGGTCTTTCGTGGTCCTACTCGTGCACGGTTCGGCGAGTTATTTGCCGAAGTATTCGTCCGAGTATCTAAAAGTAGGATAAGATTTTTTTTTTTTTTTTTTTTTAATCTCCTTCTGTTTAATGCAATCTATCCTAGGACATTCAGCAATAGGTAGATGATGAAAGAAAAATATGAGATAGTAATCCTTTGTATAGGTAGTTGAAGACACATTTTTAACCGATTTCCAAAAGGAGGAGGTTCTCAATTCGTATGTATGTTTTTTTTTTTTTGTATGTTTGTTACGCGATTACTTCGCCAATTATGAATAGATTTTGATGATTCTTTTTTTGTTTGGTAGATGAAAGAGGTGGTCCCATATAAATTTTATTAACTTTGCTTGGGTAGTTTTTGAGTTAGCTTCAATTATACGTATTTTTTCCCACTTAGTTTGTAGATGATATGATAACTTCTTGTCACTGTTATTTACATAGCAGGTAGTGGTATTCGAATTTGTGTGGGGTAGGTACCACAACTAAAAAGTGAAAAATAAAAACTTTTTACAAAAAAAAAAACAACCGCCTTAAAAAAAAACACTACAAAGTGAAAAATAACTTTAATTTCGGAAGTCGGTGACAAAGAACGAAAATTCAAAACCAAAGACACCGACTTCCGAAATTAAAGTTATTTTTCACTTTGTAGTGTTTTTTTTTGAAGTCGGTTGTTTTTTTTTTTTGTAAAAAGTTTTTTTATGTAGGTACTTACCACCAACATAATTAGGTATCGATATAATATCATAGATTTAGTTCACAACGAATACTTCTGCTCTCAAAACGGTGAAGGAAAACATCGTGAGGAAACCAAAAATTCGAAGACATGTGACATTTGCCAACCCGCACTGGGCCCGCGTGGTGGATTGCAGTCCACTCCCTCTCACAGAGAGGAGGCTTGTGTCCCAGGAGTCTATATGCCGAATACTGTATTTTGGAAAAATAATACAAATCCTGTTTAACCGATGTTAACCGCATGCCGATGGGCGACTTTGTATAGCCGACGTTTTAGTCGGCTATACAAAGTCGCCCATCGGCATGTGACTGCCCGAATTTTCTGAATATTCATGTAAAATGGTCGAAAAATAACTTTAAAAGGGGGGTCTATCTTTAGGATTTTTCATGTTATTCAATGTTTTATGTTTTGATTAGCGTTTGCCATATCTCCGATGTTATTGGCTCGATTTGGATTCTGTTTATTATTTCTAAAAGCTTACGAGTTATATTATCGGATTAATAAATTTTGTCAACTATCCAAAAAAAAACGGAAGTGAAAACATTTTTTTCTAAAAAAATAAAATCATAGGGAGAGATTTTGAAAAAAAAAAAGAGAAAAATTGAAAAAGTCAAGATAGATCCCCCCCCCCCCCCCTTTAAAGTTATTTTTCGATAATTTTTCATGAACATTTAGAAAAATGCGGGCGAGCACATGCCGATGGGCGACATTGTATATAGAGAATATTACCGACCTATTTGATACCAGTCATAACAACACCAAAGTGAGACAATGAATACACAAACCGCTATAAAACAATTAAATTTCTCGAACACATCGGTATTAACATAGTTTCCCATGAAATCGACCTCAAGGTTAGACAAACAAAATGGGTTATCGAATACTCTTCTCACGAAAGTCGAAACGATCGTCGAAAACGCAACGCGTTTCACGTACTTTGTAAACACGCCTTCAATGAAAGTAAGGGTGCATCCACAGTTTCATACCGCAAGAAATATGTATTTAACTGATAATCTAAAAACGTATTCACCTGTAAATGATGTAGGTACTATTTTTTAAATTAATTAACCTCTTATTTCAAACTTTTTTCTTAAAAATTAAAATAAAAAGAGCTTCATTTATTTTAACAAAAAGTGTGCATTATTAGATTTGAAAACATTCAAATCCAAGTTGGTTGTAGTTACAGATATTTAGTATTTTTAGGACCACAAAATAGGAATTATTTGAAGTTCACAAAAAGAGGCGCATTCATTATATTATAGATAATGCAATCCACGAAGACGCGCCCCACTCCGCTCCGCGCCGTACTAAAGTACAGCTTACAGTACAGTAATCGCGGAGTGGGGCGCGTCTTCATGGATTGCACTAGCTATAGTGTTAAATAATATTTTTAGGAAAGCAAAATGGGAATTATTTGAGGTTAGATTAAATAAATGCCTTTGAGAAGCAACGTCATGCAATATGACAGGAAACATTACATAACTTTTGTATGTTTATTGCTAGCGCTTGCTATTCGTGTGCAAAACTTTTGGAATTAACTGTAATTGAATGATATTATGTGGCCCTGTCCTCACTTCCTCAGCGAAAATAAAAGTTAGTTCACGTTGCTATTGCTATGATGAGATAACGTTGAGGCACATTCTGTAATAAATGCAACTGAAAATGATCAAAATGATGCTGTTTCTAAAAGTTGGGCATAATATTAGGAACTTTGCCCTTCTAAAAAATTCTGTTTTTCAAAAGTTGGACAAAGAATTAGGAACGTTGGCTTTTTATTAAAAATGACTGTTTTTAAAAACTAGGCAAAGTATTAGGAACTTTTTTTAAATGACTATTGAAAGTTGGGCGTTTCTTAATCTTTGCCCAACTTTTCTGGTCTAAGATACCAAAGTACAACCTAAAAATAAAATTTTCTAATCCTTAGAAATAATGTTCTACAACGAGTAACTGCAGTGTGGATGCACCATAATGAAGCTACGAGTGCTACGACCCATTGTGTGAAAATGACATACATCATAACTAGTAACTTCAAATGTCATGGAGATGATTATTTGTATGCATGTTTGATTTTATGAGCAATTAGAAGTCATTAGAATAATATAATAATGAAGGCTTAATAGTTTGTTATGATTTGCAGTCAATCAATTAATATATGATTAAATATTAATGAATATCTATGGAATTACTTAGCTTGTTATAATTTGTAGTTCATCATCTGCCTAGCCGTTTTCCAACTATGTTGAGGTCGGCTTGCAGTCTAACTGGATGCAGCTGAATACCAGTATTTTACATGGTTCGACTGCCTATCTGACCTCCACAACCTATTTACTAGGTAACACGATACCTCTTGGTAAGACTGGTTGTCAGACTTTTGGGCTTCTGACGACCCGTAACAACTGTCAAAGATCCACGAATAACAGCCGGGACCGACAGCTTAACGTGCTTTCCGAGGCACGGAGGAGTCTCGGTATGTAAAGATGGTCACCCATCCACGGACCAACCCCGGCAAGCGTAGCTTAACCTGATCGATCGAACCGTGCGGCTGTTATTACTTAGCCACGAGCTCCTCAATATAATTTGTAGTTGAAAAAATAATATTTATTGGGATTGTTTAAAGAAATAGATAGGATCGTGCATTCCATAGATATATTATTAAAACTAGCGTTTCATTCTAAAAGTTGGCAACGTCGCAAACAGCTGTCAAATATTTACCAGTTTTGATTAATTTGGCAATATTACTGTATGGAAATATAAAATATCGCTAACTAGTGAACTAGAATATTAATAATGAATTGCAGTTATAACACTGAATTTGAATGTTGTTTTAGGTGTAAAAAAGGCATTAGGGAAGTTTCTAAATATTCTTTTTTTTACATCTAAAACTAAATATTCGGTGTTGAGATATTAATTATTGCATTCCATAATCAATATTTATACAATAGTATTGCCAAATTAATCAAAATAGCGAAAATTTTGACATCAATGCTCGCTTTCAAAATTCATTAAAGATTTATTAAAACTAGCTGACTCGAGAGACGTTGTCCTGTCCAAAAATCCCATATAAAAAGGACGTTCAGCCTTTCAAAAAATTTTTTTTTTCAAAATTTTCTTTCCTTGAAAACCTAATTCGGATTATTTTACGATTTACGAACAATATAAAAAAACAACAAGGTCCCATATCGGTCCAGCCGTTTTCAAGTGATGTGCTTACTAACGAACAGCATTTAATTTTTAACCGACTTCCAAAAAGGAGGAGGTTATTATGTTCGTCGCGTGTTTTTTTTTTCATGTATGTCCATCGATTTCTCCGTCAATTGTGAACCGATTTTGAAAATTCTTTTTTTGTTTGAAAGGGTATGCTCTCGAGGTGGTCCCATATAAATTTTATTAACTTTGCTTCGAAAGTTTTTGAGTTAGCTTCAATAATACGTACTTTTTCCCACTTCGTATGTGGATGATTATGATAAGTTCCTGTTACTGTTATTTACATAGCAGGTAGTGGTTTTTTTTTTGTAAAATGTTTTTTTATTTGATAGTCTATGCTGCACTACATAAAAATTGCTACATAGAACTAGATGCATAAAAAATTTAAAGAATAGATATTGATTGTAAAATTCCATTGTATTTAATAACCTAACAGTTTTTATGTTCTTGAATACCTCACAACTATTAACATTCCGATTTGATTGGGAAAAAAATATGTAGACAAGAAACGTTGCCCGTTGCACTAACATCTATCTCAGTTTAGTTATATTATGCGTACATAATAAACGAATTTATTATAGAACAGACCGTAAATAATTGTTAAATAATATAAACAAAGAACGACCTTCAAAGAACGGAGTATAGTCACGCGAATATAATAATTACAAATGATAATAACAAAAGTTATTTCTTGCCTAATTAACTGACGTCCGGACGAATAGCTAATTATGTATTAACACGCCAAATGCAACTCATCAATCATCAATCTGACTAATTAAAAACGAATTAGGGCAAAATGTGTTCTGCATTACGAATTTTAGAGGTCAGATCTAAAGGACTGTCCAGACCAGAGCAAATGTACGGACGATTTTATTGAAGTGAAAACTTCTTTAGGCGCGTTGGGCATTTTTGAGATGGGAAAAAACAATTGAACTCGCGATACTGTTACCGACACCTCATTTTTGTAAACGCGATTGTGCTCTTTATTTATATTACGTTACGGATCAATGTTCTATGCAAGTATTTTTACTTTAAAGGTTTTTGAAGTTTTTTTTTTTTTTGTGAACGCGATTGTGCTCTTAATTTAGATAAGGTTACGATCCAATGTTCTAAACGAGTATTTTTCTTCCACCAAGGCGATCTTGCTCAAGTTTTCACTTCTGTCGGCACTCCCGGACTGCCACTGTTTTTTTTTAAATTACTTTTTACGAGTAATGCCCGCTTGGACTGCGTCGTTGGTCTAGTGGTTGCAAGCGCTACTGCTGAGCATGAGGTCCGATTCCCAGGTCGGGTAAAGTGTTACTGGATTTTTCCATTAGGAATTTCTCAGTAGCAACCTTTATTTTTTTGGGTGGGAAATTATAAAATAACTTCCCCTTACTGACTAAACCCACCCGTGTTCCTTCAGTTGCCATGTTGCCGGGGGCCACGATTTCCCTTTCGGCCTAATTCGCAACGTCCCCTATTATATGTGACTTAAAAATACTATACTGGCGAAATATACCTCTGCCTAACCCTTCAGGGATTACAGGCGTGATGTAATTTGTAAAAAAAAAAAAAAACTTTGGTATTTTTGGATGAAAGATTAGATCTAGATCAGTGACACTAGAACCCGCTCAGACACATACTTACGAATAAAAAACTCGTAAAACCAAGTTATTAAAATAACAGAATAAAATTAACCCAAATGATGTAAGAATTAGCAGAAAAACGTTGCATTTAAAGCGTTGACATCAAATGCGGTGCAACACTTTAAGTGTTGCATCAGAACTCGACTCAACATAGTAGTTTACACGCTTTAGTAATTGTTGCGATTACAACAACATTATTATTATCTACCATTTTGTGAGAATTAAATTATTTTACAAGAACGGGAATTTCGGTTCAAAAGGCCAATTTAATTCAATTTACTCTGTGGCAATGGCTTTGATAGGTTAGTTTGTAACGATTAACTGACGGACAAAAACATGGCTCATTTTCAGTTCATGCGTGACCCGATGTTTTAAAGCATTTATTTAGTGCTTATTCAGTGTAAATGCCATAATACCTTACAGGTTATACAAAGTATTTTATATCTACAAAAACCACCTATGAAAGACAAAAAAACAATAATGGACTTATTTTATAAACGTTGCTAAAAGTTAAGTAAGTACCTAATGATTAACGACTGCTAAACCCGGATAATTTTATTGACATTTAATTAAAAAAGTAACGTTAAAAGTAAAGTCGTAAATGTGCTATGCTAACAACTAGTAGTAAAATTAAAATAACGTCCAATAAAAAATAGTCGTCTAAGGGCCTGATCGTCTATAAGAGCCCTAACAAGCTATCAATCAATCATTATACAAATCACGACCTTGTTATGAAGCATTGCACGAGTGAGCAATTTGTTGCGTTAAAATGCGTGTGATTCGCTTATTGTATTCTATAAGTGGGTACTCGGTTAATAATACAGGATATTGGTTGTATTATAGCAGTGATAGCCTAGTGGTGTGACCGTCGGACTGCCAAGTCAAGTCTCGAGTTCGAACCCAAGGCACGCACCTTGTTCCACGCGCGCCTCAAAGAGATGTCAGCAGAATTGACGGGGTCCGCTAGGGCCAATGCCTGCCGGGGCTGCGAATATGGGCCGATAGGGATATCGTGGCCCCCCGGCAACATGGCATAGGAAGGAACACGGGTGGGTTTTAGTCAGTAAAAGTCTGACACGCCCTCCCGCTCCACCCAGAGCGGGAGAAGTTATTTGATAATTTCCCACCCAAAAAAAAAAAAAAAAAGGCACGCACCTCTGACTTTTCGGATTCATGTGCGATCACTTGCTTCAAAAACGGTGAAGAAAAACATCGTGAGGAAACCGGCATGCCTGATGAGAGATATTTCTCGACGGCCGGCATGCAAAGCCAAGTCAGACGCCCATGGGCGGCATAAAAACTCTGACACCAATAACCACACGAAATAAAAATAAAGCTGTATAATTAATGATAATATGGTCAGGATGATCTCGAAAGTAAAAAGACCTGAGGGTCTAAATAAAGTGACATTCTATCAGCGATAACAATGATGGAAAAGCTAAAAATTTATTAGACTGACATAAGCTATCGAAATGCTTGTCAGTCCCGTCAAAAACAGCTGTAGAAATACGAAACGCTTTGATTTCCATTTGTCACATTCATAGTTATAGGATTGTAAACTTCGTCACCAATAACATTTTCAAGATATCTAACAAATATTCGACTCCTTAGAGTGAAAACCTCGTAAATGTAAAAGAAGTAACTTTTCAGGAGGAAGAAAAAACCGCGTGCTGTAAAGTTTTTGTACGGCGTTTTTACGTTTTTTTAAATTAATTAACATGGTAATTTAACCCGCTTTTATATCCAGAACTGCGAACATAAAAGACGCCGTACAAAAATTTACAACACGCAGTTTTTTCTTCTTCCTGAAAAGTTACTTCTTTTACACGTACGAGGTTTTCACTCTAAGGTTATGTGTTCTGTGGATTTTCTGTCCCCCTGATTGTTTTAAAAGCATGAGGCTCCGTTTACGAAACCAGTCAAGTGACTTTGCTAGATGCTGCTGTGCTGTTGTGACTTTCTGACTTGACTTTTCTAATTACTTTTATCTTGGACATGACTGATTTACGGTGAAATACGACTTCGTGAGGAAATCCGTCTTAAGGCGCAACTAGCCGATACTTTTCCCATACAAATTTCGGGGGGTTTTACTCCACTGTTACACATTGTACATCCAAAGTAAAACATGAAATCGTTTTGTCTTATTATTAATTTTGTCTGTACAGAAGCAGAATAGTAAAAAAAAAAGCAATTAAAAAGTTATGAGCCAACAAAGTTTCGTTTTTCCTGCTAATTTTAACGCAACTTTGGGAGTAAATAAGTAATAAAAGAAGTATAAAATCTCCAAAACAAAGCTCGTTCCGACAAAGCTCAATTGTCGAAGATTATAATAAACTTTATTCGTAATTGATTTAAGCAGTAGTTTTTTCATAAAACTCCACCTTACAAAGGACTTTTCGTAATTTTTTACGCGCTCGTTTTTTTAAAATCGTTCTGAACGGTGTTTGTGTGCGTGCGAACTAGAGTTTGGCATGTAGACCAGCGTCTAACTGCTCATCACTAATACTATCTCTGTCGGACACGATGCCAGGTGAGATAGCGTGCTTTTTGACCAAGCCCACCAATGAGTTTGAGCCCGCGACTAGTTCAACCTTAAAACATGCAATCTGCAAACACGGTGTTCGAATGCTCGCACCTTCTCTGTATGAGCGAAGTCTGTGCCCTATTGTGGGGCAATTACAGGTCGATATTAAGCTCCATAATGTATAAAGATTAGTGGGGTATTTGCACAGATTATCGTGTTAAAAGCTTCCGCCATCTATGCGCACGTCGACGCCACGAGCGGAGCCGATATTAGAGCACTGCACTCGTTTAAAAGGATTGGTGTAACTTCCTGCTTATTAATCCATTGGGTACTGCGGAATTTGAAGGCTGGTTATTACCTGAAACAAATAATAAAATACTATAAGCATACAAGTTACAAGTACAAGAGCCGTGAATCTATATAATGTTGTAAGATATAAATTCGACTGCATTGAATTGTCCAACATGGTATGCTATGCGGTTCCTAGGACAGTCCTAATTATTTTCGGTGGGTACTTGCAAGTCCAACTCTGGCCTGCGTTCGCCTGTTCGCAGAATGGTCGATTCCTACAATGGGAATTTTGAACATATTTAGTTTGAACATATAGACAATGGGAATTTGTTGTTCTTTTTGAATAAAAATAAAATAAAACCAACAATAAAGTTTGGTTTCAAAATAAACAAGGCGTCAGTTTTAGGAAAATAGAAGATAGGACGATCCAAGACGTCTTAGTAGATAGTTTTAACATATTCCTGTGATGAAACGCTTCTTATACGAAACAAACACTCTCCCTCATCGTAAACCAATCAAACGCTGAAAAGACTCTATCAAACTTGCGTACGTATAAAAACTGTTAACCACCATTAACATTGTTAACAACAGCATTATCGTTCGCGCCCTACACAATACAACCAATCAGGGCTAACAAAAAGCACACTTTAAAGTGCGAGTACTTCATCATCAGTTGTTTGGCAACAAGTTGTTGGCTGATACTGGCCCACTGGGGCATTCCATCACGTGCGCCGGCGGCGATCGAGCCGCCATTCTGACAGTAAAATGATGCAAACAAAAACTTACTCGGAACATTTCCCCCTTAAATTATAGCTGACAATTGGTGCACTTTACGAATCATAGATGAAACGGTTTTAAAGGCCAATGCTAGAGGCTGCACAGATCTATTGTAAAACGGAACTGAGTTGCGGCTTGATAATAAACATTCTACTTTTACCTGTAAACCTGGCCAACAATACACAGAAAATAGAAAAAATAAACACGTATTATGTGAACTATTTGTAATTTTATAACAATGGCTGGTAAAATAAACGTTACATGTATCTGTCATAAACGTCACCGACCAACTGATTTATATCTCGAATTTCCCTAAATAACGTTATTTATATCCGGCATTGTTATCTTTGAGACTGGGATCATGAAAGCGACAGTTTAATGTCGGTATGTACATAAATTCGTTTTGTGCCACACACCTGTTACATTTATAAACATTAGGTGCTGTCACATAGGCATTTCCCGCCAAGTAATGCCGCGTACATTTGACATTAGACTGTCTATGACGAACCATAGATAAAATAGTGCTGATGAAAGAACTTAATGGTCTGTGACGATGCTGGCTTTGAAGCAGGAATTACATTTCGTTTCTCATCATCAATAATGAATATAAAATAAAAATGTCATCAGCTAACTAGACTGTTGTACATTCCAATTTATTGATACAATTTTACTGTGGATAAAAAATATAACAAGCAGGTAATTCCCTCCGGAAATTCCACAAACATTCGCTCGGTAGCTTTATTACGTAGCTTTTACCAACCTATTCAAAATTTATTGATAGCAATAAGAAAATTCTCAATTCCAATTCTGAATTGAGAATTTGAAGTTGAGAATTTACTTGTCAAACAAACTCAACTTTAGCATTATTATAGCCCGCGAAATTCAAAATTTCTTTGCAAAAAACGTAATAAATTTTTAATTTCTCTGGCTACATTGAAGGATCACTTTAAATAATGCTAAAGTTAACCAGCACCCTAATTGCGTAATACATGATCAATCACAATCTGAATAATTTTGAAAGAGATTACTTCACAAGTTCGAAAAAACAATTTGCTCAACAAAGTATGAATGTTGTTGAACTGTCAAAAGAAACAGATTGATCTTAATCATTTACGAAAATGTGTTACCTACGCAATTAGATAGCAGTTCTCAAATTCAAATTCTCAATTCAGACACCGCGTGTTAATCAACAAAAATCTTTTATTTTATTTAAAACAACTTAACTACCAAAGTCAGTTTCTAAGTTTTATTACTTGACTTAATGATGTGCGCTAACGCAAACAAAAATCCCTGATTGCTATTTGCCAACAATTTGAAACTTTATAGTTGTCAATGTCAATTAAAGTCAATGATGATGAAGTATCTTCTAATGGCGCTGTTACGGTGTGAGGTAATAAATTGAGTCTTCCAGTAACAAATCTTGTAATTTTAATAATTTCGAAGTGGGAATGAAGTATTGTTTGTTCGTCAGTTTCGTAATGTTTAAAGTATCTGCTTAATTAATATGTTGGGTTATTGATGTCAAGTGTCATATCGGAGATATCGGTGCAAAAAAGTTGTGTAACATCTTTCTAATTAATGAAAGTAAATAAAGTAACCATCAAATTATAGATATATATATCCTATACTATTAAATGAGCAATATTTGTATATATATTTATATAAATATATTTGTAATCACGTTCTCGAAAACGGCGCTAACGATTTCGAAGAAAGTTGCAATATCTATCTAGCTAAGTCTCATATCTGGGAAAATTCGTGTAGGTACTCCGTATTTTCACTCAAGCCTAACTCGGTCGCCCAAAGTTTACATAGAACAAGATGGCTACCTTAGAATAACGACATGGCAGCATGGAATTTGTAAGTACCTACTATCATGGCAGCATGGAATTCGTATGTACTATACATGGAATTAGTATGAACTTCCATATACTATTAAATGAGCATGCTTTATTTTCACCGGAGCAGAGCTTGGTCGCCCAGGTACTATTATTTTTAATCTTAAAAAAACTTGAAAGTTCATTACATCATCTGATTCTTGTCGCCTAAAAGCATATGTTTGATCAAAGCTCCTCGATAAGGATCCATTCAGAATGTGACATAATAATAAATAGATAAGTATGATGTCAAAAGAACTCCCACAAGATCCATTCCACCATATTCGAAGCTAGGTGGGCAAAAAACATGGTATCTATGACCATAAGCGTAAGTTTTTTCATAGGTGTCACTCACTCCTGGGACCGAGCTAATTAAAGGATATTCATACAGCGACAGCATGCTTGAAAAGTGTGAGAACAGCATGCATGATCCATGCAGACACAACATTCATATGCATCAATACATTAAAGTCTTGATACTTTAAAATTGTGATGGGACGTCACATTCCCTTCCCGTATCGATAGCTTTTTAAAGTGTCCAGAATCTGGCAAAAACTGGTAAAATTTACGCCAACACTGTAACACTTTTTGTAAGTTAAACGCGTGCACGTGCAGTCAACGGTTTCAAGTTTCTAATCCAAAAGCTCCACGGTAGTCAAACTACAGTTATTAAGGCATTGTTTTAGTTAATTAACAGACATACCTACTGCCAGCCGATTAAAGCGGTAATTCGTGACCTTGAATGCGTGCTTCAATGCTTAAACTAAAATAGAGCTGAACCAAATAAATATCGATAATAAATTGGTCGGAACATTCATAATTAATAAACAACTAGGGCATCGTTATCATTTAATCGTTTCGCCATTGGCAACAACGGGTTGTGCAAAAAGACAATTAATTATTAATTCACTGAATATTTAGACTGGCTTTATATTGTAAATTAATAAGTGCATTTCATTACAAGTTCTAATAAAAACGTTGGAATTAAATAATCACTCAATTAATATTATGTGACTTTTTCGTAATAACTTAGACTGGTAGTCTATTTATGAAACAAACAATATACAGCAACTAAGTTATCGAGTTAATAAAAGCGGATTTTCTTTCAACAACATAATTTTATCGGTGCTCATAAAATATTCGCACTTGATCTACATACCTTGGTTTATCGATTGCATTGATATCTACCGTTATCGATACTTATCGGGAATCCCTAAAAGCCTTGGGCTTAAAGCGAACATCACTGAATGGCCCGAAGCGATCGACAGCGATGAATATCGCCAAAACGTTACGAAAGTGACTGCAACTGGAGCACTGGCCACTGGCCACTGACATCTGAGCGAAGGGAATTTAAAATAAGAACAAAAAGTGGCGGGAATTGTGTAAGGTTTCGAGCGGTTTCGGCGGGAAGGTTTAACGGTCTTTCTCGAATTCCAGACTCAAAACTTTCAATCTGTTTATTTCAGAGAAACTTTTAATTTTATAAGAATGATTCTCTCTATTGAAGTAATGTAATGGCCTGTTCTGTAGGTAATTCAATCTAAAGATTGACAGCATTAAGGTGCTCTCTCACCGGGAGCATTCGTCTGTAATGTAACGTTACAGATTCGATTTTGACCATTACGTTTACAATACTGCCTCCCTGACTGCCGAGCATTCGCCTGTAATGTAACATTTCAGATATAATATTATTACAGAGATTGCGCACTGTAATGTTCGGTTCTCATCCCTTACTGATGCCATGTAATGCTCGAATTGTATCATTACCTACAGGTTTCGCAATGTAATGCTCGGTTCTCCTCCCTCACTGATGTAATGCTCGACTCTGAGGCTTGAAACTGCGTTAAGCGGACGTCCGCGCAGTTCCATACAAAAGTGCTGCGTTACGGGGAAACGCGCGGGCATCCGTCGCGGGGAAGCGGGTCCCGCGCTCGCGCCACGTGTCCCGCCTACGTGCGACGGACGCCCGCGCGGGTGCACGCGCGGTGGCGCCAGCGGTTTTGCAATGTAATCCTATACTATTAAATGAGCATTATCATTCTCTATTTTCACCAGAGCAGAACTCGGTCGCCTAGGTACTACTTAATATATTAACTTCTTCATCGACACGACTGTGCATTCATACCGTTAAAATGGAACTAGCGACACTGCGTAAATAAAATTATCCGTTCTCCGCGACGGGTACCCGCAACGGGGGCCGTCGCATTCCCATGGAGCCCACCCACGTGCCCCCGCGCGTAGACACGCGACGGGTGCCCGTAGCGTGCGCCCCTTAACGCAGTTTCAGGTCTGAACGTTACATTACAGGCGAATGTTCCCGGTGAGGAAGCACCTTTATGTACATAAAATTATGTTAGTATTGGTTATTGGTTAGTAACCTATACTATCATAATTTTATAACATCAAAGGTGACTGACATTTCATTAGTCATAGTTATTCATACTACGGCAATAATATTATCCTTTTATATTTTTTTATCTTAGCTTTTTTTCTTGTTAATAGTCGTAAATATGTCATACGTCAGATACTACAAAAAGCATTTTGTTCAAGATTGACTTCGTGACAAGTTTGCCGACTAATTGTTGATAAGGCGCAGAATGGCTTTTCGTCAAGAAATTCATTATATTTATTAAGATAAATATTAAGTACTAGCTTAGACATATATAATACATTCTGTAGCATCGCATCGCCCGCCCGTACTGTTTGTCCCCCTGTTGTCACTGTCGGCGTTTTCGCTTTCTGACTTCCATTTTGCTCGGTCGTAGTGTGTTAAAAAATCTATAACCTTCTTCAAGAATTGGGCTACCAGAAGCAAAAAAAAAACTTTTTTTTTCATTCCTTTATATTGTTCTGTGGCGGCATCTACATCGCCACATACGAACTACGCATCAAAGACCTGACGTCACACAAATCCTGAATCGCGCAATTAGAGTTTACCGCGCGATCGACATAATATACAAGATCCCGACTTCAACCGTTGGGCAGTTGCCCGCCAGACACGACACCCATCTGGTCGGAGGATCCTCCCTTTTCTATAGAGGATGAGTGAACTTTACACCCTGTACCTCATACCTCTAAATTCATATATTGGCGCGTTCAAACAAAAAAACAAACTCTTCAGTTTTTAAACCTGTTGTTTAAAAGTAAGTTGACATTATATCGTCGACCGTAGGTTCAATTGAGGTAAGGGACAAAATAAGTTTTTTTTTTTTTTCATATTCACCATTCGATAGAGCGAAAAATTCTGAACAAAACTGTATACTCGACTCATTTTGGGTATTTTTGTCCCTTACCTCAATTGAACCTACGGTCGACGATATATGATTTGTAAAAAAATATATATCAGTTTTATCATCCTACTTGAGCATTCATATGGTTTCGAATTTCAATACCAGTCGGTAGAGTAGTACGAAACATTTCAATAACTGTAGTAGGTAATTAGCGAGTGTCCCACGATTTTATGGACAAATTCAGATCATACTTTCACTCGATTCAATTTGTAGTATTTTGTTCTCATGTAATTAATACTTTCTACTTGAATTAAATATCAAGTTCTGTACATACATGATACCTTTGATACACTTCACCAAAATCGGTATGCTGGAACAATAAAAAAAAGTTAAATAATGATAATGTTTTCAGCTTTAAGTGGTAGAAATTTTTGTTTGATTTAAAAAGCATTTTCGTTAAGTATGTTTCCAATTCCAATCATATTGACCAAAATGAAAACCAAATATGTATGTACATTATGACAGCTATAACTTATTATATCATTATTATTAGAGTAGTTTGTGGCTAAGTAATAACAGCCGCACGGATTGATCAATCCCTCAGGTTAAGCTACGCTTGCCGGGGTTGGTCCTTGGATGGGTGACCATCTTTACATACCGAGACTCCTCCGCGCCTCGGAAAGCACGTTAAGCCGTTGGTCTCGGCTGTCATTCGTGGATCTTTGACAGTCGTTACGAGTCGTCAGAAGCCCGAAAGTCAGACAACCAGTCTTGCCAAGGGTATCGTATTACCCAGTTACTGGGTTGTGGAGGTCAGATAGGCAGTCGCTCCATGTAATACTGGTATTCAGCTGCATCCGGTTAGACTAGAAGCCGACCCCAACATAGTTGGGAAAAAGCTAGGCAGATTAATTGGCAGCTATAACTTATGTTCTTAGTAGCTCAACTAAAATTGAACATCAACCAAAATATGCATTTACAAAATCGTTTGCCGCCTGTTTAAAAAAATAAGTGGGAGCATGAAACTGCACTTTGCGTTGTAAATAAGAAAAAGGCATCAAGACTGTACGGGACAAGTTCTTTAAAATAAGTTATCAGCCCGCGATTGCTCCAACACTCGATAAACACCTCCATCGTCGCCCTTTTATCCGATTATCGATAACTGCATTTGTTACCCAACATCGATAACCGAACGATAATTTTATAGAGTTTAAACAAGTTATCTGTAGTAAACAGTCTTTTAGTGTTATCGACTTGAAATTGGTGTTTGCTGTAGGATATCGTGTTTCTGCGATAAAAAGGACTTGGTTGCTTGTAGTTCATGTAACTGCATTTTAATAACACATGTAAGTTCAAAAACTTTTTAGAGGGTTTTTTTTTCAGTAGTCGGGTTTTAGTTTTTGAACTTACTTTTTATTTAAATTATTTTGTTTGGTTTTACTGTATACTTTAATAGGTATTAATTTTACAGCCGCGCCGTACGTAGAACAGTCTTACTTTTGCTTGTTTTTAACAATTTAAACATATTTATTTACTTAGACAACATGATATATTTACATATTTGTAATGTGCTCGTCAAGCCCTTTCATTTGATACCAAACAGGTAACAATTAAAAAAAAAATTGTGCTTGTCTTTATGTCCTCTAGAGGGCGCCATATATGTGCATTTAATGGGACGTCACATAGCCAGCGGACAATCAAGGCGCTTCCAATGACACCTCATTTGTACAATTATGATCGGCAGTTTAGTTATGAGGTACCGGTAAAAATCATAACCCTCCTTTTTGCTTCGCCGTAGTCGGGTAAAAATAGTGTGTATGCGTAATGTGAAATCCATGTAGGAATGGACACAATTTTCCAGCATGAAAATACGTCTGACGTTATATATTTATTTTATCGAATTTACGATACGAAATTGGCACAAGAGGTATAAATGTTCTTCAGTATGAGGCCTTTTACCTTTTTGAGGACAAAAATGAACCTATTATGTTACCGTTTAATGGCTATTTAATACTATTTATTTATTATTAATTCCATACTTCATTTCACAACGATGTCACCGTTACACAAAAGGCTACATATAACCCAGTTTGCGCTGAACGCTGATATCATACTTTTTTGTATTCGATAAATAATTACAACCTACAAGAATTAAACTTGAAAGTAACACCAACCTTCGATTCCGATACTAAGATTTAATACTTTATTGTTTTTCGTTCCGTTAACCTTCGTATTGAAAAATAAAAAATATCATTAAACACAATTAATGTTGTTAAGTACCAAAATGTCACGGACCACGAGGTATTGTACCAAATATAAATAATAATTAACAATTACTTAGAATTTTATACGTGAAATAAGGATGTATTGGCTGTGGAACATATTATTGCAACAAAATTAATAAAACCAGCCAAGTGCATGTCGGACCACGCTCAATGAAGGGTTCCGTAGTTGGGATGAATTTGTCCCAAAAACAAACTTAACTTTGTAGTTGAAAAATCCAATAATTTGCAGTTGCAAAAACATGTTTTTGCAACTGCAAAGTTAAGTTGGTCGATTATTACTCGTTAACTTGTAAAGCCTACTTAGTTGTGATAGTTTTCCTTTTAATTTCGTTATATAAACTACTGCTGTGCTACCCGCTCTTTTTAGGGTTCCTTGTTTACTACGGAACCCTAAAAAGAACGAGTTTAAGCTTTGAGGTTCCGCTTTTATAAAAACCTGTGCCAATCAATCTGCCTAGCCTTTTCCTATGTTAGGGTGGGCGTTCAGTCTAACCGGTTGCAGCTGAATACCAGTATTTTACATGGAGTGACTGCCTATCTGACCTCCACAACCCAGTAACTAGGTAATACGATACCCCTTTGTAACTGATTGTCAGACTTTCGGGCTTCTGATGACTGTCAAAGATCCACGAATGACAGCCGGGACCAACGGTTTAACGTGCTTTCCGAGGCACGGAGGAGTCTCGGTATGTAGAAATAGTCACCCATCCACGGACCAACCCAGGCAAGCGTAGCTTAACCTGGTGGATCGACCCGTGCGGTTGTTAGTACTAAGCCACGAGCTCCTCGATTTCTAAAAACCTGTGTAAAATACACAATATGAGTAGTTGTAATTAACATGATTGCATACTACCTATTTTGAAATATTTCCAGGAAAGTTTCAGGAAAACTCAAAAATAGGTACGTGATGGGAAAATGTTATTAGATTAACACGTGGATTCTGAAATGAGAATTTGACGTTGACGACTTGTCAAACTCGGCTTTAGTGATTACTTCAGTGATAACCGCGTAAAACAAAAAAAAAATAAGAATTTCGCGGGCTACATTGAGAGAAGTAATGCTAAATTAGAGTTTGACAAGTCCTCAACTACAAATTCTCAATTTAGAAACCGGGTACTAGGCTAATTAATAGGTTATTTAAGATTAATCAATGCCTATAGCATAAAACAGCATCATATAATATAGATGAAACTGCCCACACTTCAATATTGACTTCAAAATCACCTAATTGCCTTCAGTCTTGCAACGTAACTGTAAACAGCGATCACAAACGTCAAAACAGACCGAAAGACGAAAAGCCCTAAAGTTCGTGTTGTTGCCCCATTGTGACGTCAATTGGCACGCCAGTGGGTATTACGTAAATCATGCTAAATAAGGGATCTCTGTAACAGAAATACTTTACACTCTTTGTTCCATTTGTGTTATCTTTGTGGAGTTAGGAAAGATTTTAGTGAAGAGGAGAGCAATTGTTGATTCTTAGTGCGCACACGCATACAAGTGCTGATCAGACGATGAACGCGTCAATTATACCGTTCTATCGATAGTGGAAATTGATTATGTTTACATACCGTGTGGTGGGACCCTGGTGATCTGCGATACAGGTATTCCTAGTGCAGACACCAGTCTCTCACAAACTGGTCACATTTTTATCAAGTCTGTCTAAATTATAAGATGCCATTGTTTGTGGAGAGTTAAGTTCCCTTCAAAATGGTTGAGCTAAATGGTGCTGATCCATGCGTCATGTTCGTGAACGGGCGCCGTCAGTAGGGACTGGTCATCTCTTAGCTGCCACGGTTTATTTTAATTTATTTAAATTTTTGAATTTATATTATATTTTTATTACGGACGCTTTTAACGTGCACGTCTTTCTACATTGTTCTCACATGTATAAGTTCAACACGAAATTCAAAAGTCATTTATTCAAACTAGGCTGAGAATCAGCACTTTTTGAACATCAAAATTACATAAGACAGTCCCCCAAAAACGCCCACCCTTCACCACTTCCTAGTGCCTTTAGCTGGGAAGAAGAAGTGGCGCAACAAACTCCCCAGCAGCACAGCTGTTTGTTCAAGTTAGAGAATGATTCTATACAATAGTATACAAAATAACTTACATTATGCAACACAAAACATAATTCAAATGATAAGTTATAGGCCATATGTCAGCTAGCACACGCCAATATACCAACCAAAAACATCGAGAACTATACTCAAGCATTATTTAAAAAAAAAAACTTTTTACAAAAAAAAAAACAACCGACTTCCAAAAAAAAAAACACTACAAAGTGAAAAATAACTTTAATTTCGGAAGTCGGTGGCAAAAAACGAAAACACAAAACCCAAGACACCGACTTCCGAAATTAAAGTTATTTTTCACTTTGTAGTGTTTTTTTTTTTGGAAGTCGGTTGTTTTTTTTTTTGTAAAAAGTTTTTATTTTTCACTTTTTAGTTGTGGTACCTACCTCACACATATTCGAATACCACTACCTGCTACCAGTGACACGAACTTATCATATCATCTACATACTAAGTGGGAAAAAAATACGTATTTTGTAGCTAACTCAAAAACTACCCAAGCAAAGTTAATAAAATTTATATGGGACCAATTTGGGAGCATACCCTTTCAAACAAAAAAAGAATTTTCAAAATCGGTTCACAAATAACGGAGAAATCGGTGGACATACATAAAAAAAAACAAAAAAAAAAAAAAAAAAACAAACATACGCGACGAACATATAACCTCCTCCTTTTTGGAAGTCGGTTAATAAAATAAAACTAAACGTAAACAGAACTAAATATCTTAATAAAAGCCTCCAGTCATAAAGGGCGTGCCCGCTTACATAAAGCTGTAATTGGCAGTTTTAAATGATAAACTAGGACCATCGAGATAAAATAAATAAACAGTTAATTACTAGTAACAATAACAAAACCATGATCAGCAAGACGACCAGTCACCACAAGCAGCACCCGTTCACGAGCATAACGCAAAGATCAGCCATTACCCCCCTCGCCATATTTGAGGGAAGGAGGCAACCCGACCCCCGACGCTACCGCAAGCAGTGACATCTAAGGGAGCATGACGAACTTGCTGCCGGTTGCTCAGGCAAAAAATAATATGATCAATTGTCGAGGTCGCTAGCTAACCACAAATTGCAATACAACTCATTACAAAAACATTGTAATGAGTAGATTATGTCAACAATAAAATAAAATAAAAATAAATTGACTCGTAAAAAATATATAAAAAATTGAATCATAAATTCAAATAAAATAAACAATTATATAAACTCATATAAACTGTCAGTAGGTAAGCTAATTCTGGAGAAAGAACATAAACATGGTCTTGAGTTAATCACAGCGACCAACTATCTTATCATTTAAGTAGTCATTGATACAATAGTATGCCTTTGAACAAAGGTTGGATTTTACTTTAGTTTTAAACGCACGAATGATGTAACCAATATTTTGTAACAATATTTTGATTTAAAAGAGTGTCCGTGGAGTTTCTTGCCCGTTCTTCTCCATAGGTACCTACTACGCTTTGGAATGGGCAACTAGCTTCATTTTTCTGACTGACCGACCCCTTGACAATTCAAAAGTACCTGTAATTGGTTTATTTGAAATAAATGCTTTGAATTTGAGTTTGACAGAAAATAAAATTATTTGAATTTGAATTTGGAAAATAGGTTTCGACTTGAAGGCAATCGACTAACACGTTTCTGAATTGAGAATTTGAAACTACTATAGCATTAGGTAGGTACCTACTTGAAGATTTCCGTTTTTTTTATTTTTTATTTCGAGTTCTGCATTGTAGGAATCACCGTAAGTACCTAATGTTAAAGTAAAGTTTCACATATGTACAAGTACATAAAGGCGGGGGGGGGGGGGGGAATAATCATAGGGCATCAAAAAAATTCGTCCTCATCACTGTCAAGTTCTCAACTTCAATATCATAATTTTGAAACCACCCAAGTATGGTAATTTAGGTAGGTACTGAAGTTTCACGTTTTTGAGAAGAGTTGTTTGACTTACATTTTAAACTAGTGGACCCGACTGACGTTGTCCTGTCCGAACAGCGCCACTTACCGGGTCGAATTGTATTTTCAAACCATCCAGGGACTCAAATATTAGTTTAGGAGGAGTTAGGTGACAAACACACGTACGGAAGAATTATACATATAAGTATATAAAGATGTAAACAAATTGAAATTGGGCGACTTTGCGTTTCTCACACAACACGTTATTCAATGAAATCTTTAAATAATCACTCTCTTCTGTCACTTTCACGTCCGTATTATGGTAAAAAAACATGATCATTGCGTTTTACCAAGTAATGTCGACGCCAATATCCATTCCATCCTTTTTTTTCCCTTTTGGCAACTGAGCCGATGTTGACTATTCTGCCAGTATCATGTAGTGACAGCATCAAAATCCCATACTTAAGGCGAAAGCGTCAGGGTAGCCCGCGAAATTCAAATTTTCTTACGTTTTTTGCAATTTGCAGGTCAGTATCATGTTGTATGTTGATCTAAATATGATTCGCGGCCGTTACAAATATGGCTTTACTCAATTATAATCAGTAAAGGTGTCAAATGTCATGAAATCATGACATTTGACACCTTTGCTAACTTATGGAGTTGTATTGCTAATTTTAATCGAATCATATTTTAATAACCATAAAACCTGACACTGACCTGCAAAATGCAAAAAAAACGTAAGAAAATTTGAATTTCGCGGGCTACCCTGAAGCTTCCCCCTTAAAGCTTATCGGTAAGTTTGATGACACATTATCAAAATGGCCTTCACTTCTGCGACAGTAACAAAGCAACCATATTCTTATCACTTTGTTAAAAACCAGTTTAAAAAAATTCTAAATAACAGGCCCACTCTCAGTCTCAATGTCATTCTCATTAAACATAATATCCCTCTCGATTTCAGCAGAACAACGAGAGGACTCACCACAAAATGCGATATTAATATCTACGGGTCAAACCACCGTATGATCTTGACATTTACTTCTTTTGTAACTATACTTGCAACGATTGTGTTCGTTCCCCTACCACTAAAACTCGATTTGAATCGATCATCATCTATGTAGCCTTTTCCCAATTATGATGGGGTCGGCTTCCAGTCTAATCGGATGCAGCTGAATACCAGTATTTTACATTGAGCGACTGCCTATCTGACCTCCACAACCCTGATCACTGGGTAACACGACAGCCCTTGGTAAGACTGGCTGTCTGACGTTCGGGCTTCTGGCCACCCGTAATGACTGTCAAAGATCTACCAATGACAGGGACCGTACTTTTTCGAGGTACGGGGAGTTCTCCGTATCAATTGGATGGTTACTGAGCGACAGCGGCCAGAGTCGCTTAACCTTGTTCGATCGACCCGTTCGACTGTTACTTAGCCACTAGCCCCTCTCGATAGCAATCAGTATAAGAGTTATATTTGCTCGTTAATTGTGGCTATACAATGCTTCCACTGTACTGCATCAAGTCGACCTTGCAGGCTGATCACGATTCCGCACACCTGCACAGAGGTTGCCAACCATTAGTCTTCGATTAGAACTTGATCAATTTAAATGGTTATTTCAATGGTTATCACGAATAGGTTGTTTCCGGAATCTAAACACGACTCGATAAATGAAGTGTCTAGTTTGCCCTCACTTAATTTTATGTATCTTTGAAAATGTTTTTGCCAAATCGCAATGAAAGCCTTGGTAGTTATTAATATACATAGAAGCTATAAAAGAGTAGGTTATTCTAATTACTTACACATCATCTGAGAACATGCTAATACCCAATTAAAATTCCTCAAGCACACTAAGGAAAAAAGCCTTAAAAGTTTCAGGTTACCTACCTGCTAAGTACGAACTAAATTCAGCTTACGTAAAGCAATTTCTTGAGCAAAATAAATAAAAGTATACAATTTTCTTGAAACACGATAGTAGAGGTCCGGTTATGGCCGAGTTGATCCCCTGTTATGAGGAATTCACGATTAAGGAAGGATCTGAGGCAAATTCCTCAGCTCTGTTTAGGTCAACAGCGATAAAGACAATGTTTTTTTTCTTTCGCTGGAATTGCCGAAGGTTTACGAACCATTAAATTGTTTTTAATCTCTGTGTTGTAAAAATGTTATGTTTGTATCTACAGTTAGGTACTTTAAAATATCGCAATAAATGATCGTTTTATGCAATTTGCAGGTCAGTGTCGGGTTATAATTAGATTTTTTTAAAAATATGAAGAGAAGTATCAATGATTCCAATAATTATAATTCGGTAAATACATATCTGTTATAGTCGCGAATCATATTTCGATCAAGATACAACCCGACACTGACCTGCAAATTGCAAATGACGTAAGAAAATTTGAATTTCGCGGGCTACAACGCAAGGGTTTCCTGCAAATATTTTTCCCGTTACTTTCTGGAATTGTGTAACAGTTTTTAAACTAGATTCCTCGCCTTTCGATTCGATCTCCACGTGAAACATTACACGTTTATGCGGTTATCATGTTCTCAATTATCTACTAACACCATCTAAGCCATGCACCATCTGGGCCTCAAAAGGCATTCGGAGGCTTTTACTGGCCTGGTTTGTTCTACGTTGGTGCACGCTAGTCTTCGAGTCGAGGCCGCTCATGCACACGTTGCGATGTGTCGATAGTAAATAAGGTTATGAATTGTCACGTCTATAAGTAGCCTTATCAAAAACTCCGCTATCTTAAATTCTCGATATAAGTAAGTTTAGCAAGAATTAATAATTTTGGTTGGCAACACATCGTTTAGGATGAAATCTAACGTTTAGGTTTGGCGCAGAAATCAATATTTTCGGACAAGTTCTGTCAGAATAAAATGAGGCCATAAAGCGATCAAAAACAAGAACTATTCTCACTTAGGATGGGATCAGAGAGCGTCTTTCTTGATTCAATTCAGTGGTATAGGCTCCTTTACTTTAACCCAAAAGGTGGATTATCTTAAATTTTTCTTATACCGCTTACAGAAAACAAACAAAGAAACTCACGAGAGAAAATGAATCTAAACTTGACATTGCCCCGGGGGTCAAACAGTAATATTACACATGTTGTCTGTTATTGATTGCGAAACGGCAATCAATTGCCAAACACCAGAACGTGCTGTTTGATACACACAATGTAGCGATTATAGCGATTGTGAGGATGAAAAATGTGTGAGTTAATTATGTGTATTGTTTATTTATTTATTTACCATTCACACTTACATTTGTTTTAACAGGTTCAACCCAATAAGTACAGCAATGTAGTCACAATGTCCACTGTGTGGCACAAGTCATACAGAGGACAAATAATGATGGATGTGTGGTGCAATTCATTTAAAGACGAAACTGTCAATCAATCTAAAATCAAAATATTTTATTTCACGTAAACCTACATGGCCACTTATGAAACGGCAGAAGCTAGGTGCACGGTTCCAATTGGTCGTTTCTCTCCTCTTTCTGCCTAGTCTTTTCCCAACTACGTTGGGGTCGCCTTCCAGTCTAACCGGACGCTTAAAGACGAAACTGTGCTAAGCTATAATACTTCATAGATCGTCACAAAAGGACTTTTTATTCATTCAACATTTGGGAAGGAGTTAGGACCTACATTAGCAGAAGTAAAATGATGATACGCAAAATCCTTATCCGAAAATAGACTGTTGGTTTGCTTTACTCTACTTACGGGTTTATTTATAAACGTTGCCGAATGTTAGGAGTCGTATAAACGTCAAAAAAATATGTTAATCATTACTTTATGCAACGTTATTAAATACATAATACATAAACTCACGCCTTTTTCCCATGGGGGTAGGCAGAAACCACAGAACGCCACCTGCTACGATCCTAATGCCCCTGCCACACTATGCTCCTCGCGCTGCTCATCGGTCTGCTCCTCGAGCTGCCGCGATGTTGCACTCTCTGCCCACACACTGCTCTACTCGCGCAATTAATCGCGACGCTTCGCACTACGTCCTTTGACTCACGCTCAAAAACCGACAAAAGAGGGAGCTGCACGATTAGCATGACCACAATAGAAACGGCTTTTGTCGACGGTAGAATGGACAAAATGACAGATTGTGATTGTTTATCTGTCATTTTGTCTATTCTTCCGTCGACAAAACCCGTTTCTATGGGTGTCATGCTACGCGTACACTCAGTAGGCATGACGAGGAGCATGACGTGCGGCATGACGAGTAACGTTGCCACACTACGTCTCTGCCTACTGTCCTCGCTACTTCTCATGCCACTCGACGAGTGTGTGGCAGGGGCATAACACACGCCTTTTGCTTCGTTTATGTTCATACATCTGGACATACACGCACGCCGGTTGCGAATACTACTCACCGACTTTTCTGAAGGACATAACATATAGGGTCACTATTATGTACGGCGTCCTCACACCCTGTCTTCACGTTTTTGAATAAACCCCATAATATCTTTTAAAACAGACTTAGTGGTGAAATCGATACTTTTTTACCATCAATCCTCAGACAATACCCAGATCTACAAACGCAAACAATTATTCACTTCTAAGCATCTATATTCATTTCCGCCACTTCAAAGAGAAATGTAGTCTCAAGTACCGTAATCCGCTTAGTAGGTAATACTTAGAAGAATGAAAGATTTCTTTCATCTCCGGGGTTAACATACCCATTACGAAGATTAATTCAGCAACAATGCAGCAAAAAATCTAGCAAATTACTGCCTAAGCATTAATTTATCATTTAACCCCGCCCTCCGAACAAAAATAATAAGCCATCGTGACCGAACCCCATGCCTGCTTAATTAAACCGTAAAGAATGAACTCGTGCTCACAAAAAATATAACCGGTCATCGACGAAGACTAAATTGAAATGTCAAAGTCAAATGTCAGAACTGAAGTTTCCGTTGTTGCGCCTGCGTCGCATCAAAATATTAATCAAGTAGATTAGCCTCAGGTCACATTACGCAACCCACAAACAACGGTTCGTTGAGTAAATTCATGCGAAAATTGCTCGTAATTTGTCCGAGGTCATCTGCACATAATACTCTCATTTGTACAGTCGCTACAATTTAGTGCAATGGAGTCATAATATACCAGCCTTGTCAATTATTAGCTAGGCAGTATTGTTTGTCATAAATCAATACCGAAATCTGTAGACCATGGTTGAATAATGCATAATTTATAACCTAGAAATAGAAAATGGAAATTACTCGGACGATGCATCTTACCTGTATAAATTTTGTACAGCGAATCCAATAAACCCTGCATCATTTTGACGTGGTATTTGGGCACTAGTTATATCATAATACACTTTAACAAAAACATGTCTAGACTACCTGGCACACAATAGTCAGCACTGAGCACTATCGCTTTATTATTTTTAAAATAACAAGACGTGATCAATGGCTAACATAACTGAAAATCGAATTCTTCATACTAAATTAACAGTCATCCAGACAGCTAATTAGTCCCACATCGGAACAAAAGCTTGAGCAGATCAATTGGTATCGGAAAAAATAAATGAAGACACAAACCAGAAATTACTATAAGTTTCGAAGGTGAATGAACTAATAGACAGCACGGTGGCCAAATTGAAGTAACGGTTATAACCGTCGATCTTTATCATCAATCAGATTTGCGTAACTATCTTTTAGCAATTACTTTGTACACTTGAGTGGTCCAAATGACTGGTTACGTGGAATGCAGTCAACGTATACAATTACAAGTAGTAAGGACAAAAGAAATGTGATCTAGTTACAACAAATATTGAGAACACAAGACAAGGCTACTATTTTAACCCAGCGAAGCGTACCCAAATATGTAGGTAACGAATATAAGGATATCAAAGCAATACCTATATTAAATTAAAATATAGAAACAAAATTCAACCTAGACCCCGATGACCATACTAGTATCATGGAAAATGATAAAGTTAAAGATTATGCAAGGTCACATAATCTGAATAACGACCTGCAGAACGCCTACGGCAGTAATGATCTGAGTGGACCATAACACCATGTTTTACATGATGTAGTACAATATGGGCCTAATAGTGTCGAAACTTTCGATGTAGGCGGGAACTCGGATGTGTAATAAATTGTAAAAAGCGTAATAACATTTACAAATGTTGTAACACTAGTAGCATTGGCATAAAAAAAAGAAGAGCATCATGATTTTCGTCAACTTTGTCAAAAGAGAAAATGAATATCACAAATCATTCTAAAACATATCTTTGCTCTACATCTGTTACGTTATGTTTACTCTTAATATTTTCTTTATATTTTTGCAACACAACGTTATTAACTACTGGGATGCATTCTAAAAGTAACACAAATTATTCGGATCATTTGTAGGAGGTTTTCCTCGGTAAAACGTAAAAACACACTTCAATTTTATTAATCTTGGCACGGGTTTTAGCATAACAAATAAACTTAACAAGCGTTTCCTAAAATCATTTATCATTGGTCAAATAGTAAGAGAATGGTTTGAAGAGTTCGCAGAAGACATAATAATAATTCAACCTGAAGCCATTCGATGGATACATCCTAGATGTCTGACAACACAAACTTTTAGTGTCACTTATTGTCAATCATGCGAATGGAAAAAAAACGGAAGATGGGAGAGAAGTAACAGAATTGTATCCCAGAGAAGGAAAGAGGAAAAGAGGAAGACCATTTCAAAGATGGGAAGACGATTTGAGAACTACTGCGACATGGAGGAGAAAAGCTCACGACCGTGAGCTATGGAAAAGCCTGTGGAAGGCCTATGCTAAAGAGCAAAGCTGTCAGAAGAATTCTGATGTCTAAACCTTTAATTTAAATAAACTGTAAAACTAGTTTTTAAGACTGCTAATAAAGACTATTTGAAATTGAAAAAATTGTCAATCATAATTTCATAATTATAATCCAAATGCTTGATGTTAACTTGATGTTAACAAAAACTAACTACAAGGTTTCAGGAACATGTGGCTATGGATAACATTAACTTTTAAAGATAACCCTGATATAGGTACACGAGATAGTCACAGAAAAGTTGAAAGCAAGTCTCGAAACCAAAAACGTTTGTTTGACCAAAACAAGAGCAACAAGTCCGAAAATAATAAGCAATGTTATTTTAAGTGAAACAATACCTCGGACCGATTTATGACCAAAACAAAGAATCGTAATTAATATGAACGAACTCAGCAATGTTACTTCTGAACTCTTACGTGAACGTAGAAACGTGCACGAACAAAAATAGACTACGAATAACAATGTGTTGGTAAATGAAGACAGTAATGACATGTCCACATGAATGTAAAGTAAAATTAGCCACAAGAAAGTAATTGCGAAACCAATGGGAAGAACGCAGACATAATACAAAGCGGTTCTATTGAAACTGGGAATCTTTATGAAGACCTCGGCGTATTGAAAATATAAAAGATAGCTTTTACGTGTTTTATTTTCAATGAATCCTTGTATGAAATGTATTTAATACAAAATATCTACATCATGAATACGTGAATGCAATTGTTCAGGATCAACATTACTGACATACTTAGCCGTCTCGCTTTATTCGTGGACACTGTCTAGTCTTTTTGTTAAGGAACTATAGCCGGGTAAAATTAGAATTTCAAATGCATTCACTCGAAGTAATTCATCTTCTGTGCAGCAAAAAGCAAAAATATTATCCCACCAAGTTTGTGAAGTATAAAAGATACATCTTTGAGAGATTACTCCGCAAATAATACGAAGAAAGATTTGCGAGTGTCCCGAACGAACGACAATTTATTCTCCTGTAAATTGAAAGTGGCAAGTCTGGGCTCAATCAAGCGAGTACCGGAGCAAAAATCTCGGTGACCGGTCAAACGAACAAAATGAACGAAGACTTCGAAAAAAGAAAGTTCTTGAAAGTTTTTCCATATCGTCAAATTCGAAACTTGTTTAAGACAAAAAGTATTTATTTAGCAAAACATATATTCGCACTTGCATTACAACAAACTATCATCTATCGTTAATAGATGACGTTGATGGTAAATATTTAAAACACTGTCACTTTTAAAACCACATTTTGCACTAGCGGCGATCACTCGTATGTAAACCACGTATTCACGACTTCAGATGTAACTCCAAGCGAAGTTTCTATGACTTAACTACATGCTATGGTCGAATCGCACAAGTCGATTAGGGCGGGCGCTCATTGCGGATCGCGCGCCCGCGCCGTCCGCGGTCTGCCGCACCGCCGCCGCCACTGGCGTACCGGGATTATTTATAAATTCATACAGACAGGGGGTCGTAGAATTTTGCACGACGTTGTCGTGGTATGCCAAAGCTAATGACTGCATCAGATCAGACCGGAAACAGAACGTCACAGACTCACGGTACCTTCCTCAAGTTAACGAATGAACTTAAGTAAGTATCCAAGATGCGTTTCTATTTCTATTGTCCAAATGGAAAGCGATTTATTTTTGAATACCGGATTTCCTCGCCTTTGTTTTGGACTTAATCAATCAATGTAGCTTTGTTTAATAAATTTAATCCAAATATGTACAAGCACCGCCCACACTAGGCCGCGAATTAATTCTAAAAAAATGTTTCGCAAGACACTCGTAACTCAAAGAATTTTCCGTCGACCCTGGCCATGCCGCCCACCTGGACAGGTGTCCAGCGCGATGGCTCATATACCACGATATTACGTTAGACACGTGAGCAAAATTCAAATTAAGCAGTATGAACAGTTTCTTGTTTGACGTTAAAATTTATGAATTGCTTACACATGACGTGCCAATGATTTGCGTTTACTAGTTTATCGTACCCTGGTTATTAATCGACCATGTTAAACGTTTTTGTTGCTATGATTGAAGATTCTCGAACTAAAATGTGACGAGCACTGCTGAATCACCTGCAAACAGAATACAAACGACTTGGCGTTTGGCACTACTAGCAAATCATTCCAAGTTTCTTGACAAATGGCAGCTAAAATTAAAACAATGAGCAAATTTAATAAACATAACTGAAGCAAAGCCAAAACTACCTGTACGTGTGATGGTGAACAAATTGATAATGAGACAAGTAAATCTGTGTTTGGTAGTGGAAAAGGTACTTCTACACATTAATGTACCTAAAGAATTAGATTACAACAATTAGCTATCTACAAAAACGATTAACCACTTGAATGAAAATCCGATTAGAACAAGATTTTTGTAAGTGCCCCACGGATTAAATCTTCCAATCAGAAAATTCCAAAAATACACAACAATTACCCATCAAATTAGACTCGAAATACCGCGATACGTCCGTACGCTTGACAGGCATCCAAAGAATGCCAACAAGCTATCTTTCAGTTTCACCGTAACGGCGGCAAGTCAGACAGAAATGACGCCCCTGCCTATTTGTATTCTAGAATATTCATTGCACAGTATACCTACATCAGTATTTACGGGTTTAGTTCAGTCTCATACAGCTGTCGACGCTGACGCGGTTTTCATTGTGGACTTTATTATTGATCGTAAAGTATCGTTAGCAACGTTTCTTTGACGTAAACGTTACGTTTCGAAGTAAACTGAAGCTCTTCATCTTGTCGGGTAATGTGAAGTTTTGCATAAGTGCTTGTTTTCGGCTGTTTAGTTGCAATTTTGGAATAGATTTTACGATACAACTGACTAGTCAGTGTGACGCGATTCTGATTTTGTTGCTAACTTTGCATCATTATCATTAGCTAATAATCATTTCATATTGGCAAAGAAAGCAACTCGATTTTCCTATTGTTTGCGGAATGTTGAAAATTATTTCAAAGTATTTTGGCTTGGTCAAAACGCTCGCCTTCTTTCACTTAAACCTTACCACATCGAAAATTATACACTTACACGGTATCCTTTCAAGACATACCTAGGTAGAGGTATGATGTAGCCTTCATCTTGAATTTCATCTACATGAAAATAAACGTTTCCAAATGTATTTCCAGAAAAAGAAACGGAAACAAATAAACAAACGCACAATTTCCAATAATACGGAGTTACCTAAGCGATAGTTTGTTTAATGTTTATGTAGTAGTATATTTGTAAGGTAATATAAACAATATGTCCGTAGGAACATTATTCAGTAAACCTGAGTTAATGTTATTTAATAAAACACGTTTGAAACTTACCTTTACGTATTGTAAAAATAAAACTTTAGCACCTTCTGAATTAAATATGGTAGAATGTGTAATCTCATGTAGGTCCTTGGATTCCAATTTATTTAAATGGTTTTTAACACCACCGACCATTCTTTCTGAATCTATCACTATAGCATGTTTTGCGTCAATCGTATATCAATCCTTCTCACTTACGAACCACGTAAATGCTGCCCACATCATACGGTGGAATTCTTAGTATTTATTCAAGGCTCTTTTCCATCAGCCCTTTTATTATTTCAAACTGAAACACTTATTGTAATCTATCTACCGCAAGCGATTGCTCTTTCAACATTACCTATTCTAAATCTTGTTATCTTTTTCAAGTACATGTGTTGTATAATCCAATCGGCCAATTCTCATTAGATGAAGGGTCAGTATTGATTAGAATTATCAATAGCTTGTATCAAGTAGTATCATACTGGTATACTATCCCTAACATTTAACCCATCCATACGATTTCAAGCGCCAAAACTTCAATTCGAAGCTTCAGAAATTTTTCGGTTTTTATATCGGGCAGCTTAGTCTTAATATAATAGACGAACGGCTCGTAGTGCACTTTGGGACGATTTGTTCGTATTTTAAAGCCCCTCAATACCTTCAGAAATTATTGAAAACACATACTTATTAGTAAGTTGGCAACACAAACCTATAAATAAACCTGAAGTGAGCCAGTCACGAACGGAAACATTTACCGGCGACAACTGAGCAGTGGCGTGTGCTGGCCGCTTCCTTGATGATCTCATGCAAAATTGTAGCATTTCTACAAACCGCACCATTTAGGGAACGATATTTGGGTCAGTTCAATTGTGTCATTTAGATGAGGATGCCTTTGATTAGAACAACCGACCCTTTTAATGGCTGGAACTAGGCTCTTGTAACGCGATAGCGTTTTGCTGATTGCTATCATTATATATTATGTAGAATGTGCATTGATAGTGTACGGATCATGTTTATGAATTTCGAGATTTGGATTTATCTCAAGCGTTTGATACGATGAATCAGCACAATAATCAGCACAATAATCTTAATTATTGTTTTTTTTTTTTCTGATTCGTATCGACCGGAATACTGTTCGCTGCCGCTTCTGAGCCAAAAATGTTGGCTGTCGTATATTTTTTTTGGTGGTCCTAATAAACACTGTAGATATATTGCCGGTAATAATAACCCGTGAATCTGTGGGTGGTAGGTGCCGAATCAGTATTTCAAACAATGCTACAGTATCCGATATGGTCTAGTGGCTAGGATACCTGGCTCTCACCCAGGAGGCTCGGGTTCGATTCCCGGTATCGGAAAAACTTTTTACTTTTTGAAGATTTGAGAGAGTTGTGAAAATAAAATGTCAAGTTTAAAAAAAAATCGTTTGAGATTAGGGGACACCAAAGAAAATTCAACGAATTTGTAAAACGTTATTGATAAGATATTTCGGAGTAAGTACGTATCTTATGTAACAGTCCAACAAATATTGAGATATCAAAATATAATATTAGGTAGGTGCCTACTCGTAATCCTTGGTTTCTCGGAATTATGAATTTCTGTTGACGCGTTTGGTAAAAAACCGTGGTTAAATATGTTTTGGTTAAAGACAGCTGTCAACTTGTCAATTATGTCGTGTCGTGTCGTGTCGCTGAACGTTACTATAAAAAACTGTTTCATTTCTTTGAAATATCATTTCTCGGAATTTGTTCTCACTAATGATTCTACTCTCCACTCATAACTTTGCTGTCGTAACACCAAGGTTTTTTGCGATTCACAAAAAATTTGGAGAACTGCAGATTTGAGTTCGTTTATTGCACCAAAAATGCTCTCACTTGCAAGTCATTACTTTATACAAGCACTTTCCTGGAGAGCTGAGGGCATTCCTCCCTTAAACTGGCGGCCATGTTGCGGTCACAATGGGTGCGCCGGCGCACGTCTTTATTAGCCATGAATGGCGACGGCAGTAAACAATTCAAAATAGACGCGCTTCCCGCTTGCATTGCTGGACCGATCTCGTCTACGAGTTACAACTTTATAGCACGTGGTACTTTTGTCTACTATTTCTGACCATTAATCTTTGGTTCTTACTCACATTCATTGGAAAGGTCAGACGAGGTCTTCGGAGGAATAAGTCCGTATGATAAGTAGACTCTGTAAAAGGAGACGTGCGTGATTGTCTTGTTTGATGAAGAGTGAATGTTGCTTGATGCAGAAGCAATTTGTTGAGTTCTGGAGGTCATTAAAGATATTATCTTGGTGAAAAGACCTTAGAAGGAGAGATAACTTTCGTAACCTGCGAAATACCTCATGTAGAACTGACAGAATTATTAATTTTGGCTCATATCTGATCTGTCAATCAGAATATTAATTACGACATAAGTCTTTTGGCAGTAGCCTGTATTCAATTTTAGGAATTCAAGGTGCAAATTGTGATTTGTATTCATGATGTAGAGCCATCGAATGGTTTATGGCTTTAGTAATCATTAGAATCAACGAAAGAGAAAGGATTGTTGAATTCTAAGACCTTGAATAGAAAGATTATTTCTTCAATATTATAAAAAGTTAGTCCGTTATAAACTTATGACTTTGTAATTAATATTTATTTCACAACACTATACTTGTTGTAACTGCCTCGTTGGGTTAGTGGTCGTAAGCGCTACGCTTGAGCATGAGATCTTGGGTTCGATTCCCGGGTCGAGCAGTGTTATTGGCGTTTTTCATCTGGGATTTCTCAGTAGCAGCCCGGAATCTGGATTTTGGCCCGGTTGATGGCAATAGGCTCGCCCCCTATTACATGGGACTTAAACATAAATGGCGAAATGTGGGTGTACCTACAATAGTGCACCTCTGACTGACCCTTCGTGGAATACATACATGATGCTATGCTATGTGCGACATTATTTTTTTAAATCAGTAGTTATACTCTGATCTTTCTTAAACTACCTGAGCGAAGTTATTACCTGGGTCAGTAAGTCAGTTAATATAATAAAAATAAATACGATAAAATCTTATCTGCGGTTTTTTGTTCAGATATCTTTCGAGTTTTTAGAGCGTGTCTTGTCTTGGAGACATAACTTGTAAGAACGAGATCACATAATAGACTAATATTCGAGATAAACTGTTTGCGAAACGAGCCTATCTTACTGGGTCACAGATAACGAATGGAAGTTGAAAAATATTACTAAAAGTAGATCTCTTGTTATCGACAAACAGTTTATCCATTGAGCGGTGCTAGCAGATCCAGAATTGGATATAGTGGAAAGTTTTTCTGTCAAAAACATTGTTCATGCAGGCAATAAAAATTAATAAAGTAAAGGCTCGTGCAGACCAGCGCGACACGCGACGCGACACAAAGGCACCGCTCGTCGCGCGACGAGCGGTGTCTTTGTGTCGCGCGACAAGTCGCGCTGGTCTGCACAAGCCTTAACGCAGTATTATTATCTTGCAAACTTCGCCTTCATTTGTTTTTAAGTCACAATACTCATAACTGTAATGACAGCAATTAATTCAACTGGCAAATAAAATAGCAATACAATAATAAAGGATATGAATGAGTTATTAATCCTTGGCCGACAAAATAAAAATAAAAGTGATGTAAACTCCAGTATTCAGAAGTCAGCTATTCTTTTCGAAAGCAATCGATACGCGATTTAAAGTCGATAATAAGTGTTAAAGTAATCGGATATCTGTGAATTTTATTAAAATAATGATAAGTAAGTACTACATGAAAATAAGTTTTTTACCAAAAATGGTCTGGTTCAAAAAGGTACTTTGTAATCATTATCATTTAAAACTGCTTATTATTATTGAACCCACGCTGTAAATTGGCAAAGTGGGCCGCGATACTGGCCCTTTGAGAAGACAAGTTTTGCATGTGAATTAATTTAATTATCAATGGTAAGTGGTAACGCCATCTCTTGTGGGATTAGTAATTAATTACAACAGGCGATCATATATCCCTTTCTCCCTCCTAATAAAGCACGCTTTTACCGAGGCGTGACAGATTCCGCTTCCGACGGTCAAGCCGCGTAGCTGTGTGACAACGCTGCGCGCACGCCGCTCTGCTCGCTTAATCCGCTCCAACCGCTTTCAATAAATCTGTGATTGAACTATTTACAATAACCGCCCGCGGGTGCCGTTGAGTGATTTGGTGCATGTGGGACTCCAATGACAAGACAGTGCCGAGCTAACAAAGCAGGATCCCGTCGCCGCCATCTTCAAGCTGAACGCGTGTAGCGAGGGAAGATAAGGTAAGGCGTGCTCTCCTTGAATTCCTAACAATTGATCGCCCGTTCATCACCTATTACCGCCAACCTTTAAATACAGTCCACTTAATTCATCAACCTAAATTGGTAGTTTTCCATACCATAATTTGGTCCTAGCGAGCCGGATTCATCGCTTACCCCGCAAGAGAAGGATTTATAATCCATATTCTGCCATATAACTCGTAGGTATCTTCTAGAAGTGCCTAAGTAAGTGGTTAAAAACCTAGCAATACCCATTACGTGGTCATTCCCGCACCTAGTAGGTAATATACTCAAAGTAGCTACCTACTACATATGTAATTATTATAATAAAAACTATCATAGTTGTCTTGTAAATTCCATATTTCAAGCATCTTTTAGTAATACCGCCAATTTTATTAAAGTTCTCGCCAAGCTAGGTAATACCGCCGCATAACTACACCTACCTTACATTTAGTTATCTTATTTCATCTAAGAAATATATACTTAATAGGAACTTTAGATAATCATAGTTTGGATAGGTTGTATATACTTATACCAACATAAACATGTCGAAAGAAAGAGAACTGTCAATTTTGGAAGCTAAACGCAATGTTTTATTTGAGCGTATTCAAGACATTTATGAGCGCTCAAAAACTGCCCATACTTCCGAAACTAAAACAGAATCGTTTCTTAGTTATTGTATGACAGTAGATAATATTCGAACAGACTTTCATCATTTGTTAGACACTTATAACGCAAAGTTACTCTCTTTTGATCCCGAGACGAAGCCGAATTACCAGGCGTACACTTCTTTCGAGGATCTTTATTGCATCATCAAACGCATACAATCGCGGCTAGAGGGTAGATGTAACACAACCGCGCAAGCTCCGCCGTCAGGCCGATTGCCCCGTCTACCCCCAATTGAACTTATGTCGTTTGATGGCGATATACGGAACTGGCCATTGTTCTATGCTAGCTTTAAGTCAACAGTGCACGATAATGGCTCTCTGACAGATGCAGACAGGTTGTACTATTTAATAGGTAAACTGTCACCTAAAGCGCAATCCGTATTTGCAGGTGTAACTCCCAGTGCTGAGAATTATCAAGTCATATTCCAGTCACTCCTTGATAGGTATCAAGATACTCGTGTCCTAGCGTCTACCTACTTTGATCAGGCTTTGAATCTTAAATTGTCTGGCCCCGCCTCTGTTTCGAATTTCCAGCTGTTCATAGATAACTTTATTACCGCCGTTAGCGCCCTTAAAAACTTAAAATTAAAGGATCTTTCCGACTTTATACTATTACAACTTGCTTTAAAAAAGTTCGACCCAGAAACGGTTCGTGCCTTCGAGATGACGGAACGTAATAATAAAATACCTACACTAGATAGCTTTATTTCCTTCATCAAAGATCAGTGCCGAATATATCATAATACGCAGCCTAGTGCATTTAACTCGTCAAATGATAACAATGTTAAACAGAGGTCGAATAGATCGCGAAATAACAAGAGTAATCCCGTCCCTAACCCGCAATCTTACGTAGCATGTTCGGAGTCTAACAATAATAATTCTAATAAGTGTCTGTGCAATAATATTGAGCACGACCACTATTTTAAATGTCCCGCTTTTAATAATTTAGACCCGACTGCGCGTTTTAAATGTGTAAAAGAGAACAAAGCTTGCGTAAATTGTTTAAGCTTAAAACATAAAACAAGTAATTGTTCTAGTAATTCTAAATGTCGATCATGTAAACAGAACCACCATACATTGCTGCATTTTGACAAAAAAAATCGCCGGTATCGGATGAGTCACGTAAACCTGACCAGTCTGTTACGTCACCGCGAGCGGTTCCGAATACAGCTGCTCCGCTCGCCTCCCAGTCAGAGGTATCGCTGTGTACGACGTCCATTGCGTATGCGCACGGTCGTCGGCGCTCAGGCACTTGTCTTGTTCAGCGCAATATTAAGCAGCAATGTGTGGCGTCAACAACGGTTTTGTTGGCAACAGCACAAGTTATTGTTTACGATGTCAATAACAGACCACATACAATACGTTGTTTACTCGATAGTGCGTCACAAAGTAATTTTATTACTTCTGATTGCTTCAAACGCCTCGGACTGTGGAATAACTTTAAGAATACGAAATTAATAATTAAAGGGATCGGTGGGTCGGAAAAATCTTGCAAGGGTTCCGTAGATATTAAAATATATTCCCGTTTTAATATGGACATTAGTTTTGACATTTTTTCTCTTATCGTAGAACGTATTACGGACACGTTGCCAAACGCGCAAGTGGACGTTTCCCAACTCAAACATCTCGAGATGTTACCGCTGGCAGATTCTGACTTTGCGCAGCCGGGAGACATCGACGCCCTGTTAGGGGCCTCCATATTACCACATATATTTTTAAATAATGTGGTACGCAGTAAACAACATAATATACCTCCCGCTATTGAGACGATATTGGGATATGTGATTATGGGTACCGTGCCTACGTCACATACTTCTAATTATACTATGTCTTGTTGTGCTGTTCTTCAAGAAAATAATATTGATTCTCTTCTTAAGCGATTTTGGGAGCTTGAAGAGATTTCCGCACCGCCCTCGCAGAGCCGTAAGGAACTCGAGTGTGAAGAACACTTCCGCGCTACCACTGTTCGCGATGACAGTGGCAGATATGTTGTAGCGTTACCTTTTTATGGTGACCCGTATTCGCTAGGTGACTCATACGCTGCCGCACTTAGACGCTTCTATTGTTTAGAACGCAAACTTAATACATCGCTCAAGTTACGCGGCGCCTATAATGACGTCATGCGTGACTATATGAATAAGGGTTTTTTAAGTCCGGTTGTCAACAATGAGGATAATTCCCTTCCCTCGTATTATATTCCGCATCACGGCGTAATTCGCGAAGATAAGACCTCCACTAAACTTCGTGTGGTTTTAGATGCTAGTTGCAAGACTACATCGGGTCAGTCGATTAACGACATTTTGCATGCCGGCCCTAATCTACAGGGTGACTTATTTAACATCCTAATAAAGTTTCGTCTTTTCCAAGTCGCCCTGTCAGCTGATTGCCGCCAAATGTTTCTAAATATCGGCATTTGCGAATCTGACCGTAGATTTCAAAGGATTTTCTATCGTTTTGACAACAGTGAACCTTTATCCGTATATCAATTTAATCGTGTTTGTTTTGGACTCAAGTCCAGTCCATATCACGCGTTACGTGTAGTCCGCAAGTTGATCGCTGATGAAGGCGACAACTTTCCCGCTGCAGCAGCTGTCGCCACCTCCGCTTTATATATGGATGATATCGCATGTAGTGTCACATCCGCTCCGCAAGCAATTTCGCTTTGTGAAGAGCTTATTCAGCTCTTCAAGCGAGGCCAGTTTGATCTTGTCAAATGGACAAGCAACTGTAAAGAGGTTCTCGCACACATACCTGATTCTCATAAGGCTTCTCCAGACATTGAGTTTGAGAGGTCTGTACCGCATAAGGTTCTCGGTTTACGCTGGGATAAATCCTGTGATAGTTTTCGATTTGACGTCGCACCTCCTGATGATAAGTGCACCAAGCGCACCATGCTTTCCGCAGTGGCTCGACTATGGGACATACTGGGTTTTGTGGCTCCCACAATTTTGTACGCCAAGCTCTTGATCAAAGAGCTTTGGCTATCAAAGTGTGAGTGGGATGACGCACCTCCCGACCATATTGTCGCCGCTTGGAAACAATTTTGTATTGAGCTTTCCGCGCTCAATCAAATTGTTATACCACGTCATCTTGGGTTGGTCGACGGATGTGTTGTCAATCTAATAGGATTTGCTGATGCCAGTGAACGCGCTTACGGCGGAGTCGTATATTTGCAAGTCCGCATTGGTTCTAACTACTCGGTGCAGTTAGTTTGTGCCAAGTCCAAGGTCTCGCCTGTCAAAACCATTTCGGTTGCGAGACTGGAGTTGTGCGCGGCCCTTCTGGTGTCTCAGTTGCTCTGCAAGGTTAAAGACACAGTTTTGCCCCACTACCCCATCAATAAAATATACGCATTTTCTGACTCCAAAGTAGCGCTCGCATGGATTTATTCCTCACCGCACCGCTGGCAGACTTTTGTCGCCAATCGCGTTACTAAAATAATAGAGCTGGTTCCCGCTACTTGTTTCCATCACGTCGCGGGTATTGAGAATCCTGCTGACTGCCTTTCACGTGGGGTTACTCCATTTAAACTTCTGCAACATCCTTTGTGGTATCGTGGGCCTTCTTGGATTTCCCATGATCCGTCAGAGTGGACCATACAATCTTGTGACCACAGTGCAGAAGCCGAGGATATACCCGAACGAAAGTCTGTTTCTCATCCCGTGGTCGTCGAGGTCGTGGAATCTCCGATCTATGCACTCGCGCTTCGCATGTCGTCGTGGTCTAAGTTACTACGCGCCATCGTTTATGTCTGTAGGTTTCTTAGGCAACTTTCTATTGGGGCTTCTGTTTCAAGCTCTGACCTTGAATTTGCAGAGTATAGATTGTTGCGAGTTGTCCAGGCTATTTATTTTGGTAACGACATTAAAAATTTAATAAATAATGTACCTTGTTCTCCCGCGCTTCTTAAGCTCAAGCCGTTTCTCGATGAGCATGGCATCATACGCGTTGGCGGTCGTCTGTCTAATTCGGACGAACCTTACAACTATAAGCATCCTTGCATCTTACCGCGTCACGACCATGTCATTGACCTTCTTGTTGATTTCTATCACAGGAAGCATCTCCATGCCGGTCCAGAGTTGCTTATGTCTTTACTCAGGCATAAATATTGGATTTTAGCTGCACGGCGAATAATTCGCCACAGAATATATAAATGTAACGTCTGTTTTAAATTCCGTCCTCGCCCGGTCTTTCCTCTCATGGCTGACCTTCCTAGCCATCGCGTCAAGCAGGTAGATAAAGCGTTCACACATACCGGTTGTGATTACGCAGGACCGCTGCAGTACACGCCAGTGCGTGGTCGAGGCGTTAAAAGCCGTAAAGCTTGGCTATGCATTTTTACATGCTTGACGACGCGCGCTACACATATTGAAGTTGCGACGGATCTAAGCACAGTGTCATTTCTGGCAGCCCTAAAACGATTTCTTTCGCGACGCGGCCCTATACAATGTTTGTACACGGACAACGGCACTTGTTTCGTAGGTGCAAATTCTTATTTACGCGATCTCTATAAGTTTCTCAACAGAGAATATCGTACCCGTCTTCAGGAAGAACTTTCCATGGATCATATAGATTGGAAGTTTATTCCGCCCGCTTCTCCACATTTTGGTGGATGTTGGGAAAGCATGGTCAAGGTAATAAAAACGCATCTCTTCAAGGTCATAGGTCAACAGATTCTCTCCTACGAAGAGCTTTTAACTGTGCTCGCTCAAGTCGAGGCACTGGTTAACTCGCGTCCGCTCACAGCACTGAGTAGTGACCCTGCAGAATCATCTGCGTTAACCCCTGCGCATTTCTTGAACACAGCGCCATTGTCGTCACTTCCCGCTCCTGAAGCAGACTCTTCTAGTTTGCTTCAGAGACATACTCTGCTTGATAAGCTCGTGCAGTCGTTCTGGCGGCGCTGGCGTTCTGAATACCTTCACCAGCTTCAGACTAGATCCAAGTGGAATAGTCCTGCATCCCCTATACAGGAGGGTACGTTAGTCATTGTCATGAATGATAATTCTCCGCCGCTTTCATGGCCTTTAGCCCTCATAGAGAAATTGCACACATCTAAAGACGGTACAACCCGCGTTGTTACTGTTAAAACCGCAAAGGGTAGCTATATGCGCCCTGTTGTGCGTCTCTGTCCGCTACCGACTCAGTGAGATCTAGCCTGAAGTTGGATCTCTCTCTTAGTTTAGGTATTTAGTTAATAGCTTTCGTTATAAGTGTTCCGCTAAAGTTAATTTAGATTATTTAATATCATAACGCTGTCTTAGCTTATGGATAGGTTATGCGGTAGTATACCTAACATGGCTTATTTTATTTTGGTTCCTTCTAAAGGCAACCCTTTAAAGCCGGGGGGAAATGGTAACGCCATCTCTTGTGGGATTAGTAATTAATTACAACAGGCGATCATATATCCCTTTCTCCCTCCTAATAAAGCACGCTTTTACCGAGGCGTGACAGATTCCGCTTCCGACGGTCAAGCCGCGTAGCTGTGTGACAACGCTGCGCGCACGCCGCTCTGCTCGCTTAATCCGCTCCAACCGCTTTCAATAAATCTGTGATTGAACTATTTACAATAACCGCCCGCGGGTGCCGTTGAGTGATTTGGTGCATGTGGGACTCCAATGACAAGACAGTGCCGAGCTAACAAAGCAGGATCCCGTCGCCGCCATCTTCAAGCTGAACGCGTGTAGCGAGGGAAGATAAGGTAAGGCGTGCTCTCCTTGAATTCCTAACAATTGATCGCCCGTTCATCACCTATTACCGCCAACCTTTAAATACAGTCCACTTAATTCATCAACCTAAATTGGTAGTTTTCCATACCAGTAAGCATTCTAGCTAATCGAGATGTCGCAATCCAGTGCCTGTTCATTGTCTACTAAAAGCTGTACACCAGTGCAGAAATGTAGCAGATGTAAATCCTATACTATCAAACGAGCAATATTTCTATATATTTTTGTTTGCATATAGATTTGTACCCACGTTCTCGAAATCGGCTCTAACGATTTCAATGAAAGTTGCAATATATGGGTTTACGAGGGCGAAAAATTGATCTAGATAGGTCTCATATCTTTGAAAATTAGTTTTCTCCGTATTTTCACCCTTGGGTTTATAACAAGATACTTAATGATTAATGACATGACAATAATGGCATCAGAATAATGATCATGGCAGCATGGAATTAGTAAGTACCTACTATCATGGCAGCATGCAATAAGTAAGTACTATACATGGATCAGTATGAACTTTTCTATACTATTAAATGAGCATTCTCTATTTTCACCAGAGCAGAGCTCGGTCGCCCAGGTACTAATACTTAATTGAAATGTACAGCACTGTGGTTTAATTAAAGTTGGCCTTATAATTTCAAACATACTGAAAACTCTAGAGCACCATCAATTATCATTATCTAGCCCTTATCTTAATTTATTTGTGGTCGATGCAGCATCTATTATCCAAACTTCTCTATCAATCGTCATCTTAGTAGTCTTTCCCTTTTGGCCAAAGGTATCATCTTTCACAAAGTCCATCCATCACAGTTGATCCATGACAGTTGAGCTCCTTAAGTTCTGAGTTGAGCTCCACGATTACTGACAAATGCTTGCACTGACTGGACAGGTCCACTCAAATTCGTGCGGTTCTTTCCTCAAAAAACCATTTCAGACACTAATCTACATGGTCGTCATATAGCCTGAACAAGATTGTGTCTGGACTTTAAAAGAGACTGCGACTTCTGGATTTGTTTCGGCCTTTCTTAACGCCGAACTCATCTAGCTTATTTTTTTTATTTTTTATATGACGTGTGATTCCGATATTCTATTCACAGAATAAACTATTTCATCGTTTTTATGGTATTCATCTACTCTTATCATCATCACCATCATAATCGTCATTCCAGCTGAAAGACTTCCACTGCTGGACATAGGGCTCCAAGCACCGCCACTTCGACCGATTCGGTGCGTCTTGCATCCAGCGATTCCTGCGGCCTTCACAAGGTCATGGGTCAAATTTGTGGGAGGCCTTCCAACGCTACGTCTTCCGGAACGCGGTCGTCACTCCAGTATATTTCAGCCCTCTGCTCTACGAGCAATGTGCCCTGCCACTGCCACTTAAGCCTACTTATAGATATCCACATTAATACTCAAAACTTTCCTCACGACATTTTCCTCATTCCTTCGCATCACATGATATCCACACAAAAAGTTTTAGTCACCGGTGAATTCTAGAGCATGTCAGTAAGTAATATTATGTCAACTAAGATCGATTTATTTTCTCTCAAAATGAAGCAATACAAAATCTGCCGTAAGATTTATTGATTAACATTATAAAGGTTTCCAGAACAGCTTAATTTGTCACGGCATTAAACCGTGGCAACCTATGAAGAAAACGTTACACTACAGGTAGCCGTGTTAAAGTAAATGTCAAAATGAACTTTAACGTTCGTGTTTAGAGAAGGAGAATATTAACTCCGCAGGTACAGTTAGCGTCAAAAATATTGGGAGGAATAGACTGTTCAAAATGATCATAACAGCAGACTAAGAAAATTTAACTATGTATATCCTCAGTCAGAAGCACAGAACCGGTCAAAGTGGTGATGCTTGGGGGAAGCCTATATCCAGCAGTGGACGTCTTGATAAAGTTATTGTCAGAATAACCGCTCGATGCGAGAAGTTGGTACAGGATTGGTGGATGTGGCGGGTGGCGACGCTTGGAGGCCTCTGTCTAGCAGTGGTCGTGGTCGCTTGTACTGTGTTCATTCTGAAACACCCCTTGTGTTCATCATGATCATTTTGAACGGTCTGTGTGTCCCAATATTTTTGTCGCTAACTGTACAGCAAGACAACCTTTTCGATGTACTGTCGTGTCTAGTCTATTGTTTCTAAAGCGATTGCTCAAGCACCTACCCTCAATGACTCGGTTCTCCGATCATGCACGAATCGATTGAACCGTGAATTGATTTAGACACCGATACGATAGTACAATCGAGTAGTGGCGCCTGCGCAGACGCCTGTTCAACATTACCATACAGGTTTTAGTTCGCATCTGATTGTTGGTTTAGAAATATGAGGTTATGTTTGTTTAATGTCTTTAGGCTCATCTATATGATATTAGCTACTGGCAGCAATTTGATTGAAATTATGGCACTCGGCACTATAGTTTGACCAATCGCGCGCCTTCCTAAGGCGCGGTACAGCGGTATTGGTCAAACTATAGTGAAGTTTTCTATCAGTAAAATATTTGTTGTATTCTGATATATTCAAAGATTACCTTTTACAAAAATATAAACAACTATTTATAATAATAAGTTAAATGATTTTTTCCTCCTTTTCTTGGTTTATTTTCCCTAGACTTAGAAAAGAAGAAAAAGAAAGAAAATACGTTTATTTGCGGTAAACATGACGCAAAGAAAGAACTCAAACGCAAAAAAGAACAAGTTGGGCGAAAATATGCGTCACATCCACGCAAAAAGGCCATTGCTCAGCATAATACTGCAACCCTATGCGAGACAGAGCCCCAGCGCTGGTTTTCAGCAGCCGGCATTGACGTGGTGACGTCGACCGCTGCAGCATACAAAGAGATATAATAAGAAATAAAACATATTTAGACATTCGGTTAAGCCTGTGTGATGTAACAGATAGGTACAATGTTAATCCTCTTTGTTATGATTCATCAGTTAACAATAGCATATTAATTGGGAAGTTTCCTGACGGTGATAATTAATCCTAAGTTACTAACCTTATGGGCAACACAAGGGTTAAGAAATCCGAGGATAAATTGCGAACAAACTTGAATGGAAATTATCAAATTCTGCCGAAATTTTGCAGCCCACGCAAACTGGTACTGCTGTTTATAGATAGAAGAATGGCTATAAATCTGTGTTGTATTGATTAGACTCTAATCAATACAACATAGATTTATAGAAATCTTTACTAAAGAGGAATCCGGTTTTGTAAAAGTTTTGATATTGGTTGATTCGATGGACTGCGTTTTTCTTTCTTTCGTTTTCGTGTGGTTAGCGACTAACATGGTGCCAGAGTTTTTATGCCACTCATGGGCCTCTGACTTGGATTCACATGCCGTCGATAAATCGTCTTTTCTTCACGATGTTGCTCATTGGCGTTGAAATGAAAATATTTAACTGATTGTCTAAAACTTAAAATGTTGGACCTTCTTATGTTGCACACTTTTTTTTATAAACGAGCCTCTTTTTACCTTTCTTACCTATTCTCAGTTCGTCGCTCGCATGACTAAAAGTCCTATCTAATTCTGTTCGGATTGATAAATAAAATTTTCACAAAGTGTTCTATCTGTTTTAATAATTAAAAATAAATACCAATATTGAAAATAAATAAGTAGCTATATCGTAAAAATAAAGTATTGTAAATACTCTTTACGAATAAATATAATTAAATATTCAGAATTACCGATAGATTATAATTTTATCTTAGTTAGAAATGTCGTAACTGCAAAACGCTTTTCTGAATAATTGACAATACGAAGATAGGACCGTTAGTCATGCGAGCGACGAGTTAGTCGCAGTAACTTGGCTATTTAATATTTTTAGGACCCCAAAATATGAATTATTTGAGGTTTACAATAAGAGATGCATTCATTATATTATATTAGTGTTAGTGTTAACGCAAATAAACATGTTTTATATTTTTAATATTAATTGTTAGCTGTAATTTCTGAATTCAATAACCTAATCATATTTTATCTGTATTTTGTGTCGAAACTTAATTCATTACTTGCAACACTAGTTCATAGATTTTGAGTAAAACTCTATGGTTGGGCTCTGTCTTTGTCTATAGCTCGGGATAAAGGAGTCAACCAGTCATTGTAGCTCTCATTGTAAGAAATGCATTTATTTAATTTTAAGTGGAATTACTCATCAAATATTGTTCAAGTTACTGTCAATTGGGTATGCTTAATACATTATAACAAGATAACCAAGGAAAGTCATCAATTTTTCATTTTGCCACCATTGTTCACATTCAACATTCCGGTTGCGATTCGAACCCGCCAGCCGCACAGTGGAACGAATGTATGGGAGCGGTTGGACGTAGACATTTCCGAAAAAAAAGAGTAAAATTATGCCAAACTAATGATGCCATCTTATTCGATTACTTAATGCCTTCATAACTTGTGGTGATGAATTTCTTCATAACTCCCATATTTCGGGAGTAATTTGAGAAAATGTGAAATTTTACTATGAAAATGAGTGTATCGAGCTCTCTCCCTCCTGATTCCGGGCTTGTTTCAAGTAGCGGTCTCTAATATCATAATGCTAATACTAAGAGCTATATTTAATACTAAGACACATAGTGCGCCAAATGTGCACTTTCTGGGATAAAAGGAAATGAAAATTTAAAAAAAAAAACGTTTTTTCCCCATTTGTATTTACTTTAAACCGCAGACAGACTTATTAAGAGGTCTATAAATATATTATATATATACAGAAATATATATTAACAAAAATATTCACAAGAACTGATGAGAGTATGACTTTTAAGTAAGTTGATAATAAATTACCTAGTTTCATTAAAAGTACAATAAATAATTAAGATGTAAGCTCTAATTTACTAAGTTACACATTTTAAAACAATAACATCATTTAATTATCTTCGTCATCATCATCATCATCAATTAATTCAAATTCAGAATCGATGTCCGCTAAATCATTTATGTTAACAAATTCGATATCACTTTTCTCAGAATCCGTAAGCTCATAAAATTCCTTAAAAGAAGATTTTTTTACAAACTTATTTCCTTTTGGACGGATACTTGTAACAAGTGGATCAGAAGACAGTAAAAGATTGTGCATAATATCTTCATTGCATGAGATACTGCTATGCTTTCGAGAATGCCCCTCTCTATATTTTCTAAAATCTTTATTTCTAGCCTCAGATGCCTCTTCGGATAGAAAACCAATGGGCACAATTGACATGTTCTGAACTATGTCTGGCCCATGCATTAAAATTTTATGAAGTGAAGAAGGCATATAATACCATGGGTATAACTCCACGTAAAGCTTAGCAGTATCAAAGCAGAACTCTCGGAATTTAGTTACGTTGATCTTCTCTCCTGATGAAATACACTGCAAGATCACACAGATTTTTCTTAAAAGCATAGCATCTATTCCGGTCAGTTCAGCAGATTTAGTGTAGTTTTCAAAAAATCTCCTTGCCGAGTTGCCATTGTTGGTGGATCCACTGCCTTGTTTCACAACATCGAGAAGTAAGCCCGTTTCTCTTCTTACAGCCTCTTGAACTCTTTTCTTCCTGTCATCAACTTGCCTTTTTGCTATATCACCCCTTACTTGCCATGATTTTATGTCTAATTTGTAGGAAATGTGTAATAAGCATTCCATTGAGCGAATCCAAGCGTGAAGGGTGCTTAAGCTATATTTATACATGTCCTCGTTTGCGTGTTTATCTTTGATTAACTCTAAATTATTCATTTCTTTAGGACAAGCCTTGCATATGTCACACACTGAAGCTGCTGTATTGGATATAATGGAATGAATTTTACCATCAATCATTGTCAACAGCAGTTGGTGTTTGACACTAATTCCATCAGTGATGGTGGATGGAGTTAAGGCTTCAATCTCTGCTTCGATTTCAGCCATCTCTCTCTGCACATTTTCTTTGGTTTCCTTTATAAACTTAAACAATATTGGCCGGCAAAATGAAGTGGAAGATGGTCGCTCGTTTTCCCAAATTGTTACACCTTTTGAGACGAGCCGCAGTGGTACAAGACTAATCATAAAATTACTAGCAAGATCGATTTGCTCATCTTCACTCGTCCTTTGATGATAAATGCTTTGGCTAGATGATCCGTCAAAACCCCATTTGCTGGTCAATACGAGCTGTTGATTGGGATCAACAGGGGTTTCTAACGACCTAATAAGTCTTCTTGAGGTTAAATCCATCAAGGCTTGTAATTTGATTTTTGCAGAGCTCTCTGTAACTGTGAGATCTTCTTTGGCCGGATAGCACTTAATTTTTTCTTTAACCAACATGTAGTAACTCGGGTATTGAAGAGCTCCTTCTTGAGTGTTGAAATCCCGAAGAGTGTTATAGCGCCATTTCGATAAGTTCATCGATACATAAAGAGCCAATGCCTTCAAAGGGGATATTTCCCGTACCTGAATTGATTTACCTTCAATGAAGGCTTTGATTTTTGAGGCCTCTTCTGGATTCTCCGTCAAGTATTTCATAACATAAGCTGTATCGCTTTGTCCTGCCTTTTGAAGCGCCCTTTCGGCCGAAAACATAATTTCAGCGCTGCTACTGCTGCATGAAAGACTATCTTCAGTGCGTCTTCTTTTTTGCCGGTTACTAAGGTCCTCAAAAGATTTACGAGGACTAGGATGTGTACAAGTTGAAGCATCAGATTTAGCAGGAGAAATTATGGGCTCGATGACGTCACTTATATTTTCTGTAGAAGGTTCCATATTTTCATTCTGTAATTCCGGCCATTGAATTGCAGCCTGTAGCCAAATCTCATGTTTCTTCCGAAACTTATCTGTGCTTCTTCCAGACTGTGTCCATTTTGCATAAATGCGGTAGCAAAATCGACGACACCAGTCTTTTAAACTTGTTTCAGCACTTTCACATAACTGAACACAACTGTTATCTTTTAAAACACTGAACAAATAGTTAAAGTCGCGTAAATCTTTATGTGCGCGTGCGCATAAAGCAACGTGAATATCAAGATTTGTATTAAAATTTGGAAAATACATTGCGAGATTAGCTTGGATACAACGAGGTGTAAATCAACACTGATTTTAAAGTTACTAATAGTGACCTATTTATATAAAATCCAGGTATCCCAGGTATCCTTTGTTAAATATTGCAAGGTAATTAGTTATTGTGATAATTAGTAAATGATGCATGCTAAATTAGTGTATTAAGAGCCATTTAGTAATTAAATAATAGCAATGTTCTTATCAGTAATCATTAGTGCATCAGTTTTATATGTAAACCTTAAGTCCCTAATTATATATCCTAATTAGCTTATATCTTCTCTAATTGGCTGCTCAGAAATGTTATTGTAATAAGGTAAACCTTTAGAAAAACGGTTTTAATCAACAAAATAAACAAAAAATAAAAAAATTGTGTTATAAAATAAACATCACTCTTTATCCCAGAAAGTGCACATTTGGCGCACTATGTGTCTTAGTATTAAATATAGCTCTTAGTATTAGCATTATGATATTAGAGACCGCTACTTGAAACAAGCCCGGAATCAGGAGGGAGAGAGCTCGATACACTCATTTTCATAGTAAAATTTCACATTTTCTCAAATTACTCCCGAAATATGGGAGTTATGAAGAAATTCATCACCACAAGTTATGAAGGCATTAAGTAATCGAATAAGATGGCATCATTAGTTTGGCATAATTTTACTCTTTTTTTTCGGAAATGTCTACGTCCAACCGCTCCCATACATTCGTTCCACTGTGAGCCGGAGTGAACAGTTCGGTTCGATTGAATACATGCCATTTTCAATCTGTATTAAATCAGTCCATAAAAATTTCAGCGTAAATGGTGGTCCCACCGACCTCCAGGGGGTATGGTGGGTCCGGAGTGTAAAAAAAACCACGTAATTAAAGAGTCTTCAACATTTTGTATATAATAATGATAATACTTGTCAGCATAAATTGATGAGATAACTCATAACTTTTTAAGGAGGAATGTATATTGACGCCACTTATCATTAAATCTAAATAATTTACATCAAAGTGAGAAAATAGCCATTCCACTAATTAACTGCATGATAGAACCACTCAATATGAGATCATAAATATTTCCAAAGTTTATCGAAACTTATGATCACATCACCGTCTCTATGTTACAAAAATTAATGGATCCCCCATTAATTTTTGTAACATTAATTCGTGATCATAATCTGCATATTTTATGGTTTTTACAAATTAATCGCTACTGATATTGATGATTCAGAGTTATAAGACGTTTTTAAAGCAGTTGAAGATATTATATGGTATGGCTTTAATAACTATGCTGTTATAGAATTATCTATCAGCCTGCAATCATCTGTTACAAGGAAAACATGGCCGTTTTTTAGATCAGCCGTAAGGTTTTTGCTGTTTCCCTCACTACATTTGGCAAATGAGTTATTGATCGCAGTTATCCTTGCGAGACCTCCAAAGTCTTCTTACTTTAGTAATTCTAAAGAAAAGGTTCTTGGGTAACAAAACTCAGTCGAAAATTCAGATTGGCGTCGTACCGATACCGGCTCGTAATATAGAAAAATAAATACTTAATTCTTCTCATAGAAAAGAGACTGGGCGTATCATACACTTATCGGTTGAAAACACCGAAACTGTAGATATTTTTTTTAACCACTACGGTGAAGCTCTTGGCCTGCATCTCACCTGATGGTAAATGACGATCAGGCCGAAGGTGGAAGCGAGCTTCACTCGGAATCCTCAAACACAGAGGAACGCACGCGGGAAGTATTGCTTCCACACAAAATATTATTTATTTTCCCTGTAGTAATTGCAATACCAAATGTGTAATTGTGTATTACACTCACGTACCTGCCATTTAGCTGTCAATAACACCGATTAGGTGTTTTATAATTCTAATTCTGACAGCCTGACAAGGTTGCGAAGTCTGACACTTGTAAGACTTGTAACGTAGGTATATATCTGAACATAATAATAAGTTAGGATCACTATCGCGGTATCGACCTTACGGTAGCAGTATCATAACGTGGTTAGTTGTCGGATCAAATTTATTTTTACATGGTCTACTCTACAATCACTTCTGGTACTATTAAGATAATTGTGGGTTATTAAATTAACAATTTGTTGGTACCTGAGCAGGTAGCAATGTTTTATTACAATGGCAATTATGTCATGTTCATTTTAGAAACTCGTCTTGATCTCAGATTATAATATAAAACAGTTTTATAATCTGTCTTGGTAATAAAACCAGGAAAGGAACCTCGACCCTTATGCTCCTATTACACGAGCACTCAACTCCATAACAATCCACGGAAACACTCCAAAAACCCTTCGGTGTGTGCGAAATCTCACGTGGTTTGGGTGGAGTGGTAAAAAATATTGAAATTCGAACATTCCATATTCAAAATCCGACGTTCCACACTCCACAATCCAACTAATCGTGTGTGCGAGATGCGTACGCGGAGTGCGTCCACTCCACGTCGTGCGCGCTATTCTGTGGCCGATACAACAATCCATTTTGTGCTCAGTTGGTAGGTAGGTACGCAGCCGTCGGCGTAGGTGACCGAAAAATTGATGAAGTGACGCGCAGTGAAGTGTTCGTGTGATTGTTCGATTTTTGAGCTCCGTTCGGCTGCAAACCACGCCGCGCGGAGTGATGGAAATGGAGTGCTCGTGTAATAGGAGCTTTAGGTCCGCTTGCACCACAAATCTATACCACAGAATAGTACAGATGATTCACTCCGCAAAATCATTTAAATAAAAAACGACTCTTGCTACGACACAATAAAGTGCAATTCAGGTTGCACAGCGCTAATTATGTACAGTTAAATTCACCTAAAATTGCCTCTCTTTCTATCGCGTAGCTATTATGTCTTCTGACTACGTTACGCTCACTGAATTGGCCCGACAAGACGAGCCCGCCGCGTACTTGTAGCTTCATACCTAAATTGTGAAGTGCGCCTTCTGTACTATTCAGTGTTCATACTAATATTATAAATGCTAAAGTAACTGTCTCTGTCGGTATGCGTGTTACTTTTTCACGCCTTAATGGCTGAACTGATTTGGATGAAATTTACCACACCAATAGACCATGACTTGGATATAATTTCCAAAATCCAAACGCGGGCGAAACCGCGGGCAAAAGCTAGTCAGTCACTAAATACATTAACGTATTTCAACATTATTCTGACTCTTTCAACTTCAAACGATTCACAGAAAAAAAACACAAAACGGTGTTTTAAATGAGTTTATTAATCTATGGTGCAAGCGGCCCTTAACAACGAGTGCCCATCTAGATCCCCAAAAAACTGATTTAGGTCTCGCTTTCAAAATAAAAAACGAGCGAGCCTTATAGTAGTCACATAAATATGATGTGTAACATCTGACATCTTGGCTGACAGTACCAACCTCTCGGAAAATGGGTTGGTAGGTACCAACTGACGGCCAACTCTAGCATCGCGCACGCTCATTGGTCAAATCAAATAGCGCACGCTTCCCCGGCTTCCTGTTACATACTTCCGTCCCTTTTCACGAAATCACTCCCACAGGCTTTGCAGGCAAGCGAGAGGAAAGATGTTGATTGATGTTGTTGTTGATTATGTTCTATGCTCGTGATTTGTTATGTATTTTGTGTTATTCTTTGATTACCTACTCTTGTCTTTTATGTATGCACGTGTTTCTGTGCCAAATAAACCTATTTTTCTTTCTTTCTTTCTAAACATCGAAAACGATCGAATATAAATACGCACAACATGACAGCCAATACCTATATCTAGACTGTTATGCGTTTTTAATACTCATCATACGTTTATTGTAAACAATATGATAAAAACTGAACCTTGTCCGTCCGTATATGGAGACAAGACGTGACATAAGGATAAAACTTAAATAAAGATGGTTACAATGAGACGATATTGTAATGTTAAGCCTCTGGGGCTTCGAAAAATTCGAATTGAATGAGGTTCTCGTATTCAGATATTGGATTCTGTTCACCTTCGATCAAACTATTATTGATCGAAGCTGTTCACAATACCTGTGATGTGACGACGAATGGTATCTACCACTGCACACTAATTGCAATCATAATCTGAATCATTTTCAAGGATATTGATAATTCATTGCTTCATATGTTACAAAAATTTGTCTGTTCAACAACGTAAATAACCCAATTGATGTTGTTGAACTGTCAAAATGAAACGGATTGTGATTGATCGTGTGTTACGATTAGGGTGCTGGTCATCACATCACCGGTAGGAATGTGAAAGCAGATAGCATTACAAAAGCAACAGTTTTTTAGACTCTTCAGACAGTCTCTAATCCTACCAATTCAAATTCATCTAAAGCCATTCCTCAACATGAACTTGAATTTAACTTTTCCCTTACTTCAAACTGTCTCTAACCTAAAACCCCAGTAGGCAACGGAAACCTAACCAACATTTATTCCAATACCACATGGAAACGAAGACAGAATAATAATATAACAGCTCTATGTTCAAAGGTAAAGGTCACAGTCGTCGGTCAGTAAGTGTGCAATGCGTGTTAACTTCCATTTCTCTCCATATAGGGAGAGGTGACAACGGTGACACCGACCACACCCTTATTGTGCCTCTGTAAGTCTGTAAGACGGTACTTTGTTTGTGTTTTCCCCTTTAGGGTTAAGCTTTAAGACATACGTTTGTTGTTCGATTATAAACCTTTTAAAATTGAGATACAGTTACTTTTTCAATAGCACTGGTTACGTTATTGCCTTTTTGGATTCGACTAAAGCCTTTGACAAGTTACATCATGATGTCATTTCATAAAATTTTTACTTTTCCTAATTTGTTACTTTGTATTGTACGATCAATATCAATACAGTACAAAGTAATATTATAATATACAATTTTTTTTCAATGTTGGTTGGATTGGGATGAAATACTTTCAGATATCAACCGGCCAGGATTGCTATACTAGACAGCTAGAATTATGCAGAACAATACAGCTTCATTAAAGCCCCGTAGTTGAGTAAACATAAGATTACAAAGATAACGGTTTCGTACACGCCCACAACTCGTACTCTGACATAACATTTTGCAGCACTCAGTTATTTTAACGGAAAGTTGTAATAATTCATAACTTGACATGTAGGCACGAAGTGTACTAAATTGCATGTTAGCTAGAAAAATTTACGCCAATTTCTAAAAATGTTAGATATAAACTAGTCAAAAAAGAAAAATATATTCTGCTCATACATTACTCATACCCCAATTTCAATCTTTAGAGTAAATAACATTTATCTTCACTGCAGCCAAAAGATTAAATTATGAAGCTATAGACTAGATATGCAACTGGATTTTATTTCTCAGTGAGTAATGTTCCTAAAAGTAATGCGAAATGTAAAATTTATATTATAGTAAATTCTTTGTTGGGTTAAATAAATTCTGGAAAGGTTATTTTTATGTTACGAAAAAATTCAACGTGGGCGACCACATGTTCAAAAAAAAAGTTAATAAGAAACTGCACGCCATTACTGCCATCACTTTCTTCCTTAACATCAGTTGAAATGATTCCGCTCTGCTTGCAATCGATGCCCCAAACAGAAATCCTAAATAAATAAGTTAGCATTCAGAATCGTTAAAAGATTCCGCCTGCTTCTTCAGTTATCGTAAATTTCGTCTACAATGTGGGGAAAGTGACGTCCCTGTTTATTTTAAACCGTTTTTAAAATGTTACTAGCTGGTTTGTTACTAGAACACTAAACAGAACACATCGCAAATAGAATAAAGAATACATGATATAGTCAAATATTTACATAGGAAATCGCGCATGAACGAAAATTTTGTGCGTAACGTAAATAACAGCAGTTATTCTATTAGCGCCAATTCACACAAGTGTGATTATTAGCACAAACAAAAATAAGCGTATCAACCACTGTCGAGGCCTCTCTCGACGCTCGCAAATAACATACTTGAGGCGTGAGAGACGGCAACAAGTGTACATCGAGAACATTGTCGAGTGAACCATTCAAACGACACTTTAACATCTCGCAAATCGTAATACCGTTGACACGATCATTCATAACTGATGACTAACAACACGTCCATGCAATACAAGTGTCTCATTACGTTGCACTAACAAATGCAGTAACATGATTCTTGTGACACAATGCATCACGAACGTAAAAAATAAATTAAATATTCCATGAAGCGTTGAATTGTCAACATTATGAGTTTGTAAGACCACCCTGCGCGGGCGTCGAACCTTAAACTTGCCCGATCAAATAAACTATTCCCGGTGAGGCCAACGATTTACGTTCCATTCGCAATAGTAAAGGCTTGTGAGGCAATAGTGGCTACACTGGCCACAATGAAACGAGTGCACGGCTAGAAACAGAGAACGGCGTACCCGTGAATAAAAACGTTTCGCCATTTTACAATCCTATAAACGTCCACATCAAAGCTCTAAAACGACTAGGCGGGCGATTACACTGACTTTCTGAACTCACTTTTATTTGTATCAAACAATGTTTGACACGATCTGTTCTATTTCAAGGCTAAATTGTTGCTGTCTCGATTTTCTCCTTTTTCCTCTCCTTCCTTGACTTTTTGGTTTTTACTGAGGCAAAAAACAGGCTTCGATCGTTCCCATGAAATGTACTGATCGAATCTCTCGAAACAGGTGAAGGCCCTTGAGTTTTTCGGCCTCCTTTTTCGTAGTGCGCCTTTTATAAACATGAGCCGACCAAAATTTCTCGTAAATTGGTCGCCGCTATCAATGATGAAGCCATTTTAAGAACATTGTAGTTGAAACATTACATAAAGTTTATAACGAATACAAAAGGAGTTTCTAAAAATTTTACACGCATTTTTTACGTCAATCAGTATCACTTAATCCTTTCAATAAAATATATTAAAAAAAACAAAAAACCCGACTGCAAAAATGTTGGTATTGCAGACAAATCAGTAACCTGAATTTATGGTGTAAATTTTGTTTGTCCCGCCTGCAATACCAGAATTCTATAGATTATAAATGCTTGTTTTTCTCTTTTCAGTTATGTGTTTTTGCAGTGGGGTTTTTTGTTTTTTTTTTTAATAATTTGTTAAAGAAGAGTACCACCACACCTCTGTTCCATACCTGAGGCGTTTGACCCTCTAGCATGACGGAATTGAACAGCTTCTGGCGGGCCTTAAGAAACGGGTTTTCCACCGGCCTTCAGGAGCTCGGCCGTAATTTCGTCATCACCTTGTTGTTTTTAAGCTGCTTCAGAGCCATCCTAATCTCGTACACGTTGACGTCCAGGATGTCTATATTTATTTGGAATTGACTCATTAAGTAGGTACTAGCTTTTATTTGATACCAATAACGTAGTTACTTTTTTGGAAACCTTTTTTTGTATTTGTAGATGCAATATAAAAATATTATATAGCCTATGTCACTCCCACAATTAAGACGAATTTAACGACACCTCATGTGTTAAAATCCATCAAGCCGTTTAGACTACAGGGCGTTCCAAAGAAATAGACATACATACATACTCTGGAAAAACATTATCCTCCTTCTGGGGCAGTCGGGTAAAAAGTGCGACATTGCGAAGTAATCCGAGCTTTAAAGCTAACTTTAGACTAGGTATCATCAAAATCCATTCAACAGTTTTTGCTTTGCAGCAAGAAATTGAAAAGATCCAGTTTTTCCCGTAATACGATTTCCGAGAACCTTGCGAATTGTAACACTCAAAGTAAATCGATTCCGCTAATTCTTAGAACAAGGTGGCGTGTTGTTTCCACGGAACTCTCTCTGGCTACCGTATAGACTACAGACAGACCTTATAATTAACATAGCTGTTTTAATTAACATTAAACCAATCTGCACTCAGGAATCGTGAAAACCATCAGTTTTAAACAAGACTTTCAATTCAACGTATCTCTTTATTGAGTTCAGGTTAAACCTCGACTGAGCGTATAATTTATTTCAATTTAGTAATTTTCCAGTGACGGCGATACTGTAAATTACTTTAGCTGACAGAATTAAAGCTTGAGACATTTTTACTTTGAAACCAACAAGTTTACAGGCATGATTTAAGACTGCATATTACATAAACTTTAATAAGATTATAACAATATTTTACGTCTCAGACAGACTTCAACCTCTTTATAAAGAAACAAATTGTCTTTTAATTATGTGCCCCGAAAGCGTAGATAATGTTGTACAAACCGCGAAGCCTTGAAATCGATCCAACCACATCGTAGTTATGCTAACCTACTTTATGATGGATAAGTAGATATTATTTTCCTTTATGACTAAGATGTGCATTTATCAGCTTTATATCATAGAATGAGAGACTAGAATCCTTTGAAAGTAAGCTCTGCTGTAGATGGAGAGTGACTTGACCACCTATGCGACATAAATCCAGACATGTCGTTAATTAGACATGTGTCAACACTGCCTTAAATCGATATTTTAATTGAAGTATTAATCAGATTTGATTTGCATATATTTACTCAGCACATATCGAAACAGACCTTTCTCTTCAAAACACAAATAAACGAGAAAGCATGAGCAATGTCACTGAAAATATATTTCCATTGCATTTGAATTCCGAATTCTATCACCTTGAAATTGTCCGTGGTCAGTGTCAGTTTGTCCATCTAATATAAAGCTCTTGGGTTCTGTAGGCGATAGCCAACACGGGAAAACGCACATGCGTGGGTGACACGGTGTCACCCAGCCGTGCTCCGGTAATGGACTCGAAAGCGAAAGTTGCTAACCAACACATTAATACAGTATTCACATATCAAATTACCAAGTACCTATTTTTAAGATTTCCATACATCTTCTGACATTACAATCATTTATTATGTTTCGACATCATAATGAAATACCGATAATTCAATGATTCACGTATTAAGTATTGCAACTTGTAACATTTATTGCTGAACTAACTTAGTATTATTTTTCTTTGATCAATAATCGAACAACATCTAGAAGACATTCAAGATTTATTAATTCATAAACGTGTTCTCCTTATTAAGGTTTCTGTAACGCTCAATAGAATTGGATAATAATAAATCAATTTAGATTTTCTATCTGACATACATTCATGAATAGGTTTTAGGGATAAATTATTACGATTTGATAGAACGAGGAGTCATCGAACTCTATAAATAGCTGTTACGGGCTCACAATGGCCACTATCTGATCTATTGAGGTCCAACTCTAAATCGTATTGACTGGTCTCTTACAGAAGGCCAATTCACGCCGTGCGCGGCAACAAAATGTATGGTGGTGCTCATAGAATAGGCCCGTAATTGCTTTCAACATTTTATTGAAAATATTTTCTATAAAATTTTAGATTCATGGATATTAATCAACGGCAGTTTGTATAACGCCTCTTCTCCAAAATGTTTTGAAATAGAGAGACAAACTAATGACCAATAATCCTCAAAGACAGGAAAAACACTTCCTCATGACCAAAGATTTCATCAATGCTACACTGAACCATTTGCAAAAAGTCATTATGGAAGCTATTAGCGTTTAACTTTGTTGTTAACAAACGACTGGTTGCCTTTAGATACCGTTACTACTCGTGACGAGGTTTTAATTGAGCTTTTAGTGTTGACAAAGAATAATGTGAGACACGATTGATATCGAATCCGAGTCTCCGAGATGGCCTACTTTAGCAAATGGATGTCTCTAATATGTGATTGATAGACGAAAGTTATGTTTTATTAATTGATACGTTTTACTGTTTAGATTCGTAACAATACGGTCTAAATAAACCCATTGTAGTGCTTATAGCCACAAACTGCACGAACGTTGGAGTTTACAAAATATCTGCAGTTTCAAATCTGAGGTAAGTCCCACGTAATCCATCTAAAATTACATCTTTATTGTAAACAAAGTGAAACAAATCTATTCATTCGCTAACGGTCTAGCCAGCAAAAACTAAACAGTTTATTAGGACAAAATATTACCTCATTCTATCAAGAAGACCAACCGGGAATAATCTGAATCTCTGCAGTTTAACGTCATTTGTATAGAGCGCGTTTACATCATATCTGACCGCAGTGTTGTTATTACAAACATAAAGAGATGTTTATGTTAGAATTATCCCGTTTCATGTAGATTCACATAATACTATGTAGGTAAATAGCCATAGTTATTATCATCACTAGTACATACTAGACCTAGAAGAAGAACTGTGTAAAGGTTATTATTTACAAGATAAACAGCCGATCACCTTTCAGCAGCCATAATCCTTGTAGGATTGCTGATGCAGAGAAGTTCGCAAGAAATCATCACCCCTTTCTTATATATTAATTAGGAATACCTACGTAAAGCCATAAGAGGTGCGTTGGCGTTTATTTACTCCAGTTGATAGACTCGAAGGTTCAAAGTTCGCAAACCAGTTAATATTGCCTGCAGGCATCATAATAACCAGTTTCTCTCCGACTTATCCAAAATCCATTGAAATGTCTATGGTTCTCGTGTATTGTGCAACAGCTTTTCAAACAGAATCATTAGAATATTTAAATGGAAATGGGGAGGTCATGGCGACGAAGCATCGACACATGCTTTGCAGTTTCTACCTACACTGAGAAAATGATGTGATTATATCAAAACGTATTTTGTTCTTCGGCTAAAAAATAATCCTCAGTCGCAGTGTCGCATATTGCACGACTGCATGCCTTATCTCAGAGTTCTTAAAGGTAGCATGAGCAGATGTGATAACATTCCACTGATTCCACGTGCAAGCAGCATAATAACTGCGAAGAAAACGCACAAATATGTTAATTACCGCTGTTCACGCGAAATTGATTACTGCGGTACATTATTACCTAACCTACTTACAGCCCACTCCCTCTTGAAGAGACTAGGCTTGTGTCCCAGCAGTGGGCACATTATAGGCTGATTATGTTATGTATGTTTTTACAAGCAAATTAATACTTCTGTAGCTCTGTTCAACTTCGCAGTCCTAAGAATTCGATTGCAGGTCACAGACCTCTTAAAAAGGGACATAATACTTTAAGCACATTACATTTAGTATCTTCTGTAAGTAAATAAAGCGATAAATCCAAATAACAGCGAGCCAGACACCGTAATTCTGTAAGAAGTGTTCCTAAGTTATCGTAAAACAATAAAATGCAAATAAACTTAAGCATGAAATCAATAAAAATATAATCGGGAAAGAAGATAAAAAACCTCATAAAGAAATAACAGGACAACAGTTAATATACAGAACAAGGGCTATGGACGTAAATCGGATTTTCGAAGTGAGGAACTTGTTGTTGTTGGTTGTTGGGTTTCTCACAGAACAAATTAATGGTTGCTAAAGGTTCAGACTTGTATTCATTCGTGTACTCTAGACCCTTAGTTAATTCTATGCAATCACTTGAAAGAAATAGAAAAGCTATCATTAAACCAAAGGGTGTGTGCAAATCTTCAGAAAAAGTAAGGTTACCGCAGCTAGCTTACCAGAAGTAAGAAGTTCAATTAAAAGCATCTAGCCATGCACACTATCTATTTCCAATGGTATGGTAAAGACGCAGGCAAGCCGATAACTCTTAACTAGAACTATCGGCCAAATAACTTGGCAATGACGCAACGCTTCCCATATACGGTTCGTTTTCACTTGATACCCAAATACGACTAGTTCTTAAACCCAATCGTCAGAATGCTTTCTATTTCATTGGAGTTTTCGACGAGATTCAATCACATATGGCGCAGATCCGGTGGCCGGTGGGATAGGAAGCAGAATTTAGACCGGGGACCGGACGGAGGAAAGGCGGTTGTCAGCTAGTTAGATGAACTGATGACTTCGGTACAATTGGAGTGTAATTCTAGATAAGGATAATAGAAAAGAAAACCAAACACTCGAAGAAAAATAGAGAAAAGAAAGAGGACTAAGAATAGTCGATACTGATATTCAGAATCGCGAAAAATGAACATACGCTTCAATAGTTACTCGTACTTTGTGCGAGTGAAGAGACTCACAATAAAGTTACAGTACATTAGTGGGTCTTCTACCCACTAATGTACTGTACTCAAAAACACAGCACTAGAGATGTCATTGGCTGATAAATAAAAACAATTAATCTTACAGAACTAATCATTGTAAGAGCCAGAATCTGAAGTATGATCAATAATGGACATATCGACGTACTAATTGCTTAGTAACTCACATCTTCATTTCAATGACAATGCAATTGAATACAATTGTGTTCAAGATAAGAAATTCGTTTCGCAATGATATTGATTGATAGTTACAAACTAAGAATGTGATTTTACGCAAGATTCATCTGTAATTTACACTTACGAACAAACGAACCATGAAATTGAAGAAATACAACATATAATTGGATAAAATTTCGATGTAACACCGTATGCGTATGGCGTAAACGTTTAAAGTAATAGCGGGGTATTACCGGCTGTACCATGGTAATGGCTGCGCGGACGCAGCGTTATCGCGTCAAGGTCACTCAGTGAGATGCGCTCGAGTCACTCAGGTAAAGCTTTTGTGTTGAATTTGAAACAGAGACATTGGAAAAGGAAGGAGAGCTGTAAAATAATAAAGGAATTATTGTTTGTTGGATATCATCATATTTTTGTTCTTCACGTTCGAGATTCCGTTCACAGACTTAATAAAGACAATCATGACTGTAATTATTTTCAAGTCTTAAGAAATCAATAACCCAACAAAATAATTAACGCGTTAAACTCTGAACAGATTTTATCGCGAATCTCAACTCATTCTTACTTGACCCGAGCGTACTGGGCGCCAATGGATATCTAACCATCTGACCCGCGGCCCGCTTGCTATGAATATTGATCGGGCCTGCATTAATATGGACGCGGCGACCTTAATTATATCTGTTTACAGTATGCATGATCATGCACGTGGCCGGTCGACAACAGAATGGACAATCTCGGCTACTGTATTAGTGTTTCCTCTAAACAGCCTTCGCAGTACGGCTTAGCGAGAATTTAATTAAGGATTTTAATGCTAAGATTATTCTTGAAACAACATCAAGATGGCGGTACCATAATACGTTTGCAAGATTCAGGATATTAAATCCACGCATTCGTAACCCCTTTCAAAATGTCAATCTTAATGGAAATTTAACATTCATAAAGTAATTAAAGCCGTTATTTAACCTCACAAACTGGCTGCACGTCCTGAATAAGTCTCAGATTACACGAAACTTTCAAAGCATTTTGTAACTGTCCTACCAGGCTTCTTAATCCCTTAAGAAGCCTGGTAGGACAGTTAATTGCTACATAAATCCGAAAACCGTCTACCATAAGTGCAGGTAAATATAGTAATTTACCTCGCGTCAAGCAAGTTCTCGACGGAGGCTGGTGCATGTGGAAGGCCAAATATTAGCGTGTGTGTCATAGCCATAGCTAACGGAAAACATTAACTTTACGAGCCTTTTATAAGAACTGGTCGCTTCACTCGGCCACTACGGAATGATTATCTCGATGATACAAACTTACTTGAGCGCGCAGGTATTGCAGATAGGACGCTTTCATCGGCACATTTCACTTCTGCTAAAAAGGAAGCCGTTAAAACAAGCACGAGTCGCAAATGATCGATGAACCTAAGAAACCTTTTAGGAATTTCCTGGTCCAGCCAATTACTCCACATTTACACTTCCTTGTTTGGACAAAAGTAACAGGCAGGACGTCCATTATTTACCCGTATCTTGACAATAGCGCTGTTCTATATAATAGAACAGGCTTTATTTATTGACAGCAATAATAACTGCCAACATTGTCTAACAAACCACTTTTAGCTGAAGGGAAAAGGACATCAGTTTTTCCATCAGAACTGAAATTGAATAAAGTATAGACTAGATATTATAGGGTTCCAAAAAAGTAATTGAGTTTTCGCAACAAAACATACAGACAAGCCACACAATGCATCGGAGTCGATTATGATTCATCGACCGAATCAATTCGAATGGTGTTATCGTGTTCGTTTTATAAAAACAGTGTACACAAGGTTTGTGCCTTAAGCCCGTAATTGTGGATACGCAAAAGAGATTCAACGCGGTCACTCGTTAGAGATCGCTACAACCAGCTTCATTTTTGCGGCTTATCCGGTGTATGTTACACAACCACCAACCGTCATTACGTTAATCGTATTTAAAAAGCTTTGTTAATAAACAAATATCCTTTTTAACAGTTTATTGATTTCGAAAATTGCCAAAGTGCCATTCATTTTGGTTTATTAAAAGAAAGAGTTGAACTAATATCGTCAAGGAAGTCAGAGCCGTCAGGGACTAATAAAGACTTGTTATGCAGAATTTTACTGGAGCATTGCACTGCAGCGGTGCGCACTGTAGGATAATTAAGGGTCGGTGACCCGGTGCAAAGCTCACAAAGGGAGCTAGTGCTAAAATCCAACCTCCCACTAAACACGAGTCCGGGAAATGTGCAATTCAATAGCTGTTAGCCAGGTTTATAGTAATGTAAATAGCCATATTAATAATATTCATACGTTCTCAGCTCGTATCTTCAAGTGGGTCTTATTCTTTTGGTGTTGCAACATCTCAAACAATGTGTTAAGTTCAGTTTCTCACTTATCTTTAGTCTGTTTTATCTGGCCGACCTTCAATATGGAACAATGAATGCTTTGTTTCTCAATTCCTCTTTAACAATTTGTACCATTTTTTGTGAGACGGTTCACATTCCGTATGGGTTTGAAAAGAGGTTGGGATTTAGTATATTATTCGAATTGAGTGTTTAAATTCTATATATCTAAAACATTAATCTACTGCAGTCTTGAGGATCATGTTTGTTTGGCCTAAAAGTGAATAAATCCATGGAGAAATCCTACTTTCAATCTCCTCTGAAACTAACATAAACTTGAATCCTATCCGTTTGCAATTTGTTTGAGTATATTCCACACAATACCTCTCGTATATTATAGTACCTTTTAAGACCTTTTCTCCCCATCCTACATTTCTGAACGTTTCTCCATGTTCGGGTAGCTATGTGATGTCACATGGTAAACGCATCGGCATTCAAGTGTCAGCCCGGGTATTGTCCAAAACAAGTCGGCCCCGTTCCCGGCTTGGTTTTTGTCCAGATACATGAGACTCCACGGCGCGTCTTAACGAGCATCAAACCAGTTCCACATATCATCGCGTCATGCCAAATGCGGTAGTAAATACTTCGACACCCTGTTTGTTCTCGGGGTTTTTGCATCACTATTAAAATAACAGCCGTTTGATGGACAGTTATACCAAATATAATGCACAAAATGGGCCTTAAAATTAAATCCTCCATTGAATCGTGTGGATCTCTTTTATTGCTATTATGTATAATTATGGACTTTCACTTGTCTGTTAATGTGACCGATGCCATAGTAATTGGTTCCGATCCGTACAAGAAACTGCAAGATTGGCGAAATTATTCTCATTATAATACCATAGGTGGTGTATTATAAAAAAGAGTATCACGCAAGACTTTCCTTTTACGTTCTTGGATTGTAACCTGCTAATTACCGAGTTCATCGGTCTCAAGTTACATTGAAGCTGATTTAAGAAGACCAATAGACTATTTATCATCGTCGACTAATATTTTAAGACAGCTCGCTTCTTTTTGTTTCATAACCGTTCACGCAGAAGTTGCATGATGATAATAAACAAATCTGTCTGGTAGTTAAATGAGACTAATAGTAGCAGTATGAAATACATCTTAGCAAGTAAGTACAATATTCTTTCTTATTTTCCATTGAAATAAGGAAGCACGGGGATTATGTGACTTGAACGGAAGTCAGAATTTGATTTACAAAAAAACTCAACCGACTCGTTTTAAATCGTCTATGTAAAATTAGAAACAGAACACTTGGATAAGTGGTGTAAGTACCTACCTACTTATAGATTAGAAACTCAATGCAATTTACAACAGACAATCACAGCAGCTTTTTCCTCTCTCGTTTCTACTTAGACTTACTAGTTTGGCAAATGGAGAGTATGGCGGCCATCTCATTACACTTAAGCTCATTAATATTATTGATGTAGAATATTGCAACGCAGACAAGTTAAATAGTTATTCAAGTGAAACAGGTTAAAACGGAAATATAGGCACCGATTTAATGAATCGCATCCGTGGCTGTCGCAACATGCGATAGACAAGTAAACTTCTTAGGAAGACTAGGCTCATTAATCGAGAACTGGCACGCCAACGAGCGTTTTAATCTGGGGCTGATTTAAAGGACCTCTTCCTGCCAATCTGCGATTATCACTTTTCAATAAGAGGACAATTTGTATCGGTCCAATGTAACCTTAATAATAAAAGGCGGTATGTTTATCTCGATCTGATTGAAAATAAGCTTGTTTATATATTTCAAGTTATCTTCAACATCGCTTTTCACTTCTGAAATAAAATATACCAAAAACTTAATGCGTAAGTTACCAGTGTCTACGATTTATGAAACTTTATTTTTGCTTGAACGCAACTTGTGGCCGTTTCTGCATTTGTTCTTGCATTTCAGACCCACGAAAATAAATCTGCAAAGACGTGGAAGTTATTAAATGTTCACTACAAATGTACCAAGAAATTCTTATACAAAATGACCACTAGATTTTTTAAATATGATTTCGACATGTTCAGTTTATCTTCATGTGTTGAAGTCGCACACGTATAAACGCTTCTAGCTAATTGAGCAAACGTAGTACGACTCGACGACGATACAGCACGCAATCTTTATCGAGAAGCGGTATGCTGCGACCTTTGTCGATTATTCGCTAGTAAGTCTAGTAACTATGCCGTGACTTCAGTTAATTAATTGAAACAACGATATCTAGATCTCCGTGTTATTGGTTTTGTCAAGCCTGCATGATTAGAGAAATTAACGTTATGTTTTTCTTTGGAACTTTGAACGAGTATATTGCTACATTGGCTACTTGGGCCAGTGGAAATGCAACGAGAATTAGAACCCTGGTTTAACTATCCTGTACATGATTCCGATATCTTCATGATTAGAAATGTATTATGTTTTTTTTTTTTTAATTTATACAATAGTTTTGATTTTTTATATTATTATTGTTTTATTTATTTTGTAATCCCCTAGTGGGATTTATATGTCCGTAGGTATATCCGTGGCATCACAGCGGGCCCTATCAGAATACCAGCGCTGCGGTATTTATTTATTTTTAAATATCATCATGCTGAGATAGGAGCCTTTTTGGCCTCGCACAGGTCGTTATTATTTTTGTTTGTTAGTTTAAAATGCTCTTTTTTTATTTTTGTTAATTTTTTATTACTGTTTTATATTTCCTGTGCGTGTCCCAAATAAAATAGTTTTCTTTCTTTTCTTTCTTTATTAGTCACATGGTTATGCTAATTTTGTTCACTTTTAACTTAAATTTCTAAACACCCAAGTTCGTGGTCACAAACAACAAGTTGTGTCTTCATCTCCTCTACTATCGCAATAAAGTCTTAGATAAGATAGGAAACCAATTTCATACTACCAATTTCTACTATGCACAACGAAATAGTGACATAGTTACATTACCTTTTAGATAAATTATGCTGCAAATAGCCAGTACTTATTTAAATGCGGTTAGGATTATGTTTTATTACAGTGACGTCATTAGCTAGGTATCGAACGCCCACCGACAATCTAGAGTGGTTTTTATCTATTTTGATAACATGAGTGGACACCACAGGTTTTAGTCCTGTGTAAAATCCGATAAGTCGGTACCTACGATGTACTTAGGAAAGAAAACATTTCGGTTTAATCAATAACGGTTAAACCGGTTTCGTACGTGTAAGGGTTATAAGTGGATTATTTAATACTTCGCCAATTTATTTTAATGAGTCTGTACCTGGCACTCTTACATTATTTCCAGGCCATATCATTGAACTTTGGAAAACTTTTTATTACAATTTTTTTTTTCAATAACCGAATAGGCAGTCTCTTTTCTTGTCCGAGCATAGAGAATGATACAACATAGAGTACAATCTGTTGTTTATAAAAACACAAACATGTGACGTGCTAGGGGTAAATTAACATTAGAATGGACGAAACAGCCGACAGGATGTTTGACGTAAAAAATAGAATCGACTGTTCTATTGTAGGTATCTAGCTAAGTAGATCATTAATTAGTGTATTGTTTTAACCAGTAACGCGCGTTAAGTATGTACCTAGTTAAATTACTCGCGTAAACAAAATGATTATGATCTTCATAATGGGGTTAATCACACCCATTCAAGTTGAATACCTACCAGCCTGTACCGGTGTGGCCTGATTACACAAAGATACTTAGTGTAGATTCAAAGCCTCTTATCTGGTGCATCTTACTAAGATCAAAACGACCAAAAAGGTTGGTAATCAATTCAACTCTTTAATTTCATCAACCAGTTCCATCGACAATCTTAAACGTCTAACACCAGATCATAAAAAAAAACATTGGGATTATCAATGCCTCGTCCTTGTTTCACTTTAGTCCCTTTGTAATTCCTGTGGAGTGGTTGCATTCTCTCCGTGGCGTGGCGCGCCGCGCGCCTTGCCTCGAAGGTGCAAGGCAAGCTTCGCGGCTGCTACGTTCATCGCGACTTGAGACTTAACGGAACGACCTACGTCTTTGTATTCTAAAGTTATGAGTTTATGACCTTTGTTGTTCAGTGAACATTAAGTTAAGAACGAGTTTACGTACGTTTGTTCAAATCTTGTATTAACTTCCCGCGTAAACAGCTTTTCGAAATTATCTTAGGTTAGAATTTTAAGTCAGAACAAGTTAGCTCTAAGTTAAGTATTTCTTTGAAAGTTACAATAACAAATGGTAATTTCCTAAACAAAAACGTAGATTTATACGAAGTTGTCACAACAAGAATATAGGACAAATGATAAATAAACACTGTTTTATCAGTACCGATAAAATAACTGGACGTCTTACTAACCTGATGGCTCGGCGCAGTCGCTCATAATCCAAGCTGCATTTTAACCTCAAAAGACACCTTTAGCACAGTCACGAAACGCGAAGGTCACGGTTATGCTATATTGCATAATATCACCAAGCCTTAACACCAGCAATTGAAGGGATTTACAAAAAACAATACACGACCGAGGATTACTGTTAATGCTGTTATCATAAACACACGAATGCACAGTTCGATGCACGTTTATAATTCAACAAACGACGCGAGTATCCATTCAAGACTCCATCAAATCGCATATTTGAAGAGTTATCTAAATAAAACAAGCACCAGTGAGGACTCGATGTCATAAGTTTTATGCAGTTTACGAATAAACATGTCACAGCCGTGCACTGCACTCCGTCTGACACGACGAATATGGCGGATGAATTTGAACTACGCTTGCGCGGCGCGGAGCGAACGCCCGTTGCTCGCCGGGCCCGGCAGGTACAAAAACATGGGCGGACGTGCTGCCATCTAACAATCTTGTCCTGAACTACAGTGACAAGACCTTAGATAACAGAGTGGAGTAGTTAGTTATATAATGGCCAGATGGCAGTAAAATCTCATAACAAAAATATTGACCTAAATGTTTTTTTTTTTTATTGTATAGTGTTAAAGATAAGATAAAAATAATGTACATTTTATGCAAATTGGATTTTTATTTGTCTAGTATTTACGATAAATACTCAAAAATTACATAAAAATCATAATTATCTGGTTTATTTTTTCCTTAGAAATATTTTCTCTGATTTTAGTTTTAATGAAATAAACTGCCCTACTTGGAAATTATGTACGTGACCTACAGTGCCAAGAAAATAAAAATAAATCTATTTGAGTTTTTTACCCGACTTCATAATGTTGGGTAGGTTCGTGTTTGAAGTTTGGGTAGGTATCTTACCTGATTTTAAGTAAGCAAACAGGCTGTCCATGATGATGGTCACGGTTGCCCAGAAATCACTTTTATAACACAGCACTCGAAACTTGGAAACACTCGACAGACTGACTCAGACTGATCACTGAACTGAGCTCTGCTGATACTCGTGATTAATTTTTGATCAGTGCCAAATATCAAAATGACGTTTGATCTGTGCGATATATTTTTATAGCGAGTGATGAGTGATACTGGCATGATGATATCATAACATCATTATCACGCATGTATTCCTCGAAGGAGTAGGTAGAGGTGTGATACCTACACTTACATTTTTTCGACTCACATTTTTCATACTCCAAGCTGCTAGTGAGAAAATCCTTATGAAAAAAACAGTGGCACTTCGGGAGTGCCGACAGTCGACAGAAGTGAAAACTTGAACAAGATCGCCTTGGTGGAAGAAAAATACTTGCATAGAACATTGTTCCGTAACCTTATCTAAATAAAGAGGACAATCGCGTTTACAAAAAAAAAAAATACTTCCAAAACCTTTTAAATAAAAATACTTGCATAAAACATTGATCTGTCACACAATATGTATACTTAAATAAAGAGCACAATCGCGTTTACAAAAATGAGGTGTCGGTAACGGTGTCGCGAGTTCAATTGTTTTTTCCCATCTCAAAAATGCCCAACGCGCCTAAAGAAGTTTTCACTTCAAAAACTCAATGACACCTTGCCCAACCTGGTGATTTATTTATTTATTTATTTATTTAAACTTCTCACACACAAAAAGGTACAAAGGCGGACTTAATGCCATAGGCATTCTCTACCAGTCAACCAAGGGTGGTGAAGAGATAAGATGGCAGGTGCTCTGTTTGAGAGGAACAAAGAAAAAATTAATAAAAATATATCATTAGAAATAAAATGTAGGAACAACAGTACATAAATAGGTTATAACTTATAATACACATACATACATTTAATATAATATATATCTATAATATATATATATACAAATTCAAGGGAGAGAGGTGTTGAGATGACTCTACTCTATTTATTTTGAAAAAAACTCTGCAATTTCCGCTTAAATGCATACCGACTGGTGGCCGTCCTGATATCAAGAGGAAGCGCGTTCCATAGAAGAATGGACTGAATATGAAAGGAAGAATGAACAAAGTCAGAAGTATGAGAAGGACAAAGTAGGAGAAGATTGTTAGAAGAACGCAAATTCTAAGTGTGTGAAGAACAAAGATATTGGAAGTGAGATAACAGATAAGAAGGAGGAGTGGGAGAGTTGAGAAGGGAGAAAAGCGTGGTCAAAGCGCGCAAACTTCTTCTTTGGCGAATGGACATCCATTTGAGCTCAGACCTATAGCTCGACACATGATCATATTTCCTGAGATTGAATATGAACCGGATACAATTGTTGAGCAGTCTGAACCAGGAATGAACCTCATACTCAGCAGAATCGCTTGCGGTCACTAGACCAATGGGCCAAAAACGGCTTTTTTTGTGTGTGATGTGTTAAATTTTTCCTCTCACTTTCCTGCAATCAAAATCATAATCAACAATATCTAAAAAAATCGAAATAATCAAATCTGTGGGAGTGATTTCGTGAAAAGGGACGGAAGTGTGTCACAGGAAGCCGGGGAAGCGCGCGCTATTTGATTTGACCAATGAGTGCGCGCGGTGCTAGAGTTGGCTGTCAGAAACGACCTTGACGGCCTCTTTAATGTTGCTTATCTTAATGTTGCATAGTTACCAAGGTGAGATGTTAGATGTTTACACATCATAAGCGACTATTGTAAAGGCTCCTACAAACAGGCGCGACACGCGACGCGACACAAAGGCACCGCTCGTCGCGCGACATACGGTAGGTACCTTTGTGTCGCGCCGGTTTATAAAGCCTCGCTCGTTTTATTTTATTTTGTTTTTATTTGAAAATGATCAGTGATTTGGCTACAAAAACTAAAACATCATGCAATCAATACAATAAATTCTTTATTTAAATTATTTACATCTCGCGGAATACACATTTATCATAATAGACACCATACCATAAACAATTAAAAACCATAAACTTTATAAACTTATTTTCTCCTAGTCCTGTGCCTAAGGGCCAGAACGGCTAGGCTGTGGAAACCTAGGTACAGAACGAACAGGGCTAGGACATCAGTCCATAGATTTTTGCTCTCAAAGTCATAGGTGGTTAGGACTTCGGCACCGGTGCTCAGGCATGGCATTCCTATTTCATCGGAGATGCAGGCTGTAACAAGAGAAAAGGTTTTCATTAGAATTGGTCCTGTAAGGTATGAAAACAAAGTTTTTTTTACAAAGGTTGGTAAGTTAGCCGACGTTCCCACGGACGTAATAAAATCGCGGCGGGATTTTATCGCGCACTGGATTTTTAACGCGCTGGAACGTACTTTCGTTCCAGTGCGTTGAAAAAACACACTTTTGGATTTTCAACTCTCGTTACTAAGCAGATCGTTGAAAATACAGTGTACGAAAAAAAATCGCGCGATTTTATAGCGTACGTCGGCTAACTCTGATAATACCTATCAATGTAATATATCACTCAGAACTATCAGAATTATTTTTTAGGAACCTACATGAAGATTAAGAAGTAGTTTTAATTTTCGTTTGTTTTAATATTTGTCTTCCTCTATGTATCTAAAATAATATGTAATTTAATATTTTTTATTACTCTCATAGCGTAATATTCGAATAATAAAATTCAAAACGAGTTTATATTGACATACTTTATAAACACAATACCGAAATTTAAAAATAGAATCATATTATAACATTTTTCCTCTAACAAAATAATGCTATAAAACATTTTTTTTTCTATTACGATACAGGACTATTCCAAGAAGTTAATATCACCAAGGAGTTTCCATCAACTTTTGCATTGGAACGTTTAAACGAGGGACAGCAGCACCCGCTGTAGCGCATGTGCGGTGATGTGCTGGTGCAGGCGACATTCATTTGTTTTGTTGTACTGAATTTCGTGGGATTTTTCAAATTTATTCTTGATTTTTAACTTTGATGTTTTATTTAGTATTAGGCTCAATCCCAATGTATGAGAGTAGATAAAGTAGTGTATGAAACTGCACATAACTAGGTATTAAAACATTCGTGTGATACTATTAAAAACCTCTCCTACGGCTCGGTTTTTAAACATACACTCATGTTTTAATACCCCTCATTATGCAACAGTTTCATAAACTACTACATATTATGTAGGTACTTAGGTTCCTGGGTGCCTTAAGGTACAAGTCCGTAGCTGAATACAGGCAGCAGCAGTAGGTGACATGTCGTCGCCACACTACTAGTTTCTATATATTTCATAAAAATACTTCTAAACTAGAATTGAGATTCAATAATCGCAGTCATTGCCTACACGAATAAAAACACCCATAATGTATAACCGTTTCGTGTTTTGTATACGTGAGCCCAACCATCGATCGAAGACTCAAAATCTACTTGTCAGTTGACTCCCGGTTCGACGACCTCAATTTGTCAAAAGGTCTGATACCATAACAAAGGCGCCATGTACCTTGTTTAACAACAGGTTTAACTATAGGATTAACACATTTCTACAGAGATATTCTTCTAAATACATTATTGTTATAACTTTTTGTACCTTTTACCTGGTAGACCCTTTTTGTCGGGAATATCCCGGGCGCCATAATGATCTACCTGCACACAAAACAGATGGCCCATCACAGGAAGTGTAAAAAAATGGGGTCTTATTGATTTATTTTTAGTATATCATAGACTGAGTTAAGAGTGTTACAGATTCACAGATAAGATGTTTTTTTTTTTAATAAAACTCTGGGTTTCCGTTTGAGTTTCTCCTAAATAAGTATATCGACGCTTTGCTGGGGAGTTTGTTGCGCCACTTCTTCCCAACTAAAACACTAGGAACTGGTGAAGGGCGGGCGTTTTGGGGGGCTATCTTATGTAATTTTAACGTTCCAAAAGACTTCATTCTCAGCCTAGTTCGAATAAATATGTTTTGATTCGTACAAATCTTTCATGCACATTACGAACAGTACCTGGGCAACCGAGCTCTGCTCTAGTGAAAATAGAGAATGCTCATTTAATAGTAGGTATAGTATAATACCTACTAATTCCATACTGCCATGATAGTAAGTACTTACTAATTCCATGCTGATCATTATTCTAATGTCAATAATGTCATGTCATTATTCATTATCTTGTTCTGAACTTTGGGCGACCGAGCTCTGCTCGGGTGAAAGTACGGGGAAAACTAATTTTCCCATATATGAGACTTAGCTAGATCGATTTTTCGCCCCCGTAAACCCCTATCGTTAGAGCTGATTTCGAGATCGTGAGTAGAATCTACATGCAAACAATAAATATATGTATTTACAAATATTGCTCGTTTAATAGTATAGGATACAGTCCCGGAGCAACTATCTGTACCTACCTCAGCGATTTTCAGTTGTTTACAAAGTACCTACGCACGTATTTAGACCTATTTATAAAAGTCTCCTAATTATAAATCTACAAAGCATTGTCTGAATACTATCTATCTAAATAGTTATTGATATATTGCCAAACGTCTTGACGGCCTGCTTAAAATATAACAGTATGCTTCCATTTACATATATGACGTATGTAAGGTGAACCACACGTTAATAATAACAATTTTATTGAACTACGAACACCACTTATATGACGTCATAAAAGCACTGTCAATGTCAAAGACGGTTCCTTAATTTCTGAGTTCAGTTACACGATTACTGACAAATGCGTGCACTGACTGGACCACTCAAATCTGTGTGGTTCTTTCCTCAAAAGATCATCTCAGACATTAATCTGTACCCTAATTGCGTAACTCATTTTTGTAAACAATTTCGCGAAATTTGTTTCATTTTGACATTTCAACAACATTCTTTGCGTTATTTACGTTGTTGAACAGATTTTTTTTCCAACTTATGAAGCAATGGATTAGAAATTTGTTTCAAATCGAAACAAATTGTGATTGTCTTGTATTACGCAATTAGGGTGCTGGTCCTCATATAGCCAGACCAAGATTATGTCTGCAGTACTACTATGACGTGTTATAGCCATAATTGTTCCAGTGTCAGAGAGAGATGGATCTATACAGGACGAATCCCCTACACTCTCGCTATCCCCTTTTCACAATTGAACAATGACAGCTTTAACACGTCATAGTATGGCTCCTGGATTTTAAAAGAGACTGTGATATCCGAGTTTGTTTCGGTCTTCTTCTCAGAGTAGTCGGTAAGGAAACACTGAACTCATCTAGTTTTAAAACATAAGTTACTTTTTATGTGTAAAAGTGTTTTTTTTTTTAACCAATTTACAGAAATAAAGATTGTTTATCATCAAATTATTACATTGACGTGCGATAGACTGTACAACTGAAAATATTACATCAGACACAAAGATACGTGTTGTGTTGTTCAAATACAAAGATGAATGGCATGACGGATCGCAGCGCATGCGACTATCAATCCGTGTTGGTATTCAGCGTATTTCATAGATGGCGGTACACGGACACAGTGCCGGTATCTCTACTACACTTTTTTTTTTTTTTTTTTTTGGGTGGGAAATTATCAAATAACTTCTCCCGCTCTGGGTGGAGCGGGAGGGCGTGTCAGACTCTTACTGACTAAAACCCACCCGTGTTCCTTCGGTTGCCCTGTTGCCGGGGGCCACGATTTCCCTATCGGTTTTCTTCGAACCCCCGGCGGGCATTGGCCCTAACGGACCCCGTCAATTCTGCTGACATCTCTTTGAGGCGCGCGTGGAACACAACGCGCCGTCGACCCGGGCTTGGTCCTTATCGGACGGCGAGCTACCCATTGCTCACCGTCCGCAAGCCCGCGCCTACGGTGGCCGGAAATCGGCTCGCGATTCCCGCCCCGGGCGTCTCCTCCTGCGGCGGTTAGGGGCGTGAGGGCGCGAAATTTGCCTCTCCCTCACGCGTTCCGCCTCCTCCTTCGCGAGCATTACTGCTTCGCAGAAGGAGGTGACGGCCTGCCATTTCCTCTCGCTCCGTACCATGGCCTGAACCATCTCTACTACACTTCAATTCATAAATGATAGAATTATGTTGCAATCTTATTTCGGTAGGTTCGAAACCTGTGACTTATATTTTTTTTTTTTTCCGGGGGAGGTCCTTATGAAAATCCTCCATTTGAAGAGAATTGAGGGTAAAGTATTGGCCTGCCAAGAGTGACTTCCACTCTGACTCCTGTCGTACGTCTACATTTTAATAGGTTGATGGGATAATTTGTAAAGTCTTCTCTAACTCGAACTCTTCACATAGGTATATAATTTGTATACAAAATATTGTAAAACATTTTAAAAGAGTAACGATGGAGTTTCTTGCCCATTCTTCTCCATACGAAAACTACCTTTTGGAAGGGGCGACTAGAATCAATTCTATTGTTTGTAAAGTTTGACGTTCAAAAGTGCCTTTTATGTGCCTACTAATTGAAATAAATTATTTGACTTTTTTTAAAGCGGAAGTTGCATTATTTTTTTTTGTTATCTCAGTTCAAGGTCCAGGTTTATAAGACGTTTATATCAACTTGCTGCTTTATAAGTACTCGACTAGTAGGTACCTATTTTATGTGTGTCCAGTGTGTCTTCACAGACAGCTAGAACACCTAGGTTATGGCTTAGCCATTTGCAAAGAAATAGAGACATCAATAAAGCATACTGGTAAATTGTAATAAGTATACCCGAATATTTCGAGGGTCATTCCATACCAATCTAATGTGGTTGGACTGCCCACATTTCTGTGACGCACATACTAGGTAGGTAGTTTAATATGACAGGTTTTCAAGGTCGCTATTACCGTGAACCACAAGTCGTATGATATAATGTTGCACAACAATTGTAAGCCCTTGGCTTGTTCGGAATCGGCATATACGATTCGTCAGTAGTTATTTATTTATTTATTACTTTAAGCACATAAATGTACAGAGGCGGATTTAATGCCGGAGGCATATTCTACCAGTCAACCTTAGGGTGATGCAGCGACAAACACAGTGGTAGGTGCAATATAAAAATTGTGGAATAAATATTTATTTAAATTTAAGGATATACTTATTAAAACTATATTTAAAATATAATATACCTACCTAAATATATATAAATATAAAAATCAAATAAATACACGAATATACTTAAAACAAATAAGACAAACAATGGGAAAATATTACCGCTGTGATGATACTGCCAGCTTCACTTCAATTCAATTCAAAATATTCTGTTTCACATAAACCTACATTGGCACTTATGAAACGTCAGAAGCTAGGTGCACGGTTCCAATTGGTCGTTTCCTATGGAGAAGAGCCGGCAAGAAACTCCACGGTTACTCTTTTAAAAATAATTGACTTTTACAATACTTTCAAATAACAGTGTTACTAGGAACTTATGGGAGGACAGTGTAGCTTCTTACGAATGTGCTCGCGATCTTTTACTTTAAACGATAAAGTAGTTATTTGTTGAACAACAAAGCCGACCCGAAGGAATACAGCATAATCATTTAATGTTCCCACTGCTGGGACACAGGCCTCCTCTCGGTGAGAGTGAGTGGGCCGTAATCCACCACGCAGCCATGTCTTAGAATTTTCGGTTCTAGGACATGCCGGTTTCCTCACGATGTTTTCCTTCACCGTTTTGTCAGCAGTGAAATTGATGTCTGGGTTCAAACCTACGACCTACAAGTCGTAAGTCGCGGCCATTACCACTGAGCCACCACGACTCTCGAAGGAGTAACTACGTTCCTATATTCGATTTTGCTCGTCTGTGCCTATTAATATCGACCCCATTATAGATGTTAGGTTATTCTTACTGCCTAATTAAAGCCAGAATTATAGTAGAACCTTGTTTTCTACCTTATAAAGGTAATAAAACTGTAGAACTTACTTATATTTTGGACGCCATCCCACTGCAATATGCTCATAGCTTCGTTCGAGTACATTAGCCAGGATAGGTAACGAATCCAGGACACATATTTCGGCATTGAACTGAAAATAAACGATAATTTATTTTATTATTAACACGACTCCATGTTGAAACACACGCAGGGATGTAAAAAGGTAAAATTACCCGGTATAATACGGTAAAAAATAATATTTTACGTAATTTATGGTATTTTACGGTAAAATATGGTAATTTTCGTTAAAAAACGTTTTAAACGTACTCCTACAGTCATACCCACTAAAACTCTACAAATACGGAAGTGAGTATGTTTGTGTGTATCATGTGTATGTCACTACTTCACTATTAACAGATAAATGGATTTGAATGAAATTTTCCACAGATATATAAGCAGTATTGGAACTTAAAAAAAAAACAGAAAACTGGGCTCGTGCGACTCGTGTACTAAAAATCCCTAAAACTTAATTCTCAAGTCAAGAATTCAAGATATGAATCACACCATGTCATGGATTATAATAATATCATCTATGTGCAGAGGCAGAGCAGAGGACAGCACAAATTAAAATTTAAAACTTCATATGTTACCGGTAATTTACCGTAATTTATATAAATGACCGTAAAATACCCGTATTTTACCAGCGTTTTCCGTAAAATTACGTAATATCGAGTAATAAATTATTATCACCACAATATTAACAATTTAACTATTTCCGAAGATTTTCGACCATAATAAGAACGAACCCCTAACATGTGCCGTGGCAACTAAATAACAATTAGAAATAATGTGGCTAATATAAATTCTGTACCTTAACTTAATGAAGAGACCGGAAGTCATCATGAGAGCGTAGTCAAATGGCACGAGGTACGCAATGGCTACTGGCATTGAACCAAACGCACATGAGAAGAATGAACCTGGAAACAAAAACACACAAATTATGATGACGATAATCATAATCACACAAATACAATGAGGAGATGAGAATACGACAATAAATGCAAAAACTGGCAATATTAATGTGTAGAGTATTTTGTAACCCGACGTCTGCACGGACTAAATAAAATCCCGGCGATTTTTTTTCATGCACTGGATTCTCTACGCTCGGCTTACCCCGAGGGTTGAAAATCAAGTGCGCGATTTTATTATGTCCGTGCGAATGTCGGCTTAGTATCAAATAAATCCTAACATCGAAATTAGAACATGATTTTTTCAAACAAACTAAATAGTACCTAGTGATGGGCCGACTATGAGTTTTGACTATCTTTGACTAGCTATAGTTTGACCGAGACCACTGTTCCGCGCCTTATATATGTGCGCGGCGAGACGGTGCAGTCCGCTCATTCGTCAATGCTCACGGCTCGCGGTGTCCCGCCCGCCGCTGAATCGTCAACGCTGCCAGGGACCACGCCGCGTATTCCTAAGGCGCGGAACAGCCCCGGTCAAACTATAGTGACTTAACTATTGAATATATTACGTAACATAACATCACGCCTTGTTTTTCCCGAAGGGTTGGCCAAAGGTGTACCTATAGCAAGTACACCCACATTTCGCCAGTTATGTTTAAGTCCCATGTAATAGGGGGCGAGCCTATTGCCATCACCCGGGCACAAATCCAGACTCCGGTCTGCTATTGAGAAATTCCAGATAGATAAGCCCAATAACACTTTGCCCGACCCGGGAATCGAATCCGAGACCTCATGCTCAAGCGTAGCGCTTACGACCACTAGTCCCAAGTCAACGAGGCCGTTAAATATATTGAATATATTATTTGATTGAATTTTCGTATGCAGACTGGAAACGTCATAACGCTATCACGCAAATGCATATTTAATTTATGGTCGTATTCTATTGCCGTCTCCACCTTGTATACAAATCCTACATAGCATTAGAGATACTTGTAAAACAGTTCGACGAAAAAGTATTTACAACAAACACGAATATTTTTACAGCCAAATGTAGGTTAAAAGGTTGAGATCTTTTAGCTTAGACTCTGGCCGACGAGGACAGTGCAATGTAACATGGAGCATGTTAAGAGAAAGATTTAACAACTTACTACAATTAAATTAATTAATTGAATAGGATCGCTGGCAGTACAGCTTACAGTAAAGTAATCACGTTTAGGAAGAACATTGGGTTGCGTCTTCCTGGATGGCACTATCTATAATATTAGGCAAGTCATGTGTAATTTTCGCCACAGTTAGAGAGTCAAGAGCCATCTCATCATCATCATCATTGGCAGCCTTTTTAACCCAATGCTGAGTATAAGCCTCCTCCCTTTTGTAGCATGCTTCCATGGAGAGCCATCTACGATCATCAATTTGACTGCCAAGATATTATCGCGTTTTCCTTTTATGGGAAGGAATGTTCCTTCATGGTCTATGGACTGTTTTTTAACTTACCACAGGCAATGGCAACGTTGAGCACCAGTATAGCCAGGAAGACAGTGAAGCTGAACGCGTACAAAGAACCACGTAGACCTGCGATCCAGTACACCACCAGGGTGAAGAGTGTCGGCTCTATCAGCAAACCTGGCAGCTGAAAACAAAAATTTTACAACTTATTGAAGGTATTCAAGTATAAGACAGTTAACCGATTCAGGTATGACCTTGCGGAAATCCATTATAAAATACAATAGACATGGATATATTTAGTCATCTGTTCCGCTTAGCTATTTCTAAAGAGCCATAAAAAACCCTGAAAGAAATCGACACGTGTTTCACCTCTCAACGAGGCATCCTCAGGATGACGATTGACTTGTCGCGAAGTCGAACACGGAGTGTTGCCATGTAGCGGTTACACCGCCACATACAAACTACGCATCAAAAGACATGACGTCACACAAATCCTGCATCGCGCAGTTAGAGTTTACCGAGCGATCGACATACATACAAGATTTCAACTTCCAACCGATGGGCAGTTGCCCACCAGACACAACAACCGTCTGGTCGGAGGATCCTCCCTTTTCTATGGTGGATGAGTGAACTTTACACCCTGTTCCTCATACCCCCAAAGCCACACCAAACACGTTCAGCGCTGAAACACGTGTCGATTTATTTCAGGGTTTTTTATGGCTCTTTAGAAGTAGCTAAGCGGAACAGGTTACAAAATATATCCACGTCTATTGTATTTTGTACTCAATTATATAAAGCAATTTTTTATCTTATCTAAACCCAATACAAAACTCGTTATACCGCGGAAACATTTCCGTAAACTCGTATTAAGTTGCCAGGTAGAATTTTATAAGCACGTGGGTATTTGCTTACAAAATGAAAACAGAAGGTTTACCTATACCACAAAATGTAGGTAATTAACCAATTAAAGAAAAAACAATTTGAATTTTTCAGAACACAGCGTCAGAACAAGACTTACAGGATGAGATGATGACAATGGAAACGATTCTTTAGATTATCCTAGCAGAGTTGGCCTTTTGCATTTTATTTCTCGTCTCTATGAGGTTCTACCACATGCCATAATGTTAACAAAACAAGTTTTTAATATATTGGTCATATTCAAATGTTTTGACACGCAACATTAAAGCTAAACTCAGCTAGTGGTTACTATAATTTAAAGAATTTTCCAATTGATTTAAAAACCGGTACAGGTTAGAATGATCATCGTAATTTATTGTGTACTAGCTTTTGCCCGCGGCTTCGCCCGCGTGGATGTCAGAAAATATCCCGCGGGAACTTACTACCGAGATTTCATACCTAATAATAACAGAGGAAAACGTCATTGACTCCTACCGCTGCGCCCGCGTTGCTACGCGTAATTTTGAAACTGTAATATCTTTTAAACTATTCATTTAAATGATATGGTGTCAGCATATTTTAATCTAAATTAAATGATCAATTTAAATAACATATTTTATTGGATAAGCATTATTAAGATACCGGTCAATATAGCTTTGGAAATAACAATGGAATTTTTATCAAATTTTGAAAGATAAAAATGGTTACTGTGGGTCATCCTTAGAAGATAGACATATGCCATCGCCGACTTTTTTGTTGAACTTTTTAAGATCTTCAATCCCGTAAAACATAAATTTGATGTATCTGTAACGGTATACGCGGCGCACGCCAGTAAAGCTCCCATTCGGCATGACTTTTTCCGACAACTTCGACAATAATCGTCATATTTCAGCCAATTTATACAAAACTGTAATTAATTATACACTAAAACCTTCCGCAAGAATCACTCCGTCTATTGGTGAAAACCGTTTGAAAATCCGTTCGGTAGTTTTTGAGTTTATCGCGTTCAGACAGACAGACAGACAGACGCGGCGGGGGACTTTGTTTTATAATATGTAAGGATTTGAGTTAATTACAATAACTATTTATGTGCTAATAAACTAAACTAATTGAGGATTCTACGACTAGGTGGTTCACGACTTGTCTGCTTAGTTGCTAACCTCACCTAACCAAAGACTAGTCAACAGCGAGATTGCACAATATTAAACAAAAACTGGTTAAATGGTTTAAGTAATAAAATAAACGAACAGGAATAACCAGTGGCATGGATAATTCATATTCACGAGACAGTAGGCATTGATTTTGCTAGCCATCAAAATTGGAGAGGTTCGTAAAGGTTCATAATGAAAAAATACACCTGATATCTAAAGTTATCTCTACCTCAAACCAGTAGAATGATCACTCAGCTTGCTAACCGAGATAGATTCTTAGCCCCAGTCCTCAGCAATAGTACTTGTGCAAAAGGGGTTGAGTGGTTGATGTGAGACTTGCGTTTAGGGAAAAAAGGCAATCAAACAACACAAAAAACAACAACAAAAATTCATGGAACAATCGTTTACTAATGAAAACCCTCACGTCTAAACTGATATATTGGTAAAGAGAAAAGATTCTCTAAACTAAAAAACTACTGGACCGATTAAAAAATTTGTTCAACATTAGAACGCTATATTATCACTGAGTAATTCATAAAGATATCACGCGGGCGAATGCGCTGGCGGAAGTTAGTATCCAATAATTACGATGCTATTTTAAGGAAAACAGTACTCACCAGAGCAACCATCCTCGCAGTATAATAAATCGGCGCTGAATACAACCCAGCTTTCAGCTCTCTATTTAGCAGCGGGAACTCTTCAGGGAACATGTGGAGAACAGAGTACATGGGGCTGAAGGTGTTCTCTGCGATGATGATAAACAAGGCTCCCTGGACGTCCTGGATACCTGGCTGAGTCAGCCGGGCGGTACCCATGAAGCATAGCCCTGCTGTAAGTGCTATAGCCTGGAAAAGAAAATGTAGTAAAAAGTTATATAATTACTTTGGTAGTATCACTTAATCCTGGACTTGAGTTGAGGAAGGAGCTAATTAAAATGAATTATGATTAATTATCGCTCATATTTCGATTATACAGCTGCCATTGCTTAGCCGAGAAGGCAAATGATGATGATGAGCGTAGATGTCATCATAACTAAGTACCTATATGTCAGTATAACTTATCAACTCACCAATTTCTGTAATATTCTTACGAATTGCACTCTCGGATCTCGAATTACTACAAGTACATATCTGTATATTAACCACAATAGCTTCGTCAGGAAGAAAGGAGGTTCGAAGGTATCATGTCTTTCATCATTCGTCTGGGAAATAAAAGAAAATATCAGTGGGCTTTAAAAAACTGGAATCATTAACGGGCCTAGAATCAAGCCCTGTGGTACACACCCCAATTTTTATAGACTCAAAAGATGTTAGCCGGTACACATCTAATAAATCGTACCATTACGAATGCTTGGCTTAAGACCGGCACGGTCAACAATGAATCATCGTTTAGCTCTAGTTGTTGACTCTTAGAAGAGACGAGAATTTACACGGGCTTATTGACCAATTTTTTGATAGCACGTTTATTTGACTTTTGACCCTGAGATTTTTTATACTATTTACGATGATATTGTACAACACAATCTTCTGAAGGTACAATTATTATATTATTTATTGTTCCTAAAAACGTCAAATTGATAACTCGTTCAACTTGTAAACTTACGGAACGTGTAGAATCCTCATTGTCCATCAAATGGAATTCGAAATTCATTTCCATGTCAAGTTCTTTGGCAGCGTCGCTGACTGCGAATCTGTCGCAGACATTCTTGATGGCCTGTCGAGATGCTGACTCCGAGCCAGGAGTCAGGGACAACACCTTGATGAAGTAGTCTGTGGGGTTGTACATGAGAGGGCATTGGTACCCCAGGCTGAAACAAATGAAGGTACATTGGACTATGGAATATTTAAAGACGAAATGTTGGATTTTATCATTTTGTTGCATGATTCAAAAGGCTGGTCTGACCAGTTTTATTACTTCGCTAATAATTTGGACATTTAATGGTTTTTTTTACGAGGTTCACGTCGTAAGTTCTGTCTAAAGGCTTCGGATCAATCCGGATTGCTCCGTATTAGCTCATGATCGTTTTGAGGGGGGAAATTTAAGAGCAGCCTTCGCCCTGCAGTCAAAGAAGCTCACATAAGTAACCTAGTATACCTAAGTTTAAGTTGTATCTTCAGCTTCTGTCAGATGTTAGAGAAGTCTTCTGGGTGGTCGATCAAGATTGCTGATAATAAAATATGAATTTGAATCATTAATAAAAAATCTTCCGATGGTCAATAAAATAAAGTTTTTAATTAGGTATTCATTTTGTTATTGATTGATATGGTTTTGTATCTGTAGGTAAAATAAGTCAGTTGCAGTTTTTTCTTCTTCTTTGATTATGACTTTTATGATACAATAAATTAATTTTTATAATAAATATAATGATGAAAACTGGTAGAAACCGGAGAAACACTGAGGTGTTTGCCTCCTCAGAAATGCATTGAGGTCAGTTCAAACGCTGAAATGCTATTATGATGCAAATTATTTTAATAATATAAATATTGGAAGAATTATGAGAAGCATTCAGGTTTTTTCCTCCTTTATTAATCAATAAGTTGTGGAACGATGACAGTAGTTTTATCATTCTTCGATCTTTCATCGCTTAATTAACAGCTTTATAAATCTGGCTTTTGTTAAAGACTGCTGTTTCACTGGTTCGAATAATCTCGAAAGTACCTAATGTAACATCTTTCTATAAATTTGCATGAAATACAAAAATGAGACTGGAAGGACTACCTATACCTACTAACAGTCTCATTTTAAATTCTTGCTAAAATGTCAACTAAATGAACTCATCACCTTAGCCTTTTCCCAAATATGTTGGGGTCCACTCTAACCGAATGCGACTGACTACTGTTATTTTACATGGAGCGACTGTCTATCTGACCTCCACAACCCAGTTACTGGGCACTACAATACCACTTGGTAAAACTGGTTGTCAGATTACCTACTAACGATGAAGATGTCAACTAAATGAACTAGATGCTGAAAATCAAATGAGAGAATGCAATTGTGGGACGTTACTAAGGAGTCGGGAAGTCCTATTAAGGTCACAGCCTAGACTAGCCCATTTAAACGATGAAACGCAATTGTATTGGATCAATACTAATGATTATAGACCACTTGTTGTCAAAAAAAGGCCAAAGAAAAGATGGATAGATAATATCATCGTTGTCTACCGGCCGAACCTAATAACCGATCTATCACCAGTTTTGGCATACTAGAGATAGAAAAACCTACGTCCCAATTAATCTGTCAGAGAATAAAGAATCTTACGGAATTGTGGGACGACATTCAATGACAGATAGAATTATACTGTCTAACATCAATAGGTAGCGATCTGTCTTTTACTGAAATAGGTTATTGGATTCGGCCGTACATCTCTTTATCTACTTTCCTATCGCAGGTATGCTGAAAGACGGCCACCGTAGGCGCGGGCTTACGGACGGTGAGCAATGGGTAGCTCGCCGTCCGATAAGGACCAGGCCCGGGTCGACGGCGCGTTGTGTTCCACGCGCGCCTCTAAGAGATGACAGCAGAACTGATAGGGTCCGATAGGGCCGATGCCTGTCGGGGTTGCGGTTTTGTCCGAAAGGGTTACCGAGGCCCCTGGCAATACAGGCAACTGAAGTGAGTTATTTGATAATTTCCCACACAAAAAAAAGGTATGCTGAAAGAGACTTAGATTTAAGAATCACCTTTGTACGTATTTTTCTATTCCTGCCTTCTTCTGGGTACATAAATTGTTAAACCGTCGGACTGGAAATTCATAGGTCGTTCGAACCCAAGGCACGCACCTCTGACTTTTCGGATTTATAGATATGCGTATTGTAAAATTATCACTTGCTTCAAAAATGGTGAAGGAAACCGGCATGCCTGAGAGATATTTCTCGACGGCATGTGACGCTAAGTCAGTGGCCCATGGACGTCTTTAAAACTCTGACACCTGTACCCTAATTGCGTAACTTATTTTAGTAAACAATTATGCCTAATTTGTTTCATTTTGACAGTTCAACAACATTCATTGCGTTACTTACGTTGTTGAGCAGATTTTTTTTTCCAACTTATGAAGCAATGGATTAGCAATCTGTTTCAAATTGAAACAGATTGTGATTATGCATTACGCAATTAGGGTACAGGTTAGATACTAACCACGTGAAAAGAAGAATAAGCTTCATATTTCTGAGTGAACGACTCCTTTGACAATAAAGTGCCTGTAAATGGTTGAAATAAATGCTTTGAGTTTGATGCCAATGATGCGATGCCTATGAACTTTTTTAACTTCTTCAACTAAAATTTTTTCTAGTAAAACTTGCATAATTCATATAAATGCTGTTAGATTTTTTTTAATAATTTTATTAGTGAAAGAATTTAATGACAGTAGAAGTCACTGTTTTTTCGTCATAATCAATGTTTAAGTTAAAATTGCAACATGAATGAATATGGTTTTGCATTCAGTTCTTTAGCGATTAAATTAAAAATGAATGAATCTAACGATAAACTCAAACTCAAAGCATTTATTTCAAATAAACCAATTACAGGTACTTTTGAATTGTTAAGGGGTCGGTCAGTCAGAAAGATGAAGCTAGTTGCCCATTCCAAAGCGTAGTAGGTACCTATGGAGAAGAACGGGCAAGAAACTCCACGGACACTCTTTTAAATAAAAAAATTGTTACAAAATATTGGTTACATTATTCATGTTGAAATTATACATGTGAGAACAATGTAGAAAGACGTGCACGTTAAAAGCGTCCGTAACAAAAAACAAAAATAAAAACAATTCGAAAATTAAAACAAACCGTGGCAGTTAAGAAATGACCAGTCCCTACTGACGGCGCCCGTTCACGAACATGACGCATGGATCAGCACCATTTAGCTCAACCTATCTTAATGACTGCGTCTTTATGTTTAAAGATTTCTATTCGGTTTTTTTTGGTTATTAGGAAAGGTAGCAAGTAATCTTCGCTAATGATACGATAATGACAGTGACTTATGACTTACTTATTGTAAACTTAGCTTGTCTTCAAAGTTGCCACATGCATGTATTTTATTTATTATAGGTAAGTTTTTAATTGTGTTTTTTTGTGATTTCCTAAAAGTAAATGAATCTAACGAAGTTATTACATTACCTACTTATTTTTATTATCCCTTATTTTTGGGGAATTTATTTAAAAGTTTGTTAAATTAAAATGCTTATATACAATGATTATACAACTAACTATTTACACTAGCTACTAAATTAAATGACTAACTAACTATGCAAATAAATACAAAAATAAAAATAAACACTTAGGTGTCGAATTACCTAGTCCTCCACATTGCTGTCATCTGAAAACGTACCTCTTAACTTATTTTTCTGACGCTGGCAGAATAGTCGACATTGGCTCAGAAGCCAAAGAAGAAAAAAAAAATTTTTCAAGTTCAACAATTTGGCAATGTTCGTTTCGAAATTGCAACATCAATGAAAACCGGGAATTTTATTCATGTTTTATATTAAAAAGTGAATGAATCTTTAACGACTTTTTAATGACGTTCACTCATTTTTCAACTATCAACACAGAGTATAATCAATATTTAGTAAAAATGCCACGTTGGTCTAGTGGTCGTAAGCGCTACTGCTGAGCATGAGGTCCTGGGTTCGATTCCCGGGTCAGGCAAAGTGTTATTGGGTTTTTCTATCTGGAATTTCTCAGTAGCAGCCCGGAGTCTGGATTTGTGCCCGGTCGATGGCAATAGGCTCGCCCCCTATTACATGGGACTTAAACATAACTGGCGAAATGTGAGTGTACCTGCTACAGGGACACCTCTGCCCAACCCTTCGGGGAAACAAGGCGTGATGTTATGTATGTATGTAGTAAAAATGCATCATCAATGAAATATTTTTTTTGCAATTAAGAAGTAAATAATGATGCTAATTAATAATTATATAATAACGACAATGACTTCTTTTTAACATAACATAACATCACGCCTTGTTTCCCCGAAGGGTTGGGCAGAGGTGTAGCAGGTACACCCACATTTCGCCAGTTATGTTTAAGTCCCATGTAATAGGGGGCGAGCCTATTGCCACTAATTGGGCACAAATACAGACTCCGAGCTTCTACTGAGTAATTCCTGTTGGAAAACTCTTTTTAATGTACTTAATATTTTTACCAAGGGGTATCGTGTTACCTAGCAACTAGGTTGTGGAGGTCAGATGGGCAGTCGCTCCATGTAAAATTCTGGTATTCAGCTGCATCCGGTTAGACTGGAAGCCGACCACAACATAGTTGGGAAAAGGCAAGGCAGATGGTGAATATTTTTTAAACGGTTGTAGATGTTTGAATTGACTTTTTACGATTTTGTAACAGGTATTGCTTTTTGATAAGACAAGTTAAAAACGAATGGATGTCGCATTTACATAGTATGATAAGTATTTCCTTGGGTAGGATTGTGATTGATTAGTGTTAAGCAATTAAGGCGCTGATACCATCATCATTCACAACCCGACTTCACCCACTCATAGGCTTCCTATTTTGTGCCAAACCTGATATAGAAGGAGGAGGCGGAACGCGTGAGGGAGAGGCAAATTTCGCGCCCTCACGCCCCTAACCGCCGCAGGAGGAGACGCCCGGGGCGGGAATCGCGAGCCGATTTCCGGCCACCGTAGGCGCGGGCTTGCGGACGGTGAGCAATGGGTAGCTCGCCGTCCGATAAGGACCAGGCCCGGGTCGACGGCGCGTTGTGTTCCACGCGCGCCTCAAAGAGATGTCAGCAGAATTGACGGGGTCCGCTAGGGCCAATGCCTGCCGGGGGTTCGAAGAAAACCGATAGGGAAATCGTGGCCCCCGGCAACAGGGCAACTGAAGGAACACGGGTGGGTTTTAGTCAGTAAGAGTCTGACACGCCCTCCCACTCCACCCAGAGCGGGAGAAGGTATTTGATAATTTCAAAAAAAAAAAAAAAGGCCGCCAAGATCTATAAACGTTACTTAGGACGTATGTATGTATCGTGGCCCCCGGCAACAGGGCAACCGAAGGAACACGGGTGGGTTTTAGTCAGTAAGAGTCTGACACGCCCTCCCACTCCACCCAGAGCGGGAGAAGGTATTTGATCATTTCAAAAAAAAAAAAAAAAGGCCGCCAAGATCTATAAACGTTACTTAGGACGTATGTATGTATCGTGGCCCCCGGCAACAGGGCAACCGAAGGAACACGGGTGGGTTTTAGTCAGTAAGAGACTGACACGCCCGCCGGAGAAGTTATTTGATAATTTCCCACCCAAAAAAGAAGGACGTACCTATGTATGTACAGTGCCGACCAAAAGTCCATGAGCAATCTCACAAAGCAATAGACTGACGCTTCGGTTTGACTTACGACCTTCTTCTATAAGTTGTTACAATACTGTAGACACGCACATTACACACACACACTCACTTTGTCTGCAACCAATGACTAGTTCAATAATCATCATTCGTTTTTAGTTTCATTCGTCTTGTTCACATAAATATTAAAGTTTAGCAGGTAGACCACAAAAAACTAAGTAAATTATTTCGATTTCTGTGGGGTAGATGCAGTTCGTTACGAGTATTTAATTAATAGAACTTTTTTGGTTCGTGGATAATATTGGTGACGAGTATATTTAGCGCAGTGTTGTGGTTATTATTATCAAAAAGCAGGCATAAAATATATTGAAGAGATCAGATCAGATCAGAGAATATTATTGCGCTGCGTAAAAGTGAAGTGAATATCTAATGAAACCGGACTAAGTGTGAGTGTTATCATTTATATATTTCATATTTTACTAAACATAAATCTTAATCAAGGGTATTGTTGATAGAACAGAGGTATTGTTGAGACAGAAGATGCCTTTAAAGTTTTAAATTCATTGTGAGGTTTAATTCGATTAGTGAATAATAAATAATAAGGTATTATGTGTAATAAAAACAATGTTTTTCTTTGTTCTAGAGAAATACTGTGAGGGTTAAGAGATATGAGGAAGGGGCTTATTATCGAGTAGCAGCGACGTCAAATGGTGAATGAAACAAATGGTTTCATACCAACGAGATATTTTGCTGAATTATTAAAAACACGTCATTATGAACCGTTCGCCGTGCACTCTGAAGGCTTGCATCACTGAAGACCAGCTAGAAAACCGTTTTTGACCTTAAAATATTGACCGTACCAACTTAATAAACAACAGATTCGTTATTGCATGAATTTATGGTAACGAATTTTTTAAGCACGTTTCAATAGGGTGTTTGTCGTATTTCTTGCAGATATACCGAAATTGTTTAATATTATTTTAGTAATAGTATTATTTTAGGATTAAAATTTGAGGTTTAGTTTCAATCTTCTTTTCGTAAAGAAAATGAATACTTAAGCTTTAACCTCAATAACAACCAATATTTACTAAAGTCAAATAAAATGTAAAATAATTAATACAAATAAAATATAAACAAACTGCCCATATTTAACCTTAAAATTACCTATTCTGTAAGTAGTTTTTTACATTTTAAGTAGTCTAATATTCTTATTTATTACTTAATTACTTCGACCATGATCAAAGCTTAATATTTATGGTGAAAAAATCAATTAAAAATTTAAAATATTTCATAATTTAAATATGTCAAAATAATACAAACTGCTTCTAAGTTTCTTGACATCTATTTCACATCTTATTCAGCTGAAGTAATGATAAATAATTGTAGCAGTTTAACTTATGTAAAATAAATATAACGAATAAACATATTTTTTTAATTTTGTTATCATATATCACGCATTTTTTATTCTAAAACCTTTATTGCAATAACAACATAAAAAAGCAACAATATTTAAAAAATATTATTATCGAAAACAAAAATAATAATATTTGCAAAAAACCGCACTGTGTTTTACGAGATTAGAACCTGAGGCAGTTTGAATTCCATACCAACGCTTAATGCTTTCTGCTATCTGCACTTGTTAAGTTACTATCGAATTTTAGCAATGCCATTAACTGGTCAAGTTCACGCGCATAGCGCGTGTGTGCTAGCATGTTTAAAGCGACGGAAATATATTGTTGTTTCGTGTAGGGCAAAACTGCGTTATCTGTGGTGTGTGTATCGTGTTGCTTACACATACAAATGTACGAGCTATACCGCGTGTTCACAGCAATACGACTCTTAGCGTGCTCATGCACTTTTGAGCGCTTACTGTACATAGGCAAAGGGTTATTCCTATCACTGTCGCACAACTGTCAAACTACAATTGCAAGATAGAGATGGGTCTATGTCTGAGTCAGAGCACGTGTTAAGTAACGCTTATAGATCTCGGCCATAGAGCCCCAATTTTTATTAATTAATTTGTTTCTAAAATAAATAACGAATAATTAAAACACTTTTTAATCTATCAGCACTGATTTCAAATGCGATAAAAACGAATGATTTAATCGAAAGAATGAACTACCTGTCTAATTTGAATGAATATGTGCAATATAATGCTTGATTTTTTTTCAATACAACACGAACACTGGAATTTAGATAGGTATATATTCATATTAATGAATAGCTATTCTAGTGTTCATGTAAAGGCTCGTACAAACCAGCGCGATATCGCGGGCACGACACGGGTAGCGCTGCCTGTCGCGCCCGCGATATCCAAGCTAGCCAAGATAGCCTATAAACACTTTGAAGGACAGTACACGAGACACAATAGAAGTTTTATTGTTATGACGCCTATGGGCATATAGTGTCCTTCAATGTGTTAAGTGTGCCCGCTTCCAGACTCCGGGCTGCTAGTCTGCTATTGAGAAATTTCAAATAGAAAAACCCAATAACATTTTGCCCGACCCGGGGATCGAACCCAGGACCTCGTGCTCAGCAGTAGCGCTTGCGTCCACTAGACAAACGAGACAGTCAAGTTAATTTCGCTGTCCCCGGCGAATAAAATCGTAATCGTAAAAACCAAATTTTACAGGAAAAAAAAAAAAAAAACAACCGACTTCAAAAAAAACACTACAAAGTGAAAAATAACTTTAATTTCGGAAGTCGGTGTCTTTGGTTTTGAATTTTCGATCTTTGTCACCGACTTCCGAAATTAAAGTTATTTTTCACTTTGTAGTGTTTTTTTTTTGAAGTCGGTTGTTTTTATTTTTCACTTTTTAGTTGTGGTACCTACCCCACAGAAATTCGAATACCACTACCTGCTATGTAAATAACAGTGACAAGAAGTTATCATATCATCTACATACTAAGTGGGAAAAAAAATACGTATAATTGAAGCTAACTCAAAAACTACCCAAGCAAAGTTAATAAAATTTATGTGGGACCACCTTTGAAGTATGATCTACCAAACAAAAAAATAATCATCAAAATCTATTCATAATTGGCGGAGTAATCGCGTAACAAATACACAAAAAAAAAAAAAAAAACATACAGACGAATTGAGAACCTCCTCCTTTTGGAAGTCGGTTAATAATAAACAGTTTTTGTGAATATCTTATTAACTAATATATTATGTACCTACATGGCGGAATTGTTCAAATACCAAAAGAAACGTGATTTTTAACATTAATTACAATACCTACATCTTAAAATCTCGTAACTTCTGAAATAACCGTAGGAAATGAATGAAAAAAATTGATCTCGAATATGCAATAAAGTTAAAACTATCGTAATAGCACATTACCATATTATTCGCCGGGGACAGCGATTTGACCGTGACATTAGACATTAATGTCATTTCAAGTAAGTAATACCTACATTTATCGCATTTAAAAGTTTTAAACATCGTTATATTTCTGTCAATCGTTTGAAAATGACAGACAAAATGAAGTTTTAATTACGTTTACTACTAGTGTGATTTGTGGTTCAAGCAGCCCTTAGGCTCTGCACAAACGAGCCACCGACCACAGCCACCGGTAGCCCAGCGACAAGCAGTTCACATGCTATTTCATACGTTTTGTATGGATTTGTCGTGTGGCCGGTGGCGGCCACCCGCTACAGCAATACTCAACAGCGCAGCAAAAGGCGATAGCCACCGGTAGCTGTGGTCGCCGACCCTTAAATGGAGAATGGTTGAGCGATCCACGCGTCATGTTCGTGAACGGGCGCCATCATTTGAGACTGGTCATCTCTTATCTGCCAGGGCTTATTTTTAATCTTATATTTTCAATTGCTTTTGACAATTCTTTTGCAACAAGAATAATGTGTCCAGGATTTTGTAATATCTATATTTAAAAGAGTGTCCTTGCAGTTTCTTGCCCGTTCTTCTCCATAGAGATCTACGTTTTAGAAGTGGCAACTAGCTTCAACTTTCTGACTAACTGACCGACTCTTTGACAATACAAAAGTGCCTGTAAATGGTTTAATTGAAATAAATGCTTTGAGTTTGAGTTTGATGCAGGAAGTTAATCCTTTTGTTGAATTTGCACCAGTGACAAATTTCGTTTAACTGCAAATAATTAATGTCCCTAACTTATTCATGTAATTTTTAAAGCCTCGTGCAGACCGGCGCGACACGACGGCGCAACGCGACTCTAACAAAACAATTTACAAGAAAACTTCACGGTATAACAATAGGCCTGTGTCCAAAAAAAATTTTCCTTCTTGTAGATTAGTAAAAAATATAGAACACGTATTTTTTCTTTTTTGACGTAATCTAAATGTTACGGCGATACATTGAGTTAAAATGTGGCATGACGTCACGCCTTACTAGATTTTATACTGCATTCTGACGCATAGCGAGCCCCCACTCCCCAACTTTAATGCGTGGTTTCTAAGTTATTTTTTATTAATATGATAAAGCAAAAAATGCGTGTCTAATATTTTTTTATTATCTGAAAGACGGACTAAATAGAATTTCTTTTTTTTTACCTAGGCAACTACTGTATTACCGGTATCGCGCCGCGCCAGTCTGCACGAGGCTAGGCTTGTCATTGAAAATAGATGGCCTCGGCCTAGTGCATAGATAAAATTATTTGATGTAAAATAAGTCTATTTATAGCATAGGAAAATAATTAAATATTTAAAAAACTAGTTTTATATAAATATCGTAGCTAAACGATTTGACGAAGATACATTCATTCACATTTGCATAAAATGTCCTATTAATTACGTTGCACGTCACGTTAATTAAAATATCTGCATTCATTTGGAGAATTAGGTAGATGGCTAAAGAATAATACCCTGTCTAATTATGAGCCCAAAGATTTGATAACTATTCGGAACCTACGCTACTTATGCTAAACACAGACTTGCCTCATAAATCATACAATATATTATGACAAGTCAATAGAATTTAACATTATACAAAAAAATACCACGATTTTTATAAAAAAAAGTAGCATACCAAACCAAACCAGATCATCAGTCCAACAAAACCCTGAAAAAATTTTGTTACGAATTGCACAGGAAAACTTTCGAAATTCTGACCTTTGAGGAATAGAAAAATAGAAATATGTATACCTACCATCATGCTGTATTCACTTAAGTCCACGTGCGCCACAACTGTCTGAATGTGTATTAGACTAAACATATTTAATAAAACATCTTTGTGTCATCTTCAAACCATTGACAGAAACAGAAAATAAAATTGATGCAGTTGAATATCAGTTTTTTACATGGAGCTACTGCCTATCTGACCTCCACAACCCAGTTACTGGGTAACACCTCTTGGTAATACTGGTTGCCAGAGTTTCGGGCTTTTGACGACCCGTAACGACTGTCAAAGATCCATGAATGACAGCCGGGACCAACGGCTTAACGTGCTTTTCGAGGTACGGAGGGGTCTTGGTATGTAAAGATGGTCACCCATCCACGGACCGACCCGACCGCGGCAAGCGTAGCATAACGTGATCGATCGATCCGTGCAGAACAGAACGATGTTGTAAATACATTTAGCGCTAAACGCATTCAGTGATTTGAGGTGCAAGCGAGCCTTAATCCCGCCCCAATACAAATAAACTACTCCTACTTGAAAGAAAAACAAGGCTGATTGTAAAAAAATATTTCCAAACTCACCTCTTAAAAAAACTTAAAGCTTGTGTTCCAGTTCCAGCAAAAGCCACCCTCCCTTCAGCAAAGAGTACCAGCTTATCGAACTGTGCCATCAGTTCCGTGTTAGGCTGGTGTATGGTGCATATGACCGTCTTGCCCTGGGCTGCACTAGCACGGAGAAGGGCCATCATCTGGTGGGCTGAGGATGAGTCCAGGCCTGTGGTTGGCTCGTCGCAGAAGAGGAGGCCAGGGTCTGTTAAGAGCTGGGAAATACGGTTTTGTGAGAATTTTTCTAGGAACAAAAAACTTTATTGACAGCTGGATTTTTGCCTGAGGCGCCAAAAATATGTTGAACTTCGTTTTTGAGCCCCGATTTTTTAATGAAATTTCTAGTATATAACGTGTAACGTTAAATGCGCAAAACCTGAAAATAGTTTGATCAGAATAACGAGCAGAATCAATTGAACCACTTTTTAATACAGGTCACATTTTTCGAAAAATATTCATTATATACGTTGCCGTGTCTATTCATTAATAGGTCAAGCCATCACATGCGCAAACGCGTCTTTCCATTCTATACAAGGCTAAAACGCAGCCATAGGAAACTGCTCGCGTATAGATTGGAAATCACTTTTTTACTAAGGTCTTCCAATCTATACAAGAGTAGTACGCAAATACTCGCGTATACTTCGTAGTGACCAAATTAACTACCTCATTCCATAGTATACAGTGCCAGTACGCATGTACGGACTAATCGAGTTTAGATTGCGAGAAATTGTGAACAGGTTACCAACTTGTTTGCGAGGTAGTGTACCTTGCGCAAATATTAAATAGCCTGCCTGGCTGCGAGCAACTTGGAAGTAGCGCTCGCCGGCCGCTGCCGCGGCACCGCTCGCTTCGCTCGCTCGGCTCGCGCGCGGTTGGTCGCAGTTCTAACCTAACCTAACCTAAGCCATTTCATCCAGTTCACACTTTTGTTCTTTTCTTTTTTTTATAGACTATATCTTTAAAACTCTTATCAGGCGTAAGTGATGTAGTATAGTTTGGAACCAGGACGCGCTCGTCCACGTTACAAACTATACACCAGCAATACGCAAAATTCGTGTATACATTGTAATCACAGATTTAAAAATAGCATTACAATGTATACGCGAGCAGTTTCCTATGGCTGCGTTCTGGCCTTGTATAGATTGGAAATACGCTGCGCAAACCCGCCAAAATAGGTAAACAAACACAAATTGTTGTCGACCAATTTAAATTTTCTCATACGCGGGATAATAATAGCTTTTATTTAAATGCAAATACAAATCTTACGAACTAAAACAAACCTTTACAATTTTTTTGATTTTTTCTCTCTGAAATAGGTCAATTGAATTAAAAATCAGTTGGGGTGTCTGAGGTTTTGCGCATTTAACGTTACACGTTGTATGTGAATATCAACAACCATTGGAGTGTCACAGTTATTTACGTTCCGGGCACGAATGGCGAGGAGCGATGGCCGAGCGTGGCGGTCGCGACGACTGTACAATTGTAGCAGTCTCATACAAAATTTTGCCTTTGAATGTTCGCATATTTTTAAAGAATTTGATGAACTTTTCGCAAAAATGTCAAATCAATAAAAAAATCTGAAATCTATTGACATAATAATGAAGTGTAAAACTATAATAAAATGCAAAATAGCTGATAAAAATGACACTTAAAGTGCATATATGCAAATATTATAATTTTAAATACGCGAGTAGATGTTTAAACTTTATTTTTTGTTTTCAAATGCATGTCTGATAGATAAAATTATTGCATATAATTATTTATTTAGGTACCAGTCACGTGTTTTAAACATGTATCCACATTGCGAATTGACAAAGCAATTTTTATTATTTTTCCTACAAAAACAAAACGTAGTCTAAAACCTCAGAAGTGAAATGAAAAACCTATGAAATACGAAAAGCGTTAGTAGAAATGAATTCTAATGAAAAACCAAGTCTGCTAGGTCTACCTACTGATGTAGGTAGCTAAATGTTAATACCCCGTTAGTATTTTGAGACTAACTTAAATAAAATAAAATACGGAACAAGACATACAGGCTTAGCTTTTATCTTAATAATAATTAAGTATACAAATCCAATCCTATACTATTAAACGAGCAATATTTATAAATTTGTTTGTATATATATTTGTACTCAAGTTCTCGAAATCAGCTCTAACGATTTCGATGAAAATTGCAATATAGGGGTTTAGGGGGACGAAAAATCGATCTGGGTAGGTCTCATATCTGGGAAAATTTGTTTTCTCTATTTTCACAGCCTCGGGAATATGATACCACACTGGTATACCTAGACGATATGTTTATCTATGTTCAGCCAAGCAGAGCTCTGTCGACCAAGTAGGTACGGTATATAAATAAAAATACTGACCTTCTACGGTATTCAGATTAATCAGAAGTCTAACGTGTTTAAGTGAAAACAATAATAACAGACGAATAAATTACAATAATGCATATAAACAAACTACCTAAATACTTTAGTACTAAATTTTTTACTTGCAAATTAAAACCTTTTGTTTTTTTACTGATGCATAAAAAAGTGGCAAGATCCGATTATTCCGAATGTCATACCCATTTAGATAGTGTTTATCTACTCTCATAGCGTAATAATATTCGAATTATAAACTTCAAAACGAGTTTATATTGACATATTTTAATACCGAAATTTAAAAATAGAATCACATTATAACACTTTTTCTCTAACAAAATAATGTTATAATAGTAGATTGTTATACGAGGGGCTAAAATAACCCTTTGTAACGAGGTAGTTTTACTCCCAAGCTTTAGCGAGGGAGTAAATAGAAACCGAGTTTGGATTTAGCGCCGTGTGTTACACTCTACTTTTCACTATGATTGTGAGAAAATTAAATAATTCAATACAATATTAAATAGTTTATTTTATTTAAATGTACAATTTGTACAATTCTGGATAGGTATTTAACGAGATGTTTTTTTCCGGCAACTTAATTTCAGTCCTTTGTGAAGATGTTCACTCTAAATGATGACATTTTCCTGTTGTAAATTATACAGGGTGATTGGAAGATGGGTGCAAAGCTTTAAGGTGAAGATAGTATAGACAATTTAGAACCATTTAAGCCATGGTTGTCTTAGACGAAGTCTTACCAAATTTTTTAATTTTTATTAAAAATTAAAAAATTTGGTTTAAAAGACGTATTGTACAAATCTTTTATTTTTTCTGATCTGTAAAAAAAAAATTCTAATGACACAGAAGCCTAAAACATGTTTTGCTTGATTGCTTACACATTACTTTAATTAAATAAATAAAAAATGAATTCATTTATCATTCAATTTGGCCATAATTATGCAGTTTACATTAAATTTTGAGAATTTCCGAAAAAAAACTTAAAAATTTGGTTAAAAATATTTGGTAAGACTTCGTCTAAGACAACCATGGCTTAAATGGTTCTAAATTGTCTGTACTATCTTCGCCTTAAAGCTTTGCACCCATCTTCCAATCACCCTGTATTACGGTCACCAATTCAATTCGTAATTAGAGAAAAATTTTAAACATTTCGCGCCAATGCCTTTTTTATTTCTTCTGTAGCCGCAACGCAATGCACGCATTCTACCGAAGAGATAGCCGCATTTAGTTCCATTTTCAAAAATAAAATGTTCTTTTTTTTTGTGAACCAGTAATAATTCAAGTCCATAATCATGATTATTCTACATAAGAATAAAGAAATTTCAATTTTTAGTTTTTCAAGGCTCATTGGACAGACAAAAATTAAAAAGAAATTACTTTTCCCCTAGAGCAAGAAATGCAATTTTTTCCCCGCTCTGGTACTCTACAATGACGGCCTTTTTGAGCAAGAGGAGTGAAAAACAATTTTTTAGATACAGGGTTAATCCAAGAAGTTAATATCACCAAGAAGTTTCCATCGATTTTTGTAATGGAACGTTTAAGCGGGGGACAGCAGCACCCGCTGTAGCGCATGTGCGGTGATGTGCTGGTGCAGACGACATTCATTTGTTTTGTTGTACTGAATTTCATGGGATTTTTAAATTTATACTTTAACTTTGATCTTTTATTTAGTATTAGGTTCAATCTCAATGTATGAGAGTAGATAAAATAGTGTATGAAATTGCACATAACCATAGTATAAAGAGAGGTAGTAAGCAGCTATCTTCATAGAAACGCACCGCGCGCAGCTTGTATGTGTGCGCGGCTTGTATTTATGCGTCGCCGCACGCACACTTAACAAAATCTCGCCCGATTTTTTTAAGTGTGCGTGCGGTTGTCTCTGTTCAGATTACCTACTGAACAGAAAAGGTAACCAAGTCACTTATTCTAGCATATAATTTTTACTTGATGATGAGATACCTACCTACTTATTTTTTGTTATATTAGTTATCTATCAGACAGACGAAGTAGGCAGGCCTACTTTCCTACCTACTTTGTTTACGTTTAGTCATGCCGATTTCTCAGTATTGTAGGTATAGTAAAGTAACTAAGTACTTACAGTTATAAAATCGTAATTTCAAATATTTGACGAATTGTGAATCAGAACAAGTAAGAGAGTAAAAAATCGAATAAAAATAAATGCTGTAGATGTCAAAAAACACTTTCAACGAAAATTGATTTGAAGGAGATATAGTTAGCAGTTTTTGAGATAGCTTTGTCATTCATACAAACACTATGAACATCATCGTTTAGGTAAAACCGACCTCACAAACCCTGAACCTAGACAACACATAAGTAAATAAAAACTTTTTACAAAAAAAAACTACCGACTTCCAAAAAAAACACTACAAAGTGAAAAATAACTTTAATTTCGGAAGTCGGTGTCTTGGGTTTTGTGTTTTCGTTTTTTGCCACCGACTTCCGAAATTAAAGTTATTTTTCACTTTGTAGTGTTTTTTTTGGAAGTCGGTAGTTTTTTTTTGTAAAAAGTTTTTATTTTTCACTTTTAAGTTGTGGTACCTACCCCACACACATTCGAATACCACTACCTACTACCAGTGTTAGGAACTTATCATATCATCTACATACTAAGTGGGAAAAAAAAAGACGTATTTTGTAGCTAACTCAAAAACTGTCCAAGCAAAGTTAATAAAATTTATATGGGACCAATTTGGGAGTATACCCTTTCAAACAAAAAAAGAATTTTCAAAATCGGTCCACAAATGAAGGAGAAAAAAAAAAAAAAAAAAACAAACATACCCGTCGAACATATAATCTCCTCCTTTTTGGAAGTCGGTTAAAAAATAGAACTTCCCTGCCCTTGCCAATTTTTAGGTACTGAATTAAAATTTTGCTAAAAGTTACAACCCTGAGACAGGCAAGTATGGTAGGCAATTATATCGCGGATTGGGCAGGAGATAGCCTACTAGAACTCTTTATACTATGACATAACTAGGTATTAAAACATTCGTGTGATACTATTAAAAACCGAGCCGTATGCAACAGTTTCATAAACTATTAGTATTGTCTCGGATAGGACGGAAAATTATGTTTTATGTAATAATGAAAATGATATTCATTATTGCGATACGTAAAAAATAATTCCCGATAAATTGATTAAACTCATAATAATTTCATTAATATTTATTATTACTTAATCAAAACAATCTCGCCTTAGCAGTGTTCAATCTACCTAATTGCGTAATATTTTGACAGTTCAAAAATATTAACGGCCATGTTGATCTAGACGTCAAAAAGACGAATTATTAACACAAATGGTGCAATTTGGTGATTAATGCCATTATTTAATATGAAAGGTAATGCAATTATTTGTGCAATTCAATTAGGAACTAATTAGACCGGAAAACTTCAAAGACAAATAAATATATTTCTTCTAACTAATTTATGAACACTATCTTTCCACTTCGTCATAGTTGCATAATTATTATAAATCACATTATAATTATATATTGTAGAGATATTTATTTTAGAAGTAAGTATGTATGTTCATTCTCATATTTTATGTTTATATTGAAATTAGTGGTTTTTTTTCATCGTTGATTTTTTTTTTTTTTTCTCTTCTACGATTACACACGTTGTCTACATCTTTTTTTATATACTTTCCTGTCGCTGGTATGCTGGAAGAGATGTCTTTGGAAATAAGCATTGCCTTTGTACGTATTTTTCTGTTCCTTTCTGCTTGTCTGTTTAAATGTGTGTACATAAACTGTTAAATAAATAAGCAAATATTTCTTACCTCTGTAGCGAACGCCAGTCTCTTCCTCTCTCCTCCAGATAAAGTCTTCCTTCCATCCAGGCCTCCTATGAGGGTGAATCTAGACCCATACAGGGACAGCTGGCGCAAGAGTTGGTTAACTCGTCTCTTGCGAGCTAGTGAGGATGTGCGTGCGTCCATGCGTAATCGGGCCTAAGGAAGGATTATGGAATTATATTTTTAAAGGTAAAATTTTTCTAAATTACGTACAAACGGTCTCATTGTAATAAATATTATTGGATCACCTATTTTGATAAGGAAGCCCGAGAAAATTTGTTTTATGAGTTTAATTAAATCGAGACAATTAATAATATTTGTAAAAAAAGACTCATAAATCAAGGTTGGAACACCTTCAATTATGATTACATGTTTGTAAATTAGTCATTTCTATTTACCATAATAGTAAGGTGTTCGATAACTGTGAGGTTGTCGACAAAGAGGTCATCTTGGTGCATGTAGCCGCTCTCTTGATGCATGAACTCGCCAAGTTGTGTGCCGTTCATGGCGATGTCTCCATCCACTATCGTTCCCACTGTAAAAGATGAATAAATTAAAACGCCAGCTTAGGATACATCACTCAATAAAGATGTTTAATTTTCCTCAAAAACTATCTCAGAGATTTATCTGCGTCATATGGCCTAACTAAGATTATGTCTGGAGTTCAAAAGAGACTGTTATGTAACTTCTGAGTTTGTTTCTGAAATCTTAAATATCATTTATTTGAAAAATGAAAAAAAAAATGAAAAATGTTTTATTAATTATTATACAAGTAAAATTTAACAACTAGTGATTGGAGTCTCCTTTTAAGCAAAAAAGCCTGTGTTAGGAGACTCCGCTCTTCCAAAACTTAAAATAATAACATAAGATTACTTGTTTTAAGTGTTATAAAAACAGGCGGTTTAAAATAAAAAGAGAAAATTAAAACTAGACAAGAAGCATGCAAATGTGTGAGTGAGAGTAGGGGTGTGTGAATGTGAGTATGAGGGTGCGTGAATGTGACTATGACTATGAAGGTGTGTAATGTGAAAATGGGGGTGTGTGAGTGTGAATACTAAGGAGTGTTACTGTGAGTATAAAGGTGTGTAAATGTGAATTTGAATGTTGAATGTGAGCATCGGTGTGTATGAAAGTTGAGTGATAGTGTGAGGGTTTGTTAAATTTAATGTTAAATACAGAGTGCGTGTAAGTGGCAATGAATGAATCAGACTGTATACGACAAGTACGAGAGATGAGAGCAGTAAGTGTAAGGCTTTATTTTATTCCAGTAGCTTCTCCGTGTCATCATAAGTAAGTGGTTTTATCCAATTAGTTACTATTTTTTTACTTTCAGTTAATTGTTTATTGTATATGTAGATCTCTTTGTTAACTCGATTGTAAAGCTGAGCTGAGCGTTTGTCGTATTGAATACGGGCGAGCTTGGTTTTAGTTTTAGGAACTTCAACTATTATATCCTTTCTTCTTTTAAGGGTTAAGCTGGGATCAAATTTAAGAGTTTTATGTTTCCTGAGAATAGTTTTAACTATATATAGTTTGCGAACAGAGTGTAAATTACTTATTTGATAGAGACTTTGAGTAGGGAACCTTAGGTTTTTGAAGTACATTAATTTTATTAGAGCCCGCTGTCCCCGCTCCAGGTCTATGAATTTAGTCTTAGCAGCCCCACCCCAAATGGGGATGCAATATACTAAGACAGACTGGACTATAGCTATGTAAATTTCATTGAGTAGATTTCTGGGTTTATTTGTGTTAGCGGTTATTTTAGTTGGCACGATATGCCTTAAATTTTTGAAAATCCAACTCAGTTTTCTAATTCTGTTGGTAACTTGTTCCAGATGGGAGTACCAAGATAATCTTTGGTCAACAACAATACCAAGATATTTGGTTTGAGAAACTTTGACTAATGTTGGACATAGGCAGTTAATTGGATTTTCACAATCGTGTACCTTTATAATAAAGTCGGGGTTTGGTTGTGTCCTGTGTGATATGCTAAAACATATGTAATTTGTTTTAGCTGTGTTAAGTGTAAGTAAGTTATTTGAGAGCCATTTAGCAATTTGAGTCATACCAGCTTCAGCACTTCTAGCAACATCGTCCCAAGACTTCCCAGAAAACACTACTGCAGTATCGTCAGCGTAGGAAAACACTGTAGCGTTATTTATTTTAAGGTTGCAGAGGTCATTAATATATAGCAGGAATAATGTAGGGCCAAGCACACTTCCCTGAGGCACACCGAAAGTGACTTTTGCATCGTTACTAACGTATTCTCCCACCTTTACTCTTTGTTTCCGGTTCGAGAGGTAGTCGGTAAACATTTTGAGTGGAATTCCTCTTATTCCTGACGCTTCTAATTTGTTCAAGAGGACAGGAACAGAGACGGTGTCAAACGCTTTTTTTAGGTCCAGAAAAACCGTCAGACATTTGTTACCACTATCCAGATTACCAGTCACTAGGGAGCTAAGAGCAGTAACTGCATCCTCGGTTGATAATCCCGGCCTGAATCCAAATTGCGAGCTGCTTAAGATGTTAAATTTGAGTAGAAATTTTAAGAGCCTCTTATTTATAAGCTTTTCAATAATTTTCGATATGGCTGGCAAGATGGATATAGGTCTGTAATTGTTGACATCGCCTCTGTCCCCACCCTTGTGAACAGGAGTGATTATAGATTGCTTAAGTGGTGCAGGGAAGCTGCCCTTTGAAAAGCAAAGATTGGCCAAGTGGGTTATTATGGGAACAATATCTTGTCTAATATGTTTTAAAAATCTTGTGGACACGTTGTCCCAGCCGGGTGCACTGTCAGAATTTAGGCTCATCAAGACCCCATCGACTTCTTCGGTATCCGTATCCAAAAGAACAAACGAGTTTATCTGTGTAGACAGTGTTTCAGAATTAAAAGAATTTATGTTGTGTGCTGAAGGTTGAACTTTTTGGGCTAGCTCTTTGCCAATATTTGCAAAGTAGTTATTAATTAAATTAACAGACTCAGTTGAATTTGATCTCATTTGTAATAATTCAGTGTTATGACTTTTTGTATTATTTGTGTAAGTTAAGGTTTTAATGTTTTGCCACAGTAATTTATTATTTGTTACAGAATTAGCTAGTAGGTCTCTTTCGAATTTTCTTTTTAACTTTTTTATTAGGTTATTACAGTAGTTGCGATATCGACGGTAAGTTATTTTTAGGATATTATCAAAAGGGTCGTTACGTACTTTTTTTTGGAGTTTGTTGCGATTCCTAATGCATCTTAGTAAACCGGCAGTTATCCATGGCTTAACAATACGCTTGCTGTTAGGAATGGCTTTAGTAACAGTACTTTGATTAATAGAATCAGTTAATTTATATATTAGTAGGTCAGTTAAATGGTCCGGGTCATTACAAAAAAGTAGGTCTGCTATTTTATTTTCTCTAATGTGGTTTAAGGCTTGATCAAAATCAATAGATATTTTAGTTTTACTGGTAATAACTTTAGTCTTTAGCTTAGATAACGATAGAAAGGTAGTGAAGTGGTCGGTGATGGAAGTGTGTAATATAGCAATAGAAGCAGATATTTTTTTTTTATTTATTTTGATCATAAAATGGTCTAAACAGTTGGATTCACGTGTAGGTAAAGTATGTCCAGGTAGTATTCCGTATAGTGATAACATATTTAAATAGTTTACCCTATTTCTGTATTCATGTGGCGGCTCAGTATCTTTGGATTTGAGATTTATGTTAATATCCCCCGCTATAACGATACTTTTATGAGAAGTTAAAGTATTGAGGTGAGTACTAAGAGAATCTACAAACATTTCCGTGTTTGGGTTGGATGGGGATCGGTACACGCCTAGAATAATATTATTAAGTACTTCCAACTGTAGACATGAAGCATGAGTCAGGTTAATTTCTTTAACTTTAGGTTTTAAGTTTTTTTTTACGTAAAGTACTACGCCGTCATTTTGATTTAGTTGACGAGTAGTTGAAAAAGAGAGATAGTTATCAAGTTGAGGTATAGGTTTATTCGTGTGTAGCCTACATTCAGTTAAAATTATGATATCCGTTTCAAATTTATTTAAAACATATTTTCATTTCTCATGCTCGGAAAGTAGTGTTTATTTGATCTGATCTGAATAGCGGGTGGAAGACGCTGCTCCCCATCCTTGGGCGGGAAAGACTCATAGTAATTGCGTCCCTCTCCAGGGCGAGAATGAATTTTGAAAATAGAACTACATTTGGTTAGGTAGTCGGCTACGATTTTTTTTCTCGTGTACCAGCGTTTCCGCGAAACTTACGCGACACCATACTAGAAGATCGGCACATAATTATGTAGGTATGTACCACAGATTTCTAAATCTGTGGTATTTACTAAGTTAAGAAAAACATGGATTTATATTATAAAAGAATGCTGCGGGCTAGTGAGTGTATAAACAGCCAGTGTGAATTAAAAAAGAAACCGGCCCGCGGCGGTGACGCGGTGTGTTCCATATTTAAAATTTTAAATAGGTAGGTACAACTCATGTTATTAGTATCAATAAATATGTATTTTAGAAAAACTACTATTTTAGACTTTCCGAAATGAAAAGTAGAGTGTTTAACACGGGTGAAACTCATCGACCCTTGTATAACAATCTACTATTCTGTTTCTGTCAATTGTTTGAAGATGACAGAGACAGAATTCGTTTAGTGGTTTAAAGTGCAAGTGGGCTTAGAACCTTGTCCACATATCCTTAATATTGTGGCGAAAAAATATTACAGTAATGTATTTTTATTAATCGAGCTACAAGAACTGAAATTACGTTTTAAATATTTTCTAGAAAATGTTCAAAGTACAGACGCCAGCACATCCAGCTACCCGAAACTGTCAAATTTTCCCAATCAACTTTGAACCTTAAACTTCAGCGATAAAGTTGAAAATCTATTAAATAAATTTGACAGATTGTAGTAGCTTGATGTGCTGGCGTCTGTACGTTATTTATACAAAGTCGCTTAGCCATCTTAGCGTAGATACCTAATTTACCGAAAACACCATATTTAACATACGTATTAAATATGTTGTTTAAAAAACAACAAATTTTACTATCTTACAATTTCAAAGAATTTATTCTTTTCCAAAATTTGTTTCCAAACATATTTAGACCGTCCTTAATTTAAATTACTTTTATTCAATTCCTTTTTAATATAGACCAGATGAGCTTTGAAGATACTTACATAAAGCATGTATTGTTCTAATTTATAGCAGGTTAACGACAAAATTTCATGTGTAGGTAGTCCATGACTACACTCATACATACACTCGGAAAACATTACCCTCCTTCTGTGGCAGTCGCGTATATGTTAAGTCCTTAATTCAATTAACTGATAATGATAAGCATTTCATCATCAATGGTATTCATACAGCGTTGCAGAAGATTTTGAAACTGACTACTTTCCGTTTTGGTTCCTAATCTTTACGTGCAATGTCGCAATAATTAACTAACTAACAGTACCAGTTTAAGTAATGATAAATAAACTTATATCTATTACACTTATTACATTTAATTATTGACATTTCTAAAAAAACTGCTTGTTCGCAAAATACTTCGTAATACGGTAGTTGCCTAGGTAAAAAAAAGAAATTCTGTTTAGTCCGTCTTTCAGATAATAAAAAAATATTAGACACGTATTTTTTGCTTCATCATATTAATCAGAAATAACTTAGAAAACACGCATTAAAATTGGGAAGTGGGGGCTCGCTACGTCATAACTTAGTATTAAATCTAGCAAGGTGTGACGTCATGCCACATTTTAACTCAATGTATCGCCGTAATCTTTTGATTACGTCAAAAAAGAAAAAATACGTGTTCAATATTTTTTAATAATCTAAAAGACGGACATAAAAAAATTTTGGATACAGGCCTATTGAGACGTAAACAAGTTTTTAATTGTTAAAACTTTTTTAATGTGTCAAAGGCTTAACTACTTTATGCATTTTGAGTAACATTTTATTAAATGTTACTCAAAATGCATAATGTGATTTTAAGCAGTAAAAAACATTTAAAAATTCGCTGTTTGTGACTATTTAAAAAATTCCGTTGCGAAACTATTTTTACTCTAAATTGACTCAAGATATTGATGACTGCATTTCCTCTTTTGCCGTGATATTATTATTTTCGATTCTGAAATTAAATTATCTAATGGCGGTTGAATATATTTTCAGTTTTACAAAAATTTAATCGAGATAACAGATTATAAAAAGAATGAAATGAAATGAAATTGTTTATTGTAAATAGGATATCAGAATCACTTTTGCACGTCATATAAATAATAAAGTAATAACCTAGATGAGTTCGGCGTTTCCTATTAGACTGCATATGGTTATGATATGTAGATAGCTGAATAACACAACGAAATCAGCTTATAATGTTCCCGGTGAGAATAATTAGCCACAGTGGACCAAGCGGGTCCCAGAAACGGTTAGCAAAAATAAACTTCCTAGATTTAAAATATGAAGTATTTAATTGCAACAATATTTGACGGCTTCCTGATCAATTTGCGTCATAACGCAACTTAACTGCATTTACAATAAATCTTTGAGGTCGAATACTGCAATATGCAACCATCACGAATGCATGTGCGTCATAAGAAAAGGTAATTTTTTTTTGACGTAAGTATGTTAAATTTTATGGTGATGACCTCAAAAAGTATATTTTGTTTATAAATAGGGTTACCATTTAGAAATTTAAAAAGTCCGGACATTTTAGTCACAAAATCCACTTATTGTTTGATCTCGTTAAGTTGATTGTTAAAAGAAGATTTATATTTGGTTTTTAAAAGAATGAGAAGTTAATAAATATTAAAGACTTATTTGGTATTACTTTAATAAGTTTTACTACTCGTATTCCATCTAAGCCAGAAAATCCGGACAGATTAAAAACCGGGCAAAGTCCGGACATGTCCGGACAAATCCAGAAGGATGGCAACCCTATTTATAAATAGATTACTTAATAGCTATACCTGCCAGTAGTGTGTCGTACAGTGCATTTTATAATAATATCTAATTTACTTACATTTTTAAAAGATTTGAAGCAGCACTTAGGTAAAGGATAAATAAATTTTATTTCGCTCTCAATGTACAACAAAAACTTAATCTATGAAGTATACAATTATTTATGAGTCTGACAGCAAAACATAAATGATGATCTACCAACTCCCAAACTAAGTGCGGATTTCAACAAAGTTTAAACGCGATATATTTTAGTGAGAATTTACTTCTAAAACGCACAAACCTTTCTAATTATTTAGGATAATATAGTGAACACACCTCAAAACATAATAAACTTGTCAAAATTGACACATGTTACTGTCATTACTGTCAATTGATTGTCAGTTATGACAGTAACATGTGTCAATTTATATCATATTTGTCATAGTTGCCATCAACAAATAAAATATATGTACCTACTTTAAATAGTTTATAATTTTTCTCTTAAATTGAGGGGTCTAAAAATATTATTTCAGTGGTTCCTAGTTCCACATTTTTATCGTTCTTATTTAGATATAGTTTGATGCTGGTTAGATTTTTCTCGGAATAAAAAACCAACGTCCCTACAAAAAGCGGACATCTCCTTTGCTGTTAAGCTTGTATTTTGAGAGCTAATAATGGTTCTAAAGATGCAGGACTTATACCTACTTCTTCGAAGGCCGGTAATGACGTTAACAGTATACGATTTAATTACTATTACAAATCTATCTAGAGTTTCAGAAGCGTATTATTAAACGGCATTCAAAAACCTGCTAGGTATATTATTAAATGTCAAATCTATTTTCCGTAAAACTAGACCCCGCTACCGAAAATTTTATTGACACGTGTAATCTTAAATTTCTATCTAAATCTACGGGAAACCAAAACTAAGACTACGGTGGCCGCCACATAGCGTCTGCAATTTACCACTGTCACTGAAACGTTATTTATGAGAGAGAGAGATATTCAAAGCAATGGCATACAAGAAATATGTACAGCGTAAGATATTATTTCAATTTATTAGAACGATGTTGGGGCAGTGGCAGTTATTTGTAATTATAAATAGAGTAGCAACCGCATTTCCAACCGGTTGACTCGTTAAAAAAAATATGTTTTGCCCATATCTCCGCCCCCGTCCATTTGGGGTCCATCCGGACGGTACGGGGGGGTTCGGTATCGCTTCAAGACCCAGATTACCACTTGCCATCCGGTTGCCTCTCCGATTAAATTGTACGTGCCATTGCTTTAATTAAAAGTATTTTTTGACACCATAATGTCACACTTCACTGCCATCATTTCCATGACAGCTGTCACTGCGGCCGTTATGTGGCGGCTACCGCTGTCATAGAAAACTGTACTTTTGAAAACCAAAATATTGTTCCAAATTCAATAAACTTAAATATAAACTCACCTGGATTTCGATGTGCCAATGCAGTCATGAGTGTAGTTTTGCCGGCTCCACTGCAACAAAAATAACATAATTAACGAATAATATTGAAAAGTTTCGTAACTGCTTTAGTATCTTATAAGTTTTGCCATGAGTGAAGATACAGTATTTTTTTATTAACCAACAGGAAGAGGTGTTTTTGTATGTTTGTTACGCGATTACTCCGCCAATTATGAATTGATTTTGATAATTCTTTTTTTGTTTGATAGGTCATACCTCAGACGTGGTCCCATATAATTTTTTTACTAACTTTGCTTGGGTCATTTTTGAGTTAGCTTCAATTATACGTATTTTTTCCCACGTAGTACCTATGTGAATGATATGAAAAGTTTCTGCCACTGTGAGGTAGTTGTATTCGAATTTGTGTGGGGTAGGTACCACAACTAAAAACAGAAAAACAAAAACTTTTTACAAAAAAAAAACAACCGACTTCCAAAAAAAACACTACAAAGTGAAAAATTACTTTAATTTCGGAAGTCGGTGTCTTTGGATTATAATTTTCGTTTTTTGCTACCGATTTCCGAAATTAAATTTATTTTTCACTTTGTAATGTTTTTTCGGGAAGTTGGTTGTTTTTTTTTTGTTTTACAAAATATTTTTCATATTATTTCTGAATATTTGTCGCCCCAACATGGGATTGAAGCATAACTGGCGAAACGTGGGAGTACCTACTATAGTGACACCTCTATCCAACCCTTCGGGGAATACAGGCGTGATGTTATGTTATGTGTTGTCATGAAAATCGTCTTTGCGTAATACCGTAGCAATTATACTCCATTTGAAATAAGATTGGACACTTAACAAAAACCTTTTTTACAGTCCGTTCAACTGATTTTGACTTCTATACCGTAGGCGTAACGATGGTATTAAAAGCAAAAAATGGTTACAATACCAACTGTTTACTGCAGCTGCCAATTGTCATGCCACCAACGCAATAGAAGTCAAAATCGGTTAAACGGACTGTAAAAAAGGTTTATGTTTAATGTCCAATCTTATTTCAAATGGGGTATTATAGGCAGTTATATCTTGATTGGAACTGCGAAATAAGGACAAAAGATGTAAAGTAAAAAAAACTGTCACTATTTTATGATTTCCCATTTTTTACAGCAAATGAACAACTCACAGTTTGTTTTTTTGATGTATTTATTTACTTATTCGTACCTAAAATAAAATAAAGTCCTACATTTCCATAAATACGTATCATAGTACAAACAAACCTATCATACCGTTCTATTAGACTGTTTGTAGATTAGAAATACCTCAGAGTCGAGGCCTATGCGCAGGCGCAGGGTAATATGAGATTTGTAACTGAATGTAGATCATAACTTTCCAGTTGAGTTATTTGTACCGATAACTGATCGAAATGAGGAAATATGTTTCTGTTTCAATGCTAGAATATGTTCTTATTAAAATTAGCAGCTAAATAAAAAAACAATAAAGTTATTTAAGCAAATTTCTTTATTTATGACTTTAATTTATATTACATAATATTTGTCTAATTAATAAAATAATTTTAAATATACACATTTTAATGTTAATAATAAATAAACTTGATACTTAGTCATTAATTAAATATGAGAAATATTTTTGTAACAATTCTAAAGTTAAATAAATAACTGAGGATAAAATCAGTAATTTCTACAAAAATCTTGAAAAGTTACTGAAATGCATCATAATGAAGTATTTTCAATAAAGGTCTATCCGTAGGCGACTACTAAAATATATTATGATCCATTTTAATAATACCCAATGTCATAGTAATAAGTAATAATAAGTCACTATTAATATTATTTTTAATAAAATTATGTTAATAATTTACAAATTGTATGCATGACGTCCAAGATCGTGTCATAAAATATGAAATGAAAGGACAAAACAATTACTAAAATATTTTAAATAATTATTTAATTGAAGATGTAAGATCAAGTTTTGTCAATGGAATATGCAACAAATGACGCAGATATCGTAAAATAATTTGATAAGCATTTCCAGACTAATGCTATCAATCTATACCTACATTTTATAATTTGACATTACAAACAGACACTTCAATTTAATTTATTTGTTTATTATTATTTATTTGTATAATAATAATATATAGAAGATGTATAGATTATATTTAAATTTTAGAGCTCCATTCAGTAAAAAAATAAGTATTTTGCATATTATTATACCAGCGGTGTTTTTATTGTCCGTTTGTAAAGAAAAAGATTTCGTATTATCCCACTGATTTGTGTTGCATACCGCAATAGTCACGTCACACCTATGACATAAAGAATCTATTGAAAAATAATAGAAAATTCTGAAAAAAAAGAAGTGATATAAGGGCTCATTATGCAACCCGCGCGTAAAAAAATAAGCCGGTCTATTTTGTAAACTTAGGTGAAGCAATCTTGAAGTGAACTGTCAATCTTTAGCATCAGATAGGATGACAGTTCACTTCAGCTAAGTTTTCACGGTGAGTTATTTACACTCCAAAACACTATTTTCTATGATTTTGCGAGACCATTTGTACTCTAAAATTCATACATTCGCTATTGGGTATACATTCGCTATCAGGTATGGGATTAAAATAAGCATAACGGCATAGCTTGTAATTAAAATTCTTGTAAATTAAAATTTTTATAAGCTACCGGAAAGTTTAAAATCCCTACCAAATGAAAAAAAAATCTCGAAGCAGTTTAAATCTCTAAAGAAAAAGAAAAAAAAAATGTAAAAAAGGCTACTACTACACCGTTGAGGAATTGGAAGCTGACAAGTTGTGAATTGATTGACCTTGCAATAATAATGATGTTTGACGTAAATGTGAAATAATAAATTACTATAAGTACTAAATTATGCTCACCTATAAGTATTACTAAAATGAATGAACGAATTTATTGATAATAATGATTTATTTTAAATAAATGTTATAAATAATAGATTAATGTTTAGTATAATTACAATAAATATAATCAACATTGTGTCATTTATATTTTATTATGCTTACCTATATGACTAAAATAAATGAACGAATTGATAATAATGATTTATTTTAAATAAAATGTAACAAATTATTGGTTAATGTTTAGTATAATTATAATAAATAGAATAAATATTTATATTATGTAATTTAATCATTTGATATGAAACATTTGCAGTGCCCTTACAGGGTGCATGTCTTAATACTGTGTCATGAGATTTCAATGCATGTCTACTAACCAGTGTTTTACTTTTTGGCAAATAAATAAAATCAAACAATGTGACTTACCTAGGTCCCATTAAAGCTGTCATTGTACCAGGTTTCGCGATCCCGCTTACTAAAACAAAAACAAAATATTGTCAATATGCATCATAGTTAAATTGATTCATAGTTTAATTGATTCAGGCGTGACCTTGCGGAAATCCATTATAAAATACAATAGACGTGGATATATTTAGTAACCTGTTCCGCTTAGCTATTTCTAAAGAGCCATAAAAATCTCCTGAAAGAAATCGATACGTGTTTCACCTCTCAACGAGGCATCCTCAGGATGACGATTGACTTGGTTCGGGTTCGCGAAAAGTTGATTCGATTTCTTGCAGGAGTTTTTATGGCTCTTTAGAAATAGCTAAGCGACACAGGTTACTAAATATATCCACGTCTATTGTATTTTTTAATATACATCGTGGTGACAACGTCCAGCTGCTACCATCTCAGCTGGCAACAGTTGGAGATTGAGGACAAGATCTAGAAACATTACTTTGCACGTACTTTGGCTAAGCGTTATTCCTGTCACTTTCATAAAACTGTGAATCTACAAGTGTAAGATAGAGAGGGGAACATACATGCCTAAGCCAAAACAATTGCAAGTAAGTGGCTTATAGATCTATTCTTTAAAAACCTGAAGTGAAATGAGCTGTCAATCGTGGCAATGACAGCTCACTTCAAGCTCACTTCACCTTAGTTTACTGTAGGGATGCAAAAAGTGCGAAAAAGTATTGACATATCGTATAGATATTTGAAAAAAAAATCAACATCGTATTCAATATTAAAAAAAAAAACGATTTATCGATATTTTTTGGCACTTCTTGCATCCCTACCTTAAAATCACATTGAAAATTAAAAAAAATCTTTCTTTATAAACTTCCATTGTGTTTGTTTTTGCTATGTTAGCATAATTATTTATTTGTGACCACTCACTTGTTATTTTTTTTCGGAGCAAAACAAGCAATGTAATACTACAGATAATTAAAAAGTACGGCTCTGATTCCCAGCGGTTTTAGTCAGTGGCGACAACGATGTAGCTATTGGAAATATCGAATTTGATACATTTTCGATACTTGACATTTTGTATCGATATTTCGAAACATAAATATCGCCTAAAAATCGATCGAAAAATCGATATACTTATCGATATTTTTTCTGCAAGCCAAGTTCACGGTGAGATTTTTACACAATATACAGGCTAGGCTTGAGATATATGCAGGGAGCCGATTAGAGTAGCCGAGATTTGAGTTAGATGGCTAGCTATTAGAGAGGCCTTTTGAGTTGGGGACTTCCATCTAGGCTAATTATCTATTGGATCGTCTGTGATCAACTTTGGACCGGATCAGCAGTTAACTCGAATGGAAAAAATATTGGTTCCTATTCTAGCCTAGTCCGATGACGTTTGGTCGCTTAAGCTAGGGTTTCCTAAGACTATGGTGGCCGCCACATGGCGTTCGCAATTTACCGTCGAATGACGTCACTAAAACGTTATTCATGGGTACTGTGTTAAATGTTACAACAAAATACCTTGTGACATATTGCAATTAAATGAAAGAAAATTTAAAACTCATACCAAAAGTACACTTTGTAAACAAGCATATTACAAATTAGAGGATTATATCCAAGATAAGAGTGCTTGGAAACATGCTGGTCCTGCTCCATAGGACAATTTAGAATCAAGACAAAATCAAACTGGTTGCTAATTTAATTGTAAAATTGATTATTGAATTTCACTCCTGCGTACACGTGCGAACACGCACGAACGATCCTGACTTTCCAAGTACAAAGGAAGTGCGCAGACTGGGTAGTCGTACGTACCTATACGTCCTACGTATAATTCCGACGTCCGAAAATAAGCCGAACTTGTTGGGATTTATTCTGTGTGCGCCCTCAATTTGTATGACCATGGTCGTACACACGGCTACACATCAAGCTATACATTTCCAGTTTATGTTGATCTCGCATTGTATGGGATTTCCGTAGAATTCGAGGTCAGCTTAAACTGGAAATGTATAGCTTGATGTGTACGTGAACGCACGAGTTAAATTCGTACGAAAACGCATCCAAAGTGCGCGCGGCTTGAGACTGAGATTAAAATACGGGAATTACCACTCTTACCATTTATACTAACAAGTTCATGTTGTTACAAAGTCATTCCTAAATTAATCGAACAATAAATTCGGTTGTATTCTATATAGATAACTAGCTTCTGCTCGCAACTTCGTCCGCTTGACATTATCCCCCGCCCGCGTTATTTTCCAGTTTTACCTTTCTCAAAAATTGGGCTCAAACGCAAAAAGATTTTTTTAAATCCGACTGATAGTTCCAGACATTAGCACGTTCAAACAAAAAACTGTTCAGCTTTATTATTAGTAGTATAAATCACACTATAATATTATAAAGGTGAAAGTTTGCGAGTGTGTGTATGTTTGTCTCTTCTTCACGCTCAAACGGCTGGACAAATTTGAATGAAATTTGGCACACAGATAGTTTGTAACCTGGATTAACACATAGGATACTTTTCATCCCGATATTCCCACAAAATCGAGACTTACGCGGGTGAAACCGCGGGGCGCAGCTAGTATTATATAGATAGCAAATGAACAACATGTTTTTAAATAAAATGTCATTAAATGTCACAAACACAAATAGAACAGTGAGACACGTAGAAGCTTTTTGCTCAAATTGCACATTAACACAGAATTTAACCTTTATTTAATGCATTTTTTGTGCACAACGTAGAATTGAATAACTTGGATGAAGAATAAAATTGTGCAAATAATTCTGGGCAGTAATCAATTAAATTATAAGTAAAAAGAGAAAGGTAGCTAGATTATCTACCCAACTCTGGAGGACTGACGGGGAGGCGACAGGTGCCGTCCGTCCCGGGTCCCCGATCTTGGGGGCCCGGGGCCCGGGAAATCTCGAGTAAAGGCCCAAAATAGGTCAAAATAATGTTCAGTAAGTAAAAGGTAGTTTGTAATTGGCAACCCTCCTACGTATGCTAAATATAAACTTAGGTACAAAAAAATCCGAGCTCGCTGCGCTTGCTCCTGCATCCTACATTCTCTTTTTTCTTTTTCTCAGACTTTTCTGAGTAAGTCGACAAAGTAACTTCTATTTATGTATGCTACCTTACCTATCCGGGGCGGAATGCTATAATTTTCGAGCTTGCTTTGCTCGCTACTGCATTCTACATTCACAAACAAATTGATTCCTATTTCTGTACAAATGTTCAAAAGCAGATATAACCTACCCGGAGTGCAAATTTTTTCGAGCTCTCTTCGCTCGCTCTAGCATCCTATATTCGTCTAATGCTCACTACTTTTCAGTATAATAACGGGTTCAGGATGTTGATGGGGCTGCTCCGTTTCTGCAGTGCATCAGGTATGTTCACACAAGCACACGTCGATGGCTTCCACGCCATCGTCAGACGGAAATCTGCCTCTTTGTTCTGCAGAGTGCGGGAAAGCTCCAACTGCATCCTGAAGACCATAGCGTTGAGGTACGATTCTCCTTTGTTAGGTGATGTTGTTCGAAGATGTATATCGAACAACAGCCTTGTTTCGAAATATATAATAAGTTTACTAACATAGATATAAGTTATCTTTTTGTTTACTAACCCATATATGGATGTCCCTCATCCGAAATAAAGATTATTTCATTTTACTTTTTTTTTATTTTATAAGTCGACAAAGTATTTCCTGTTTCTGTATGAACAGTTAAAAGAAAACCTAACATTTTCGAAACAGTGTGCTTAAAATTTCGAGCTCGCTTCGCTCTTTCTTATACATAATGTTACTTCTTAAACTTTTCTGTATACCTGTGGGCTCCCATTTAGTTTTGCCGCCCGGGTCCCACTAACAGGCTGAGTCCGCCACTGTACCCAACATTTGATCTTAAAAACGAAACCACTATTAGATGATACGTGGAGGTGGGACGGCATGTCGTAATTATCGGGAGCGAAAAAGACATAAGACGAAATATTATGTAACTTGGTTAACTAGACAACTTTTAACGTGCCTCTTGAGGTGCGCGTGGGTATAACCCACCTATTTTAACTTATAATATCATTGGCAGTTGTGCCGATTCTCTTGAACACTGAACTAAACTATCTAAACTATCACTAAAATTCCTTACTTTTGACTATGAGAATCTCAAAACTATTCTGCAAAATAAATTCTCTAAATTTAAAATTAATTTTGACACATCTAAATCGTATTTGACAATCGCGAATCCACACGTGATACGTGAATTTTTTTAGAGCCGGAGGCGCGCAGTTGGGGGCAGCCTCGACGTGTTTTTTTATGGAATTTTTCACTTTTTGTATGGAAAATAAGAAAAATTATCACCCACATTTTGAGTGTTAGGGGTTTGAGGGTCTTAAAAGGGGGTCGAAATTTTCATTATTTTTGTGATTGAACACACCATTTTCGAGATATAGATAAGCAAAAGAAAAAATAATTACGGTACTGTTTTTGCACTTGAAGTCGAGGTGTTGGTGTGAATTTAAATTTCATTACAACTAATTTTATTCCACACGTTTTTAATCGCGATTAGAAATAGTCAGATTTAGTTAGAAAATCTAAATTTTAGGTGAACAACGTCAAATTCAGAATAGCAAAATTGCCATTTTCACTAAATTAATATCTCAATGCCATCTAAGTGCTGTCTAACTAAAATTAAGCTGTATCACTTTAGTCTATTTCAGAATGGGAAATGGTCGTTTGACAGGAATAAACTAAATTTTGGCGATTTTTAGTCTAGTTTAGATTTGTGACAAGAGAATCGGCAACAGTATCAATATAATGACGAATATAATCCCTAAAATAATTAGTAAATAAGTTGGGTAAAAACAGCAAAATTTTTTTCACACTCGCCTTTTCTCTCACAGACTATTATAATAACACTGAGCCTGAAAAACACTCTGAAAATTATTACCGGTAGCGTGATTACCTATCTTTGAAAATTTCAATAAATTAATGCTTTTGAAATAAATAGCCCATAAAATAACAAAGTTATGAAACCTTCATAAAACCAGGCACAGTAAGCCTTAAAATCATATATACCATCGACAAGAATCCATTTAATTATCTACAAGGTTTGATCACAAATCAGTACCTATTATGGAATACAAATTCTAGACAATTTTTATCGATGTGTAGGTACATTTTTTTTAGGCTGACTGTACACAAGATTTTTGAAGCCCGTATCTAATTTATGTCTCACTATGACACCAACTCTGAAATATCGAAAAAAAAATTCTCCGTGTATAATTGGAGTATTTTTATATACAGGGTGGCAGGGACATCGACGCGAAAACACTAAACCCCCCTGCGTTGAAATTTTTCGTCGGTATTTTTTTTTTAATCTGCTGTTCCATTCATTTTGGCCGCGTAGGTATTGCACTTTTCTATGAAACAGCAGATTTTTTTTTAATAACCGACTGTAGAGCTGATTGTAATACAGTAGCCTGTATAGTACGCGTGACTGCGCCTGCGTCGGCACTATTGATCATGTAATCGATCCGTGGAACTATATCGCACCGAAAATGCATGACTAAAAAAATACTGGGTCCCATACAGCAGAAAATATATCCGTTTATAACCATATCATGTTATATTACGATTGGTTTCTCACGAATGTTTCGAAACTGCGCAATTTGATACCAGATGGATAGATTTGCTTTATTGAGCTGCCATTTGCAAATCTGACGCCTGTACCGTGGAGCGGTCAGTATCGCACTACGGATGTTTTCATTGGCGCTGATGGTCAGCGCGCTACGCGACTGACGGTACGCGACCGACGTCAGCGACAGAGGAATCCGGGCCTTATTGTCAGTGTTTTGGCTTCGAGCCCTTAGCACTCGGACTTAACCTCTCAAGCCTTGCAAAAAATGCGCGCGACAATCCCTCAAGTGCCACTTCACGCGGCTTATCGCGATGTAATTTGACACGCGCTGACCTTGCTCACAAAAACTGCTGTAGCTTCGTTTCTATTGCGTCAATTTACAATCTGTAAACAGATTCGGGTGTTTGAACAATGGGGGCCACTTATGATAATATCCATAACACTCATACGTTTAGTTATTATTATAAACATCCTATTGAAAATAGAGAACTGGCCGTAAGCCGACTTGTTAATGTATTATGTTAGTTTCTGGCAAAAGTAATGAATTGATTTACGCGAAATTTTGGTAATAATATCATGAATATACAAGTAATCCAATTAGATTTTTTTCTTATTAGTCTTACATACAATATTTTCATAATATTCTAACTCAAACTTCATAGTGCGCGGTGCTGTAATTTTGAATTGCGTAGTTCAATTCGTGATATTGGAAACGATCATACGAGTTATAATGAGCATTATATCATGTATTAAATGTTTCTAGGATATTACCTATACCTTTTTCAACTAATTGCTATCCATGAATCGTAAAAATATGATACGATAATTAGTAAAATACCAAGATGACCTTGACGGATCATTTTATCCGGAAATTTATCTATACTAGTTAGAATCTTATTTGAAAGTAAACATGAATGTAGTGGTTTATCAATTTCTGTACACACATTCCTTATTTATAACCCCTGTAATTAATTCACTTATAGTTACAAAACAAATCTAATATTATTTCATAATAATTCGGCATAATAATTTGATACATTTTACCTACACATCAAAATGCTTCGAAAAATCTTTGAAAAATGGATAAAAATGAATGAACACGCTTCAAATGCATGAAATAATTAATTAGAATTAGTTTTTGCATAGATAATTACCGTTTATAGACACAAAATCATTGAAAAACAATCAACAATAATATATTTATGTGGCAAATGTGTAAGACGAAATAACCTAAAAATGTATTGGCTTGAAAATCATTTTTACTATATTGTTTTACGCAAACGATTAGCCAAATACTTGCACAATCCACTATTGTTTCATTATTCATGTACTTACCTAAGTTTTACTAGAAAAATCCATCACAATAACTCACAATAAATAAAACAATAACACAAAGCACGGCCATAAACCACGGAATATCAATGTAAACAAAGGACGCGTTCATATTTTTTTTTTACAGTGTTGGGCACGAAGTTTTTAGTAACTTTTATTGTCTATGGCTTACAAATATTCTTGCCAGTGTAGGAAAAATATTAGCAATCGACTAAGTTCCGTAATTTACGCAAAAATAATATTTTAAGTTGTAGCCAATTGGCAACGCGCGCCGGCTCTTAGAAGTGCCAGCGGTCCTTAACGGAATGGCTCAGAAACTGGCGCTTTTGGGCGATCGCGGTCCTTAAAAGGTTTGCTTTGTTTCCAAAAAGTTCGTGAGAGATTAAAACAAAAAATTACGACCAGAATAATGAATTGCAATTATAACACTGAATTTGGGGTTAAAACCGTTTTAAGTGTAAAAAAATTGGAATGTTTCCAAATACTTTTTACATCTAAAACTAACTAAACTAAACTAACTGTTACGATATTAATTATTGCATTTCATAATCAATATTTTAGTTCCCTAGTTAGCCACATTTCTTAATTCCAAACAGTAATATTGCCAAATTAATCAAAACAGTTAAATATTTGACAGCTATTTACGACGTTGCCAAGTTTTAAGATAAACCGAAAGAACTGCTTCTCATTCTTCTCTTTGCAGAGTGTGCATTTGGAAAAAGCGAACCACGCTCGAAAAACTAACCTCTCTAAATGCAAAAAAGTGATCTTTATTTGGATATTTAAAAACATACTAATGTAAATTTAGGTTTTTAAATATCCAAATAAAACTAAACAATGGTGCCGATTCCCTTGTTCACAAACTAAACTAAATTTAAGTTCAGTGCATCTTTTTCTTTCTATTTCATTAAGAAAAGGACAGAAGATAAATTTTTGTTTAGTCCTGTCAAATTAATCAGCGCTTGACGTAAATTGACGTAATTTTAGTAGGCAAGTTTTTAATCACGACTAAACTTGTATGGAGTAGTGACAGGCGCTGATAAATTTGACAGGACTAAACTAAATTTATCTTCTGTCCTTTTCTTATTGAAGTAGAAAGAAAAAGATGCACTGAACTTAAATTTAGTTTAGTTTGTGAACAAGAGAATCGGCACCAGTATCCATCTATACTAAAGACTTTTATTAACATGATTAAGTTTTACATTAAAAATTAGTAAATTATCTAAACTATGTATATATAACTAACTATTAAATATATCCTACTAGCTGACCCGGCAAACGTTGTTTTGCCATATAAATGTTTGGGGTGGACCACCCTCATCACTTATTGGTATGAAAAATAGATTACGACCGATTCTCAGACCTACTAAATATACATATAAGATTTCATAAAAATCGATTAAGCCGTTTCGGAGGAGTATGGCACCTAACATTGTGACACGAGAATGTTATATATAAAAGGAAAAAATAAAAATAAAGAGAAGAACTCATTGGGCGTCAAAAAATTCGTCGCATCAGGCTGGCAGCGTTGCCACGTTGGATGGCAATGCTGATTCTTTGGCCTAAGAATTGTCCAGCCCTCTGGTCACGTGAAGAATCGACCAACCGCATGGCGATGTCCCGAAATACTCGATGAGCACTCGGACCCCACGGCCCTAGTGTTTCAACCCCAAACGGCTCAAAAATATAGCTACCAATAAGGTTGCTTGATATAATATTATAAAGAGGTATTTGTTTGTTTGTAAGTTTGTATGTAGCGGGTAATTTCTGGAACTACCAGTCGGATTTGAAAAAATATTTTTGCTTTGGATAGCCCAATTCTTGAGGAAGGTTAGAGGCTCGCGGACGAAGTCGCAGGTAGAAGCTAGTATAATATATTTCATTTGCACAATCGTGTTCTGACGGCCTAACACGAACGCGCCGTAAACGTAACGTAACTTCGAACGATTTTTGAATCGAAAATACTATTATTCTTTAGCAAGCACAATAACCACTCAAAGATATGAATAAGTCATAAGGGTCCCCGAAACGATCTATTGCAATTGTCAATTTTTACGATACAGATTGATGCGCCAATTGATCGTCTACTAAATGCAATAATCATTTTTGCTGCATATACTTGCTTGTGGCTTGCTGAGCTTGTGGCTAGGTACTAACAGCCGCACGGGTCGATCGATCAGGTTAAGTTACGCTTGCCGGGGTTGGTCCTTGGATGGGTGACCATCTTTACATACCAAGACCCCTCTGTGCCTCGGAAAGCACGTTAAGCTGTTGGTCCCGGCTGTCATTTGTAGATCTTTGACAATCGTTACGGGTAGTTAGAAGCCCAAAAAGTCTGACAACCAGTACCAAGGTATATCGTGTTAACTAGTAACTAGGTTGTGGAGGTCAGATAGGCAGTCCATGTCATCATCATCATCAGCCTATAATGTCCCCATTGCTGGGACACAGGCCTCCTCTCTGTGAGAGGGAGTGGGCCGTAATCCACCACGCGGGCCCAGTGCGGGTTAATAGATGTCACATGTCTTCGAATTTTCGGTTCTAGGACATGCCGGTTTCCTCACGATGTTTTCCTTCACCGTTTTGAGAGCAGTGGTGATGAAATAATTTACACAAAGTAAAGCGCCTGTCTGAGTTCGAACCTACGACGTACAACTCGTAAGTCGCGGCCGTTACCACTGGGCCACCACTGCTCCATGTAAAATACTGGTATTCAACTGCATCTGGTTAGACTGGAAGCCGACCCTAACATAGTTGGGAAAAGGCTAGGAGATGATTACTTGCTAATAGTAATACAAATGGAAGAAGTCACTAGCTTCTGAAATATAGTTACTCTAACCTAGCTCTGTAGCCAGGGTCTCAAACTTTTAATGGCAATAAATAATTTATTTATTTATCATTAAAGTTACTACAATACAAATTTATGGCAACTGATCAATTGCAATACATCGTTTGGTCCCATCCCTTAAAACTAAGTCAATATTATGTGCAAATCAAGCATTTTAAATTTTTATAATCGTTTGACTAACGTTCTCCACGCGTTAGTACCTACTAGACCCACAGAATGAAACCAAAACGTTTTAAAACCTACAAGGAACTCAGTGTGGCAATGACGAAGTAATTGATAGAGCGCTCAATAGACAGAGACGTGTACAAATTCGGGCCCTAGCAACAGTTCAAATTACAGTCACGAAGCCGTATGAGGATGAATATTGAATTAGTAATTAAGTAAATGTTAGTACTGAATTAGCTAGAATATTATCCCGATTAAATACTCAAAGAAATACACACAAAATAGTTTTCAATATGAAACTTTTCCGAGCCTAAGACCTAAAACCCAATTTCTGAAAAGGTCACTGTAAATAATTAAAGACTAAAATATCGTCCAATCTCTGATATGTATGACTGGTTGACCAAAACAACTTCTGCCGATGAAATCACTTGATGACATGATATATCTTTTTATCTTTATATCTATTTAATATATTGAGTCACATTTTAATTTTAATAAATTATTTTTCTTTGAGTACGCTGTACTGGTACAGCGTCTTAATATTTGTTTGATGACCGGTCGACGTCATTACGTCGGCGCCGGCTGTCGCTGAAAACCAGCGCTGGGGTCTTGCAAAGTGTCGCAGCATAATGCTGAGCGATAGCCGATTTGCGTGGATGTGACGCATCCTTCCCCCAACCTTTTCTCATTTTTGTATTTTAAACAATTTTTTTAGAAAGAAAAATAGGTTTATTTCACACAGAAATACGTGCATACAAAAAGACAAGAGTAATCAGAAAACAAAAACTCCATTTGAATTAAGATAGACATTTAAATAAATCTTTTTTACAGTCTGTTCAACCGATTTTGACTTCTATTGCGTTGGTGGCATGACAAATCGCAGCTGCAGTAAACAGTTGGTATTGTAACCACTTTTTTGCTTTTAATGCCATCCTTATGCTTACGGTATAGAAGTCAAAATCGGTTGAACGGACTGTAAAAAAGGTTTAATTAAATGTCTAATCTTATTTCAAATGGAGTGGTGCATATGAAATCACAAGCATAAAACAGAAATAGTCGACAGCTGCACGTCATGACTGTGACAAGAAGGCTTCCACTCAGCATGATGCTGTGTTATGCCCCCCAACCACAACACAGCGCTGATTTTCAGTGGTCACCCGAAAAGCCAATGAGCATTGATCACCAATTCACCACGCTTACTCAAGGTGGATCGGCAATTTCAAGGCATATTAAGGAAATATACGGGGTAAGTTTTTATCCAGAGCGCAAACTTTAACACGTGACTTTACTCATCATTATGAACAACTTTTACTATGGGACCCAACCCAAAATCGCGAAAAAAAATCAGCTGTTCCCTACATTTATGTTCGCATAACTCGTCAAAATGTAGGGAACAGCTGATTTTTTTTTCGCGATTTCAGGTTGTGTCCATTTTAAAAGTTGTTCATAATGATGAGTAAAGTCACGTGTTAAAGTTTGCGCACTGGATAAAAACTTACCCCGTATTTAAAGTAAAATAATAATAATAGATATATTAGGTACGCCTCTGCCCAAACCATCGAGGAATACAGGCGTCATGTTATGTAATTTTATGAAAAAAAATAACTTACCATTATTTACAAGTCTTTTCAGTTTTCCATCTTTGAGTTTGGTGTGGACTGTGACATCACGCCAGACCAAGGTACAGGGTCTGAAGGTCGGTGCTGGTCCCAAAACCTCTTCGATTTCGGGAAACAAGAGGTCATACTTTGACCTCGTCTCCTTAATCTTTGAATGGTGGGGAATCATTTCCTATAGAGGAAAAACGGATGTATATGTTTATTGCCGTATTTTTACTGAATTTTATTAGACAGGAAAACTATAATTCAAATTTAATTAAGTTATTTATAGTATACCTACATTTTGAAATTAAGTGCTATCAAAGATTATGAATAAAATAAATAAATTTTGCTCATTTTTAAATAAAACTTAGATACATCAACTTAGATACTCATCGTTTTTTATTACATTAAAAATGAATCGCGAAAGCAAAAGATTTTATAGAATATTTAATAAGATTGCATTTTTATTTCTGTTTAATTTTATAGTGCCAATATTTTTTTTTAAATATGTAATCAATTAATTAGAAGAAATTCAGAATTTTGACCTTGAGGAGGTTATTTCAAAATTCTTCAATTAAAAAATTCCGGGACCTATTGGATACGTTTTTAATTGAGTGACAAAATTTGTAAAATAATTCTGATTAGGTAGGCACATTTGACTACATAAGACAAAGAGGGGGGGGAGGCCCTAATTTTGCGTTCCATTTTAAAAATTACGCCATTTAAGACGAAGAAAAATGAAATACAAAATAAAGTTTATACTATTAACAACCTGTGCATTATATTAAAGGGTTTGAACTTAACTCTCAACAATAATAATAATTTAATCGTACTCAAGATTTACAACGTATTTACGGTTTTAGTCACAGAAGTTATAGAACGTCTCTAACTAACTCTAACGCAAACGTAACAACAATGTTTAAGTTTTAGATACGGCACACGCTTTACTATAAAATTATTTTTAATTTCCACTGAACTTGTTGCAAGAAAGAATCCGGAAATAAGCTTACTACTGATTTAAAACAGAAAAGCACAAGAGTACCCATATATCAGTAGATCCACGGAATATTAACGTATCTCTACCAAGAAAATCGAATTAAAGCCACGACAATTTAAGATTAAGAACTCAAAAATAGTTTACGCAAAGTTTATTTTTGAATATTTACCTGAACCTGCACTTAAAATACACTTGATCACTTCCTAAACTTAAAAACTAGTAAATATTTTTAAATTTTAACACATTTTCTTACGTAGGTCTCCTCAGCTGCGTGCTCTGTTATGAAACTCAACCTGTCTCCGTTCTTATTTGGGCTGGCACTCATTTTCTATTGCACAATGTCGTTACTAATTATTAAAAAAATAAAAACCATTAACTAATTTTTTAAATTTGGAATTGGAGTGAGCTGGACGGTATTGTCAGCGCGTTCATTTTACCGATTGACCGATTGCTAAGAAGTTTTGGCGCCGGAACATGGCGCGTCTGCCTGCCAGTGCAGCGTTGATGGTTTGACATTACGATTACGACTTGCGTTAGAAAGGGACGGATGTCGATTAGAGCAGGATGAAAGCATTTTATTGGAAACAAAAGTAATATGTGCCGGCTGGATAGTGCGGGTATTACACTACACTGAATTAGGGTCCCTAAACCCTTAATAAGAGAGGTGTAATAAGAGTAAGGCAGTAAGAGTCCCTAAATTAGGGCGTCATGCTCCCTTAATTCAGGGCCGTGTAATACCCGTTTAAGTAGGATTCTACTAATGCATTGATAAAAATATGTGATTAATTAATGGGTTTTTATGTGCTAACCACAAGTAGGTACTTTTAGATGGAAATGAGATCATGTTTCTTATATTTGGCAGTTTCTAACGTATTTACTTTTAGTTTTCTTTGTTTTATATTATTGTGAGTACCTACTTAGCATCCAACCTTAAACAATTCTAATAAGAATTTCCTCATAGAAACGATATAGGTACTTTTAGCTAAATTGAAATGGCAGTTTGGTAATTAGACGAAAGAGTCAAGATAAACTTTCAAAATAAAACATATTGTTATGAAATAACAAGCAGCATACGGATTACGAAAAATAATAATTTACTCTAATTTCCGGTTTTGCCGTAGTTTTTTTCTGATTCCATCCCTAATTCCAAAAAGAATAGGGGTTTATTTACAAACGTTGCTTAAAGTTAAGTGATGTTCAAACGTCAAAAATGCATGCAACGTTTATAAATAAGCCCCATATGAACTAACCTAACTACATGATCCAACCCTCTACGTCACGACGTGACATACCTACGGAGAGATGAATTTTGTTACGGTTCGATTTTTGCTCAGTATCTAGAACAATAGAAGAGGTGACGCAATCGAAGAGCTTTTTTCTTTTTTTTCTTTAGCTTTTACATTTTAAATACCTAACTGATGAGGTCTTCACGGCACGTACAAATAAGAAGAACCGCACATTGAAGTTCCTCATTAAAAAAAACTATGCATACAACGATATCTTTTGAAGTTTTATGAAAGAATAAGTCTTGGGCCCGACGAGATTTACCATCGGCAACTTGGGGTGAGTTTAAAATAAATTGTAATTAGTGTGATTCAACAATTTCCTTAAACTTTGAACACGTGTTATATCTAAAACTTTATCTAAAGTAAAAGACAAAATCTGGCCAAGTGCATGTTGGAATGAATTTATCCTAAGAACAAACTTAACATTGTAGTTGAAAAAAAAATATTCCATACGGAATGTCTGGGAGAACATGTTTTTACAACCGCAAATCTAAGTTGGTCGATTATTACTCGTTAACTTGTAAAGCCTACTCAGCTGTGATAGTTTTCCTTTTAAATTCGTTAAATAAGCTACTGCCGTGAATTTTTTCACATCTAAAACCAACCATTCACCTGTCAAGGGGGGGGGACACTTGACTCTAACAAAAATTTTCACTTTAAAGCTTAATATTTCGCAAACGGATCTTTGATCCCTTATTGAACCCCTTTAGGGGATGAATTTTCAGAATCCCTTCCTTAGTTTACACGTACGATAACTAAGGCTCTCTTTTGTAAAATTTTATGCTTCTAGACCAGCGATGCACAGACCGCGGCCCGCCAACAGCCCGCAAATTATAAATGCGAAAAATTTAAGAAATTATAAAATAAACGTTGACTAGGTTATATACCTACATTAGACTACTGTTCTTGCGTGGATGTGATGCGAGCTTCCGATCGGAACTATTCGGGTAGCGCTCGGGTGAGTTCGGATAAACTCAAACTCAAGCTCAAACTCAAAGCATTTATTTCAAATAAACCAATTACAGGCACTTTTGAATTGTCAAGGGGTCGGTCAGTCAGAAAGATGAAGCTAGTTGCCCATTCCAAAGCGTAGTAGGTACCTATGGAGAAGAACGGGCAAGAAACTCCACGGACACTCTTTTAATTCAGAATATGGTTACAAAATATTGGTTACATCATTCATATTGAAGTTATACATGTGAGAACGATGCAGAACCTTAAAAGCGTCCGTAATAGAAAATAAAACAAATAATACAATTCAAAAATTAAATTAAAATAAGTCATGGCAGCTAAGAGATGACCAGTCCCTACTAACAGCGCCCGTTAATGAACATGACGCATGGATTAGCACCATTCAGCTCAACCATTTTGAAGGGAGCTAAATGATCCAACACACACGCCACCGTCAGCGAGACATTAGAGTGAGCATGACATACTCTCAGCCGCCAGGGCACATTCAAGTCAATGAAAGACGTACCTAGTAAATGGTAGCTTTATAGTAGGTACATAGTACTCACACGTGTTATGCAATTATACAATGCTAAGGGATTGAATCTATACAATGCAAATAGTTTTTAAAATCAATATTTGTGAACAAACGTATTCAGGTATGAATTTTTAACAAAACGAAAAATAGAAACCGCCTAGCAAATGAAAATTTGGAAGCGATATTACGTGTAGCGACAAGTAATCTGGAGCCAAATATAAAAACTACATATTGAAAGTTATACAAATAAGGTGCATAGTTAAATTCTTTTAAAACGTTTACCTAGTTATTTTTCCGCCCTTGGCTTATAATGTGCCCGAGTGGCCCCTGTGTATTCTGTATAAGTCTGCGCATCCCTGTTCTAAACCCATCTGTTTGAGCTGTGCGTTGTAACTGTCAGTGAATTTAGATTTTTATTAAGTACTAGCGACCCCGCCCAAGCTTTGCACGGGTACAATCTATTTTCCGCGCAATTTTCTTATTTTTTTCTTTCATAAGTACCTTCTCTTGACAATAACAAACACAAAAAAAAGATCTACACTAAAAGAAGCTACGCTTGCCACGGTTGTTCCGTGGATGGGTGACCATCTTTACATACCAAGACCCCTCCGTGCCCTAAGCCGTTGGTCCCGGCTGTCATTCGTAGATCTTTGACAGTCGTTACGGGTAGTCAGAAGCCCAAAAGTCTAACAACCAGTTTTACCAAGGGGTATCGTATTACCCAGTTACTGGGTTGTGGAGGTTAGATAGGCTGTCGCTCTATGAAAATTCTGGTATTCAGCTGCATCCGGTTAGACTGGAAGCCGACCCCAACATAGATGAGGCTAGACAGATGATGGTGAGAAAAGAGATGACCAGTCTCAACTGAACAACATGACGCGTGGATCAGCACCATCCAGCTCAACCATTTTGTAGGGAACCGAATGATCCAACTCACGCGCCACTATCAGCGAGACTACTTCTTCTATAACCAAGATTCACCTACAATACCTATTTTTTTAGGAGGTAAACTTCAACATAATATTTTGTGCATGGAATAAACACATGGGTTTATTTATAAAGTGACGTTCAAACGTCGTAAATGTATGGTTAAACAGTCGCTAATCATTACTTAACTTTAAGCAACGTTTATAAATAAACCCCGTAAAGTTTTAGCTCCTTAGCACGTTTGTGGCTAGTCAACTAGAGTTAGTGCAATTAATCAGAATAATTAGGCATCAGATCGAGTAGGTAGAGTCCTTTATGCTACTTCAGATTTAAGCTCTTTCTTCTAGTGCAGTGGTCGGAAAACTCATTAGTCAATAGAGCCAAATATCAACACAATAACGACTAAGATTTCTTCTGAGAGCCAATCTTTTCAGTGTTCAAACTGTGTCAATATTACACTTTTCTTAATCCTTAAAACTCCCATCCACAACGCTTCCTAAAATTAACTTACTAAGAAGTACGATGCCTTCATCAACATCATCATATCGGCTGATAATAATATGATGAAGGCATTGTACTTTTTAACAAGTTAACCTTGGAAAACTTTGAATGGTACAGTAAATGATACATTTTCGATGTCCTGTTAATTTTTTGTGAAAATGCTTCGGAAGTAAATCTTTGAAATATAGTTTGAATTTTGAATAAAACTTGATACCTGAACCCCGCGCGTATCTACGCTCGCACTCCTCGTCAATTGTACAGAGCCGCAGTCTATAGGCTCGCGAGCCGCGATTTGCCAACCACTGCATTAGTGCTAAACTCTATTATTATTGTCTTCGGATAAATATTATTATCTTAGGATAGGTACGGACGGTGAGCAATGGGTTGCTCGCCATCCGATAAAGACTAGGCCCGGGTTGACGGCGCGTTGTGTTCCCTGCGCGCCTCAAAGAGATGTCAGCAGAACTGACGGGGTCCGCTAGGGCCGATGCCTGCCGGGGTTGCGAAGAAATCCGAAAGGATACCGTGGCCCCTGGCAACATGGCAACTGAAGGTACACGGGTGGGTTTTAGTCAGTAAAAAGTCTGACACGCCCTCCGGCTCCACTCAGAGCGGGAGAAGTTATTTGATAATTAATTTCCAACCCAAAAAAAAAAGGATAGGTACTTATTGCGATAACTAATAATCAATTAGCTATCGTAAATTAAGTATTTGGGTTCATTCATCAGATCTAAGTATTGTTTTCTTTTTAAATAGCTATCGCACCACTTCCTAATTCAACACGTTATCCATACAATTGTGGAGTCCATTCAACTCCTGTCGCATAATCACACAAATTGGATAGACCTTGTCTCTGAACTTTCTTTAGGTTTAACCTACAGCATATTGTTAAAATATAGTACCGTACTGTATGGCGATCGCTGATTGGTGCAGACGGAAAACGATGTGACGGCGGGTTTGAAAGGCTTCGGTTTTCATGTAACGTATCCGAGACATGTGACACCGCCCTACGGTCGGGTCACTGCGCACGGCCACAGGATAAAAAGATCAGTACTTTAACACTGTTTGTCCACCGCACCGTGAGCTCCGTCAACGAGAAACGAGATTACGGGGACATAGTAAATGTACTGTCGCTACTTCGGCGTCGTCATCTTGTTCTCGTTGACGTTCCGTTCACGGTGCGGTGGACACACGGTCTAACACCCAAATGAGCGAGTGATAGCTACCACTTTCCGAGTTTAATACCTAGATATTTTTGAAGTGAAACTTCTTTAGGCGCGTTGGGCATTTTTGAGATGGGAAAAAACAATTGAACTCGCGACACCGTTACCGACACCTCATTTTTGTAAACGCGATTGTGCTCTTTATTTATATTACGTTTCGAATCAATGTTCTATGCAAGTATTTTTACTTTAAAGGTTTTGGAAGTTTTTTTTTTTTGTAAACTCGATTATTTATTTATTTAAACTTCTCACACACAAAAAGGTACAAAGGCGGACTTAATGCCATAGGCATTCTCTACCAGTCAACCAAGGGTGGTGAAGAGATTAGATGGCAGGTGCTCTGTTTGAGAGGAACAAAGTAAAAATAAAAAACAAAACAAAACAATTGAACTCGCGACACCGTTACCGACAACCCAGGTACCCTACGTGAGATTGTCAGTGACACCAAGGCGTTGCTGGCCTTCTTTGAGGAGCTGGGGTGGATCGAATAACAGATTTTCCCACCCATACGCAAAATACGCGCTTTGACGTGGAGTTGCGGATACTAGCCCGTATTACCTATTACCGTTACCGACACCTCATTTTTGTGAACGCGATTGTGCTCTTTATTTAAATAAAGTTACGGACCAATGTTCTATATAAGTATTTTTCAACCACCAAGGCGATCTTGGTGAAGTTTTCACTTCTGTCGGCACTCCCGGAGTGTCACTGCCATTTTTGACTAGCTTTAGCCCGCGGCTTTACTCGCGTGGAGGTCGAATCGGAACTTATGCCACGGGAACGTACTACTAGGATGAAAAGGATCCTATTTCCTAACTCAGGTCATAGCTTACCTGTGAGCCAAATCAGTTCAGCCGTTATCGTGAAAAAATAACAGACAGGGACAGTCAGATTTTATAATACCTACTATTTGAGCAGCTCGTGGCTAAGTTATAACAGCCGCACAGATTCAGGATCAGATTAAGCTACGCTTGCCGGGGTTGGTTCGAGGATGGGTGACCATCTTTACACACCGAGACTCCTCCGCCTCGGAAAGCACGTTAAGCCGTTGGTTCCGGCTGTCATTTGTAGATCTTTGACAGTCGTTACGGGTTGTTAGAAGCCCGAAAGTCTGACAACCAGTCTTAAGGCTCCGACAAAAAGGGGCGATGCGACACCAGTAGAACAATTTCCGTGAAGTTTTCATAGAAATTGTTCCACTAGAGTCGCATCGTGACTGTTCGCGGGACTCTACCGAGGTATCGTACCAACCCAGTGAGTTATGGAGGTCAGATAGGCAGTCGCTTCATGTAAAATGCTGGTATTCTGCTGCATCCGGTTAGACTGGAAGCCGACCCCAACATAGTTGGAAAAAAAGGCAATGCAGATTTTCATAGCCTTTTTTCTTACTATTAATATGGAAGTATGGTTAACATTGAATAAAACGCAGCAGGTTGACTATAAGTATATTCTTAAAAATGAGGTTAATTAAGTAATAGAATAAACAAATATGTTGTTATTTTCATGCTCTCAGTTTGCCTGCTCAAATATGGCCTCATAGAGATAGAGCTTGTTATCTTAACACAAATATTAACAGTTAAACTAAAAACACGTATCAATGATGATCGTATTATACGCGTTTGCTACCGAAATTCTTACCCATGAACCGATTAATTTGAAAATAATGACAAAGTGACTGAGAAAAGAACAATTTGATGGGCTCGTGGGGATCACGGCAGCCTGGGTCGATCTCCAAGGATAAGCAACGCTTGCCGAGGTCGATCCGTGGATGGGTGACCATCTTTACATACCGAGACTCCTCTGTGCCTCGGAAAGAACGCATAGCCGTTGGTCCCAACTGTCATTCGTGGATCTCTGCCAGTCGTTACGGATCGTCAGAAGCCCGAAAGTCTAACAACCAGTCTTTACCCATTACCCAGTAACTGGGTTGTGGAGGTCAGATAGGCAGTCGCTCCAAGTAAAATACTGGTATTCAGCTGCATTTGGTTATACTGGAAACCGACCCCAACAGTTTCCCATAGTTGGGAAAATGCTAGGCAAACTGTAGTTGAGAATGGGAATAAATTAAGCCAAAATGATGAATGAAATAATTTACGCATGATCAAATATCACTATTAACATTTTCGTTAAAAGATAAGATAATCTACTTCTTCATAGTAAAGATTGTAATCTTAAAAGAATAATAAATATTTGTGAGTAAGCATGTATAAATTAAGATAAGCATCATTTGTATTGACAAATGATGCTTATCTTAATTTATAGCGATTTCCAAAGGGTCATTGGACCCTTTGAAAATCGCTACCGAAGACGTTTAATTTACTAGAAAAAAAGTCTCCTAGTTAGTCTGTACTGATTTATTAGTTGCTATTTTTACTGACCAAGATATAAAATTACAAAATTTCTAGATATTGTGTTTAAAAAAAAGAACAACATAACATAACATCACGCCTTGTTTCCCCGAAGGGTTGGGCAGAGGTGTCCCTGTAGCAGGTACACCCACATTTCGCCAGTTATGTTTAAGTCCTATGTGCGAGCCTATTGCCATCAACCGGGCACAAATCCAGACTCCGAGCTGCTACTGAGAAATTTCAGATAGAAACACCCAATAACATTTTGCCCGACCCGGGAATCGAACCCAGGACCTCATGCTCAGCAGTAGCGCTTGCAACCACTAGACCAACGAGGCAGTCAAAAAAAAAAGAAATACAACAATAATAAATAATCTGCTACTGGAAATATAAAAATTCGCGAATTTAGCAATCTGACAAGAAAATCAATTTGTTATTAATAAGTACTAATTAAACTATTTATCTTGTTTAGTATCACATAAATTAAATGTGTTGTCAGCTTGCAGTCAGATTCGCGAATGCAGCCTCGACGTAACCGTTGACCGCCCACAAGGTGAACAAACTGTGGCAACTATTCTGCTACACGTGGATGCAAGCGGGTTAAGGATACTACAGAAGAAATGTGTCATAGTACGATGCAGTCAGGAAGTCGAATTCAGCCTCAAAACGTTGACCTTCTACAAAGTGGCCAAACTACGTAACAAGGGCAACTGTTATGCTACACGTGGATGCAAGCGGTTTAAGGATCTTTAGAGACGAAATGCGTTTAAGAAGGATGCAGTCAGGTTTGCAAATATAGCCTCGACAGAAACGTTGACCTTCTACAAGGTGGCCAATCTCTGTGGCAACTGTTCTGCCATACGTGAATACAAGCAGGTTAAGGATCTTTACAGAAGAAACACGTAAAAGAAGGATGTAGTCAGGTTCTCGAATTTAGCGTTGACTGGAACCTTCTGCAAGGTGTCCAAACTCTGTGGCAACTAATTTATACACGTAGATGAAAGTGTTTTAAAGGATTTTTACAGAAAAAAGAGAAGGATGCAGTCAAGTTCTCGAATGCAGCACGACCGAAACGTTGACCTACAAGGTGGCCAAACTCTGTGGCAACTGACACACGTGGATGCAGGCGGTAAGAAAACTCGCGCCCCTAACCGCTGCAGGAGGAGACGCCCTGGGCGTCGGGAATCACAGGAAGATTTCCGGCCACCGTAGGCGCGGGCTTGCAGACGGTGAGCAATGGGTAGCTCGCCGTCCGATAAGGATCAAGCCCGGGTCGACGGCGCGTTGTGTTCCACGCGCGCCTCAAAGAGATGTCAGCAGAATTGACGGGGTCCGCTAGGGCCAATGCCTGCCGGGGCTGCGAATATGGGCCGATAGGGATATCGTGGCCCCCCGGCAACATAGCAACCGAAGGAACACGGGTGGGTTTTAGTCAGTAAGAGTCTGACACGCCCTCCCGCTCCACCCAGAGCGGGAGAAGTTATTTGATAATTTCCCAAACAAAAAAAAAAAAAAAAGGCGGTAAGAAAAGGACTGTTCCTACCGAGCATAAAAAAGAACTTAATTTGGAAAGTCGAAAGAGGTTTGCAACGAGACTATTTTCACCCGACTGCCCCAGAAGGAGGGTAATGTTTTTCGAGAGTATGTATGTATGTATGTCTATTTCTTGGGCACGCTCTGTAGCCTGAACGGCTTGATGGATTTCAACATATGAGGTGTCGTTAGATTCGTCTTAATTGTGGAAGTGTCATAGGCTATATAATATTTATATATTGCATCTGCAAATACAAAAAAAAGGGAGGGGTAAGTTTAAAAAAAAAACTATATTATTGGTATCAAATGAAAGCTAGTAATTAATAAAAACTAAAAAGCTTGAAATTAAAAATTAAAAAAAGCAAATAACCCGACTGCAAAAACACAACTGAAAAGAGAAAAACAAGCATTTATAATCTATAGAATTTTGGTATTGCAGGCGGGACAAACAAAATTTACATCATCATTTCAGGTTTTTGGTTTCAAGGGACACTACAGCTGTAGTGGCAATCATGTCATTTGGTTTAAATAGGTTCTTATTTTTATTATTTTGTTTATCTTTTATATAGATTCTTTTCTTTTCTTTTAGATTTTGTGAATGTGGGAACGTTGTAGGCTGTAAACTTGTATACCACTTTTTATTTTACTAAGTACCTGGTACTTGTTGATAGGCCTACACTGTCCTCCCATACCTATTAACACTGTAATTTGAAAACATTGTAGAAACAATTCATTTTGAAAAGAGTAACCGTGGAGTTTCTTGCCGGCTTTTCTCCATAGGAAGCGACCAATTGGAACCGTGCACCTAGCTTCTGACGTTTCACAAGTACCCTTGTAGGTTTATGTGAAATAAAATATTTTGATTTTGGACCCCGATCTCTTTTTCGCTTATGGAGGTTTCTCGAGTTTCTAGCTTATAGAGGTACAGCAGCGGCCTTTCTCACTTATAGTGGTTGAGACTGGTTGGGAATGGTAGAGAGGAAAAAAAGCAATGTTATTTCCAATAGCAGATGTTAAATTACACTCGACTGTCTTATAAAGGTACAGGCAAGTAGCAGTCTCAATTATAGAGGTCCACGAGTGTAAAACGACTTTTCTGTTTCTCACTTATAGAGGTTTTAGACGGATAAAATGACGGGACCTGGCAATTACTCTCATTTATAGAGTTTTCTGGCTTACCCAGTTCTCACTTACCCAGGTTTGACTGTATTTAAATATAATCTCACGAGCACAAAACAGAAATAGTCGGCAGCTGCTGGCACATCATGACTGTGACAAGAAGGCTTCCACTCAGCAGATTTTCAGTGTTCACCCGAAAAAGACGTACGGAATCCATTAAACTTAACTTGGTTTAATGAATTGTATATAAATAGGTAACAAAATAAATAGTACTTATGCATAAGGCCACTACTTAATCGGGGTCAGGATGCAGTTTTGCACTATCAAAAGATACACGTGTTTTAAACGTCCCTGCCGCTAAATTACGATCTTATAATGGTCAAACTTTGCATTGGAAATGAGTGACATTTAATTTAGAAACACATAAACAACCAATACTTTAAACAACTTTTTTTTATAGATGACAATTTATGCGCACGCTGCGTTAAGGCCCGGGCTCCACCAAAGCGGAGATGTGCGGAGATATCCGAAACGGAGACAAGAAGAAATGTTTTTCAGCCAAGCTGTATCCACCGAAGCTGTGCGGAGATGCGTACTGGCTAGAACTGGAGCGGAGATGTGTGCTGGTTAGAGCGGAGAAGTGTGCTGGCTAGAGCGGATATGTGTGCTGGCTAGAGAGAAATGGCTACCGTGCCGCTCACTGTACGCAGCTCACATCTCTTCTCGTCTTCGCTGCGCGCGAGCGCCAGCTTGCGAGGCACAACTCACATCTCTGCTTTGTACCACCGCCCGCCCAGATCTAGCGAGGCACAACTCACATCTCCGCCTCGATCGCGCCATACAAATATGATACATCTCCGCTCAGTGGTCTCTATTGAAGCTGAGTGGAGACGAGATGTGTGAATAACGAAATTCTATGGGTTGTCCCACCTGTGTGTGTGTCCGCCTTGGTGAAGTCCGGGCCTGAAATAAATAAAAAATACTCGATCGGTCTCCAGCCCGTCCCATCCTTGATGTCCTCCCTCCGGTTGACGCCCTAAGCCGAGGTTCGTACCCCACAGGGTGTGCCCATAGCGAGCGTTCATCTAGTTTTAATTAGCATAGTTGAATAAACCCTAGCTGGAGGTTTTAAGTGTAGTAGCTTAAGGCACCCACAGGAAAGCCCGGTTAAGTAGTCATGATCTCAGAGGTCAACTACGAGATGCCCAAATTAAAAAAAAAAAAAAAACGATCGTTCATAGAGATCAAATTAACAGTGTACCCCATTGAAGCAGACTATCTAAAACAAAACAACGTTGTCTTTGTTCATAAATACCGAGAATTTTGTAACTATGGGGTTTGTCCTTATCAATAACATCACTTGTCGGATAAAAAGTACAGCATATCTTTGTGGACCAAAAAAGAGCAAATAAAAAGATCATAAAGATTGTTTATTGGTAAAAATATTTTTTTTTATTTATCCACAGGGGCGGGCCCTAATTTGCACGGGTGCGACATGTCAAAACATCGCGATTTGTATGCTAAATCTAAGTTCAAAATGTCTACTTCTTTATTATTTTTTAAATTATACCTCAGTGTTTTTTTTTTTAAAGTTCTTTGATGTAGAAAAAACAAAAAAATATTACTTATAATTCGAAAAATATCAAGAATCGTGGAATAATTTACATGTGATATTTTCGGATACCCTGGGCATGAGGAATCTATTTATTTTTTATGACGTCTCTATTTGGACCACCCTGTATATTAAGTAATGTATTAAACTATTATTAAACCAGTGACCTTCCGGAATAAATCCTCTTAATTAATGATGGTAAAAACCGCATCAAAATCCATTGTGTAGCTAGATGATCTGAACCAGCGCTGGGGCTCTGTCTCGCATAGGGTCGCAGCATGATGCTGAGCGATGGCCGTTTTTTTTGGATGTGACGCATATTTTCCCCCAAGATGTTCTTTTTTGTTTTGTGTTCTTTCTTTGCGTCATGTTTACCGCAAATAAATATATTTTCTTTCTTTTAATCTTTCTAGCTATCTTTCTCTTTCTATTTCTTTTAAATCGCGGGCTTTGAGCGCGGCGACCGAATCAAGAAATTCCGTAACGAAAAAAACCTAACACCCCCCCATGTAATGACGGATGATGACATGAAACAAAAATTAAATAATTGTAATTTTTGTTTTATGTCATCATCCGTCATCATCCCAAGTGTAGCGTTGACAAATAGGAAGTATGGAGGTTACAAATGCTATGCAATAGCTTTACCGCGGCAGTCACCGAGTGCCACACGTTTTTTTTTTTTCTGTATCTTATCCTTCGCAGTTCACACAGACACACGAAAGGGAACTTTGTTATATACCTACCTACTAGTACCTACTATCTGCATACCTAGATGTATCATTAACATGTTGTTATCCCTTCTCGCTACCTTCATCGCGCTGTTGGTCATCACATTATTTTTCCATTTACCAATTCTCAACCAGTAATCATACAGCATAGGAACCAAACGATTTATTGTAATCACACCCAAATAGATTTATTGAATTGACGACAATTCTCTATTTCCTGTGGAGAGCAATAGTGGCAGTAGCTTGCGACATCAATGGAAGATACCCTGCTAATCTTGGTAGGTTAGGTAGCTCGTAATGATTAAAAAATATATAAATGCCCAATATACACCGATGGCCGCTGGAGCAGACAAGTCCTGGAGTGGAGACCGTGTATCAGCAAGCGTAGCGTGGGACGCCCCTCAGCGACGATGGACCGACGACCATAAGAAAGTGGCTGGGGCAGAGGATGCGGAAGGAGGAGGACAGGGTGTTGTGGCGCAGCCTGGGAGAGGCCTATGTCCAGCAGTGGACTGCGATAGCCTGAATTGAAATGCACCATGCAGTTCCAAACTTCCACTGTAAGAAATAGTCATTGTTTGTATCCTTCTGCTTAACCTTTTTCCAACTATGTTGGGGTCAAACTCAAAGCATTTATTTCAAATAAACCTATTACAGGTACTTTTGAATTGTCAAGGGGTCGGTCAGTCAGAAAGATGAAGCTAGTTGCCCATTCCAAAGCGTAGTAGGTACCTATGGAGAAGAATGGGCAAGAAACTCCACGGACACTCTTTTAAATCAAAATATCGGTCGGCATCCAGTCTAACCGTGTGCAGCTGAATACCAGTATTTTACATGGAGCGACTAACTATCTGACCTCCACAACCCAGTAACTAGGTAATACGTTACCTCTTGGTAAGACTGGTTATCAGAATTCCGGGCTTCTGTCGACCAGTAATGACTGTCAAAGATCCAAGAATGACAGCCAGGATAAACGGTTTTACTTTCTATCCGAGTCACGGAGGGGTCTCGGTATGTAAAGATGGTCACCCATTCACGGACCGACAGCGGCAAGCGTTGCTTAACCTGATCGATCGACCTGTTCGCTTACATCCTTCCTAATACACAAATTCATTTCGATGTTTTGTTTTAAAGAAGAATTTGTTTTGTTTACTTATTAAAAGAGTTTGTTATGTATTATTTTTTTGTAGATTTGTTTTTTTGTTTTGATTGTTTAAGTTTTTTATTTGTGTGTTTTTTATAACTTTAGGTATGGTTTTTAATTTTTGGAAGCTTTTAAATGGCAAATGTAATTTTTCTATCTCCATAACTTCCAGCGCTTTCGAAGATTAAGTTAATAAATAAATAACTTTGACTATGGGACCAATGTTGTTTCGTACAATAATGCAATACCTGCTCGCTCAATTGAAATGTTTGCAAGACTTTTGTTTGCAATTTTCCAGTCTAAAATTAGTAAAAAGTTGTTGACATCCATCTTTCACTCTGTGGAAGGTTTCACGTGATTTCTGCAACAACCTGTAGTTGATAGGAGTACGTTTGAATATAATTTTAAATGTTTTAAATCCTGGCACACCTAAAACGCGCATTTTGCAAATCGGAAATGAAAAACAAAATATTTTAAAATATGTTTTAATTCCCAATACACTTTTAAAATTAAATAAACAGTTTTATGAAATCTTTCAAAAGTTTCATAGTTTCTCAGAGTGCATTCAAAAAATTCTGACGGAATTTTTTCAGATAATTATTCAATCTGTTTTCTGTTTTTCACGGTTAAACTTATACAGGAAAAAAAAATACCAGTGCGCAAACTTAAACACGTGACTTTACTCATCATTATGAACAACTTTTACTATGGGACCAAACCTGAAATCGCGAAAAAATATCAGCTGTTTGTTCCCTACATTTTGACGCGATTTCAGGTTTGGTCCCATAGTAAAAGTTGTTCATAATGCTGAGTAAAGTCACGTGTTTAAGTTTGCGCACTGGATAAAACTTACCCTGTATAAATGGTAAAAAAAAATTTAAGTAGTAGATATACAGAGTGAATTTTTGAGATAGAGCAGTAAGGGCAGGTCTACCGTTATGATTTTATTTACTTTGAGAATAAAAAATATATAGTTAGTTGCTTGTGAGTTTTGTAATTCTGAGAAAAATGTCAATAGAGAACGTTTAGACTTGTAAGGGAAAACGATTACGATTTCAAAATTAAGTTCTCATCTTCTACAAGTTTTTTTTGTGATTTCTGATTTTTCTAGTACTCAAACCTCAGTTGGTCCGATAGTTTTTGTCCTTATGAGAAACAGGATCAATTGGCATCAAAAAAAGATTTTGTGAAAATGGCAATTTTCTTGATGACTGTACATTTAAGGCTCGTGCAGACCAGCGCGACACGCGACGCGACACAAAGGCACCGCTCGTCGCGCGACGAGCGGTGTCTTTGTGCCGCGTCGCGTGTCGCGCTGGTCTGCACGAGCCTTTATTTCAAAATCTGTGTATGAGGTTAAATTTTCTTCTTTTAAATAAGAGCAGTCTCCTTAGACCGTGTTTCTATAACTACAAATGATTAAGGTAGGTACCATCGGGTATCTAACCAATTTGAAAACAAAATCCCGTGCACACGACCCTTTTTTTTCGTAGGTATGCGTTACTATAGCGGCCGAGCGCTGCAAGCGAGAATAGTCCTTACAGTGTACAGATATGCATTTTGCGATGGTACCTATCCTTACTACCCCAAGCAAATAGGTAATGATTTCTCATGTCATAGTTAGGTTACAATATTTAATTATAAGTACTTAGTTATTGTTACTATTTTTACATAATCATATTTAAGTGTGTCATATTTAAGAATGGTTTGTATTTCAGATATTGGAACGAAAAAAAACTCTGTGTTAATTGAGGTAGCGTTAGTTTAATATTGGGAAGTCAGATTCGTCGTTTACAAACAGCTCATACACGTATTAAAATACCCATAGATACGCTTAATTAACATACATAATTACAATGCTTAAGTTTAAGTATAAAAGTATGACATTACAACAATAACAACAAGACATTTATATTCATTCTTACAAAACTTTGAATAAACTTATGTAGTAAATTGGCCAATTTTAAAACATATTTCCATTGGTCAAATACACTAATTAATTTCTGGTCCCCAGCATTGGATAAAGCTGAGCTCATTTCCCGCGTTTTCCTTTTTTTTTTAATTCAAGCTAAAAAGCTCATATTTCAAATTACATCATTTAGCTGTTTCCACTTACTTTTCAAATTGTTCACATTACTTCAAAACTGGCTGAGATGCGTGTGGACGGAAACCATAATTATGGATAATTTAAAACGCTGACAGAAATTACTGTCTGAACTTACAAACCTTTATTACAATATTTTTACCCAACAGTAGTATTTATATGGCCAAGGAATTAGAAGGTCTATTTTGTGAGCATAAGGATCACTTTCCCCTGCGCGCGCGGAATAGAAGAGCGAGGTACGCGAGGAATCTGAAGCCGATGAAAAGCAGCACCATGTTGACCACGTCCATTGTGAAGTCATCCTAGGAAATAAATAACAATTTTGAATTTATTAAAAAAATATATGATACGGGTGAGAGTGGAACTCGCGACCACTGGCATGCATCAGGGTAACTTGTCAGGTACCTATCACATGTTAAATCATAAAAATGACAGAAATACTTGTTCAAATCTTTTGAACAAAATCTAATAGAATGCCTGTACAATATGTAAAAAAAAAACCCTGTTCGATACGTAAGGGGCACATAGGTACTGTAAAAAAAAATATTACCATTTATAATTCACATTTTTTGTACCAAAGTTACCGCAAATCCATAAAAAAATTAAAATTTTCAAGAGGGGTCATAAGTCATAACTTGTAGACACCCGCTAAATGACGGCCGCCCGCGCCCCATGTAAACATAACTCGATAAAATTCGCGATTCAAAAATAATGAGGTAATATGTTTTTTCCTGAAATTTACAGCATAAATAGACTCTCATTACGATACCTAACAACACCCTCACGGATCGGACATGGTTTTTTTTACATGTTGTATAGGTTTGATATTTGCCAACGTTATATCCAGGACCTGGCCAATGGCCTTTCAAGAAGATTATCAGTATCCTGTTTAACAACAACTAACACGTCGTAGGCCACGACAATCAAGACGTGTTCTTCATGATTAGAATAGATTTTCGAACGCTAGAACCTAAGGGCCTAGAAAAAGTGTAATTCTTTCAGCGATATCGATGAAAGAAAAATCAAAAATGTACGGGTCTGACATAAGGTAGCGAAAGCATTAACATATCGTGGCCGACCGCGAACACGACTGGTTTCTATGAATTTTTATGAAACCGACGTGTCGCTAGCTACGGTAGGTATTTCATTGAAATTCATAGAAACCAGTACCCTAATTGCATAACTTATTTTCGTAAACGATTATGACTACTTTGTTTCATTTTGACAGTCAACATTCATTGCGTTATTTACGTTTTTGAGCAGATTATTTTTTCCAACTTATGAAGCAATGTATTAGCAATTTGTTTCAAATCGAAACAGATTGTGATTGATCGTGCATTACGCAATTAGGGTACTGTAGTGTCGCGGCGACACGTCGTCTGCTACTGCCGCCTGCAGTCTGCTACGGAATAGTACCTTAAATCCTCTTAAAAGATTGTCACTTCTCTAGGCCAAATGAAAATTAATTTTGGATAAAACCCTGGTAAAGCCGAAATCCTCTTTGTAGTTTTTCTGTCTATTTTCTACTATCAACTCAATCATCATCATCATTTCAGCCGAAAGACGTCCACTGCTGGACATAGCCAAGCATCGCCACTTCGCCCGGTTCTGTGCCTCCCGCATCCAGCGGATTCCTGCGGCCTTCACAAGGTTATCGGTCCATCTTGTGGGAGGCCTTCCAACGCTACGTCTTCCGGTACGCGGTCGCCACTCCAGAACCTTACGGCCCCATCGGCCATCTGTTCTGTATAAGTTTGGCAGTTCTTAGGGCTATGTCGGTTACCTTTGGTTCTCCTGCGGATTTCTTCATTTCTGATTCGATCACATAGAGAAACTTAAAGCATAGCCCTATCCATTGCCTTTTGGGTGAATTTTAGTCTTCTGATAAGGCCTATTGTGAGCGACCACATTTCAGTACCATAGGTCAAAAAATATAAATCAACCCAATAGGACTTGTAAAAAAGAAAATTAGTTATCTTACCTCAGAAAAGCTAAGCGTATCCAACACGACCTGCCCAGACGCAGGACAGGTGAAGTTCTCCCGGGTGCAGGCGATGGTCTCCACGCCCGCCCACTGGTTGATCAGCAGCGCCTCGTTGCCGTAGTGGAACCAGGATAAGTATGATATCCAGCCCAGGTATGGTGGGACGGAACTGTTGGATGAAATATATTTATTAAGTTACGTAAATACGTTGTGAGAGAAAGGGGAAATAGGTTACCAATTGGAACCGTGCACCTAGCTTCTGACGTTTCATAAGTGCCCTTGTAGGTTTATGTGAAATAAAATATTTTGATTTGATTTAACTACTTAGTTGCTTTAAAACTTTCAGTTTTTCTATACCTAACCTTTTTTTTTGGGTGGGAAATTATCAAATAACCTCTCCCGCTCTGGGCGGAGCGGGAGGGCGTGTCAGACTCTTACTTACTAAAACCCACCCGTGTTCCTTCAGTTGCCTGTGTGTTGCCAGAGGCCACGGTAGGTATCCCTTTCGGACTTTCCCGCGACCCCGGTAGGCATCGGCCCTAGCAGACCCCGTCAGTTGTGCTGACATCTCTTTCAAGCGCGCGTGGAACACAACGCGCCGTCGACCCGGGCCTGGTCCTTATCGGACAGCGAGCCACCCATCGCTCACCGTCCGCAAACCCGCGCCTACGGTGGCCGGGAATCAGCTTGGGATTCCCGATGCCCAGGGCGTCTCCTGCGGCGGCTAGGGCTGTGAGGGCGCGAAGTTTGCCTCTCTTCTATACCTAACCTAACATCCTAACCGAAGCTATTTTATATTTTAAATATGACGTATTCGAGCCATCAATGAAGTCACGTTTGTACGTCTTAAGAGGGCGCCCAATAGTGCACTAGCGCCAATCCTTTAAAAAAAAAACGTGTGGCACTCGGGGACTGCCGCGGTAAAGCTATTGCATAGTATTTGTAACCTCCATACTTCCTATTTGTCAACGCTACACTTGGGATGACGACGTGATGACATAAAACAAAAATTACGTTCCCGTGACAACATCACGTTGTCATGGGAACCGTCATTACATGGTAGGCGGAGTGGGGGGTGTTAGGTTTTATTTTCGTTACGTTACGGAATTTCTTGATTCGGTCGCCGCGCTCTAAGCCCGCGATAAAAGCTATGCAATAGCTTAAAAATTCTCGTGACTGAGAAGGAATTATGAATAATGGCTAGTAAGGACCCTCGGTAAGTGTGTCTAGAATTTTCTAATACCTTTTATAAAGTTTCATATTGAGACACGAAGCAACAAAATTCGATCTAAAGAAAAGCGGCCATATTCTAGAAGAATATGGCCGATCGTATTTCGTTGCTTCGTCGTGTACTCGCGCGACATTTTCTTTCGGTTAGGACGCGGCCTAACACTTAATCTAATAGAACTAATACACACGAACTAAAAAGTTTGAATAAAAAAATTAAGTATAGACAGGATTAAAATATTGTAATTGAAAAAAAAAACATTTTTACTAACAATATTAATAAGACTTAAGTTATGATCGATTTGCGTCTTAGCTTCATTGCACAAAATTATCATAATATTTGCTTTTGAGGAGACCACAGCTATTTTCCTATGTTATTTAAGACAAATAAATAGTCATTTAAGTCAATAAAATCCACAATTTTTGTTGCACTATTCAAATTAGAATTAGTTACCGGTTTAGAGTTTGAGACTGGTTAATTTACTGGTTCGAACGGGTTACGGGTCGAAATAAATAAAAGTTACTTAAGAATGGTAAATTCCATACAAAACTGGTTTCGAACATCCCACGTTTGACTTACTTATTGAGTATTTTTTAAATGATTTTCAATGACATTGACATTGGTGATGACCTACTGAAAGAAAGTACCTTTATTTTTATAATACTAGGTAATGTTACGAGAGCTCGTGGCTAAGTACTAACAGCAGCTCGGGGTCGATCTGTCAGGTTAAGCTACGCTTGCCGGTGTTGGTCCGTGGATGGGTGACCATTTCTACATACCGAGACTCCTTCATGCCTCGGAAAGCACGTTAAGCCGTTGGTCCCGGCTGTCATTCGTGGATCTTTGACAGTTGTTACGGGTCGTCAGAAGCCCGAAAGTCTGACAACCAGTCTTACCAAGGGGGTATTACCCAGTTACTGGGTTGTGGAGGTCAGATAGGCAGTCGCTCCATGTAAAATACTGGTATTCAGCTGCATCCGGTTAGACTGGAAGCCGACCCCAATATAGTTAGGAAAAGGCTAGGCAGAACACTAGGTAATGTTAATGGTTACGTGGTTCTCAACTAAACACTAATAGATACCTACTTTTAGTTTTAACTACGCTCAAATCACGCTGTTACAATTTCTTCAAAATTAGTCAGTCGATTAGTACAATAACAGCGATGAAACCAGGTATTTTACTTGATATTAGCATTGTGAACTGCAATGCACAATTTGTTTGCCAACCGCGTAGCGGTTACGAAAAGAATCCGTAGACCCTACGCGCGTAGCGGTCAACGGTCTACGAATTTTTGCAATATTGTGTAATCAACTTCCAACTTGTAATATTTATTTACTGGGTTAACGTACAATGTTTGTTGACAAATCTTAAATATAATAACAATCTAACACTAAAATATATACAGGGTTATTGGTTATACGTCGGCAATTCGTTAAGGGGATGTAGGCGCGGTCATTTGCAACCAAATTACCCCTGATGACCCTTTGCCGTCAACCATTTTCGAGTAAATTGACATGTTTTTAATCTATTGCATAGCTTTTATCGCGGGCTTTGAGCGCGGCGACCGAATCAAGAAATTCCCTAACGAAAATAAAACCTAACATCCCCCACTCCGCCTACCATGTAATGACGGACCATACCATGTAGTGACGAATCACGTTGTCATGGGAACGTAATTTTTGTTTTATGTCATCATCCGTCATCATCCCAAGTGTAGCGTTGACAAATATGAAGTATGGAGGTTACAAATGCTATGCAATAGCTTTACCGCGGCAGTCCCCGAGTGCCATACGTTTTTTTTTTAATGTATGGAGTAAAAATATAAAATGTACCCAATAACCCTGTTATACAGGGTTAATACAAGTAATTTAACATTTTATATTTTAAATGAAATAAAAATATTAGATGTGAATCATCCCAGCGCTGATTTGCTGGATTCGTTTTCTCCTCTACCTATCGTTATTTCTCCTGAGTAAGTTTATTTTATTTATATTTATGTATGTATCTATGTATTAGTATTTATTCTTTTTCGAGTTATCTATCAAGTATGTTGCACCTGCCATGTTTTGTCTCTGCATCACCCTAAGGTTGACTGGTGAAAAATGCCTCAGGCATGGATTTTTTTTTTTACTTATGCATAAAGTTTTAAAAATAAATGTCAAATTACGCGAAATTTTTTGACATTTGCATAGGAGTCAAAAGGCGTCATTTGGTTGTAAATGACCTCTCCTACATCCCCTTAACGGATTGCCGACGTATAACCAATAACCCTGTATATTATGTATAAGTATGTAAAGGAAAAAAATAAAAATTAAGGGAGCAGCTCATTGGGCAACAAAAAATGCGTCCGCATCACTGTCAGTGGGAAAAGTACCCAAAAGGCTGGTAGCGATGCCACGTTGGCTAGCAATGCTGATTCAAAAATAATTGGCCAGCCCTCTGGTCACGTGAAGAATCGACCAACCGCTTAGCGCTGTCCGGAAATACTCGATGAGTACTCGGACCCCACGGCCCTAGTGTTTCAACCCCAAACTGCTCAAAAATATAAGGTTGTTATGTTATATTTGCGCCGTTTGAGGTTTTCTGCACCAGCAGCAGCCGCCCGCCAGATGGGATGGCACGAGGGTGTCGACACAGGTTGTATCACACACACTTCCAACTTGTTTTCAGCAGTGAAGGTTGTAGGGTGGTTCTGGACGGGCCCATTTATCCTCTATCTCTAATATTCTAGAAGTCACTTACCCAGTGTTGAGGAAGAATCCTCCAAACAGCATGAATGGGATGATGATGGGCGGGCCCACTGACGCGGCCATGCTCACGCTGTTGCTTGCACACGATATTAGGTAACCTGGACGAGAAAATAATAAATAAAATCTATAATATATAAAATTCTCGTGTCACAGTTTTCGTTGCCATACTCCTCCGAAACGGCTTGACCGATTTTGATGAAATTTTTTGTGCTTATCCGGTATCTATGAGAATCGGCCAACATCTATTTTTTTTTTATTTTTTTTTTTTCTATTTTAAGTGATAAGGGTGGTCCACCCTAAACATGTATATGGCAAAACAACGTTTGCTGGGTCAGCTAGTAAAATATAAAAGTCAAAATCAAAACATTTTATTTCACATAAACCTACATGGGCACTTATGAAACGTCAGAAGCTAGGTGCACGGTTCCAATTGGTGGTTTCCTATGGAGAAGAGCCGGCAAGAAACTCCACGGTTACTCTTTTAAAAATAATTGGCTTTTACAATATTTTCAAATGACAGTGTTAATAGGTATGAGAGGACAGTTGGTAGATTAAGCATGGTAGGTGTTGATTAAGATAATATTTTAGATGAGGTCTTTCTAATTTATCATAACAAACTTGTAATGTACCTAAACAAATTGGTATATCGTAAACCAAAACTTCTACAGAATGGGAAATTTTTATAATTCCTAACAAAATATTTTATTCAACAATCAATTTAATTACTTTATGGAAGAAAACAAGTTTTAATGACTACTATCAATCAATCAACGTCGTTGATTGATTGAGACGTAGATTACATATTGTTTAACTATTATTAAAATAATCAATATTAATATTAAAAAGAGGTGTAAGTTTGTATGTAATCTTCGGAACTCCTGATCCGATTCCGAAGTCAGTGTCATCTATACAATGTAATAAAATAGTAACGAGGTCAAAACTGTTCACTGAACATTTTTGAAAAAGTATAATTGCTACAAAGTGCTCAACGAGTCTGATGCGGAAAACATATTTTTTAGAATGTTTGTCCGTTCGGAAAAATGGTTACAAGGGAAAAAAAATTAAGGTTTTTTTTATTAATTTGAAGTTTAGCACACAGATGGTTTATAACCTGGATTAACACATAGGGTATTTTTAATCGCGATAGTACGATCCGGATATTTTCCGACATCCACGCGGACGAAGCTGTCGGCAAAAACTAGTAGGATATATTTATGTTAAGAAATTTCACGCAGACGAAGTCGTGGGTACAAGCTAGTCATTCATAAATCGCATTCCATTTCCTGGTGACATATTGAAACCACAATGTTGTAGAGCCTTATCCTCATAGACGTGTTGATGTTAATTGTGGAAAACCACCTAACTGTGTTGTGGTAGTATTATATTGCACGACACGCGAGAAGCTGCGGTTCAGAGAAATTTGTCTCCCGTTACATCTCGTATTGATCGGGGAGATATCGCGAGAAAACTATTAAACTAGCCGTGGTATAATGTTCGCGGTTTGTTGGAATGTATTTAGACGTTTGTGTGTGTTACCTACATTCGTACAATTATCGATACAATACCGTCTTGTAGTATTTTAGTTGGTTTTAGTAGGACAATAAAACTTTTAAACCTACCAATCACCACAGATGATTCACTCCGCAAAATCATTTAAATAAAAAGCGACTCTTACCACGAAACAATAAAGTGCAATTCAGGTCGCACAGCCCTAATTACCTACAATTATATTCACCTAGAAGTTTCCTCTCTTTCTATCGCGTAAGAGCGGTTACGCACTACGTCCGATCCGAATCCGAGAAATGTCGATCCGAAGTAGTCATAGTAGGTACTATTTGTATGAGGGGTTGCGCACTAGATCGGACCTCTGTCCGTTCAAATTTAGAACATTACCAATTCGGATTGAACTCGGATCTTGAATTCGGATTCGGATCGGACGTAGCGCGTAACCGCTCTAACTCTTAGAGCCTCTGATTACGGAAAGGCCCGTGCAGACTGGAGCGACTTGTCGCGCGCCGCGACACTGGTAATTGTTCTACTGTGAAGTATTCTTAGAAATTGTTTTATTAGAGTCGCGTCGCGCTTGTTTGCGGGAGCCTTTACACTCACTGAATCGGCCCAACAAGTCGAGCCCGCCGCGTACTTGTAGCTTCATACCTAAAAAACTTTTTCCAAAAAAAAACAACCGACTTCCAAAAAACACTACAAATAATACAATGTCTACAAAGTGAAAAATAACTTTAATTTCGGAAGTCGGTGTCTTTCTGTCTTTGGTTTTGAATTTTTTAACCGACTTCCAAAAAGGAGGAGGTTATATGTTCGACGCGAATGTTTGTTTTTTTTTTTATGTATGTCCACCGATTTCTCCGTCATTTGTGGACCGATTTTGAAAATTCTTTTTTGTTTGAAAGGGTATACTCCCAAATTGGTCCCATATAAATTTTATTAACTTTGCTTGGGTAGTTTTTGAGTTAGCTAAAAAATACGTATTTTTTTTTCCACTTAGTATGTAGATGATATGACAAGTTCCTGACACTGGTAGTAGGTAGTGGTATTCGAATGTGTGGGGTAGGTACCACAACTAAAAAGTGAAAAATAAAAACTTTTTACAAAAAAAAAAACTACCGACTTCCAAAAAAAAACACTACAAAGAGAAAAATAACTTTAATTTCGGAAGTCGGTGGCAAAAAACGAAAACACAAAACCCAAGACACCGACTTCCGAAAGTTATTTTTCACTTTGTAGTGTTTTTTTTGGAAGTCGGTAGTTTTTTTTTTTTGTAAAAAGTTTTTTCGTTTTTGTCACCGACTTCCGAAATTAAAGTTATTTTTCACTTTGTAGGTAGTGTTTTTTGAAAAACGGTAGTTTTTTTTTTTGGAAAAAGTTTTTATTTTTCACTTTTTAGTTGTGGTACCTACCCCACACAAATTCGAAAACCACTACCTGCTATGTAAATAACAGTGACAGGAACTTATCATATCATCCTCATACTAAGTGGGAAAAAGTAACATAGGTACGCGACGAAAATATAACCTCCTCCTTTTTGGAAATCGGTTAAAAATACGGAGTGATCCATCTGTGTACATCTGTGCTATCACTAAATATTATTACCTACTACCTGCTAGTTATTACCTACTAAATACTTAAGGCTATAAAAGTACTTATTTGATACCTGTAGGGTTATTTTAGTTGTCAGTGTAGAGTAAAGTTACTTTGGTCTTTAATTATATCAGTCTGTGTTACGATTTTTGGGGAACCATGACTCTTCAGAGCGTGGCTTCATCTGCAATGCATGCTACAGATTCGAAACTTGAACCGCGAGCAGAAGACGACTGTGCGTTGGCCAGCATAACCGTATCATCGAGAATACCAGAGTTTTGGGCAGACCAACCGCGACTGTGGTTCATCCAATTTGAGGCAGAGATGTACAGTCAAAAACTCAACGATACCGCGAAGTCAAACTTGGTTGTTATGAAGCTAAATAAAAGTGATATACAAGTTTCCGACCCAGATGACCCCATTACACTCCTCCAGGAGCAGAATAGGGCCACCAGTACAGTGCACAAGAACAGACGCCTCCCGTCATTCCGACCTCGCCGCCGAGATCCTTTGCGATCGCGACCGCGTCCCCGAGTAAATGAAACTCCCCCCCGACCCTTGCTCGAAAACGAGGTGCAGCTGAGCACGTAGCTTTAAATACCCCGCATAATAATCTAAGTTTGATCCAGCCTGTTCCTTCTTGCTGTCCTCCCCTCAGCGATGCCCTAAGCCGAGGTTCGTACCCCACAGGGGGTGCCCTTAGCGAGCACTCGCTTAATTTTAATCTAGCATAGTTTAAAAAGCTCCTGGCTGGAGGCTCTAAGTGTAGAAGCTTAAGGCCACCACAGGAAAAGTCCGGTTAAGCAGCCATGACCTTAGTGGTCACAACAAAGCAAGAAAGAAAGAAAATTCGTTTATTTGCGGTAAACATAAAGAAAGATTTAAAATTAAAATAAAAACGTAAATAACAAATTGGGGGAAAATATACGTCACATCCACGCAAAACGGCCATCGCTCAGCATAAAGCTGCGACCCCATGCGAGACAGAGCCCCAGCGCTGGTTTTCAGCGATAGCCGGCGCTGACGTGATGACGAAACACACAACTGCGAAAGGCAGTGCTATACAACAAATCAGTGATTTACAGCCCCCACAAGAAACATGGAAATACCAGACCATGAAAATACCTATATCACATTATACTCTAAATCTATAACAAACTAAAGAAGATTCATAATTCTTCTGCCCATATCTCAATTTATTTGTGGTTGGTGCAACATGTCATTTCTTCCATATTTCCCTATCAGTCATCATGTCGGTAGTCACCTCCTTCCTAGCCATATCATCTCCCACACAGTCCATCCATCGTTTGTTTGGTCTTCCCCTACTCTTAGAGCCATCCACATTCATACTCAAAACTTTCCTCACGACATTTTCCTCATTCCTCCGCATCACATGCCCATGACAACCAATTTCCGAAACTAAAGAATCAAAGATCACTAAATTGACTTGTAACATTACTTAAACCAATTTAATATGTCCTTTACGTTGAATTACTAGATATTTTATGACCAGTGATCGGAGTAGGTAGATTGATTTGGGGTCAATGAACTGTCACGTATATATTAGTATGGATATGCCTCCGGGATTCCGGGATTTTGAAATAAGAGCTCAACTGTCATCAATGAGACACAATAGAATTTTAATTGTTATCGATCTCCAGGATAGCTCGTGACAGTTAATGGGATAAGATTTTTTAAAGGTATTTCAAATGTTATAATGTGTAGACTAAAGAATACATCAATATGAATAAGAAATGTTTAACCCTTTTGCTGTCTTTTTAATAGTATATAGGTGATCGGACTCCAAAAAAAGGATAGGTATACTATAATAAAAATAATATTATAATATAAGATATTTTAAATATTTATCTATCACGTTCTATAAATTTCTAATGTAGTAGTTTAAAAATCCTTACTTTGACAATATTTGATTCAATCCCGTAAGTACCAAAATGAAATCCCGGAAAAAAGGCTTATCCATGTTATGATTTCTATGACTATTCATGATGCGAGTACGTAAAATCAATCTACCTACTCCTATCACTGTTTATGACACTAGATTTTGATTTTATGAGCTAAGATCTAAGAGCAACAAGTTTCAGTAAAAATATGCATAAGTTTGACCTTTAAGATCGGAATCCGTCGTGGTTATGCCGATTAAATTACACGGTTAAAAATTAAACCATGAAACATTAGCCTATAGCTAAAACCGTTCGTAATACCTGGGCGACCGAGCTCTGCTCTGGTGAAAATAGAGAATGCACATTTATAGGTTAGTTAGTACTAATTCCATGCAGCCATGTCATTATTCTAAGGTAGCCCTTCTTATTAAAAATACGGAGAAAACAAATTACAAATATATATACATATACCTATACAAATATTGCTCATAATAAATTGTTGTTGTCTCCACCGTGTATAAAGTTAATCTATGGCAAACTCACCATAAACAAGTTAATAAAAGTGGTTCAAGATAAGGCTACATTCTTGGAGTCTTCCATTCCGTTTGGTAATCGTTGCGCAATACTAAACCCGTTTCGGAGCGTTAAAAAAGTTGTGGCCATGTGGAGGTTTAATAGTTTCATAGACGTCTACCAAGATACTGTTTTTAACTATGGTTGTTAGATTCGAGTTTAAGCGTGGAGAATTTCGAGTTTTAAATTTGGAAAAGTTAGGTTCTTGTTGCTCAGATTGTATAGGACTAAAATATCTTAGAGTGCGTATATTGCCTCTGTCGTGAGTGTAAACTTATTGATGATAATTTCCTAATTGCTTAGTCCAAAATAGTGAGATTTGGACTTAATCCTACTATTTCGTACTAAGTAGACACCAAATCATTTTGGTCACACATCTAAGTGCATCATCATCCTTCTAATCCCACTGCATAAAGTTAAAAGCACAGCTTAAAAAATGTGTAAGGCCGTTAGTCGAATTCTAGTTATCTACCCTTAAAACTATAAGTACAGTACTTCATAACACGCCTGTTAGTATTGTGTTAAGTGAGTACTTAGCTCAGCAGGTGCCACTGTCATTAGAGGCTCGAACTCTCGATAGCTCTAAATTCAAAGTGAGTAATAGTTACTATCGAGATGTCATAGTAACTCCCTAGTCAAATATGTACTTACAAATGATTGTGAAATTGACATTTAAATTAAATTAGGCTTTCATCAAATTAGTGGCCGCGGTTTTCTCTATTAACTTAAGCAATAAAACCATTACTTTAGTAACAATACTTTGAAAGCTAAGCCGCAGGGATATTGCACAATATTTCTCAGTCAGTGTCAGTAACCTTGTATCGACTATAATTGGACAACACTGTTTTTTATTTAGGAGCTTTTTGTTGCTAACGTCCACAGTTTTATTGTTGTTTGCAGGTAAAAAAAAGCTAACATGTTCATTATTTGTTGAGAGAACAAAGATTTTGGCTGCAACTACATTTTTGTTAAATTCAGTTTGATTTAGGCATGAAATCCTGGACTAGGCTGGCTAAACCCATTCACCAAAACTTCATCATCATTATCATTTTAGCTGAAAGACGTCCACTGCTGGACGTAGGCCTCCCCCAAGCACCGCTACTTCGTCCGATTCTGTGCTTCACGCATCCAGCGGATTCCTGCGGCCTTCACAAGGTTATCGGTCCATCTTGTGGGAGGCCTTCCAACGCTACGTCTTCCGGTACGTGGTCGCCACTCCAGAACCTTTCGGCCCCATCGGCTATCCATTCTGCGAGCAATGTGCCACCCACTGCCCCTTAATTTTGGCAATTCTTCGGGCTATGTCGGTTACCTTGGTTCTCATGCGGATTTGTTCATTTCTGATTCGATCACGTAGGGAAACTCCAAGCATAGCCCTCTCCATTGCCCTTTGGGTGACTTTTAGCCTTATGAAAAAGCCCATTGTGAGCGACCACGCTTCAGCAGGTCCACCATAACTTATTTGGGCTTAATTTAAGAAGGTTAAGAGTCCGCTCTTTTCTCTTAAAAGTTTACTATTCATGAAAAAGCTGGCTTCAATAAATAAATCAGTGACGATAAATTCTGCTTTACAAACAAGAGCGTTCATCCAAAAAGTTGGCAACGTTGCAAATAGCTGTCAAATATTTACCTGTTTTGATTAATTTGGCAATAATACTCTATGGAAATAAGAAATATGGCTAATGAACTAGAATATTAATAATGAATTGCAATTATAACACTGAATTTGATGTTGTAAACGTTTTAGGTGTCCTAAAAACAATCATCACAATTTAAATCAGCTGCTATAATGTTCCCACTACTGGGACACATGCCTCCTATCTTCGAGAGGGAGAGGGCCTTAATTCACCACACGGGTCCAGTGCGGGTTGGTAATGTCACATAATATGTCTTCGAATTTTTGTCACGATGTTTTCCTTCACCGTTTTGAGAGCAGTGGTGATGAAATTATTTACATAAAGTAAAGCGCCTTAGCGCGGGTTCAAACCCAGGACCTACCACCGACAATATTTTCTCTATAGGAAACGAGCAATTGGAACCGTGCACCTAGCTTCTGACGTTTTATAAATGCCCTTGTAGGTTTATGTGAAATATTTTGAATAGACAAGCATAAAAATAAATCAAACTCACCAAACGAAGTAGCAACATTAGTAATGAGGGCTGCCAATCCTGATGCGATGAAAAACCGCTTCGGTTCAGGGTTGAGTCCTATCATGTAGTACGCGATGGTCGTAAAGACTAGAGGGATGGTCGCGAAGACTGGTGCTTCCGCTAATGTCTTAGAGAGGAAGTACACATCGGCTCGGTACATCCCTGAATGATGCTCTCGTATGAAGATTGGGAGTTCTGAGCAGAATACCTGTGGGCAAAAAGGTTGGTGTTGGATACTTGTATTTTGGCAAAGATTTCAATATAAAGAAAGACACTACAATACCCTACATTATATTCAAATTTTAAGTGTTTTTGTAGCTTTTTTGCGACTTTGGTAGTCGATCTGCCACCAATTTTACTAAAAGCCTCTTTTGGATGGCTAGAACTGACACATCCCTGGACGTAGCCCTACTTTTGACCTTTCTTTTAGCTCAAGGCGCGGTAAAAATAGAAGCTAGTCTGTATGGTGGTACCGTGGCAGTCTTATTATTAAGTTACACATGGTGGCTATGATGCAGCAGTTTTGTAGAACCTCATATTTTAATTGGCGAACTGATTTAGCATGTCGATGTCGGCTATACACATAAGATTGTAAGGCCAGTCATCATAGTCAGGCCTAACTTTTCCTGACGGGGCCCGCTAGGGTCGACGCCTGCCGGGGTCGCCGAAAAGTCCGAAAGGGTTACCGTGGCCCCTGACAACATACAGGGAACTGAAGGTCTGACACGCCCTCCCGCTGCGCCCAGAGCGGGAGAAGTTCCAAAAAAAAAGGGCCAACTTCTCGGCTAATTGATAAAGATTTTATAAACATAACATAACATCACGCCTTGTTTCCCCGAAGGGTTGGGCAGAGGTGTCCCTGTAGCAGGTACACCCACATTTCGCCAGATATGTTTAAGTCCCATGTAATAGGGGGCGAGCCTATTGCCATCAACCGGGCACAAATCCAGACTCCGAGCTGCTACTGAGAAATTTCAGATAGAAAAACCCAATAACACTTTGCCCGAACCGGGAATCGAACCCAGGACCTCATGCTCAGCAGTAGCGCTTGCGACCACTAGACCAACGAGGCAGTTAGAAATTTTCAGTCAAAGATTTTATAATAGGTGATATTATAATGATGCCTTACGTTAATAACAGCGAATATGTTCTGGAAGGTCATATTAGTGAGGAACATGAAGATGGCTCCGTTGATGTTCATGACGCCGTCCTGATCCAGGTTCTGGCCGAAGTAGATCACGCCGATCAGGATCGACACCATCTGTAACAATGCAGGAGGGTTTTTGTTATTACCAGTATTGGGTAGCGGTAATGGAAAATAGTCTTAATGAATTGATTAGAATTTTTTTCAAAGTCTTGCTGGATCATCGTTAGAAGTGAAAGAAAATTGTCGTGATGTGGTTATTAAACTTTGAGATTTTTGAAGTGAAAACTTCTTTAGGCGCGTTTTAATTACCGCGGTGCGTGGAGTAAATGACATCAACGCATTGATTATCGCGGTGCCGATTTTTTTTTCAAGTTTTAACGTCAATGTTTTTTTTTTACTGCTTAGTTCACATTTCTATAGCAGAGCTTTTACCATCGTTAATATGGAAAGAAAGGGAAGACCTCCTTTTCATTCCATTGGCGATGGTGAAGTTTAAGGAAAGGTCCTTTTCCACAGCAAAGTATAACTGATGATAAGACGCTGTTTTAAATATTATAATTCATTTGGAGTTTTTGGGACCTGTTCCATGTCCAGTTGTGTGTGTTCAAAGTTTCAGTGAATCATAATATTTTTGCAGGAATACTCACAATAGTCTGAAGAAACCGCACTTTGATCAACATCGGCTCCTTAGTAACAGACAGCCAGGATCTCCACAGCACGGCTCTGAACTGCGCGCACCACGACGCCTTGTAGGGCGAGCGACGCGCGCGGATGGCTGTGGCTTCGGACCACGCGGGGTCTGCCCAGCCGGAGCTGACCTTGCGCTGGAGGGAAAAGATGGAGGTTAAAATTACTTGTAGTTTGATGAAGAAGATGGAGTGAAGTGTATAAACGGGGGACTTAAGAAGAGCATAACTTGGCTTAAGCATTTAGTGCTAAATATATTTAAAATATCGTTCAGATTTATTTTTTTGTCACGTCAGTAAGTGATGATCAGGCCAAAAGTGGGAGCGAGCTTCACCCGGAGTGCCCAATAACAAAGGAACTGGCTATCTTACCTCTAGCTGCCGGAACACATGGGGTTGGTTAGGTTTTTTCAACTTATTCAAATTTCAAAGCAGATCTATACAAGCTACTGGATATTCAATTGATACTTAAGAGCGATTAATTTTGCGTTGATAAAAGAAAATCCCTAATCATTAAGTGTACTTAATAGCTTTAATATCATGTTTGACTGTCATCATGGTATTCAAGATAAACAAGTCAAAGTGAGTGAGGCTTGCTATTGAACCCAACGCATCTAACATAATAATATATTTACATCTACCATTGACTCGAAGAAGGACTTTTAATTAACACTTCTGTTTAAAATTTTTATATATTTTCATTACTCATACCTCAAAATACAGTGCATTCTCAGCCTCAGCAGCGATCTTGCAGCCGACCTCGGAGCGCGCGAAGGCCGTGCACACCGTGTCGATGGTGGTGCGCGTGGTCTCCTCCCGGCCCGGCACGCCCGCCAACAGCTGGATGAAGTGGTCCGCCGGGTTGTAGTTGGGGGGACACGCTGCTCCTAAACTGGGGGGAGAAGAAGATGGTTGTAGAGGGCTAAATTGAGTTGAAGGAGATGTGATGTCGTGTTAGTATTTGTATTTATGGCTTTTGCAGTTTTCTGTTGGTTTCATTCTTGTGGTATGCTTCAATGTTTACTTGGTATTAAGTTTGGATTTCACTGGCACTTCGCACCTGAATGGTCAAGAATTAATAAGTCCGGTGAAACCAACAAAGGTTTTACGAAGAAGCAGAAAATCCAGCAAAACAAAGACTCATAATTTTTGAAAAACATACACGACTAAAAAAATTGCGGCGGATATGAACGTGCCAAAAGTATATACCACAACTAATACTTAAGTGGTATAATGATTTAAACCAATTATGAGTATTATATTACGTAAAAGTGTCTTAGAGGTTAAACCACGACATTAAAAGTTAAGGGAGACGGAAAATAAATCATTTCAACGGGGAATATTTCTACGTCCTTCTTTGGATATCGCAAGCAGTCATTTCGGTCTTTATTAATATAAAGCGCCCTGCCCCAATTTTATTTTCCTATCATTCCCATAAGGTGCGACAGGATACATCACATAGTAAAGACCCTTTACTTACGAAAACTGACATTAATTTAATGATTTTATACTGAAGATCACGTCTAAACGAGTAATGTTAATGATTTGGAAAAAAAATATGTTAAATAAGGGCATTTTCTTAATAACTTAATTTATAAATATTTTAGATTATGTTTATATTACATAGTGCAATTAATTTGTAAAGTTATGTCTAACGCGGATAAAAAACTGAGAATCACGCAAAATCTATCAAGCGTATTTTTCTGAAACCTTCACCATTTTAAAGATAATTTAATTATTAATCGTTTAGTACACGTGTTTTATTAAAATACCTTTTGTTTTATGTATAATAAATTAATAATGCGTCTAATTTGGGACAGCGCTCCATGGTGGGCGAGTCCTATTACTGGCTGGACGTACGACGCGTTGCGTGAGCTCAGTACAGAACGCGCAAGCTAATCACTCAAGGTCACTGGCATATATATCTGCGTCTTAAACCCTGAAATCCTCATATCAAACGCAGGGGAAAAACCGGACGTTTTTATACATCACGAGAACAAGTCATAATTTAGTTACAAATTAATATTCTGCATCGGTCTGCTATTTAAAAAATAGGTACATACATTTAAAAAGGTTTAAGGAACAGGGTGTAAAGTTCACTCATCCTCCATAGAAAAGGGAGGATCCTCCGACCAGACGGGTGTCGTGTCTGGTGGGTACCTGCCCAATGATTGATGTCGGGAAGTTATTTCAAAGTCAAAGTCAAATCATTCATTTCAAATACCTAGTATAGCACTTTTGAACGTCAAAATTTACAAAATAATAGAACTGATTCTAGTCGCCTCTTCCAAAAGGTAGTTTTCGTATGGAGAAGACTGGGCAAGAAACTCCACCGTTTAAATACTGATCGCGCGGTAAACTTTGCTTGCGCGATGCAGGATTTCACGTGACGTCAGTGTGATGCGTAGTTCGTATGTGGCGATGTAGATGCCGCCACAGATACAAAAAGAGTTTCAGAACATCGGGTCTACTATATCAGAAGAGGTGTGAAGCCACTTACTCCTTAAAGAAGTCGTTGGCCTGGTCCGGCGAGCCGAGGAAGGCGACCTTCCCGTCGGCCATGATGAGCAGCTTGTCGAACATGGCGTACAGCTCCGAGGACGGCTGGTGGATGGTGCACACCACCGTCTTGCCTTTTTGTGCTAGGCCTTTTAGTACCTGGAGATGGAAATTGATTGGTGAGGAGGTGTTTTGGTGAATTGCGGAACGCACAGGGTCTTCAGCCATACTGTCGAACTAGTGTTAACTGCTGTGATGCTGTTTTACATATATTTTTATTTTTATCTTAATTTTTGTTTGTATCACTAAATTTAAATTAACTTAATTATCTACTGAGCACTTTTTGCATAAACAACATTCCATTCAGTATCTGGAGTGGGGCATTGTTGGCTGCGCTATAGCATATACTTTTGCAGTTATCATCGTTTTACTTGTTATACTTAGTCTTGTGTTATTGTTCCGAAATATTATCATTTATTATTTGTTTGTTATAACTGGTTCTAACAAAAGTTAATCAAATAATTTGACATGAGTTTGTCAGTGTATTTGTTGAGTAAGATAAGTTATGGAATCAGGCACTGAGTTAAATCCTGATAATGGGGTAGGTAGCATAGACTTTTGAAGCGAAGTAGCTCCCTTGTAAGTACCAGTAACTTAAAACCATTAGAGTGCTATTTGTGGATTAGTTGACTGCTACGAAATCTCACTGGAAGTTAATAAAAAATCTCCAACGTTACTCAGTTTCTTTCTTCTTGCTTGTCGAAATATACCCACTACTACATTGTTTTATTGTATTGTTTGTACAAAAAATAAATCGTCTACATGCGTCACTGTATAATCTGTACCTGCAGCTGTTCATAGTCATGGTACCTAATTTTTTTTAAGCAATATGCAGCTTAAAAAATTACTTGGTCGAACCTTTTTTTTTTGTAGGTAAGTACCTACTTTTTGAAACACTGATCAAAACATACCTGTAACACATTCTGCGCCATGAACGAGTCCAGCCCCGAAGTGGGTTCATCACAGAACATGAGGGGTGGATCCGTGAGGACCTCACTGGCGAAGGATAGCCTCTTCATCTCTCCTCCCGAGATACCCTTCAGCCGACCAGGGATGCCGATGACAGTGTTCTGGCATTTTGTGAGCGCCAACTATAACAAAGTTTTGGGTTAGAGAAGAATTTGTAGGATTCATCATTATCATAATCAGTCTGTAATGTTGGGACACAGGCCTTCTCTCTTCGAGAGGAAGTGGGCTGTAATCTACCACGCAGGCTCAGTGCTGTAGATGTCACATGTCTTAGAATTTTTGGTTCTAGGACATGCCGGTTTCCTCACGATGTTTTCCTTCACCATTTTGAGAGCTGTGGTGATGAAATTATTTACACAAGTAAAGCGGCTGCTTGAGTCCATCAACTCATAAGTTTAGGCCTATATCACTGGGCCACCACTACTCTTAAAGGATTCTTTACCCCATATTCCCATGTTATTGCAGCCAAATTTGTTCCAAACTAGCTCTAAGAAGTATGTCTAAACTTACTAGATTTAGTTAACAACAAATTCGGTGATACCATTTTTTCAGGTACAAAATATGAGGAGGCCCCATTTTGTTCGACTGTAGACGTCTACGAGCTGATGATAACGAAGAATTAATGTCATTATACAGGAGGGCAGGGATATCGACGCGCAACCTGTTACAATGGATTCAGTACATGATGTGGACCCCCCTGTATTGAAATATTTCGTAGGTTATTAAAAAAGAAATTAGCTGTTCCACAAATTTTGACGTAGATATTCGACTTTTGTATAAACAGCAGTTTAAAAAAAAAATCGATGGTAATTTTCTACGCTCGGGGTTTAGGATCATGTGAATTCATGGTTACAGTTTGCGCATCGATGTCCCTGCCAATCTGTATTATTTACCTACTAAAACCCAACAAATAATATAATCTAGGTAGGTAACATGCTATGTTACACTATGTGAAGATTATTTACATGCATTTTCTTTAAAAATGCGTGGTAGAGCTTGTAAGAATAGACTAAAAAACCATTTAAAAAGATGTTTCAAGGATAACAGCAGGATATTCATCAGAATTTTATAAACAGTAATATTTTTATGCAAATGAACGAACGAGTATAAAATACAGGTGCATAAATAATGTAGATATGACATTTGATTTGGCTGGTTTAAAAAATAATTATGTGCCTATTTTTTTAATCTTTATAAGTCGTCTCATAAAGATAAAAAAACGATATACATTCTACACTACATCCTCCAAGTTTGAGAATGTTAGTCAAACAAAATATGTGCACGTAGCAAATATCAACAAAAAACTCATCTACAAAAGTTAATTACTTACACACCGTCTGGTGCAAAAAAATCACTGTCCTCTAAATCGAGACAACTATAACCAAGTTAATTGAATTCTGATGTCATTTAGTTAGAAACAACTAATGGGGTACAAAGTAATGGCAGAATGACGGAAGAAAACTGCATTTTGAAACCGGTTTCAATAACTTTACTATTTAAAACGCTTGTCGTTAATCAGTAATGACTTACGTTGACTACATTAGAGTCTGGCCACGGTAAGTCTGCATATGTAAAAAAACGGTTGAATTTGAAAATCTATAGACGGCAACATCATCCTGCGAAAAAAGAATTCGATACTTTGTTTGTCTTTTTGTTTTTGATGTTATATTCTTATTTATTCCTGTTATAGAATAGTCACTTTAGCACGATGCAGTGTGGATTTGATACAGTTTTGTCATCGTATAGAGGTAGAGCATAGGAGCGACATAGTCTATTTTGTAAAAATCAAAAGATAAAATATCAAAATCATTAGATCAACCCCGAAACTGACGTAACTGACTGATGTAAAAGTATACAATATATAATTATAACTTATTGGGGTTGCCCATTTATTCCATTGCAGACTTAGCGTGGCCAACAATACAAACAATACAAAACATCAATAATATACATACTTATTTTATATTAAGTTTTTAATACTTTTTAATAAATTTATCTACTCTCATAGCGTAATATTCGAATTATGAACTTCAAAACGAGTTTATGTTGACATACTTTATAAACAGAATACCGAAATTTAAAAATAGAATCATATTATTACACTTTTTCTGTAACAAAATAATACTATAAAACAATTTTTTTTTCTATTACGATACAGCGCTAATCCAAGAAGTTAATATCACCAAAGAGTTTCCATCAACTTTTGGCGGGGGACAGCAGCACCCGCTGTAGCGCATGTGCGGTGATGTGCTGGTGCAGGCGACATTCATTTGTTTTGTAATACTTACTGAATTTCGTGGGATTTTTAAATTTATTATTGATCTTTAACTTTGATTTTTTACTTAGTATTAGGTTCAATCCCAATGTATGAGAGTAGATAAAGTAGTGTATGAAACTGCACATAACTAGGTATTAAAACATTCGTGTGATACTATTAAAAATCTCGCCTACGGCTCGGTTTTTAAACACACACTCATGTTTTAATACCCCTCATTATGCAACAGTTTCATAAACTACTATTATATACCAATTATAATAATGGTCAGCCATCTCTAGTCCTATCTTTTGACAAGTAGCTATAACATTAACTAACAAATTCTTTTTTTCCTGAACCAAATCGTCAAAGATGCTGATTCAGAATCCTTCTAAATCTACCACTAACTCTCTCACACAAACGTTTAAACCGTTTCATACAACCGGGTGTCTCAAACATAGTGGTCCAAAGGTAAATGGAGTAAAGCGGACGTGGTCACCTATCATATAAATAATTTAAAGTTGGAATATTCTTGACAGTTTAGAAAATTTCGCTAATTAAATCATTTTCAAGAAATTTTGCACTTTCACTAGGATTTTTCGACCATAATGAACATAATTTTCAACGTAGCGAATTCAAATCTGGCTGGAAGATGTCTTGATAGTGTTAGTACAAGATTATGTTCCTATTTACGTTCAATGTGGCTCTGCAACGATTTAGATTTTAGTTTTACTTGTCTTTTCTAACTTATTATTAAACTTTAGCAAGACTTACTCGGTAGTACATTTCTTTTTATCTGGGCTTAGAAATATTCGCTAAAGTTTTTAAATGATAGGTGGCCACCTCCACTTTACCCCATTTGCCTTTAAAACCACTACGTTTGAGACACCCTGTACTATCAAAGAAACGCATATACCTTACCTACACCGTAAGGACTATTTCTGCTTGCTGCGCTCGGCCGCTATAGAAAGCGGCCGTTAAACAAATGTGGTCATTGTGTTCAGGGGATTATGTTTTCAAACTGCTTAGACATGCTTTTCTTCTTGTACATACTAGCATAAGCATCACCATCCAATCGCTCAACCTTTGTATAAAATTCCGGTACTGACGATGTTTATATAAAGCCCTATTTCGAATCTCACCTCAGTAATAACCTCTTGAACTCGTCGCATCCGCTGTGCGTACGGTATCTGGCGGTCCATCCGCACCAAAGCCTATAGAAAAAAAACATACAAAATTAACATCATCGATTTAAAAGAGGAAGTAAAAAAAAACAAAGTTCCCATAAACTCGTCTTAACAAATATTTGGAGTTCATTTTTCACGGTTTTATAGTCATAATAATATAATAGAGCAGTTTTTACGGTTCCGTACCTATAAAGGAAAAACGGAACCCTTATAGGGTCACTCGTGTATCTGTCTGTCGGTCTGTCACAGCCAATTTGGTTTAGTTGTTTGGTACACATATGAATTTCTGTGACTTTGGGTCACAGAAATTGACGTGTAACGTAAATAAATGAATTTTGATTTTTTTTAAGTATATAGATGAAAATTGACCAACCCTCCCACCTTATTTCAGAAAAAACAGCAAAAATTTTTGAAAAAAATTCAAACAAAAATACAGAAAATGGTTCTTTACTTATAGATTACAGGAAAATCTAAGCAGTCTATGGTCTTAAAATAACATGGTAAATCTCTTAGTATTATGCGTACAAACTTACATTTGCAGTTGGAATGTATGGGAAAACATGGTTTTCAACCACAATGTTAAGTTTGTACTTGGAATAAATTCAACCCAACAACGGAATCCTTCAATGTGCGTGGTCTCGACACGCACGTGACCGGTTTTTTTTGTTTGAGTGCGCTAATCTCTGAACTTTCAGACGGATTTGAAAAATTATATTTGCATTTGATAGCCCAATTCTTGAGGAAGGTTATGCAGTACTTAACATCACACTATGACCCATGGGAGCCGAGTAAACAGAAAAGCAGTCAGACAGAACGCTAAGCGAAAATCAAGTAACGGCGGGTACAGCTATAGGATATACATTATATTACTCGTATGTTGAAGCAGTGATACTCAAAGTGTGCTCCGCGGAGCCCATGGAGTCCGCAAAGCCACTGTGGGGGCTCCACGAGAATACTGGTTCATTGTGATAAGTATTTTCGCAGAGTCCCAACAGAGGCTTTGCGGAGCCCAGCTTCCTCAATAATTAATTAATAATTTGAGATTTTTACTTTTCATACCTCCCATTGCAGCAAATGTTAATTAAATTATGATTATTAATGAAGAATACAAACAAAACCAGGTTTTGATTATTTTAGGGCTCCGTTAAATATTTCGTTTTCCAAAAGGGTGCCGTCGCCAAAAAAGTTTGAGAAACGCTGTGTTAAAGCAGTTTCATGCGGACGAAATCGCAGGCAGAAGCTAGTAAAGTATAATTATTTCAATATCATAGTTTTTTGTCATGGTGTCAAGGCTATACCGGCTTGAGACTGACTGATTTTATTTTTAACAAACCGGTTTTTACAATGTTACTTAAGTTTAGGAGATACTTTAATAGGCAAAACGAAATCATCGTCAGTGAATGATAAATGTGTGATTCAGATAAAATGGCTTCCCATTGATGTTAACGGTTTTATAAGTAACAAAGAATGTTTGTTTTGCGGCATAACTGATGTTATGTTAGTTCTTCTTTATACCAGGCTTATTTTGATGTTTCTTACAACGTTATGGCCGATTTCTATAATTTACGGACCGTTTTTTTGAAGTGAAAACTTCTTTAGGCGCGTTGGGCATTTTTGAGATGGGAAAAATCATTTGAACTGCTCTTTATTTATATTACGTTACGGATCAATGTGCAAGTATTTTTACTTTAAAGGTTTTGGAAGTTTTTTTTTTGTAAACGCGATTGTGCTCTTTATTTAGATAAGGTTACGGACCAATGTTCTATACAAGTATTTTTCTTCCACCAAGGCGATCTTGTTCAAGTTTTCACTTCTGTCGGCACTCCCAGAGTGCCACTGTTTTTTTTTTAAAATTAAGACTTGTATTTTTACCAACAATGAAGCAAAGACCTCATAGATTTGCATAGTAGACCCTCCCATATGGAAGTAGCTATTACAGGTAAAATTTGCCTACGAATTATATGCCCAGTTTGGCAATAAAATTACTACCATTGTGCATTGGTAAGTTAAACGATTCGTTTTTGTTTATAGAAACCGAGCATCAGACTGTCACAGAGAACTAAGTACTAACAGCTGTTGTTTTTTCTTTTTTTTTTTGAGCTATGGCTTCTCGCAGTTTTGACCACTAAGGTCTTGGTTGCTTAACCGGGCTTTCCTATGGTTGCCTTAAGCTACTATACTCAAAGCCTCCAGCCAGGAGCAAAAACTATTCTAAATAAAAATTAGGCGAGCGTTCGCTAAGGGCACCCCCTGTGGGGTACGAACCCCGGCTTAGTGCGTCGCTGGGAGGAGGACAGCAAAAAGGGACAGGCTAGATCAAACTTAGATATTCATCTTGATTATTATACGGGATATTTAAAGCTACGTGCTCAGCTGCAACAACTGCTGGCACCTCGTTTTCGAGCAAGGGTCGGGGGGGAAGTATCATTTACTCGGGGGTGCGGTCGCGATCGCAAAGGACCTCGCCGGCGAGGTTGGAATGACGGGAAACGTCTGTATTTGTGTACTGTACTGGTGGCCCTATTCTTCTCCTGGAGGAGTGCTATGGGGTCATCTGGATCGGAAAGGTACAGCTGTTGATAAGCTTACGGATCTATTTATATGCCCAATTTGGCAAAAAAAATGCTACCGACGAACCGAGCATTAGTCATCATATATCCATGATATAGGCGGCATGGAATTTTCCTGTGGGGCGAAACTCGTAGGGCGAATGCGAAACAATATTTAAAATATTTATCCCTTCTTACAAAAGCTTCTCTAGTCAATCACTAAAAATAACGTTATCTATTTGAGCACTTATTTTCGAATTAGCTCCTTAACTCACCTGAAAGATTAAATGCTCCTTCACCGTCAGCGTCCCAATAAACAGATCCTGCTGCTGAACGTACGCTGACAGTGCTGAAAGCGCTTCAGGCGTAGCTGGCTGTCCATTCAGCGCCCTTGTTCCACTGGACAGCACTCCGCTTGGAGTGCGGAATGTCAACGTGTTGAGGAGCGTGGTCTTCCCGGCTCCTGATGAGCCCATGATGGCGAGAAGCTCGCCAGGGTAAGCGGCACCATTTACTAGAGAAGAAGAAACGAAATACTTATTTATGAAAATCGAAGTAAATAATCACAGAGTATATGGAGCTGTGACCTGGTTGAGACTCGTACTGAACAGGGAAGGGACTCAGCAGTGCATGGAACAAGGTTGTCAATGATGATGCACGGCTAATGAGAAAGAATAAGTAAAATTTTATTAACCGACTTCAAAAAGGAGGAGGTTCTTAATTCGACCATTCTCTTTATTTATTTTTGTATGTTTGTTTTGCGATTACTCCGCCATTTATGAATTTATTTTGATGATTCTTTTTTGTTTGATAGGTCACACTTTAGAGGTGGTCCCATATAAATTTTGTTAACTTTCCAAAGACACCGACTTCCTAAGTTAAAGTTATCTTTCACTTAGTAGTTTTTTTTTGGAACTCAGGTGTTTTTTATTTATTTTTTATTTTTTTTGCAGCTCCATAGCCCCTGTTGATAGCCAATGAAATTTAGATAGCCCATTGAAGAACATAAAATAAAAAACTTCTTCATAAAGTGAGTTAAAGTGAGTGAGCGTGTGTGAGTAAGTGGTGTGTCTTCTCTTAATTTTAAGCTTACTCAACCCGTGCAATGTTTTCAGTTGATAAGATCAAATGCGAAAACGGGTGTGGTGTTCAATTCTCGTACCATTTTTGTATGAGTAGAGGACTTTGCCCTGCAATAGTACAGTAATAGGCTATAATTATATCATAATCAGCCTATAATGTTCCCACTGCTGGGACACAGGCCTCCTCTCTGTGAGAGAGTGTGGACCGTAATCCACCACGTGGGCCCAGTGCGTGTTAGTAGATGTCACACGTCTTTAGAATTTTTGGTTCTAGGACATGCCGGTTTCTTCACGATGTTTTCCTTCATCATTTTGAGAGCAATGGTGATGAAGTAATTTACACAAAGTAAAGCGCCTGTCAGACTTCGAACGTTGTAGGTAGTACCTACAACTCCTATGTCGCGGTCGTTAGCACTGGGCCAAACGCTGGCTTTCTACCAATTACCAATTACTGTGCGAGGATTGGCGAGGAAGCTAGGAAAATTCCACATTTGCACCCAAAACCGAATTATTTCTTAGTATTAATAAAATTTACTGATTAACATGTCACACGTGTAAATGTTTCCATTGACTTTAAAGGAACGTCAAGAAACTGATGTCCTTGACTTAAAGCAAGGCTTTTAAGTGTAGCTAATCTTCCTTATCGGATTAATGCGAATTTTATCTAAAATTAACATCTCAGATTTTAGAACTGATAAGAATCAATCAATTGAATATGTTACCTGATATTAGCTAAGACATTTTGTGAGAACTTGTGTCAGTTAGTAAATTAATATTCAATTTAAACGTCTGCTATCTTGATTGATCTTGCTTTATTCATTACTAACTGTTGCTTTCGACTTCGTCTGCGTATATTATTAAGTGTATTTAATATTTCACCATTTTTAAATACAAATATTCAGGATGAAATTTCCGTGCCTCATAAAGCACAAGCCGTTGGTCCCGGCTGTCATTTGTAGATCTTTGACAGTCGTTACCATTGAAATAGAAATAACAGTCGTTACGGGTAGTTAGAAGCCCAAAAGTCTGACAACCAGTCTTACCAAGGAGTATCGTGTTACCTAGTAACCAGGTTGTGGAGGTCAGATAGGCAGTCGTTCCATGTAAAATACTGGTATTCAGCTGCATCCGGTTAGACTGGAAGCCGACCTCGACATAGTTGGGAAAAGGCTAGGTAGATGATTATGATTGATGATCCAGGATATGGTAGCCTATATTCTTCTCCAGGTCCAATTTCATAACGTTAGGCAACAGACTGGCAGACTGACAGAATTACTTTCGCATTTAACATAGATGAGTTTGGAAGTGTTGATTTTATTCATCTATGTGATCTTTCAAACATTAGATAGTAGCCAAAGATTATTTTCCGGTTTTACTACATATTAAAATGAGCATAGGATACTTAGCAACAGAGGCTCGTAGAATTTAGCAGTTTTGGAAAGGCTGTTCAAAACATCACACTGAATTCACCATTTCTCAACAGCTGTTTTCTTTGCTGGAACATGCCGCTCGCCGAGGGTTTCCAGAAGTTCCAGATGCGTCTGGATCTGGACCTCGACTCGGTGGCAAAGGCATTGATGTCTGCCCAGGTATAGGTGACCTTCTCCACTCCTCCAATGGCCCCATAGTTGCGGTGGGATGGTAATGCCAAGGTGACTTCGACGCCGCTGCCTCGAGGCGATGGTTCTGGCGTGGGGCCATCCTGAAAAAGAATAAAGATATTTAAATTTCATTTTGAAAGCTGAGAAGGATGCTTCTTGAACAAAAAGCATCTTTCTGCAATGCAGGATGGTTACTCACAATATTTTTATTTACTGAGAAATAGGTGTGACACAGAAATAGAGCAGTGGTGGCCCAGTGGTAACGGCCGCGACTTACGAGTTGTACGTCGTAGGTTCGTACCCAGACAGGCGCTTTACTTTGTGTAAATTATTTCATCACCACTGCTCTCAAAACGGTGAAGGAAAACATCGTGAGGAAACCGGCATGTCCTAGAACCGAAAATTCGAAGGCATGTGACATCTACCAACCCGCACTGACTGGACCCGCGTGGTGGATTACGGTCCACTCCCTCTCACAGAGTGGAGGCCTGTTTCCCAGCAGTGGGAACATTATAGGCTAATGATGAGGTGTGACACTGGTGGTGATTTTTAACCCCTGACGGAAACAGATGTGTTATATGTTTAACGTGTGTATCTTTCTGTGGCATCGTAGCTCCCAAACGGCTGAACCGATTTTTAAATTAATGTCAGCGTAATTTTGATGCCAAGTAAAACAGTGTTGCATCTTTTGAGAAATATATTACTAATTGTATGTGTGTTTTAATAAACTAGCTAAGAACAGGAAGTGGGTTTTGGAACTTAAAAGGTAACTCTACCTACGCTAGCAGGTTTATGTTTAAAATAGTTCTATAAACTGCTTGCTATGAGGTATTTCGCTTGCATATCCAAACTTTTAAACCTTATGGCTCGTTGTCCAGCATCCAGCTGATTCAAGATCTTTTAATGAAATACTATGATGTAGACGGAAGCCCAAATTATTTGTGTGATACAGCACACAATTGATAAGAGGTCTGTAATCCACCATGCGAGCCCAGTGCGGCTTGGTGGACGACACTACTCTTGTCTTCAAAATTTTGTTTCTAGGACATGCCAGTTTTCTCACGATGTTTTCCTTCACCATGTCTAGCTTAGTGGCATTTACAACCAAAATAACAATCTATATCATATATAGCTGTTATTAATGCAAATTTATTAAATGCAGTAATAAGTTATGCGCCAAAGCTTCTAAATACATTTATTAATATTTAAACAATTGATTTTTGTGGGCTAAAACTTGGATTTGTCCCAGTCACCTTTAGAAGATCTCACACTTGCATACAAAGCATTTATTTATGTTACTAGATTCGAAAGTTGACATTTAGAAACGATTTCTGCACAGCAGGAAATTATTTAGACAAATCTGGTTATACACCTGCTTCAAAATTGGTGGAATACATTACGCTAATTAGAATTAAAATTGAATGTATGTCTAGCATAGGTATTTATTTATTTTATTTGATATAAAACGGCCGAAGTCAGTTATACTACTTAAACATATAATCTATTTAGTCATGTATTCTTCTCACAAAAATTCAAACATTCTGACAGTATCATCTTCCATTAATTCGCAAACATATCAAGATCTATGTTTGAGTTCAGGAGAGTGTTAATAGCGGCTAATGTCTGAGGAATAGGTGACTTGGAGTATGCAACAGTACGGCAAGTTGGAACAGCCACTAAGCGGTGTTTTCTGCCACGACAGAATTGTCTGGGACAAATAGATTACAGATTTCATTATGCAGATCAGGAACATCTATAATCCCACTAAGAATTTTAAATATTACAGTCATCTGATCGCGCGAGCGCCTTACTTCTAGAATAACTTAAACAACCCAACAGGAATTTAGTGGGATACAAGAGAGGATAAAACCCGTACAAGTGCTTGAAAAGATATCTAAGGAATGTTTTTTGAACTCTTTCTAAAGCTAACGCATACTGCTTCTCAAAAAGATTCTATACGCACGCACTAGACTCAAGTTTGCTACAGAACCTCAAAAACAAGCTTGATAACGTGGGGATTATGAAAGTCATAATAGTTCCTTAAAACAAAGCTAAGGCGCCTGTATACAATGTGGTTCCTGGTCCTAAATAGTCAAACAAGAGCTACTCAAAGAAATTATGTCAAACAAGACATCTTGAGTCACTTTAATGCTTACGGAGGCCTCCCTGGATTCTCTTGCCATCCCGACAGCTCTGAAGAGAGCGTACCATCGCGGCAAGCCATAACTAACCACCGTAAAGACTATTCTTTCTTGCAACGCTCGGCCGCTATAGAACTGTAGTGGTAACAGATGTGATCATCGTGTGCACGGGATTTTGTTTTCAAAGTGGTTAGTTATGGGCTTCCGCGATGGTACATTTCCGATTGGAAGACTGTGTTGTGAGGCTCCAGGCCAAAGGTACTCTGAAGTAAGACTCCTTTCCGTCTTCCCACAAACTTAGCGCAGTTCCGACTTTCCCCAATACCCTTATAACAATTATAGGACGATCAAGTAGTGCAAGTAGTTCAGACCTAAGTACATCCTTTCTTTCACAATCTCAGGATTTTCAAGGGTACCATTGCTTCATAATTATGTTTGAAGTTTTCGGCTGCTCGACTACGTAAATAACACAATGAATGTTATCAAATTATCAAAATAAAAGACATTGCAATTGTTGCATGTGTTGGTGTGTTCCAAAAATGTAAACAAATTGGATCAAAAAAATCATGGCAATTTGTACTGTCACTTTCACTCGAAATTCTAATTCTAAATCACCTATACTCCATTTTGATTTTTTTGATCAAGTAGTGCAAGTAGTTCAGACCTAAGTACATCCTTTCTTTCACAATCTCAGGATTTTCAAGGGTACCATTGCTTCATAATTATGTTTGAAGTTTTCGGCTGCTCGACTACGTAAATAACACAATGAATGTTATAAATTATCAAAATAAAAGACATTGCAATTGTTGCATGTGTTGGTGTGTTCCAAAAATGTAAACAAATTGGATCAAAAAAAACATGGCAATTTGTACTGTCACTTTCACTCGAAATTCTAATTCTAAATCACCTATACTCCATTTGAAATAAGATTAGACATTAAAACAAACCTTTTTTACAGTCCGTTCAACCGATTCTGACTTCTATACCGTAGGCATAAGGATGGCATTAAAAGCAAAAAAGTGGTTATAATACCAACTGTTTACTGCAGCTGTCATTTGTCATACCTCTTACGCAATAGAAGTCAAAATCGGTTGAACGGACTGTAAAAAAAGGTTTATCTCAAATGGATATCTTATTTCAAATGGAGTATAGATGTTTTTCATTTGACAGTTGAGGTTAATTTTATAACCTCCATTTTCAGCGATGACTTTTCAAATATTATTTAATAATGTTATTCAAACAATTGTTGTAAAAATAGGTGAGAAATAAAGTTGAAAATACAGACGAATTTGTTACTGATTTCCTGTAATGAGTTATTGCGTTAGAATTAAATCTGAACAGAGTTTGTTTACACTTTCATCACAGATTTTTGGAACCAACTTTAGATTCTGACTGAACGCAAATTGGACTACATAATGAAGACCTAGTTCTCTTAAATAAGCCTGGCTATAATAATCGTACCTACTCTAGCATAACAAGTTGTATTGCCACATACGACTCGAATGTCGCCTGGGAATCCAACCCGGACGACATAGACAGAATGAAACGAAATATCACGGTAGATCCACACAATATATGATAAAAAAAAACAAGATTAAAAACCAATTTACATCCGTCACATCACACTCTCAGGTCTAGTCCTTTTTGACGCAGCCGTGACGCACATTCCCCTGTCTTACATCGCACTTTACACTTTTTATTTGATTTTTATTGAAGTGAAAACTTCTTTAGGCACGTTGGGCATTTTTTTGGGACTAAACCATTGATTTCGTGACACAGTTACCGACACCAGCTTTTGACCATTAAAAAGACATCAACGCGTTGATTACCGCGGTGCGTGGAGTAAAAGACATCAAAGCATTGATTACCGCGGTGCTGATTTTTTTTCAAGTTTTCACTTCTGTTGGCACTCCCGGAGTGCCACTGTTTTATTTTTTAACTGCTGTTTAATTATATTGTGTGCTTTATGGTCTGTGCTAAATAAATGTATTTTCTTTCTTTCTATTAGGTAAAAAAGAATGGTTAAAAAAAAAATAGTCGATGAACAACAAGATTCATACGTCGTCTACCAATAATATCTCTATCAGTTTATGAATACTTGTTACAACTTGATAATGTTTATAATTAATAACTATATGAAATACAAATCATATATAAATATATGTATTACATTTCTACATAACATTCTCGTAATACATACCTAGATTTATTACTATATATAGGCTACAACTAGATAACCTCTTACTCAACATTTGATACCCAGTTTCTGATATAAGTCTCATTCCGTGTTCCTTGTTCTGAGTAATTTGAGACTGTCCTTTGTTTTTTTATGGTATAATTATGTAACATGCCTTATAAAGAAATTGTAATTAACATTTTGGACATCTGTTGCCAATACATTACCGAATTGTATTATAATTGGGTAATGTATTGGCTTACTGAATAAAAGTAGCTTTACTAATGCAATTCCTAATTAATTACTCAAATTAGAACCTGCCTTATTAAAGCATTTAAATTAGGATTCTCAATTTGGTTGATTATTGTCTTTTCGTTCATATGTAAGTTTACAAAAGACACGAAACAACACACGAAGGGTTCAGAGTATTTGCGAACATAGGTTACGGATACACGGGTGTGTGAGATGTTACATTTTTGTAAGTTCTCTATGCTTTGCCTCAATTTGTTAGTATCAATAGGTACCGCCGTACAATATTTAGTAAAAAACGCAGAAAAAACACGTTTCTTGTATGAGGACCACCTTTAATTTTTAACTTTATTTTATTTTATTATTTGTTGTTATGAAATACACAATCTGTGAAAATTTCAACTGTCTACCTATTACGGTTCATGAGATACAGCCCGCTGACAGACGGACGTACAGCGGAGGCTTATAAATAATAGGGTTCCGTTTGGCACCCTTCAGGTACAAAACCCTAATAAGGATCCCTCTACTTTTACTTAACCATAGTTTTATTTCCTTTCACAAAAATCAAAACGTTTACCACTTCATAATTAACACCATACCACTTCATTGTAGCAATTGTAGGGTTAAACGTTAAGTGTTGTAAACGACACCTTTGATCGACGCTGGCGACTCCCCTCGCGAAAGTATCGGTTTTCCAATAGTGTTTTAACTTATCAGGTGGAAAACTGTTGTATTATAAAGTTTTTTAGTAGGTACCTACCATGTTGCTCTCAATAATGAACTAGAGTCTGAGTCGATATTGATATCAGCTGCTATTGTTTTGTTTTGCAAACAGAATGCGGCTCGGAATTCGTTGTTATTATTGTAAAAGCCAATTATTTTTAAAAGAGTAACCGTGGAGTTTCTTGCCGGCTCTTCTCCATAAGAAACGACCAATTGGAACCGTGCACCTAGCTTTTGACGTTTCATAAGAGCCCTTGTAGGTTTATGTGAAATAAAATATTATGAATTTGAAGTTGTTTTATTTTATTTTATTTAATAAGGAATAATAAACAACCACACTTAGGGTTAACAGAACTTTTAGTAACAATGTTGTAGTCCACTGCATTATCCGCAAGTAAAATATATTTAAAGATCAATGGTTGCCACTAGACGAGCATTACCAAAATTAACAAATATTTTGAAATTAATAAATAAGTAACAGAAAGCTAGCTATAGCTACAAAACCAAATCAGATAAGAAACAATGTAATCTACTTAAATTATGCAATAAATAAATAATAATAATAAGATTAGAATTAAGATAAAAATGTAAATATAATATTAGATTTAAATTTATTTTTAAAGCTTGCAAATATATCAATATCAATTAAATTTGAATTATAGGATTCCAACATTCTATGAATAAGGCAGCGCAAGCCAGAGTTCATACGACAAGAATTTAGCACGAACAGAGTAGGTACGTGCACGAACCTGACGCGCACGAATTTTTAACAAGCAAAAGGACGCTGTTGCGAGGATTATGTCGTACATACCTATGTACGACATAATCCTTTAAGCGCCTTTAACGACAGACATAAGGACTATCGTATCCTTATGTCTTTGCGATCTTTCCTTAAGCAACAGGAACAAAAAAAGAACAAAGAAGTTTATATGATTGTATGCGCGCGATTGCTAGTCACTGTCTGAGGTATGTGAGCGGTGAGACGGGGGAGGTAGACAAAGGCTAAGATAACTCAATGTACCAATTATGTCAATAGCTCTCCCGCCTCATCGCTCACAAACCTCAGTCGGTGACTAGCACTCGCGCACGGACTATACCCTATCAATCTGCCTAGCCTTTTCCCAACTATGTTGGGGTCGAGTTCTAGGCTAACAAGATCCAGCTGAATACGCAGTATTTTCCATGGAGCGACTGCCTATCTGACTTCCACAATCCAGTTACTGGGTAACAACTAGGGATGTAAAACGGTATATATAACCGGGTATAATACGGTTAAAGATGATATTTTACATAATTTACGGTATTTTACGGTAAAATATGGTAATTTTCGGTATAAAACGTATTACACGTACTCATGCAGTCATACCCACTAAAACACTACAAATACAGAAGTGAGTATGTTTGTGTGTATCATGTGTATGTCACTACTTCACTATTAACGGATAAATGAATTTGAATTAAATTTGTCAGAGATATAAGCAGTACTGGAACTTAAAAAAAAGAAAACAGGGCTCGTGCGACTCATGCGTACTTACTAAAATTCCCTAAAACTTAATTCTCAAGTCAAGAATCCATGTCATGGATTATAATAATAAATCATCTATGTGCAGAGGCAGAGCAGAAGACAGCACAAATTAAAATTTAAAACTTCATAAGTCGCCGGTAATTTTACCGTAATTTATATAAATTACCGTAAAATACCCGTATTTTACCAGCGTTTTCCGTAAAATTACGTAATTTTGCAACCCTAGTTAATTGACCTATGTTCACAAATAAAGCTTTCTGATTTCTGAACCCCTTGGTAAAAACTGTTTGTCAGACTTTATATTACCCGTCATACATTAAAGTCCAACATTATCCCACGATCAATACCACCAATAAGTTAACAATACAATGAACTCCTATTAAGAAACCCGACGACAAATTCGGTGTTTTATTACGACGGAATTAGGGGTGGGCCGATATCCGGAACTAGTGTCAAGTTACCAGCACGTGGAAGTTACGTAACTCCATGTATAAGCTGACAGGTGCCGAAGATTAGGTGCTAAGTTTGACGCTACTTACACATATTAAAATGAATATGGAAAAAATATATGTTGGCGATCCTAAGAAAATATAATGCGAGCGCGGAAATGGGTAAGGTGAAACCTTTTGCATCCGATTTAATAATCTTTATTTATGCTCTTGAATCTGTCTAGTAAACGGAAAAACCAAAAGCAAGGGTTGTGACGCGGGAAAGTCCGAAAGGGATACCGTGGTGCCTGGCAACATGGCAACTGAAGGAACACGGGTAGGTTTTAGTCAGAGCGGGAGAAGTTGTTTATATTTCCCACCCAAAAAAAAGTGGTGGCCCTCCGGGAGTGCCGACAGAAGTGAAAACTTGAACAAGATCACCTTAGTGGAAGAAAAATACTTGCATAGAACATTGATCCGTAACTTAATATAAATAAAGAGCATAATCGCGTTTACAAAACCTTTAAAGTAAAAATACTTGCATAGAACATTAATTCGTAACGTAATATAAATAAAGAGCACAATCGCATAAATTTACAAAAACTGAGGTGTCGTCATGGTGTCGCGAAATCAATGGTTTAGTCCCATCTCAAAAATGCCCAACGAGCCTAAAGAAGCTTTCACTTAAAAAAAATAATTGTTGTGATTCTTACACGTTGCGTCTCGTCTGAAGATAATTAATAAAACAGCCTAGAACTACATAAGTAGGTACTAGGTAAACCGACTCAAAAAATGGTTTCGTTGGATTTGCCTTAGTCAAGAATTTGTCCCTGACCACATCCGGTTAATTCTTTATGGCGGACGCCACGTAATGATGGGTTACTACTTATTTTTCCTATAAGTAGGACTACGAGTACTTAATAACTGCATATTATAAAACAAAGTCCCCCCGCCGCCGCGCCGCGTCTGTCTGTCTCAACGCGATAAACTTAAAAACTACCGAACTGCGTTTCATACTGTTTTGAACAATGGATGGAGTGGTTCATGAGGAAGGTTTATGTGTACTTACATTTGTGTAAATTGGCTAAAATATGACGATAATACATAGTTGAAGATGTCGAAAAACAAAAATGGCAGTGGCACTCCGGGAGTGCCGACAGAAGTGAAAACTTGAACAAGATCGCCTTGGTGGAAGAAAAATACTTGTACAGAACATTGGTCCGTAACCTTATCTAAATAAAGAGCACAATCGCGTTTACAAAAATAAGGCGTCGTCATGGTGTCGCGAAATCAATGGTTTAGTCCCATCTCAAAACTGCCCAACGCGCCTAAAAAAGTTTTCACTTCAAAAACACTGGGAACAACTGGGAGATTTACTGGCCTGTAATATGAGCTATATGAAAACCCCAGTAAAAATCCCGGTAGACCCGGTAGTAGGTACCTTCCCGTGGGATATTTTCCGACATCCACGTGAGCAAAGCCGCGGGCAAAAGTTAGTAATAAATATGTTAAATGAACTCGCAACGCATAGTGTCAGAATATTGATTTTTTGAACGTCTAGTGACGGTCGTAATCAACCTTTGAAACCATGGCATTGAAGTCATGGCAACATTAAATAACGGTTTTAATTGGGACTCTATCTAGCATCTTTAATGAGACCAAAAACATCATGGCTTTATAAAATTAAATAATAAATAGGGTTACGATTGGACTTTATTTAAGTAATTACCGAGAAACTGTTTTGCAGTTTGGCAAAATGGTACTGATAACTTAACTAAGCGAAAAAAAAAATTAAGAAAAAACTAAATTTAAATAAATAGCTATATAGCACTTTTCTACACTGTTTCTACTAGATATATTGACAATCTCGTAGTTTTTTTTAAATTTCTAGAGATATGTTATGGTCATATTGCCGCGGGTTATACATATACCTAGGTCTGTAATATTTAAATTGGTGACGCATAAATATGGTTTTATTATACCGTTTTTAAATAAGCTACCTATTTCGACGGATTATCTACATAATTATTGTTTTCTAACGTTTCATAGCTTCAGTGCTACAAGAAGTGTTTTTAGAATAGGTATTTTTTTCTACACTATTAATCCTATACTATTAAATGAGCAATATTTGTATGTATATTATTATATATGTAAATATATTCATATCTTTATTTGCATTCCATAATGTAGGTATAAAGGTGTAAAATTACGGACCCTGTAGGGCACAGCAAAAAGTATAAAATTAATTCTTAAAATGAAAATAAAATTAAAAACAAATTAAGTAACAATCAAACAATTTTTAAGTAATTATGTTTTTAACATTAATTGAGATCAGTTAAAGGTTAAAGGTACCTACATAATAATTATTTGATAAGTTCAATTAAACAAAATATATTTGTAATCACGCTCACGTTCTCGAAAACGGCTCTAACGATTTCGATGAAAGTTGTAAATAGGGTTTACGGGGGCGAAAAATCGATCTACCTGAGAAAATTCGTTTTCTCCGTATTTTCACCCGAGCAGAGCTCGGTCGACCAAAGTTTAGAACAAGATAGCTTCCTTAGAATAATGACATGGCAACATGGAATTAGTATGTACTACCATGACAGCATGGAATTAGTATGTACTATACATGGAATTAGTATGATCTATCCTATACTTTTAAATGAGCATTCTCTATTTTGACCAGAGCAGAGCTCAGTAATAATTTATAAAGAGGTAAAGTATGTAGTTTGGATGTAAGAAGTAAGTAATCTCTGGAAGTACTGGTCCTATTTCGAATACACTGTTGCCGCGTGCCATAGGGTATGTTTCATAGTATAGTTGAACACCACGCGGGCGAAGTCACGGACAAAAGTTAGTATTAACACTCTCCCTGCCATGGGAACCACCGGCGACCCCCAAAAAATTTAGTTCAGCTGGCCAAAGCACATGCGCAAGAGAAGTATCACATTTTCCATAACAGCACGGCAATAGTTGTAAAACTATTTGAATTCGGCTATTTAAGATCTGGGCGGATCCCACGACATCCTGTAAGATTTTTTTTTTGGACCCGCCGGCTTATCCCACGGTCTCTTGTAATAATTTTGACTTTTGACTCACGGCGTTCACAAGCAGAAACTTTGGGACCCGCCGGCGGCCTCCATGGCCTCCTGAACTTAAAAAGTTTTATTATTGTCGGCAGGGAGAGTGTTAAAATATAATCAAAGTATTAAAAATATCCATAAACATTAAGGATAAATAAACAAACGAATATATAGCTAATATATGCAAATATGTACATTATGTATTATTTACATTGTTTCTTGACATTACCTAAACTGAAAGATCTTTGTGCTGAGCAGAATGTTAGTTTTATCTTAATTAAATCAAGGCAAAGACTTCAGGTGAATCAAGACCGACTTGTTTTAGTTCACGTGTAGTCGACATAATATAATACTTATGTACATAAAATTATGTGGGTTGATTGTAACAGGTTTCACGAATGTGTGCTAGCGAACGAAAGTTCCGTGTCAAATATTGAAATCAAGTAGTGGGATGAAAACATAATGATGTAAGTACAGCTGCATCTGTAATTTGTACCTATTTGAAACCAGTCAAAAAGCATTATTTAAGAAAAATTATATTTTTCCAATGCTAGATTTTGCTCTACTTCGGTAACAGAGTCCCCTGTAGGTAGTGTAGGTACCTACATAGTGTACATAGTTACCTACCTATGATTTGGCAAGGAAACTCTTAGGCCTCTGCTTCAAATCTTGTGGGCAGCGGGGCGGCGGGGGCGGCGGCGGCGCAGCAACGCATAGTTTTTAACCAACTTCCAAAAGGAGGAGGTTCTCAAGTCAAATGTATGTTTTTTTTTTGTTTTCTTTTTTTGTTTGTTTGTTACGCGATAACTCGGCCAATTATGAATTGATTTTAATGATTCTTTTTTTGTTTGGTAGGTAAGAGGTGTAGGTCAGAGGTGGTCCCATATAAATTTTAATAACTTTGCTTGGGTAGTTTTTGAGTTAGCTTCAATAATACGTATTTTTTCCCATTTAGTATGTGGATGATATGTTAAGTTCCTCTCACTGGTATTTACATAGCAGGTAGTGGTATTCGAATTTGTGTGGGGTAAATAACACAACTAAAAAGTGAAAAAAAAAACTTTTTACAAAAAAAAAAACAACCGGCTTCCAAAAAAGTCACTACAAAGTGAAAAATAACTTTAATTTCGGAAGTCGGTGGCAAAAAACGAAAATTCTAAACCAAAGACACCGACTTCCGAAAATAAAGTTATTTTTCAATTTGTAGTGACTTTTTTGTAAGTCGGTTGTTTTTTATATGGAACCGCTCGCTCCCCGCGCCGCTGTTTTCGAGAACAGTTACATATGAATCTATGCATTTGAACGCGCCGCTCCCGCGCCGCCGCCGCCGCCCCGCTGCCCGCAAGATTCGAGGCAGAGGCCTTACACAAAATGTAAAAAAAAACCCTGTCCGATCCGTAAGGGGCTGTACGAGCCCCTTACGGATCGGACAGGGTTTTTTTTACTGTACTGCAATGACATGACTTAAAACTAATAAAAATGGAATTATTGAAAATGAAAAGTTATTATTGTCAAAAAATCAAGTTTTAGTACCAAAATTACCCCAAATTAATTAAAAATGATCAAATTTTCAACAGGAGTCATAAGTATATATGAATTGTAGACACCCGCTAAATGACGGCGGCCCGCGCCCCATGTAATAAACCGGTAAAAACCCCCATTGAAAAAAAAATAGACGATATTTTATTTTTTCTCGAAAATTACGACATAAATAAACTCTCAGTACGATACCTAACAACACCCTCACGGATCGGACAGGGGTTTTTTTCATGTATATATTTTTTATTAAGTTTTTTTAAATGAAAACTTTTAATTTATTTATTCAAGTTACATCTAATCTAATATATAAAAATCAATATCTGTTTCTTCGTATTTTATGCGCTGCCATACCGTTAATCCGATGCGATACAACTTTATAAACTTATTGCTAGCACATGCGCGAAGGAATAAAAAAAATAAAAAATATCACGCGGAAAGTTAAATTTGTAGAGTCTATTAAAATGTCAAAATTCTATAAAGTTTGATAAAATCTGAATAAAAATAGCTTCTTCACAATTTAAGATACTAACAATTCTAGAAGGAATTCTCTTCTCATAGCTATATTGCTCATAGCAACAGAAAACTCAAAGTATCGACCTTTATTGTATCTTAATAGTGGGCCCATTTTCTTATTCAATAGGAAGTAACCCATTGAACTAAATTGAAGGCGATCAGTGGGGTTATAGACCAGAGAATATACCTAGCTAGGCTCGGCTGTACTTATTGAGAACAGATGTTGAAAAGATATGTAGACACAAGCTTAGTAGGTCATCAGCACCATCATCATTTCAGCCAAAAGACGTCCACTGCTGGACATAGGTCTCCCCCAAGCACTGCCACTTCGACCGGTTCTGTGCTCCTCGCATCCATGTGGATTCCTGCGGCCTTCACCAGGCCATCTGTCTACTGTGTGGGCCTTCCCACGGTACGTCTACTGGTACGCTATCGCCACTTCATAACCTTAGCTTAGTAGATACCTTCCTACAATAGGGACGATGCCCTGGTCAAAAATAAGAAATTCTATTTAGTCCGTCAGGCAGATAATAAAAAAATATTAGACACGTATTTTTTGCTTCATCATTTTAATAAATAGTGACTTAGATAAAACGCATTAAAGTTGGGGAGTGGGGGTCGCTACGTCACAAGTAAGTATAAAATCTACATACTCGTGACGTCATGGCACATTTTAACTCAATGTATCGCCGTAACCTTTTGATAACGTAAAAAAGAAGAAATACGTGTCCAATATTTTATAATAATCTACAAGACGGTCAAAAATATATTTTTAAACATCATCCCTATTGACCCCTGATCCTACTCGGTCAAAAAGTTTCCCAAAAATTACTAATTCAATTTTTTAGTTTTATTTCATCAAAAAAAAGCTAAATTTTTTACCAAGCAAAGCCTGCGATAGAAGACTTTTTGTTTTTCTACTCCATTTGCCAAGATAGATAATATTTTTAACCGACCTTATCGCATAGAGGTTTTGATAGAAACTTTTGCTGTGACGAAGATATCGAATTTAAAATGAACAGTTGCTTATAAACTACATTCGTGGCTGCAACAAACAGCTGTTGCGACATCGCCACAACCTAACTGTTGATCGGTCGACAGTGAAGGGCGTGAGGGCCCTTCTAACGTAAATTTTGAAGATTTTTTGTCCAAATGATGTCGCAATCGCAACTTTAACGATCAGTTTACTAATCAACTTAAAAGAAATCAGCTTATTACTTAATCTAAGACTAGCTTTTTACTAAATAGGGATATTTAAATCAAATTAGAACAAAGTTCGAACTCAAAAACCGGTGCATTTGGAAACCAGTTCCAAATTTAAAGTTCGTCTTAGCCCACGGAATCGATGATACAGCCTTGGTAACATTTTTTCTCATAGGTATTTATCATAGAGTCCGGTTTATTTTTCTTTTCGCTTGAAACATTAATATTATAATTAGGTATGTCGTTTGAACACGGCATGGAATTTGTGGTAGCTATTTTATGTTTGTAAAACAAATAAAATATTAATACCTACCTAAATTTATTTTTTATGGGTTAGGTCGGTTTTCCTGATGGATATCGTGTAAACCGCACTAAAATCTACTAAAATCTACTTAAAATAAAATAGTAATTGGACCAAACCATATAGACTGCTAGATACATTTTAATTGTCTGTTATATAACAAAAAATATTTATTTTATGCGGCAAATTTCCGACCTTTATCAAAGCGCTAGAGAATCATTTACTGATTGAGTAGGTAACCTTATTTTGTGTTAGAAAACCCCCCTAAATATATATCTTAGTGACACAACATAATAAAGCTGCAGATAGTTTAATAAATTATTCCATGTGGAGATTGTGTTGCTTTTTGCGTTACGCCGCATTTCGTCACCGCCGTAGTAAGAAATATTGTAATAATTAAGTTATAAGTGTACCTAGCTATTTAAAGGTTATATATTATATACCATGCAGGTTTTGATTACAGCCACATAAAAAAAAACATGTTTCCATAGTGAGGACCGTTTAAATTGAATGAATGCGCTTCATTTCGAACACTTAAATGACAGACTTACTAGATGTGTCTATGCCTATAGTGACTCTATTACTGAATAGACTTAGTAACTAGTTCCAGTTACTAACTGGAACTACTTACTAAGTATTTATCTAATCAAAACAAAACAACGTCATCTCTGCTAACATTTATTTGTAAAATTTTCTTATTTAATAACTTTGCCTGTTTGAGATTATAACATTTTTAACAAAAATCTTTTAGGTTGAGATTGTCTTTTCACATTAGAAAAATGTCTTCCTGCTACTAAATCAATATTTCTCTAAAATAAAATATTCATAATAATTTTATACACTTACTGGTGGCGAATTACTGTATGCAACACGCTGGTTATCAACAGACGATGTGATCAGGGGCTCATGCTCTTCATTCCCAGCCGTCATTTTAATTTAATTCCTTTATCACAATTTAAATAATTAAAAAAAATATATTAAAAAATCACTGTCATATTCACACAGATCCACGGAAATATGGTTACGTCACAATTTTTGGCGGGAAATTGTGGAGAAGCGCGCTTGGGTAAGTTGCGTAGCGGTGTGACTGCGCCGCTACGGAGGAATAAACTAAAGCGGTCTATCGACTAATCAATGTCTCGCGGACATTAAACTATGTTTTGTGAGTCTATCTCGGCCACTAAGCATTCTTGAATTTACATGAACACGTGCAATCTTATTAACTTAATGATAATTACATTTACTTTAACGTTGACTGTATTTCTGGCTCGGTTGTTTGAAATACAAAGGCTTTCGCTTGTTGTGAGAGTGAAAAAAAAGGATGTAAAGGGTGTTGACAAAGTGCGTAACTCTAACTACTTACTTACCTAGATATTGAAGTAATTTTCTTCATGCTTATACCTAACTAACGGCGATTTTTTCTAGCATCATCAAAGATGTTGTGAATAATTTGTGAAGTAGAAAATAAATAAAATTATTTTTTCTTTCAGAATTTCAAATTCCTTTTCTGAAGATTTAGTGGAAAATGAGTTTTTCCGGTTTCACCACATCACATATTGAATTTAAAAGTTTTAAAAGGACTTTACTTAGATTTTAATACAGAAAAGCTACGTTATTTCTTTTCAATAATTCTTAACATAACTTTACAGTTTTTAACATAACTATTTACACTAGGTACTAAATTAAAAGACTAACTAACTATCTGTATAAATAAAAATAAAAACAAAACTGAGGCGTCGAAGTATTCGTCCGCATCACTGTCATCCGGAAACGTGCCCAGAAGACTGGCAGCATTGCCACGTTGAATGGCAATGCTAATTCTTTGGCCAAAGAATGAGCCAGCCCTCTGGTCACGTGAAGTGTCGATCAGTCGACGAGAAATTTCCTTAAAAAGGAGACGCGCACTCGGGCCCTATGATCCGAGCTTTTCGACCCCAAACGGCTCAAAGCTGTAGTTACCCACAAGGTTACAGTATTTGCGCCGCTTGAGGCTCTCAGCAGCCGCAGCAGCGGCGCCAGCACAGCCCGCCGTGCTAGGAACATGAGATGGCGTAAGGGTGTCGACACAGGTTGCGTCCCACACCAGAGGCCTACCCACCTTCCAAAGGCAACAACGTCATCCCGTCTGGTCTCTTCCCATCGTCACGTACCAAGCCGTTTGGTTCTAATACCGCTGGTACGCCAGCGGTGACAAAGCTACGTTTGAATTAAAATGAAAATGTTATAATAAAACTACATATTTACAGTATTTCAGTATTTGTCAGTCATTTATATTTCATCACATCTCCTATTCCCCACATAATATCACAATTCATTTCACCATCAAATCAGTATTCTTATATTTACCATAAAACTAATAGGTTACCTTAATTTACAGTAGATCTCCAACCAATTCTATGCCAATCTGTATTTTTACCGACACCGCCACTAAGCACGTCCTACCGTCACGAGCGCCCAACCCAGAAGGACACATCGAATCTTTCGGTGCTGCCAGTATAATAAATTGAAACCTAACACTCGACCATCCTGGCATCGTGCATGTCCTCATGCACGCAAGTGAATTAGCATCTAGAACCTAACACTCGGCTTACAACTATTTATACGTTATTTCTAAAACTTATAAACTGAGAACCGTTCTTCTAGCCAGAATATAAAACATAATGCAAATGAGAGAAAAATTATTGGAATTTCCACTAGTCGTGATATGATGGTATGACGTAGACTAAAACTCAAAACATTTATTTCTATTAAACCATTTACAGGCACTTTAAAATTTTCAAAGGGTTGTCAGTTATTCAGAGAGTTGAAGCTAGTCGCCCATTCCAAAACATAGGTAGATCTCTATGGAGAAGAACGGGCAAGAAACTCCAATGATACTCTTTTAAATAAAGATATTACAAAATCCTGGGTACATTGTTATTGTTGATTCTATATGTGAGAACAATGTAAAAAAAAAACAATATCAAACAACTCAAAACACACGATTAAAGATAAGCGCTGGCAGTTCAGTCTGAACATGACGCATGGCTATGCACCATTTAACTCAACCATTTGAGTGTGCATGACATACTCACTTTCAAGTCTAACAACATCATAATAACATTATAAATGGATACATGGTACTCACATTTACATTTCTTTATTCTGCACGGAACTTACTATAAAATGCACTGACATTTGCTTTTATACCTTTCTACATCTAAAAACTGCAACTAGGTGGCGTGGCAAGCAACTTCCAAAATAAAACATTAAATATTATTTCAATCAAGTTTGTAATCGACTTCCATTCGCTAACCTAAGGTCTATTACGCATATTAAATAGCAATCAACAATTATCGACACTAGCGCCAAAACAAATAAGTAGCAATCTTCGAAACTAACGTGATAAGAAATTCAACCTTCAAACACATGTAACAAAATCTTTGTCAAGAAAAAAACAAAGAATCCATTTTCTACTTGAAATTTACCAAATAGCTTAGCGTCGGCTACAAGATGGATAAGTGGATGAAATCAGTGTTTACTTGAACTACAAACAATATTCGACTGTTCCCAACAAGTTAAAATAAGTTTTAAAACATTAATAATATGAGAAACAAAGAGTTATACGTAATATTAATAAATTTAAGACTGAAGCATTTATTTTAACTTAGATATTTTTATGAATATCTATATATTTTTATGTCGACATTTTAAATTTATTATTGTTTGCTAAAATCACATTAAATGAATGTTTGACTTGAAATTAATTATTAATAATCATAACTATTCATATTTGCACGCATAGCATGTGGCAAACATGACTTGCATTTTTTTTTTGTTATCCTTCACGCACGTTTTTATTATTGTACGTGTACACATGTTTGAGCAAATGAATATGTCTTATCTTAATAAAGTTAACTTTAAAATTTACAGTACCTAATCCTGTTTCAGTGTAAAATGGCAAATAGAGTATCCAATGATCAATTAGATGAACTTTTAGAGTTTCTTAGCCATCCTTACCCAATACATCAATAGAGACGCAAACATAACTAAATGAATAGTCTTTTACGCTACACACAGTTTATTCTAATGAACACGCGACGTAGTTAAATTTAATGTAGGTACACAATTTTAGTTAAAATTCTTCGAATTATAAGACCAATTTATATTTTTCAATCAGCGAGCGACAGGCAAGCGATCAACAACACGAGAAAAGGTTATCGAAATTTGACAGCCAAATATGCTCGCCAATGGCTGTCTCTCGGCTACCAAAAACTATGCTTATTACGAAATAATCGCGGTCACCATGCGACCACTGCACACTTCAGTTGACTGATTGTTCTCTAGAGGCAGCACTATCGCTAGTTTGCTATGGTGTGGCTATCGCCGATACATAATACGGATTTGCAATTTAAGAGCAACTATTGCGCAAATTTCGCAATCGCTAGGCTTTTGCAAGATACGTAATAAACCCGCGGAGACTGTAATTACAGCACCGGAAGTCGGTTTCAGAAAGTGTCAAATAATTAAATAAAACATTTACAAAATAATCTGCATCCTATCAACAAGATTTAGTTACGTTAAAATCAAAAGCTAACATTCGACCTTCCTGACATCAAGTTTGTCCGTAAGCTTTATAATATAAAATAAACGTTATGTTGTTTGTTTGTTCAATCAATGTTATAGAAGACCTGAATATTTAGCGTTAAATATTACAAGCATGAGCTAACAATATTCTCAAAAGTATGAAATTCATTAGTCAGTGACAATTTACTCCAAAAACGCTTAAAAGGTAAGATATTACATTATCGCATTTTGTTAATTTCTCAGTTTGATTAGCTCATACAGACTTTTCAATATTAATTTACATCCGTCACTCATTGCACCGCAAGCTTCACTGATCAAGCACTCTCACCTGTCAGCCACTGTACGACTTACAATGAATGGCCTATGCTTCGACTTCGACCTAATATGTTAACATTACATTCTGTATATGCCACACATTGCACCGCAAGCTTCACTGGACAAGCACTCTCACTTGCCAGCCACTTTACGATTTCCAATAAGTGACATAACATCCTGCACGTGCCAAACATTGCACCGCAAGCTTTACTGGTTAAGCACTCTCACTTGCCAGCCACTGTACGACTTCCAATGAATGGCCTATGCTTCGACTTCTATCTCTCAATCATATATAAGTATGTATTTTCATTTTAGCTTAACTTAAGTAATATCGATATTTTCCCTTGAAAGTTTCAGTATCATTAAAATCATAACATTTGGCTCTATTATTTTTAACACAGCATGACTTTTAACAAAACAGCATAATAATATTTAATTCACACTTCCTCTTCACTTTCAAACAATAACTTAATCATAAAATTCATAGATTAATTAACATACATTATTTGTTACTATTTCCTTATTAATCATTATTTTTATTCTTTCAGGTCAGCCGTATCATATGAAGAAACGTAAATCATAAACTTCTGATGCAACACAATTATTCTGTTTTTAAAACCTATGACCAATTACATACTCCACAATTTAGGCGTATTTCATTCATCACCTGCCTAATCAACTTAATCATTATTTTTCAGATAACCGTCTTGTATCTAAAAATATTACATTCATAATATTCTCACTACCAAGGATTAAATTACGACCAAACAAGCTTCTGTTGGGGTTTAAACACTTCCTCTCTCCCTAAACATCATCATTACATGTAGTTCCTTGCTCTTGTTTCATGTTTATAATTTTAAATAGGTGTATCTGTTATTTATCTAATATATATGTATATTTATATAGGTAAATATATGCTTTATGTATCTGTGTATCTGTTGTATATGTAAATGGTACACCACTGACTACCTGCAGTATTGTCTCTCCTTTGCCATTTAAATCCATCCAAAGGTTGTCTGTAAAAGATCGCTTTTAGCGATAAGACCGCCCATTGTGACACCCAATGTAAAATTTCTGAATATAATGTCTGTAATTTTTATGGTGTACATAATAAAGAATATTCTATCTAACTATCTATCTATCTTATAATCTGATTCTAAACTAAAACAATTCAATTCCTTGATATTATTATCAGAACTAACTGTATATGTTCTAACGAGTAGCTTCTTACTAACCATATTTAATTAAATACCCGATGTAATAAAAATGAGAGATTTCCACTTTTCAAAAATAAATTGTCAGATCAATTAATTAATAAATGTTATTACTCAAGTAACAACAATATGAATCATTTGTGTTCGAGTTAAATAAGAAAATAAAATAAAATAAATAGGCGTTTTTTTTTTTTTTTTTTTTCTGATGAGAATGTAAATTGTTATTATATATCTAATAATAATAAATAAATCTCTGTACTCTTGACTTGTACTAAATCATGTTAATTTAACCGTATTGACCTCGAACTTGATGAATTTATGATCCCATTTTAGTAAACTTGACATTATGTATTGTAGGTATTGCTTATTTCAAATTATTTACTAAATTTCATCTTGACATAGTAAACTTGTATTGTTTTGATTGAAAGTTTTAATAATATTATATTAAGGGAGTCTTTATCATAGCTTAAACTGTTTGCATGCCTTAATTGAGGTAGTTAGTATAAGGATCAATTTTAAACTTAACATCTGTAACTTGTACCTACTTTCTGTGCAACTAAAGAGCTATTCTATACTTTTCATTATTTCTTGATCCCTCCTTCTCATATTAAATACATAAAAATTATTATTAAGTCGCGGTGGCAACGTACGCTCTCTCGAACTATGGTGACATAACTTGTGACCGCTCTCACAAGTATAAATACATAATTATAATCATAAAGTCATGATAGTAGTGAACGCTCTCACCAATCATGGCGACATAACTTGTGACCGCTCTCACAAGCATAAGTACATAAATACATATAATCATAAAGTCACGGTGGTAGCGAACGCTCTCGCCAATCGTGCTCATAACTTGTGAACGCTCTCACAATCATAAATATATAAATATAATTATAAAGTCACGGTGGTAGCGAACGCTCTCGCCAACCGTGCTCATAACTTGTGAACGCTCTCACAAGCATAAATACATAAGTATATACTGATTGTTCGAAATTATAATTTTGATATTCACAGAAGTATCACAAAATAACAGTTACACACATATATACATGTGTGCTACATATGTGTCATATTCACATACATATTCTCATCCTTATCGTTCCAGATATAATTAATCAAATCTCAAACCAGTCAATCTACACATTATAATTAACTAGGAATACTAATAACTTTAGACACAATAAAATTGTACATAAACTTATCCGGATTGATTTCTCCTATTTGTCCTCATTAAAACTTAGTTAGTTTACCTTATGACATCTGGGAAGTACTATTAATCAAATGTAAGAAACTAACAGCATGCAACAAGCTACTATATGCCCCTTGATGCCCGACTTGATGCCCCCTTGAGGTCCATATTGATATTTTACTTTGTTATGTTTTCTATGTAATACATATGGAACGCAATAAAGAATTGAGTATTGATCTCGTAATACTAACTAGTTATATCAACCCAAGACGAAACTCACACTCAGATCCAAACACAGCTTTATCATGTGTATCGAATTGTATAAACTGAATCCAAGTACAGTAAGTTATAAGTTGTAAATTGTAGTATTTTGATGCCATTTATGAATAAGGATTTAATTTAATATTATTTACTAATCGCATCCATTATATAACTTAATTAATTAATTTCTCAAAATAATAATCCAGTATGTGCACTCCGTAATTAAAGGCATAATATAAGATAGAAATAATTTTCTTAAAAACTTTCTGTACCTTATTTGCAAATAAATGGTTTTGAATAAATACGTAACTAAAATGATATAATGAAAAGATATTGAAGCAATAGCACCGATTATCAGCACCAAGTGCGACTGCACTAGCATCCAGCTATACAGGCGTCCAGCTTCACTGGCATCCAGTTGCACTGGCATCTAGCTGTACAGGCGTCTAGCTGCACTGGCATCCAGCTGCACTGGCGTCCAGCTGCACTGGCGTCCAGCTGCACTGGCGTCCAGCTGCACTGGCGTCCAGCTGCACTGGCGTCCAGCTGCACTGGCGTCCAGCTGCACTGGCGTCCAGCTGCACTGGCGTCCAGCTGCAGCAGCGTAACCGCTTTTGCCGGCTCTCGCTCGCACATCCCGCGGTCCGCTCACAATAGACGCTGCACACGAGACTCCGACCACGGTGGCTGCGACCTCCATGGCGTCGGCTATGACTGCGACTAGTTCCCAGTTCTACCCCTGAATGGATACCACCTCGGGCCGGGGTCGTCAGCCGGTGCCCAGTGAGGACGCTTCACTGTCGCGAAACATTATCTGAAACTCATAACAACGGGTTTGACTCCTTTTCGAACAAGCCGTGAAAAAGTTAAAATGTCTAATATCTTCTAAACGGTAGGTCGTAGCTCAAAAATAACAAGATTTTACTTCCCCTTGCACCCCGTGAACTTATCCAGGAGATAAATTTAGAGAAAGAAAAATGCGACCTTCACATAACCTTCATAAAGTGGTACTATACGGATCACAGTCTATTTAATTTTTGTAACCGAAAATTCGAATATACCAAAAGAGATGTGATGTAGGTAGGTTAGGTATTTCTACAATTCAATTTTAACCGTTAATAATACTTTTAAATGAATTCTATTATAATGCAAAAGAAATAAGCGGGCCACATACCACTTCTGAAATATAATAAAACTACATATTTACAGTATTTCAGTATTTGTCAGTCATTTATATTTCATCACATCTCCTATTCCCCACATAATATCACAATTCATTTCACCATCAAATCAGTATTCTTATATTTACCATAAAACTAATAGGTTACCTTAATTTACAGTAGATCTCCAACCAATTCTATGCCAATCTGTATTTTTACCGACACTGCCACTAAGCACGTCCTACCGTCACGAGCGCCCAACCCAGAAGGACACATCGAATCTTTCGGTGCTGCCAGTATAATAAATTGAAACCTAACAATGTTAAATGAAATGCCCAAAGGCCAAAGACAAGAAAGAGAACCAATCGCTAAATTGTTCGAATGGGTTTGAAAAGTCGATCTTTGTTTCTTTTTTTTCCGGTATACCTATAGAGCCTCCACTGACATAGAGCGCGATGAAAATTATTTAAAGGTTTCATTTTGTTGTAATTCTAAATTAATGAGTAAGTAGTAGCTTCACAGGGTAGCAATTAGATCAAAATATAATGGTATTTTTAACAGACTTCCAAAAGGAGGAGGTTTTCAATTCAACTATACGTTTTTTTTTTTTGTATGGTGTTACGCGATTACTCGGCCAATTATGAATTGATTTTAATGATTCTTTTTTTGTTTGGTAGGTCATACTTCAGAGGTGGTTCCATATTATAAATTTTAATAACTTTGCTTGGGTAGTTTTTGAGTTAGCTTCAATATAATACGTATTTTTTCCCAGTTAGTATGTGGATGATATGTTAAGTTCCTCTCACTGTTATTTACATAGCAGGTAGTGGTATTCGAATTTGTGTGGGGTAATTACCACAACTAAAAAATGAAAAATAAAAACTTTTTACAAAAAAAAACAATCGACTTCCAAAAAAAAAACACTACCATGTGAAAAATAACTTTAATTTAGGAAGTCGGTGTCTTTGGTTTTGAATTTTCGATTTTTTGCCACCGACTGCCGAAATTAAAGTTATTTTTAATTTGTAGTGTTTTATGTTCCAAACAATTTATGAATGAAGTATTATTTTCATTCCTACATTTTCGCCCGTTTTCCTATTTTCTTTTCGAGACATAATTTTTTAAAGTTAGTTTAAAAAATGTGAAACAACTTAGTACCTACTGGAATGTACCTTGGTCAAGATCGTCCCGCCGTTGTACGCGAATCGCGCGTAAAGGTCGATCTCAAACATTTTGAATACATTTACGTTGTGAATGCAGCGCTCGCTCATTGTAGATATTTTTGCACAATGCCACGTATATACATAATCTTTAGTATTTAACACAGTGCGATGATTCCCCTCCAAAGAGCAGCAGAATTTATTATTGAACCTGTTATTATACCTTTCCATTTTACGCAACAACATAGGTACCTATGCATGAATCGGATAAATAATTATGTTCTCAAATATGAACTTTTCAGTACACCACTTTTTAATACTCCAATAGCCTGCTCCGTTCCACCAAGTTAAGGTTTTTGAAAGAAAAGATATTTCTTTTTGAAGTGAAAACTTTAGGCGCGTTGGGCATTTTTGAGATGGGACTAAACCATTAATTTCGCGACCCATTACCGACACCGTGGAGTAAAAGACATCAACGCGTTGATCACCGCGGCGCCGATTTTTTTAAATGAAAACTTTTTAGGCGCATTGGGCATTTTTGAGATGAGACTTTACCGACACCGTGGGGTAAAAGACTTCAACGCGTTGATTACCGCGGTGCTGATTTTTTTCAAGTTTTCACTTCTGTCGGCATTCCCAAAGTGCTACTGTTTTTTTTTCTAGGTACATGTAAACTCACGCCTTCTTCCGATAGAGGCAGGTAGAAGCTACAGAACGCCACATTCATTTGCATTCATACATCTGTTACTATTAGATAATACTCCGCCAATATAACTAGACGTTAGACCACTAGTTGTAATAACTGACAGCTTTTCCACACCCCATTCTGGAACCTTAGAGGCTAATTTTCACCAACAACCTGTACAGAAAACATGTTTTTTCACCTCAGCACCTCAAACAAGCAGGTTTTGCTGTAAAGACAGTGAGCAAAATTCGAATTTACTGCGAGCGTGAGATAAAGTAACTTTTGAATTATTATTTCTTTAGTGCCGAGAACTGTGCTGGGTCTACTCACAAAATTCGAAAGATATGAACTTTACTTTGTTCTGTCACTTTCACTTCGATACGAAAAGAGCGAGAAATAGAAATAAGTCGTATCGAAGTTCGAATTTAAAATTCCATAGCTAGTAGACCCAAAAAAAAACAACAATAAAACGTTCGGATACACATAAAACCGTAAAATTGCAAATCATTTGTTAAGGTTTTATTTAAATCCTGTTTTATTATATTTTTTGGAACGAAGTTTTTTATCGCGGCTTGCAGTAGGAGTGTACTGGCAGAAATCGTCACGCGAAAGGGCACTTGCGACTGTTTTCTTCTAATTCAAAGAGAAAGAGAGAGAGAGAGAGAGAGATAGTTTGAAATTGGTCAATAAGCAAATCCAAGATGGCGGCTGCGAAAATGTACACATTTTTCGTTTTGGGTGACGTTTTCATAGTTTTCAAGGGTTCTAAAGCCGATCGTGAGGTCAAAATGAAAATCCAAGATGGCGGCTGCGAAAATTTTCACATTTTTCATCATGGGTGTCTTTTTCATAGTTTTCGAGGGTTCTAAAGTCGATTGAGAGGTCAAAATGTAAATCTAAGATGGCGGCTGCGAAAATTTTGTTTCCGTTTTAAATCATACGTGAGAAGAAACTTCGTTCTGAAGAATAAAAAACGAAGTTTATCTTGTTGTATTTTTTACCTACATGTATATGTATGTTCTCGCTGCTCAGGTGAAAAGTTGTAGGTATGTGTTTACACGAGACCAAAGTTATTTGTATCTCGTGTCTTTGAATTCCTCACTGCGCTCAGGAATCCTTCACTTACTCGAGATTCAAAATCAACAATCGCAGCAAAAACCAACTTTGGTCTCTCGTTGCACAAACAACTATTTCCAAACATGCTATTTTCCATCATGGGAAAAAGACGTGGGTTTGTGAATGAATGAATGAATGAATGAAATGCACCGATCCCAGCGTGGTGAAACCAGACTCGATAAATCGAATGAACCCCAAGATTAGCACTATCCCCTGAAGCTTCATGTTTCATGGGGCTACAGAGGCCATTGCATATCAAGGAGTAGACCGGGTGGCGCGGTAATGGTAAGGAAGACGTACCCTTAGGATATGGAAGGATTTGCGAGCAGTACCTACCGGATATGCATGCTAGAGTAGGCAATGGACTAGTGGAGAGACGGGTGATATTTATCTATGGATGGGCATCTTTTAACGACGACGCCACCAGATCAAGACGAGAGAAAAAAAAAGAGTCAGAGACGAGAGTAAACAGTGACGTGAGGCCGGTTTCGTAAACATGTGTGCACTTAGTGAGGTATAATTTGATTGTAGTGTTGTTGTAAATGTGTGAGTGTGAGCGTGTATGCACAGAGCGGAGGTGTAGTTTTGGCATGTTTTATTGTATTGTTCGCAGCGCTCTGTCTTGGTTTTTCATTTGGTCTGAGCAGTACCTAGATTTCATTTGAGCTTACACAAACATAAACATAACATCACGCTTTGTTTCCCCGAAGGGTTGGGAAGAGGTGTAGGTATCTATAGCACACTCACATTTTAACAGAACTTATGTTTAAGTCCCATTTTACCTATGTAATAAGGGTCGAGCCTATTGCCATCAACCAGGCACAAATCCAGACTCCCGGCTACTACTGAGAAATTCCAAATGAAAAAACCCAATAACACTTTGCTCGACCCGAGAATCGAACCCAAGACTTCATGCTCAGCAGTCGAGCTTGCGACCACTAGACCAATGAGGCAGTCAGCATACTGTGTTCTGTCCGCAAAATGGAGGTCCTTAAAGAGACTACGAGTGTAGATATCTTCTCAAGTACCAAATTCTGACGGATCCTTCCTAATCAGCCTCGATACATCATCATCTGACTGGCCTTTTAAACCCAACTATGTTGAGGTCGGCTGCCAGTCTAACCGGATGCAGCTGAAAACCAGTATTTTACATGGAGCGACTGCCTATCTAACCTCCACAACGCAGAAACTGGGTAATACGATACGCCTCTGTAAGACTGGTTGTCAGACTTTTGGGCTTCTAACTACCCGTAACGACTGTCAAAGATCTACAAATGACAGCCGGGACTAAAGGCTTAACGTGCTTTCCGAGGCACGGAAGGGTCTTGGTATGTAAAGATCATCACCCATCCACGGACCAACCGCGGCAAGTGTAGCTTAACCTGATCGATCGACCCGTGCAACAGTTATTAATCAGCCTTAATTGTTACATAAACTTGTTGATTGGCTTGTTGATCTTTACACGACGGAATGAGATATTTTTGTATAAATCGTGCAGATCTATGCGAAACAAAAACAGGAAACTGGTGCTTGCTAATCTTTATCTTTGGCTCCATTTCGAGCACTTTGCGGAGATCTCTTCCTTGCAAGAAGAACACATGGCTTTCCAGCCCTTCTCACCTCTATGTACAGAATCATGAAATTAAAACTCAGCCCTGTTTGCCTTAACAAGACTTGTTACACACTTTTTCATTGATGTGTGTTGTAATACATATTGCTACCAATGCTGCAGAGATACCTACAATAAAATCTGACACTTCGATATAACTACGCTGGATTGTATAAATTCATGATTTTCTTAGTTAACGAACGTTAAAATTATAAAGGAAAACATCGTAAGGAAACTGAACTGGGTTCGCGTAGTGGAATAGATATAGCCGAGCTCCTCTCACGGAGAGGAAGCCTGTGTCACACCAGTGTGAAAATTATAGAGTGATTATGCTTATCCTAACGAAGGTTTCGATCCTCTTGACACGACAGCTGCTTTGAAAAAGAAAGTTATGGAATTATTGCTCACCTCAGTAGGTACCTACTGAAGGCATTTATGTAATCATAGAAATTTTCTTATATCTACGATGCCAACCTTTATGATTTTTATACGAGCTATTGCTTATCATAGGTAGCTATAAAATAAGGGGACTTCATTGCACTGTACCTATACATCAGACTGATCTAAAATTAATATGGTGTCTTGCAACTTTCAAAATGGCGGCTTTGTTCTACTGCGACGCCATTTTAGCTACGTAGCACACCTTAAATTAGCTCTGAATATTAGCAGCGTCTAGAATTCTAGGTTTTTCAATCATTTATCTACCTAGTTCATAAGCTCGGTTGTGCTCACTCGGGTTTTCAGGACCGACTCAAATACGGAAATGCCTCCCTACTAAAATTTAATTAATATGATTTGAAGTCAAAAATCATTACCTATCCGAAATTAGATCCTGGCTAAGCCAAAGATTTGTGATGTTTCTTAACTATTTAAAAAGGAAGGTGCAGAAATTAGCATCTTTCCTAAATTTAACAGAAAACCCCCTAATTGCGATGAAAGTGTGCTCCGAGTGCTTAGCCATACCTACTAAGTTAGATAAAAATAGCATCGTAAAAAGCTGTTTTAAAAATAAATAAAACCTATCACAATGTTTAGCAATAAGTTTTGGTTTCGAGATGTCATGACAATGAATGCAAACAAAATTAAAGAAAATTAATATCAACATACCTTGATTGAGAGGCACTAGAAACTTAACCTTATTTGAATCAAAATGCACAAACATGACTGTAACTAAACACCTTTCAAAGCGCACTGAATGGCTCGCGAAAATCGGTCACCGGTTTTCTACTGACGCTGCAGATGAGATGACGCACAGTACCTCGAAGGCTGTACTACAACTGCATTCGACCAGTTTTCAGCTGTTTTTATATAGAAACATGCATTTGTTTATCAATACCATAAACTGCGCCGCGGCAGGCAAAATGAGACCCTCGGTGGTAATTATCCATCTTTGTTCCCACAAGAGACAACTTAGAATGAAAATAAGGTAGATGGGTGGATAGCGCACTTGTTCTCAACTTTAATGATCTGTCGAACTATGTTGTAGCCGTATAAATAGGTACTAACATAATGTTTTTCTTCGCGGTGCGCTGGTCACAGATGAATCGATGTGCTGTGCAAGGAATTTGAAAGGAAAAAACTGGCCAAATGCGTGTCAAACCACGCAAAATGAAGGGTTCCATAGTTGGGATGAATTTATCCCAAGGACAAACTTAACATTGTAGTTGAATACCATATTCTCCCATACATTCCAACTGCAAATGTAAGTTGTCGATTACTCGTTAACTTGTCACCCAAATAACAAGTATTTAGAGCCTCTGAGCTAAGCCGCGGACAGACAGACAGGCAGACATACGGATGGACATGGCGAAACTATAAGGGTTCCTTGTTGACTACGGAAACCTAAAAATAACTTGATAGAACGTGTAAAGTAAAAGGGTCAGAGAATAATACAAATAAGTAAGCGTAATATAATAATTTTTAATTTATTCTATAAAATGACATTTGAGATAGATGCAAATATTTTCAGTAAATTACTTTATACAATATTTAAACGAATCTATTAAACATTCTCGTTAGTAGTATGATTACAACATGACACATGACAAAGGAACTATTGTATGTAGACTTGAGATGTATCGTGATTCTTAACTATAATAATGATTTAGGAATATGGCTAATTAATGTTTGTATTATTTAATATTAAACTCGATGACAATCCTCTAACACTTATTCCTTCAATAATATTTGGTGACAACTTACTGGTGATACCCGAGCTATTTCACTGCATCAGTAATTACAATGAACCAGCTTCATATTTCCATCGTGCATTAATTCATTTAAAATATAATTCAAACATTCACGTACGCTTCACACGCACTCCAGGCGTTCTTGACAATGTTCTTTTATCATTCATAAATAAGACGACTGAAATATTTACATTGCGCAAACGGAACTTGTGTAAATTAAAAAAAAAGTATTGTGACGTTGCGCGATGTAGGCGACTGAGTTGTTTACATATGGCTGACAACATTACAATAAGTCAACATTACCCAAACCTTAAGATAAATAGTAAATACCACGTATTTCTTTCATTTATTATAATTTCAGGATAAATTGTCTCAGCCAAGAATTTATTACAAATGTTTTCCCTGATAAACACTTAAAAAACTATAAAAATACAAAGTTTATCGAAACAAAAGTAACATTGATACATCAGAATCAATCGCCTCGCGCAACGCTACAGTTAGAAACTAAATAATATTTAGCACTACATAGGAAGCAGTATAACTTACACAGTATACCATGAGCCGTACATAGGTTATTACATAGGTATATCAGTGCAAATAACACAATACACCGACTGACTTAAACGGAACAAAAATAATTCTTAATGAGTACATCTTAAGAGTTATATTTCATTTGAATATTGTTTCGAGACGCAAAAACATTTTCATCAACGGTTGTATATTTTTTATCTCAGAAATGTACAAAAAATCTATTTATAATTAATTTTCATTCGGAAAAATCTCTTTTTATTTTTAATCAGCTGCGTTTGCGTTTAGTCTATTGTTCGTTAACCCTAAATTCAATAGATATATTATGTATTATGTGACGTAAAAATGAGGACATACAGCTATGTATAAACGTCAGAAGAATGCATGTTTCCTATTTAACTGAAGTGACGTTATTGCAAATATTTTAAGGTGACTTTCAAATTATATTTCGTCCTATTCAATCTTATCCGCAATTCAGAGACAAGCCTAGTTTATATTTGTAAATAATGCAACATTTCCAACGTAGCCATGTCCGATCATGCGTAAAGAAACTGGTCATGCACTTTCTAATGAGCAGACATCCCTCTGACCTGGCACACATGACCGTGTCACTTTGTTTCATACAAAAACTGAGACATGTCTTCTGTGAATAAGCTTACAGGCTTCCAAAACGAAAAAAGAACATTCAAAAGGTAAAACCACCGGTGGTTGCAGAGCGAGAAGACGAAAGATTTCAACTTCTACTCTTGATGAGAGGGCTTTGTGAGAGTTATCACAACTTTGCCAACGTCTCGTAAGTACTATAAAGCCAAGCTCACATTACAGCCGCAACAGGTCGCAGCGCAACGCATTTTCATACAAAAAAAGTGCGGTGCGACCCGCGTGTAGGGCGTTGGTTAATAGAAAACGTCAAGACGATTTTTGCAATGCGTTGCGTTACCTAGCGGTCCTATCTACGCAAGCCTCTATAGACCATCAACCGATACGGTTTGTAAAACAATTCTCTTCAGTAGCCATATGCCCTCATCTCTAAATTAAAGTTATAATGATGACTTATTAAGTTTACTGTGACTATTTTACCTAACAATTTTTCATATGAAATACGATTATGTTTCATACACTCGCTATGGGAAGCTACGGTTTCGAACGGAAGTATTTATGTTAAGCAAGTTTATGGCAATGAGAGGCTTATGGAACTATATTTTAGAACTAGAAAACTGCATCAATGTTTTTAAGCTTTTTTTAATGTTTAATGTCATTCAGAGTGATCGTGAAGGTTATAAACCTTTATACAAATAATAAAAGAACTAAATCAAATCAGCACGAATCAGTGAAAATCGATCAGAAAGAATCACAATTAGCATTTTTTTTTTCCCATCAAAAGTAAGGGAGGATAATTTTTTTGTTTAGAAATAGTCCAAAGGGAAACATCCCTTGCGAGTTTTATTGGCCATATTTGAGGCAGATGAATGATACGAGTAAATGTTGTACCATTTCACACCGTCCATGGCCTTAGCGAAGTTTTGTTGTTTTATACTTGTTTATCGTATGCTCCAAAAGTTTTTTTTGTTTTTTGTAACTCAATCAATCTAAAATTTCCCAACAATGTTGGGGTCAACTTCCAGTCTGCAGCTGAATACCAGTATTTTTCATGGAACGACTGCCTACGTGACCTCCACAACCCAGTTACTGGGTAGCACAATTCCCGTTGGTAAGACTGGTTGTTGAAACTTTTGGGCTTCTGACTATCCGTAACGACTGTCAAAGATAAAAGACAGCCAGGACCAACGGCTTAATGTGCTTTCCGCGGCACGGAGGGGCTTCGATATATAATTGATGGTCACCCATCCACGAACTGACCGCGACAACCGTAGCTTAACCTTCGATCGCACCGTGCGGCTGTTATTTTGTAACTGATACATTAAAATTTTATGCAATTTTGTCCTACACATTGATACAGTTCCCTGTCCATATTTGTTTAAATTTATAACAATAAACACGTAGTTGTGTACCTAGCGATTAATAATAACTGAAATTGAGCTACATATGTACCGTCTATGTATTATAACTGTATATATCTATTGCTTACTAATATGAGAAGGCGATCAGTCTAGAATTCACTTATTGGCAGTGTTATATGGTTCATTTTGATAGGTACCGCCTGCCACAGATGAAGGGCGAATTACAGGAATGAAACTGAACACTATCAGCACAATATGCACGTTCAAGAGATGTCAGTGTCATCATTTTTACGGAATATTGACACTTACAGCTTTTGAACGCAGTTTCATTGCTGAAATTTGCCCTTTGTAGTTACAGACAGATACTAAAGTTCGTAAAATTTTTCACTGTAAACATTCACTTGATTTTTTACTTAAACCTTCTCAGGGAAGGCAGTATGAGACTTTCAGGGCATAATTGATTTAAAGAACGTTAAGTATCTGTATTTTATTGTCTGTGACCTCGCACAGAGTTGTTATCATCTAGTATTTTAATCATAATTTTTTAAACATTTGTTATAGTAAATTGACGTTAAAAAGTCAACCTATTTCTGGTCATTTGCGAAGTTTTATATTTTTGGCGTGCATGAATGAAGTTATGACGCGTGAAGTCCTTCTGAAAGACGTGCTTTATATCTGATTACCATTCAAAGTGACGCGATTATCTACCTTCTATTTTAGTATTTCCTATAAATTCTATCTTTTTATATACCGTAAAATAGATTTAATGTCGACCTTATATTAAGTTTTTATTTCTGCAATGCAATGACGTTAGCAATTAGTTGCATGCGTCACTCTGTCACGTTCATAAAACAGTAATTTCCGTAATTTATAATTATGTGTATTTTTTTCTGTAACAATTTTAAATAGTCTATTTTTGTCTAATCGTATTCAATAATCAACTCGGTTGGCGCCAACTTAACTTATAATGTGTAAGTTTGTTAAACTGTATGTTACTCAATCACGCAGACGCATAAACGGCTGAACGGTTTTGGATGTAACTTGCCAAACGTGATAAATGAACTACTAACACAGGATAATGCCAATCCGGGTTCAAAAAGTTGTTACCCAAAGATGCGAGTGAAACCGGTGACAACAATAGTACTAAAAACAAATTAGAAGTACATTCGCGCCATCCATAATATTGGCGCCAAGAACTCTATTTATAAGCACTGACACATAAATCAATCAAATATCGTATAGCACATACGATACGATATTTGATCTCTATAATTATAGTGACACTACCTACCTATCGGTTGTGGTTACCACAACATCGCTACTTAAAACTGGTTATAGGACACAGAAATACTAATATGACCAGTTAGTTTTCATATTAAGACCATTGAGTAAGGAATCTGACTTTATTTTTATTAGTTTTTATGGACGTTTTTTTAAATTAATTATTTCTAATAAGATTATTTAGAAGAAGACAAAAATGACAATATGTAGAAGCATGTTTGACCAATACCGCTGTACCGGGCCTTAGGAATACGCGGCGAGGCGGGGGGCGGTGTTGACCAATGAGCGGCGGGCGGGACGCCGTGCGCCGAGAGCTTTGACGAATTAGCGGGTATTGGTCAAACTATAGCAGCATGTTTCCATGAAAATTAACGTGCTAATTAAAATCTATAACAACCGAATTCTAGGTAATTTGATTACTTTTCATACCAGTTTGTGGCTAGAATCAAACGTGACAATATTGACGTAATAACTCGAGTCAAAGGATTGGTGTCACAACCGCGATATTCAGCTCAAGTCCCAGACTTCACGCGTCACTTCAAAAGAACTAGATTTATGTAGAATACTATAGATGGTAAAACTCTATGCTTCAACGGTACCTTGATATACAATAATTGTGGCAAAGGCCACACAAAGGTAATAAATTTTGGTGTTATCAATCTTTAACAGTCGAATGTTTTTATCTCCGGAGTGTATGCGGCGTCTCTTTACAGACAATGGCTCACCTTACATCTTGCCACCCACCCATCCAGCACACGTGAGGGCCTAATGACTGCGAACGGTATTCGCGTTGCTGAATTTTGGGCAAAACAAATTTAATAATTTTTTTTTTTTTTTATAGTGTTATTTTTGCCTTCGACACGCTAAGAACATCTACACTAACTTCAAATATGAGGTAAATTATACTGAGTTCCCATGTTTAAAGTATTGAATTTGGTCACTCGCAAATTCAAGGTAAAGACGAAAATATGAAACTAAAATAGTAGTCTAAACGAATGTCAGCTACTGGTACAGCTAATCTGTAATAAACTCAACTCATTTGATAAAGTTGACTTAACACACATTGACAACTTAGCCACAGGTCTTAATAAGTTACTTTTATTACTAAAGCATACCTGTTTAAAAAAATGTATGAGAAAAACACTCGACCGCACAAACGTACTAATTTCTTGGCTATCCATATAATCTATTGCATTCAATTTGTGATATGTCTATTATTATTCGAGGTAAACACAAAGTCACTGGATCTGTCTTTTGTGGCTTTTAGAAAACAATTTTCATAAGGAAGAGTAGTTTTAATATTTTGAACCTGGCAGGAAAAAAAATCATTCTAAATCTGCCAAAAGTATGCCTTGATACATTTGAAAAAAGAAAAACGCTCATTATTCGAATTCAAAGGCAATTTTTTTTTTTTTTTTTGATGATCTATTTTCTTTTTTATGGAACGACTTTGAATGCAAGCCGTTGCCAACACGGTTTGGGAGAGCTTATATTTCTTAATTCGCATCCTATTATTAAATGACTTATCTGTAGACTAATCGTTAAGACTATGTTTTAATTGAAGACAACTGACATGCAATAACTGTATGACTCTAACTAATCTACATTGAACATTCGCTTGTGAAGATATTCGTATATCATCAACCTGATTTTGATGTCATAACGTCGCACGCCGAAGGCCGAAAATAATCAAAAAGTTATAATTATGGTTAAGTATATCACCACGGACAACCACTGCTCTCAAAACGAAGGAAAACATCGTGAGGAAACCGACATGCCCTAGAACCGAAAATTCGAAGATATGTGACATCTACCAACCCGCACTGGGCCCGTGTGGGGCTACGGCCCACTCCCTCTCACAGAGAGGAGGCCGCAGTCCCAGCTGTGGGAACATTATAGGCTGATGATGATGATATCACCACGTATTATTCGACCTTAGCTAAACTTTAACTTTTTTGCCGACGACAAAAAGGAGACGGTTCTCAAGTCGACGTATTTTTTGTTTTATACGTTGTCACATCTAACACGCGTGGTCGACGCCATTTTTGTAGGTTTCAAATACAGATTACCTAAGCGAATATTCAATGTATATCACCTTCATATTAGCGATGCAATCTAGAACTTGACCTAGCCGAAGTCAAAACTGTATTATAATTAATAAAATTACGAGATCCGCGCAAAATACTCTGCATTAACTATACAATTTGACACTTGATAATTTTACATTATCAAGTAACGACCGGTCATTGTCTAAATTGCAGCGTGACTAATTTGAGAGCTATGTATGCTTGAATTCAAAATCTTAGATAATTTATATTCATTGCCCCTTACTCTACAATCAACTTTAGCGTTATAAAGGCTAGGTCGATTTTTGAGTGACCATTTTTAATAAAAGGTCCTAAATGAATTTAGTTGCAATAGAATTTGAACTTTGTCGTGTATGACATTGAGTTTGTTCCAAAACTTTAAAATTTTCCTAAGATTCTGAATTCAAGTTGAGGGTTATTCATTACTCGTATATTGGGCGATATAACACTATATTGAACCGCATAACAATTTACCTAATACGTTCACAACTGCCGTGTAGCAACAACTTAACTCTAAACTATGATAAGGCATTTTTATTATAATAAAATTCATATCAATCGACTTTAGGTCGTGTATATTTTCTCTAGAGCTTTCCAACGAGTGCTAATTTTATTCTATGGAGTTATTGTTTAAGCTATGGTAATTAATGTTTCTACTGCGCACTGTTGCTAAGCCCTTCGATCAACAATAACACTAGATTAAGGATTAGGAACTAAAGCACATCCCTCAAGTGGCTGCAATTGCATATAACTTGATTATAAACCATAACACTCAAACATTAAGTTTATTATCGTTTGCAATATATTTACTACTTCGATTGAAGTTTAATTTTTTTTTTAATAAGAACAAAAATATTTATGGAAAAATAAAACATAATTTCTCAGCAATAAGGTTGAAAAAACTATGTTGCAAAATAAAACCACAACATTATTTGTGGTATTTGGTCATTTTTCCGGTCGTTTTTGATGAGCTCATCGGAAATCTAGTGCTATTGTTGATCGAAGGCTAAACTCATCCACATTGCTCCGGTGACAATACGCAGATAGATTTGTTACGTAAAATTACTAATTAAAATATAGTCTTAAATGGGGCAAATAAATGGTTTTCGATTAATACACGACAGCTTGAGGTAGCACAAAGTTATACAAAAACTTAAAAGCGAGTGTTTAATTTGATTACGAACATTTGACAATATAATACTGCTAAGCCTATGATTTAAATTATATCCCAGTAGCGACGAAATTCCTTTCGAAGAAATCGGGTCGTAATTTTGATAATCGAATAAGTTAATCGATAAAAGAATATCGTCGCTGTAAAATCGCGAGGGACTGGTGCAAAAATGATGTTTTCACTAATTACATATACGCTTAAAAATGAGAGCAATTCGCCTAATATAATGAGAATCACTTTTAAAATGCACGATATTTACCTTAATTTTGATGCAACGTGAAATAAAATATTCTTGAATATTCGTATCTCTCTTTTAGAGGAGCGTTGAATACCGTGCATTACAAAAGTGTCTATTACTATATGTCATCGGGCTTCAGGAGTGCGGCGGCCGTCCTTATCATCTCTTTCTCTTTTCCACAAACAATCTTACCATTAACTAGTATACGCATGCCTTAATCTAGAATAAACTTAAATTTTGATCCGAACTCTAACACCTAACGAAACTAAATACAAATTCCATATAATTTTAACATCTATTATTTTTGATGGGTATAACCCGTCTTTTCTACCTCTTGAAGGAGACAAGATATCATGCTAGTCCAACCAAGAATTAATATAATTAAATTACGACTGCCAAATATGGCAGCTATTTGCACGTATTTCCTTCTAAATCGCTTTTCTATTCAAATAATAAGTTATCATAAAGTTTAGTTAAACTAGACTTAATTATCAAACATAATCAGTTGTTTGATAACTAACTAATCAGTGACGACTATTATTTACGTCAAGCCCGAACTAAACATCTTAAAAGCAAGTCCTTCAACTAAATGCGCATACGCAGCGCGATTATATCACAGCCAAATCTGCCGCCGCACGCCTTACTACCGTCTGAAGGCCCTAGACATGACGTCACTAAAAACTGCATCAATTTCTAAATTCCAAGAATTTCGAATATCCATTAATTTATTTAAAAATAACTGTAGGTAATAATCATTACAAAATCATAAGTCATCGGTATATTTCTTCACTAATTCGTAATAATGAGCGACATCGGAATGTCTGGGCCGTAACTAAACGACATCATAGTGATACATTTTAGAAGTTTATAACTTTTTCGAACCTACTATACTCCATTTGAAATAAAATTAGATATTTAAGCAAACTTTTTTACAGTCCGTTCAACCGATTTTGACTTCTATTACGTTGGTGGCATGACAAATGGCAGCTGCAGTACACAGTTGGCATTGTAACCACTTTTTTGCTTTTAATGCCATCCTTATGCCTACGGTATAGAAGTCAAAATCGGTAGAACGGACTGTAAAAAGGTTTGTAAATATCTCATCTTATTTCAAATGGAGTATAAGTTAAATCGTGAATTTTCTATACTTAGAGCGCTGAGGTCGAATTAAGTCGAGAAAAAATGTTGATATTTTACATCAATCATCAGGATAACATTTGATTGGTCAACAGCAAAGTAGTGCCTTTTCCCACCCTTTTCATTTTACTGTATTTCTATTTTCTTAATGTCCCTCGGCAAACTTCGTGTTTCGTCAGTTGTCGGATTTCTATCAGTTGCCCTTTGCACTTGGTGCAGACCAGACGCTCTCAATCGACTTGGAAGTATATAGAGTTGTTAATACTCTTTTAACTTAATGTAATTTATTTAAAAATGAGAGGAAAGTCGCAGGCACGACAGATAGGAATATAGTTTTACAGCTCTTTACAGTTCACACGGAAATCAAAACAAAACAACAATAAAGTACTTAATTCTGAATTCAAATTATTATACACGATAAATCTAATGATTGATGGACATGGAAATTAGCATTCGTTTGTATTCGGAAATCCGATGATACCCGAGGATCATTCAAGAAAATAGAAATACTGTTTAAAGGTTAGTTAACAAATTTCAGGTGGTTACAATGGACTCTGTGGCCTTATTCTGGTAGGTCTAAGCTTGACACTTTATAGTGTCTTATATCGTTAGTTATATTAGCTAATGACCATCTTAAGTAGCTTGCGTCACTGCAACCATCTTTTCATTAACAATTTTCAGTCTTGGACAACCTCATCCTGTTCACAAGTTGAGAATTTTGTTACTAAAATACCTAATAGGTAGAAATGCTATAAAGGTTTCAATTTCCTTGCAAAAATCTTGCCTCAATCCAATCCATGCCAGTATTTATTTAAATAAAAGCAATATGGCGACAGAGTAATATTAGAATTACAGACAACATTGACTAGTTCAACAGGATACATTTAGTACATAAATATATCTACCAACTGATTTTTTGCAGTAAGTTTTTTACTAAAAATAAAGATACCCTGACATAGATTGTATTTCGAACATTAAAATTTATTTCAAAACACAATTATTAATTCATAGTAATATTTTAAGTTGAAATAGAGCTAACACATTTCCGTCATACATTTCCAAATTCTTCTTACAGCCGTTTAAAATTTGTTATACAAAATTCCGATCTAGCAATCTAAATCATTTGAAAATTTTCCACTTATCTGGATGAAGTATTAAGTAGTTCTATCCTTGTATAAATATGTTATTTGTAATGTGAACGGGATTAATCCGTTAGTATAACAGTTTACTCAAGTAAAAATGCATGTGAGGTTGCGAGCGATAACCGCTGTCTCCTAACGAACGAAAGCTTGTGTCAGTTACTCGATTTTAAACTATTATCAGAATCGAATAAAGACAAAAAAGGGTCTTGGAAGGTCTATGGAAATACTGTTATTTCGAATGGTCTTATTAATTCTATCACTCGCTTCAACTATTCGAAATATCGACAATGGTTTCGTCACAACGACAATGTTCTCAATAATTGACCAACACTTTATTTGTCACAGCGCTGAAAACTGATTCTGCTAATTTCATAAGCTAATTCATCGCTAAATTATCTACTGTTTCTGGTGTAAAAATTGTACAACAATTTCAACTATTACTTGAGTACAATAAGGCATGACTAATTCTCGTCTAACTAACATAGTAATTAAAAAATGATCCATTATTATTACACATTTGATAGCACAATCTGTCCATTAAAAACCTCGAAAAATGTATACTAATGAATGGTAAAATATGAACTGATTAAAATACCAAAATGATTAGTTTTCAATTACCTCGTATTTTTATAATGAAGCAATAAGGATTGCAACTTACGTCCATTGTTGCAAACTGGACCTTAGACGATGGTGTTACCGCTTAATATTAATCAGCGATATTTTTTTATTTACGCACTTTTATCACTAAACAAATTAATTTCACCGTATTTTATATACAATTAGGCGAGTAGTAACTTTACATGTACAGTAAAACCAATATTCAGTGATAAAAGTGTGTGTTAACCTCTTTTACCGTATGACGGGTCGGCCATGTCGTGTTACAGTGTAGTGTGGGTGTGTGGTGGCGGGAGCCGACGGCTCGCGGGTCACTGTCAGTTGTTCTTGTCAATGTTGTGGATGGCCCAGTTGAACGATGTCGTCCAACTGTTCTTCATGGCCTCGTTGAACTTCTGTCTGAAGTGCTCCATTGCTTTTTCTTCTGATAGGTCCATTACCTATGACAATGTTTTGATTAAGTTAATTGCTTTGGCAAACATGAAGTGAGTGATGGGCCATTGCATATAATTTCTAATATGATGGGTTCACCATCCAACTTTTTTTTTAAATCCAAAACGGGGATGCTCTTGACCTGCATTTCACCTGATGGTAAGTGATCCGGAATCCTCAATCACAAATGAACTGGCTATCTTACCTCTAACTGCCGAAACACAACAATGCTGTTAACATTGTTGTTATGGCGACAGACTTAGATAAGATGGTGGTAGCTAGCGGACTTAGAACAATCCCAACCACCAACCAAACCGAGCAGAAATTTTTAGCCCCACTGGGAATCGAACCCGGAACCTCAGTGTCTGAGACAGGTGGTCTAACCACTAGAACACAGAGATGGTTAACGGTTTAATAAGCTTGGTCTACGGATCACCAGCATCGCCCGTACAAGACGTTGTTGCAGTCACTATAAAATATAGGTGTTGAGCCACATTACGTGGAAGATAATAAAATACTTACCAAAGTTTCACGTAGATATTGCAGATCCTTTTCCGAACTGAGCTCGGGTAGACCCGTCGAGATCATCATTGAGAACAGTGATAGAATTAGGTGCCCGTGCTTACGGAGGATTTTGAACGCCTGTGAAAAATACACTTAGATAATTTATGATTGCACGTAAATCCAGGAGCTAGGATGAAAACTTTCATCATCATCAGCCTATAACGTTCCCACAGCTTCCCAGCCATGGGAACAGAGAGGAGGCCGCAGTCCCTGCTGCCTCCTGTCTGTGAGTAATCCACCACGCGGGCCCAGCGCGGGTTGGTAGATGTCACGTCTTCGAATTTTTTGGTTCTAGTATATGCCGTTTTTCTCACGATGTTTTCCTTCACCGTTTTGAGAGCAGTGGTGATGAAATTAAATACACAAAGTAAAGCGCCTGCCTGGGTTCGAACCCACAACCTACAACTCGTAAGTCGGGGCCATTACTACTGGGCCACTATTACTCTTGAAAAACTTTAAGCTGTCGAGATTCTTTCAATCATTAAGTCTTATTTTGTACTTTACGACCTTTGAGTCCAGAGATATCGAAACGACATACGACATAAGCAAGTTCAGTGGACACACATTTTGTTTTTGAACGAAGTTCTTTCACGCGGCTTGTAAACTTTCAGAAATCGTCACGCTAAAGTGTTAATACTTGCGACTGTCTTCTTCTAATGCAAAGAGAAAGAATGAGAGAGAGGGAGAGAACGCCGGCAGAAAAAACAAAAGAAAAGAGTAGTGATTACAGCGTCGTGGGATAAAATTGTACACATCGGCTCGAGTATACTGCTGAGGGTGCTAAAGCCGATATGAGGTCAAAATGTAAATCCAAGATGGCGGCTGCAAAAATGTTGTTTTTGTATTTAAAACCTGTTTTTTTTTTCAATTAATTAATAATACGAAAATAATAAATCCTCACCGTTTCACAATGCTCCCTAAATATCTTGAAGTCGATAGGCAGGTTGTCTCCGGACCCCTTCTGTCCTTTATTGATAACGTGTATGAAGTCGTGCGTCAGTACGAAGGGCGCGCGCTCTCGCTTGAACCCGTACCACTGCTTGAAGTGGCCCAGGAAGTGGCCGAAGTCTATGTGGAATAGCTGCAAGGAAATAAGGGTGATAATGGCGTGTTAGATAAACTTAAATGGTAGGTCTTCTTCGTTTCGTGTGGTTAGTGACGAACCATGGGCCTCTGATTTAGCTTCACATGCCATCGAGAAATATCTCTCAGGCATTTTTTCCATCATTTTTGAAGCAAGTGATTAATATTATCACTTGCTTTAAAAACGCAAGTACAATACGCACATGAATCCAAAAAATCAGAGGAGCGTGCCTTGGGCTCGAACTCGAGACCTATGACTTGGCAGTCCGACGGTCACATCACTGCTTTTTTTAGTACAAAGCTATGAAATATGTAAAAATTACTGTAGTATTTTTCTTTTAAGATTTAGGATAGTTCTCAGTAGCAGTCTGGATTTTGGATTTGTGCCCAGTTGATGGAAATACGCTTGTCCTTTATTACATTACCTAGTTGGATCTCATTACACAACTGGGGAAATATGGGCAGACAAATAGACCTCTGTGTATCCCTTTGAGGAATACAAGACTGATGTTATCTAGTAGAAAAAGCCTTTTATTTTGTTAAGTACCTGATACTTGTTGAAAGGCCTACATTGTCCTCCCATACCTATTAACACTGTTATTTGAAAGTATTGTAAAAGTCAATTATTAAAAAAAGGAACCGTGGAGTTTCTTGCTGGCACTTCTCCATAGGAAACAACCAATTGGAACAGTGCACCTAGCTTCTGACGTTTCATAAGTAATAATATAAAACTTTATTTCGGGTGGCATAGACCCATAGTAACCTTAACCTAACAAGTACATTTATTTTTATTTGCCATGACTCGCCACACCTACACAAGACACGACCCACTGATTTTGAATGGGACAGTCAAATCGTACAGCTATTGCGTTCAGAATGCTGTTTTTGCTACCCCGTGTACGGGCCAGCAGGGAAGCTGCTTTTTTGCGCTTGATGGCCTGGAAACCATCAGTGCGCGTTTCAGGAAACATCCCAGACGCGCTGCATCACCACGGCAGACCCAACAACATCCTGAACGCATTAATAAAATATTTTGATTTTTGAACTTTTCACTAGTAGTATTTTCTCACCTGACCACTAGTCTTGACCATGATGTTGTCCGGGTGCCTGTCCGCGATACCTAACACGTAGGTCGCGACGCAGTAGCCGGCGCAACTCATTGTGAACTCGTCCACTGCCTTATTGAAAGCAGCATCGTTGTTTTCTGTGTTTCGTTTTAGCCATTCTGTGTGAGAATATTTAAAAAATTATGATTTATAATTTTGTTCCGTTATGCCAAGTTTCAAATTATTACACGGTGGAGGTCTGCCCGGCTTGGGCAGGGCATCGCCGTGTCCTCGTGGAGGCGATCGGCGGCGGTAATCTCTCGCGTCCGGTCCTGATTCGGACCATGCTACGGAGCGAGAGGAAATGGGAGGCCGTCACCTCCTTCTGCGAAGCAGTAATGCTCGCGAAGGAGGAGGCGGAGCGCGTGAGGGAGAGGCAAATTTCGCGCCCTCGCGCCCCTAACCGCCGCAGGAGGAGACGCCCTGGGCGTCGGGAATCACAGGCAGATTTCCGGCCACCGTAGGCGCGGGCTTGCGGACGGTGAGCAATGGGTAGCTCGCCGTCCGATAAGGACCAAGCCCGGGTCGACGGCGCGTTGTGTTCCACGCGCGCCTCAAAGAGATGTCAGCAGAACTGACGGGGTCCGCTAGGGCCGATGCCTGCCGGGACTGCGAATATGGGCTGATAGGGATATCGTGGCCCCCGGCAACAGGGCAACCGAAGGAACACGGGTGGGTTTTAGTCAGTAAGAGTCTGACACGCCCTCCCGCTCCACCCAGAGCGGAAGAAGTTATTTAATAATTTCACACCCAAAAAAAAAAATGTTTCAAATTATTACACATAGGATAAACGATTTTTGTAAAACAGCACATTTTAACTCTTTGGAGTCAATGTTTCTCTCTGCAGTGTTTTAGGCAGTGATTTCCGACAGTCACAAAACTTTTTGAAGTGAAAATTTCTTTAGGCGCGTTGGGCATTATTGAGATGGGAAAAACAATTGAACTCGCGACACTGTTACCGACACCAGCTTTTGACCATTAAAAATACATCAACGCGCAACACATTTTCTTTGGGATTGTGTCAATGTTTGGAATGTCAAACATTGAGACATGACAACGACATGATTAACATTTCCCTTTTTTTACCGACTTTAAAAGTATTTCCTGCATAATAAAATTGTCCAAGTTTTCACTTCTGTCGCCACTGTTTTTTTTTACAGGTCTACAACACTGATAGACTTTGCTTACATGTCCTAATATAAAATGCATGAATCATGTAGAAAACAAACTATAACATTAAAAAATAAAACAAAACAAAATAAGGAACTAATACAATACTCACGTAATAACGTAGACTTATAGATAGTAGAAGCGGCATTGAAGAGCGCGCTCTGCTTCTGTATGTAGGCCACCGTCTGCGCGTCCTCGACGACCTCGATCATACCTACTGCGTACTCCATCGAGATGCAGTTGTATGGGTTCATTCTGCGGAAAGATAAAGTCAAATAAATAAATGTAATATTTATTTCAGACAAACTCTTCAGTTAGTAACAATATCTCTAAAAAATAACTAAGTACAGTACAGTTTTCTTCATAAAATGTTGTAAATTTTTTAACCTTTCTTTATATTTCTCGACTTTTTAGATAAATATTAAAATAAATTAGTTGACTCTGACATGCACCGGAGTAAAATGCCGTAAGATATGGGGTACATATTCGAACTATCTTACCGTTGCAGAACTGCCATTAAAGTAAATTATAAAACTATTAACATCACTTGCGACCGGTGAAATCTTCAGTATAATGGTGCTTTCTATGTGGCTATATCATTCATCATCATAATTTCAGCTGAAAGACGTCCACTGCTGGACATAGGCCTCCCCCAAGCACCGCCACTTCGACCGGTTCTGTGCTTCCCGCATCCAGCGGATTTCTGCGGCCTTCACAGGGTCATCGGTCCATCTTGTTGGAGGCCATCGTCGCCGATCTTCAGTATGATGCTAATGTCGGCCCCCGAGGGGTCCGCGTTCTGTGTGGCTATATAATAGTAACAAACTCACCTAAAATCATAACCGTGGTTCTTCCACAGCCTATCCATGATCCGTAACATCTGTAGCGTGAACATGTCCTGTCGCAGATCGTCGCCGATCTTCAGTATGATGCTAATGTCGGCCCCCGAGGAGTCCGCGTTCTCGAAGCGAAGCTGTAGAGGCCGCATCTTGCTGTCCATTACTCTGCAGTCATACGGCCTAGGAGGATATGAAACTTTAGTAAGAATTGTGTATTGGAGACTTCGATCGAGATAACATTGGAGAGAATACTGAATGAGAAAAGCAGAAAAACAAAAGAAGTGTATGTGTCAGCTCCGACGCACGACTGGAATTTACTCCTAAGATTTTTTTATGTCTGATTAGATTTCAGTAAGAAATTGTTATTATTTTGTGATCTCAGGTAGATTCATATTAGATTCTTATTAGGTTCGTGTTAAAATACTTATTTTGATCCAATAACAGTGTTAAAAGTTAATTTAGAAAGATTTTTTTTATTTTTGCGTAATAAATGAAGAAATAATACAGCAGTCAAACACCGCATTAAAATTATCGCAAACTATTAGTAATATCAAACCGGGAAAGTCGGTGTTGAATTTTAGTAACTGTACTTTTCATAATTGTCATTTAAATTAAATTTCTAGTTAATTAATATATATTTTATTGAAATTACTGGCTGGTTTTATTTAGATTAGGTACTTGCATTTTGGAGTAAAGCACTATACATTTATACAAGCCTTGGCCCACTATGACTGCTTCGCTGGTCACGCTATGATTGCCTCGAGCTAGCCTAGCTACGCTCTAGGCCTTCCAGCTTGGCCATCATTGCAGCCCTTGCTGTCCTCGCTGTAATTATCTCAGCTCGTCCATCAAGTGCTGCACGCTGACCGCGCTGTGTCGGCCTGGAGCTGCGCTGTCGGCCATCATCAGCGCGACCAGCAAAGTAGTCATTATAGACCGCGGTAGTAATGTACTATTATTTACACTTACTTGATCCTCTTGCACACAAAACTAGGGTTTAGCGGCGACACAAAGTCACGCAGTGTCTCGACACAGTGCTCTTCCTGCAGGTGATGGATGAGGGCGGCGCGGGCTTGCTTTATTTCCTTCTTCTTGCGCACGCTTTGGCTGGCCCCTGACACAGCCAAAATAATGTTCAGACAACTGTATTACGAATGAGTTTACTGGCGAAAATATGTGTGTAATAAAATACTGGGTGAAATAAAATTACCTAGCGAAACTAAGCAGACATGATCAGTATCGATATACACATAACATAAACATAATAAAACAAAAAATAAATTAAGATGATGAGTTTTTTTTGGGTCATCAACCACAACCGCTGTTCCGCGCCTTAGAAATGCGCGGCGAGGCGGGGGGCAGCGTTGACGAATGAGCGGTGGGACGGACTAGGCGTTGACGAATGAGCCGCGGGACGGCGTGAGCGTTGACGAATGAGGGCGGGACGGCGTGAGTGTTGATGAATGAGAGACCTGCACTCCCCCCCGTCTCGCCGCACACATACCTAAGGCGCGGAACAGCGGTCTCGGTCAAACTATAGTGTAGTCACTACTTGAAATATCAGTTTAAGAAAAACATTTTTTTGTGTTAACTTTCAGACTTTTCATTTGACATTTGACACAACACAACTCATACTTCAAGTAACATCACTACAAGCGGTCGTTGACCCCAAAATATCATCAAATAATTTTTATTCTATCGCTTTTAGATATCGATACCCATCACATCTGCTGAGGTTTGCTAGCTAATTTAATTTAACACTACAGTACCCGGGAGATACATAGAGCTTTAGAAAGTGATTGTCACAGTGTACTATCGAAGAAACGTTTATATGTACACTGTAAGGACTGTTCTTGCAGCGCTCGGCCGGTATAGTATCACTTACCTACGAAAAAGAAAGTTCTTGTGCACGGGATTTAGTTTTCAAATTGCTTAGATATGCGATACCTCGATGGTACGAGTGATAGCGACATCGCTGACGCTTTACAATGCCGAACTTTATCAAAAGCTCGATTTACGTCCCTGTAGTTTTTATTTGTAGGTATTCTGATTTATTATTTATTTATGTTTCTCTTATGGCGCATTTTTTTTAATGTCATAATATTATTTTCTTTTTATTTCTTTTTCAACATACTACATACATACATACTCTCGAATTAAAAGGGTGTAGGGCACTCCGAGAGTGCCAACAGATGAGAAAACTTGAAAAAAAATCGGCACCGTGGTAATCAACGCGTTGATGTCTTTTACTCCACGCACTGCGGTAATCAATGCGTTGATGTCTTTTACTCCACGGTGTCGGTAATAGGTCGCGAAAGCAATGGTTTAGACACATCTCAAAAATGCCCAATGCGCTTAAAGAAGTTTTCACTTCAAAAATATCCAGGCACATCTATCATGACATTATTATGTATCGCGATTTGTGTTTTAATACGGAAATCTTACAGTTTTCATACAAAATATAACACAAATCTCGACGTAATCTGTTCCCAACTAAATAATAAACCGAAGAAAGGCAATACAAAGTATAGTTACATTTAAGTTTGTCGAGACAAGTGATCTGCCGCGTGAGGCTGTTGATGTGGTCCTGGCAGCCGCGGCAGTACGCCTCCAGCAGGAGTCCGAAGCGGACGCCTACTGCCGGCACGTGCATCTCTGACCTGAGGGGGTAAGTTGAAAGTTTGGATGTTAAATAAATATAGACAATACGATAGTTTCATATTTGTACAATCACCCGCACGTGAAAGGTGACGTGACATTGACAGCAAATTTATTTCGTAGCAGTAGTTTGCAGGTGAGGAGCTTGTGGCTAAGTAATAACAGCCGCACGAATCCATCAGGTTAAGCTACGCTTGCCGGGGTTGGTCCGTGGATGGGTGACCATCTTTACATACCGAGACTCCTCCGTGCCTCGGAAAGCACGTTAAACCGCTGGTTCCGGCGGTCATTTGTAGATCTTTGACAGTCGTTACGGGTAGTTGGAAGTCCAAAAGTCTGACAACCAGTCTTACCAAGGGGTATCGTGTTACCCAGTTACTGGGTTGTGGAGGTCAAATAAGCAGTCGCTGCATGTAAAATACTGGTATTCAGCTGCATCCGGTTAGACTGGAAGCCGACCCCAAAATAGTTGGGAAAAGGCTAGGCAGATTGATTGAGTAGTAGTTTGCAAGTTTTCTTAGTTCAAGTTTCACTACTCACACATGGCTGACCATACTGAAACTATGGTGTCATGGTTTTTGGATGGATATTCATAAAAAAATATTTAATTTATGCAATTAGGCCACAAAACTTCACGAGACTTCATCAGCTGTAGTTATTCGAAATTATTAATTTAGAAAATCTTTTTGTTCTTTGTTTAAGTATTTTTTTTTAGGTTTCAATGCACCACGTGTGCTAAGCTTCGCAAAATAAATATTATAACGAGCAGTTAAGTAAAATAATAAATATAACATAACATTACCTTAAATGCCAAAAGAGGTAGTGTCCGATGGTCATGTTCTTGAAGGCCCTCTTGAGGAGGAACACGGAGAGGTCGCACATGAGATACGACTCGTGTTTCAGCGCCTGCACCAGTTGCAGGAGATAGAGAAGGAGGTCGTTGTCACTGTGGGAGATAATACAATGTTATAATATATTCCATATCAAGCAACTTCATGAATCCAGTTCATGAAGTTGCTTGATATGGAATGGTTACATCAGAAACACAGTGCATTATCATCATCACTTCAATCCAAAGAAGTCCACTGCTGGACATAAGCCTGCCCCTAGCAGTAGTTTTCAGAGAAAAATATCAAAAGTCATGCAGCGAGCACGACATGAACAACTACATCCTAACAGCAGAACTTTCAGGGACAACACTGACGGCCGGGTAGTTGTCATAAAGTTTAATTATGCCGTAAGCAAGCAATATTTTCCCACTCCCTGACCGGGTGACCTGTGAAACCAGTCATTTTCGGCTAATCTGTCCATCAGTACCTGGTCGACTGAGCTCTGCTCAGGTGAAAATAGAAATAAACATATCGTCCTGGTATACCAACTTTGTATCACATTCCCGAGGCTGTGAAATAGAGAAAACGAATTGAATTTACCCAGATATGAGACCTAGCTAGATTGATTTTTCGCCCCCGTAAACCCCTTTATTGCAACTTTCATCGAAATCGTTAGAGCCGATTGTGTACAAATATATATACAAACAAATATTGCTTGTTTAATAGTATAGGATAAAAGTAAGTTGTAGTTTCTTTCCTACTAAATGTATGGAATAAGTTTTTTATGGTGTCGGACTTTTCTAGTACTCAAACCTCAGTTGGAGATAGTTTTTTGACCCTTATAAGAAACAGGATCGATTGGCATCAAAAAGTTTTTGCGAAAACTGCCCATTTTCTTGCCGACTACATTTTTTTCAAAATCTGTGAATGCAGATAAACATGTCTCAAAAAGATAAGGACAATCTCCTAAAACCGTTTTCCTGTAGCTATAGCGGTTATGGTACCTGCCCTTACTGCCTCGTCTCAAAACTCCACCCTGTATATCCAAAATAAGCTTCGACCAGAAATCGGAAGGTAATGGTACTTTAATAAAATACAATAGACGTGGATATACTTAGTAACGTGTTCCACTTAGCTATTTCTAAAGAGCCATAAAAAAAAAACTCCTGAAAGAAATCGACACGTATTCCACCTCTCAACGAGGCATCCTCAGGGTGACGACTAACTTGTCGCGAACCCGAACATGGCGTGTTGCCACACCGAGCGCTGAACGCCAGAGTCAGAAATAGCTAAGCGGAACAGGTTACTAAATATCCACCTAATATATCTACGTCTATTGTATTTTATAATGGATTTCCTGGTTTTTAAAAGGTCACGCCTGAATCAGTTAACTATCTGGTACCTTAATGTTCTCAATGCCAATTGTACTTTTTAGCTAAGTAAATCTGACCTGATCTTGCCGAGACACTTGACTGCGAAGCTCCTGACGGCGCAGTCGGCGTAGGCGTAGTCCAACAGTTCCAGCGCCGACTCCACGCGCAGCATGGGCCAGTCCGCCAGCATGCGCCGCACACTGGCCGCTTCGGCCAGCTCGCCCCATTCTACGCACGATAGTAGTTTTGGAAGAAGCTCCGGTGCTTCGTTGCGGAAACGTTCCCTGGAAAACGGAAGATTGGTATTATTTTTTGTTCCAAACAGACTGGAGGATCGCAAAGAGTAGGATTTTCCGATGATATGGCATAATACACTTTATTTTGAACGACATATAATCCAAATTTGCACAAACATCGACGGAAACATCAACTCCTCTCTCTCCTCGAGCGCTCGACACTGATATTGAAGTTCATTCTCAACTCACAATCTTTTGCTTTAGTCTGCACTGAACTATAATGCCAGTTTTTAAACTATTTTTTTATTTTTAAAACGTTTGTATTATTTCTCTAGAACGCCGAACTTTATGATCTATGCACTTTTATAGATAAAAAATTACTTACAGCATTTGAACTGGCAAAAAATTGCTTTGTCAGGTTTAAAAGCCTGTTGATTAAGACAAAAAAATCTTTATACTTTACCTCGAAGCCCAGATGTCTTTCCTGTCCTGTTCATGCATCTCATACATGGGATCCTTCTCTGCGAAGGCCCGTAGCCTCTCAAAATCCCTGCTTAGTCTCTCCATCACTTCCGGGGACACGGTCTCGATATGTTTCGAGTAGTCTTTTACAGTCTCCTCTTTAGGAAAGAGTACGGGGTATTGGCAGTCGTAGCTGAAAATAATGCGTAATGATTAGATACAAAAATTAAATAAACTATCATGTCAGTTTTCATGAATTTTTTAAGTGAAAACTTCTCTAGGCGCGTTGGGCATAGATGGGACTAAACCATTGATTTCGCGGCCTGTTACCGACACCGTGGAGTAAAAGACATCGACACGTTGACTACCGCGGTGGCGATTTTTTTTTTTCAAGTTTTCACTTCTGTCGGCACTCCCGGAGTGCCACTGTTTTTGTTTTTTTGAGTGAAAACTTCTTTAGGCACGTTGAGCGAAATTTGTTAGGGGGTAAACTTATGGATTCGCGTAATGCTGGACTATAGAATATAGATGGCGCTGATATCAGTTTTAAGTTTTCACTTTTTTTTTCTTTCTCCCGTATTTTCAACATTAAGGTTTTAAGGTCTTGTTTCAGGTTATTTTCAAGTAAATATGTATGCATTGTCACCGGGATGAGTAGTACTAGTTTTGTGTAAGAGAATAACATAGCTTGATCATCTATTACGGAAATAAATTATCATCTTTTAGGGCGCAAGTTTAAAGCTTTCCAGTTTTTTTTTTTTTTTGTTGCCTACTGTGTTTTATTACATTGTGTATTTGTGATCAATAAACATACTTCTTCATACTTACTTAGAGAACTTAACTTGCAAGGCAGCGCAGGAGTCCGTGTTAGGATTGGACACGACGGTTCCTAAAGGATGCAGCACGAGGTCATCGCCCTGCGTGTCGTCGGCGACGTGCGTCCACATCGACAGCGTGACGCCGTCTGTGCGGAGTTGATCCTTGTAGTCGAAAATCATCGTATTCGCCCACGTCAGTCTGTTTACACCCTCCTGGAACAGATATAAAATAAATAAATATAAAATCTTTATTGCTAGAAAAAATATTACAAAGCGTTTACATTGGCCCCAAACTAGGCAAGCCTGTCTTGGGCACCAATATGAAGGTTTTACCATTTAAACGTTTATTTTATTTTAAAACATGTTCAGTAGACAAAAATGAAAAAAAAAAAAAAAAAGTTTTCTTCAAATTACAAACGAAATAAAATAAAACAAAAAGGCGCAGTAAAAATCTAAGATTAAAAATTAAAGAAAACATAACAAGCAAATTAGTATACAAAGAAAATAATAATAATAAAACTGGAAAAAACGCTGTTATGTATAGACGCCAGCACATCAAGCTACCCGAAACTGTCAAATTTTCCCAATCAACTTTGAACCTTAATCATCAGCGATAAAGTTGAAAATCTATTAAATAAATTTGACAGATTGTAGTAGCCTGATGTGCTGGCGTCTGTACATGAGTGTGAGTGTTATTGTGTGCACATGTGCTGTGACTGAGTGTGAGTGTAAGTATGTGGTATGTGATGAGGGGATGTTTTAGAATACTATTGATGAAATAGAAGCACAAATGTCGGAAATAACACAAACAATATACCTAAGAAAATAATCTGCGACGAATTTTAACTCAGTTGTTAGCTGTTATCCTATCCTTCTGATAATATTAAACGCGAAAGTTTGCGAGTGAGGATGGATGGATGGATGGATATTTGTTACTCTTTCACGCAAAAACTCCTAAACGGATTTGGATGAAATTTGGCACACAAATAGTTTATAACCTGAATTAACACATAGGATATTTTTATCCCGATATTGCCTCGGGATCGAGACTTATGCGGATGAAAACGAGGGGCGTTGCTAGTATTAAACAAATAAAACTGAATCTATGCCTGCTCTTGCCACTTAGAAATATTGACGTGTTTCATATACAGGGGCATAGATATTACACAACGCGCACTCCGAATTTTAGGTATGAAGCTACAAGTACGCGGCGGGCTCGTTTTGACGGGCCTATTCAGTGAGTGTAACGTAGTCAGAAGATATAAAAGTTACGCGATAGAAAGAGAGGCAACTTCTAGGTGAATATAACTGTAGGTAATTAGCGCTGTGTGACCTGAATTGCACGTTATTGTGTCGTAGCAAGAGTCGCTATTTATTTAAACGATTTTCCAGAGTAAACCATCTGTTTTTTTAAGCTATTGCATAGCTTTTATCGCGGGCTTTGAGCGCGGCGACCGAATGCAGAAATTCCGTAACGAAAATAAAACCTAACACCCCCACTCCGCCTACCATGTAATGACGGATGATGACATAAAACAAAAATTTAATTTTTGTCATCATCCCAAGCAGCGCGCAGTAGCGTTGACAAATGGAAGAATGGAGGTTACAAATTCTATGCAATAGCTTTACCGCGGCAGTCCCCGAGTGCCACAGGTTTTTTTTTTATTACATACATACGCGACCATTACAGTCTCCCAATTCGGTAGTGTGTAGTTAATTATCAGTTTATGAAATAATTTAAAACCAAAGATTTACAAATTAAAAACATAACACGTGTAACGTAACGATAAAAAGTTGCCCATGTCCTTTCCCAGGGTTCAAAGTACCAAATTTCATCAAAATTGTACAGACAAACAAACATGCAAAAAATCAAATCTTTTCTGTTCATACTTCATAACATATTTAATTTATTAATTTTTAAATTAAATATTTATTAACCAAAATTCTACAACATACCTTATTTGAGTCTTTTCCTCTCCTCTTGCTCTTACTCTTGGTGACCTCATAGACGCCGAAGCAGACCCTGGCCATGCGCGGTAGGTTGGACACCAAGATGGGAAAGGTTAGCTCCTGGTCCCACACGGCCACGCCGTCGGCCATGACAGCGGCACTCGTCTTCTGAGTCTCGCAGAGAGGCTTGCCGCCGTGGAAGATGCCAGCTTGACATATAACCTGCAAATATTCGAGTAAATATTGAAAAAGTATCAAAACCTTTTTTTCTAAGAAAATGCTCCTAGAGTCTGGCCACGCTAAGTCTGCAATGGAATAAATTCAAAATTCAAAAAAAAAATACTTCACATAAACCTACAAGGGCACTTATGAAACCTCAGAAGCTAGGTGCACGGTTCCAATTGGTCGCTTCTTATAGAGAAGAGCCGGCAAGAAACTCCACGGTTACTGTTTTCAAAATAAGTGGTTTCTACAATGTTTTCAAACTACAGTGTTTATAAATGGGCTACCCCAATTTTTTTTATTGTTGTTGTGATAAGTATACTTATTCAATGTATTACCGTAACACTGCACATCCCTCTTAGCATTCTCATCTTAGCTGCATATATATTTGCCTTTAAAGAGATGAACACTTTTGTGGCCCTACATTCTGATCCATACAATAGGGTATTTGACTACTATAAAAAATATACATGAAAATACTACAGAAAAACTTTTTACAAAAAAAAAAAAACAACCGACTTCAAAAAAAAAAAAAACACTACTAAGTGAAAAATAACTTTAATTTCGGAAGACAAAGAACGAAAATTCAAAACCAAAGACACCGACTTGCGAAACAGTTTTTATTTTTCACTTTTTAGTGTTGTGGTACCTGCCCCACACAAATTCGAATACCACTACCTGCTATGTAAATATCAGTGACAGGAAGTTATATCATCCACGTACTAAGTGGGAAAAAATACGTATTATTGAAGCTAACTCAAAAACTACCCAAGCAAAGTTAATAAAATTTAAATGGGACCACATCTGAAGTATGATCTACCAAACAAAAAAAGAATCATCAAAATCAATTCATAATTGGCGAAGTAATCGCGTAGCAAACATAAAAAAAAAAAAAACATACAGTCGAATTGAGAACCTCCTCCTTTTGGAAGTCGGTTAAAAAACACAATATTATTGAATAAATAAATAAAATCGGTGGAAAAATGGAGAAGTTCCTTTACACGCTTTGGAAATTGTTATTCTATCCTTGTCACGCAAACGGTCATTCTACTGAATAGCGCGAAGTTACTATGACGTTTCCTGCGTTGTGACGCCAGGTTGCAATAGTGTTGTCTCTGTCTAGTATAATTTTAAAACGTTAAGAACTTCGAAATTATTTGAGTTATTTACTGTTTGTTATTCGACTTATCTTTTTTCTACGTTTTGAGAAATTGTATTAAAAAAAACCGGCTAAGTACGTGTCGGACCACACACAATGTAGGGTTCCGTAGTTGGGGTGAATTTATCTCTAACTTTGTAGTTGAAAAACATGTTCTTCCATACGGAATATATGGGAGAACATGTTTTTGAAACTACAAATGTAAGTTGGTCGATTATTACTCGTTAACTTGTAAAGCCTACTTAGCTGTGATAGTTTTCCTTTTAATTTCGTTATATAATTATACTACTGCTGTGAATTTTTTCAAATATCCAAAACCAACCATTTAGCTGACAGCAGGGGGACGACGACACTTGACTCTAACAAAAATTAGCACTTTAAAGCTTAATATTTCGAAAACAGATTCCTTAATCCAAAAATGGTTTTCACAAACTCACAATATTTTTGAACGACCTTTTTTAACGACACCCCACACTATGGGAAACATGAGAAAGAAAAAAACATCCCACTTTTCTAGTACTAAGAGTCTCTGAGCTAAGTCGTACAACAACTGTCACCTTACTAGCTATTGCCCGCGGTATCGCCCGCGTAGACAGAAAAGTAGCCCAAATTACTCCTTATAACATCAGCTATCTGTCAGTGAAAGTCCCGTCAAAATCGGTCCAGCCGTTTCGGAGATTAGCCGGAACAAACAAACATATAAAATCATAAAAATGTTTTTTTTTAAAGTACAGCATATACTTTTGCTCGAGGCTCGAGGCTCGTGGCTAAATAATAACAGCCGCACAGGTCGATCCATCAAGTTAAGCTTGCCGGGGTTGGTCCGTGGATGGGTGACCATCTTTACAAACCGAGACTCCTCTGTGCCTCGGAAAGCACGTTAAGTCGTTGGTCCCGGCTGTCATTTGTAGATCTTTGACAGTCGTTACGGGTAGTTAGAAGCCCAAAAGTCTGACGACTAGCCTTACCAAGGGGTATCGTGTTACCTAGTAACTAGGTTGTGGAGGTCAGATAAACAGTCGCTCCATGTAAAATACTGGTATTCAGCTGCATCCAGTTAGACTGGCAGCCGACTCCAACATAGTTGGGAAAACGCTAAGCAGATTGATATACGTTTATATGCATTTAGTAAAAACTGGCCAAGTGCATGTCGGACCACGCACAATGTAGGGTTCCGTAGTTGGGATGGATTTATCCCAAGAACAAACTTAACTTTGTAGTTGAAAAAAAAAATCTTTCATACAGAATGTATGGGAGAACATGTTTTTACAACCGCAATTCTAAGTTGGTCGATTATTACTCGTTAACTTGTAAAGCCTACTCAGCTGTGATAGTTTTCCTTTTAAATTCGTTATATAAGGTACTGCTGTGAATTTGTTCACATATCTAAAACCAACCATTTAGCTGGCAGGGGGGGGACACACTTGATTCTAACAAAAATTTGCACTTTAAAGCTTAATATTTCGCAAACGGATCTCTAAATTCAAAAATAGTTTTAACACACTCACAATGGGTAAAAAAACAAAAAAAAACATCCCCACTTTATGTGTAGGGGAGGTACCCTAAAAAAATATTTTTCATAATTTTATTTTACCACTTTGTCGGCATGATTAATATTACGAAACAATAAGGGTTCCTTCTTTACTACGGAACCCTAAAAAGCTGTTATTTTGACCGTGTTTTTTTTTTTTTTTTTTAGATTAGAACATGACTAAACTTACCGCAGCACCATTTCCGGGGTCCACGTTAAGTTTGCCGACACTCTGTACGACGCACGAGTAGTGCTGCTCTATGTTCCACGCCGACTCATTCTTCTTCCGTCGCATCGTGTTGGAGTGCTCCGAGGTCAGTCGTCTCCGCTCCGGCAAACAGTATGGGTAGTAGGGCAGGTCGCGGTTTACTGTGGGGCATGATCACGTCAGTATTTAATCCTATATATATCCTTGAATTCCTTAGAATTCAGGTGGTAAATAAACTCTTTTCATAAAAAATACAATAGACGTTCCGCCTAGCTATTTCTAAAGAGCCATAAAAAAAAATCCTGAAAGAAATCGACACGTGTTTCACCTCACAACGAGGCATCATCAGGATGACGATTGACTTGTCACGAACCCGAACACGGCGTGTTAGCAAATATATCCACGTCTATTGTATTTTATAATAGATTTCCGCAAGTTTATGTTGTGGTAATTCTTCGTTTTTATAGCGACAAAAGAAATACTCAATATGCGAAAATTTCAACTGTCTACCTATTATGGTTCATGGGACAGACAGACAGTACTAGGGTTCTGTTTGGCACCTTTCGGGTACGGAATCCAAAAACAAAGTATAGATACAACTGATCAGTTTAAAACAGCACAAAGACAATAATAAAATAACACAGATCACCAACTCACGCGTTAGCGGTAGCTTGTCCATGCTGACCGTCATGACTTGCGGCACACCATCAGTGGCCAGCATCTCCTGGATGTAAAGGAACTGGATAAGGGGGTAGTCTCCGAACAGGTACTCCTCGCGCCCGCACACCTTCAGCACGTAGTTGTGAGGATGCTCCCCCCGCATGTTCAGGGAGTTGGCTTGCTTGCGTAGGATTACTTCGATGTGCTGTTGAGGTGTGCGCGTCGCGGGGACGCTTGAGGAAAATGATACCTGAGGAAATAAAAATGGTCTTGATTAAATATTGTTTGCAAGTATATTTTTTGGTGGGTTCCGCTGCGAAATGCGTAATTTTTATACTAAACCATTGATTTCGCAACACTGTAACGCAATTTACCGACACCGTGGAGTAAAAGATATTAACGCGTCGATTACCGCGGTGCGTGGAGTAAAAGACATCAACGCGTTGATTACCGCGGTGCCGATTTCTTTTTTTCAAGTTTTCACTTCCGTAGTACCACTGTTTTCACCGTGTGTTCACTTATCACAGCGTCAGTTTGTAAACAGTAAACGTAACACTAAAAAGAGTTCCAATAACAAATCAACACAAAACCTCATTCGTAAAATCAGCAGACCGAATTATATCGTTTTAAATCGAGCTTGTCAAACATTTTTCAAAACCACTGTCAAAACCTGTCAATAATTGTCTTCGACGACTTAAATAAGTTAAGATCTAACAATGTTAGTATCGAAATTCAAGTTAAGTTACACTGAAGAAGAAGAAGAGGAGGAGGAAGTACAGGTAGTGCCCGGAAAGAAAAAAGGAAAGAAAAAGACTAAACCAGGCAAGGGAATCTGACTCTCTGAGATGTCGAGCGAAGTCGGAATGATGTATAAACCTACACGCTATGGTTCTCTGTAGTGTTACAGAGAAGGTCGACCCACATGCCTCAGCGCGTATGACTTGAGGCCCTCAGTTCACTTCGCAATTCACCGTGCGGTGCCATTCAAAGAAATGATTTTCGATTTTGTTCCGGTCGCCTGTGAAGGTTAAAAATACTGCACAGATCCAGAGATGTAAATCGATGCGTGGGTCTTATGCAATACACGCTCCGGTCTACGTACGCAGGCACATCTTTCTGGTAGCCGCCATAAGGCTGCGTTTCCACCAGAGATGTGCGAGGTAGCTGAGCGATGCGAGAATACGTAACGGAGCTTTGAAACGATGTGAGTTTTTCCACCAGAGATGTGCTAAGCCGCTGAGCGGTGCGTGTACGTACAAAAACCTCGCATCGCTAAGCCGTTTCCACCGGAGCTGTGCTGAGCGAGGCTAGGTAAATGAAGCGATTCTATTGGTTCTTAAGGCCAGACACTCCAAAGACAATTTCCACGCATACTCCGCCCCCACGCACCCCACCACTCCACTATGTGCTAAACGCTAAACACATCAGTAATAAAGTTAAATATCGCGTGTGCTCTTTGGTCGTGTTCGAGCACGGAACTAAATGTCGTAAGTCTCAATTCTTATTTCGTTAACTAAAGTAATAATTGATTTAGAGAAAAAATTTATCTGGATAAACTATATTTTCTTACTGTCAATAATTATTGTAGACATAAAAGCCGAGTAATCTTGTTTTTGTTTCAAATAATCTTTAAAAAGGCATGATTTTCGAATAAAAAATGAATCTAGCGAAAATGTCCAAATTACGTAACTGTCTTTTAAATGGAAAGAAAAAGATCCAAGAAATCATATACTAAAGTTTCGTTTTGATTGTATGCGTAACTTTTTCAGAATATTAATGTGAATTAACATACAATTTAGGGAGCCTCCTCTTAACAAACACATTCTTCGCTACGCATCCTCGCACATCTCTGGTGGAAACGCAGCCTAAGATGACAGCTTTTACTGGTTTTCTGACCACTATATGCTGTCGACTGTACAACTACTGTCAACTGACCTCCACCCTCTCCGTCTAAACAGCACGAAGTTTGCCAATTTACCGCGGAATACTGAGAAGAGTTCCGTCACATACAAAATCTCATTCGTAACATCACCATAAATAACCAATATTTTTTTTTATCAAACATTTCAAACTGTCAAGACAGCTCCAAATAATACTTAATTATAAAACCATAATAAGTAACCGTATTGTGTATTATATTGCAATCCCATTCAAATTTAGTTCACGAGGAAGACGAACCGCCAGAAGAGGAGGAAGAGCAAGTCGAGCCCTTGCAGACAAGCGGCCCTTTTAGGGAACTCACCAAATCAGATATCAGCATCAGATGTAGTATGCTAGGCAAGACCGCTGAAGGAGACGGGTAAAACTATAAGCTATATTGTACCCTTCCTCTTGATAATTCTAAACGTAACCACACCATCAGCTTACCTTTCTTAGTACCAGATGCTAAACCCAGAAATAACAGTTTGTAAGGCTTTAAACAAAGCGAAACGTCAGTGATATGAAGTTATACCGAAATTATTCATGACTAGCTGGACCCGTCAGACGTTGTGATGTCCAAATTTAAACAATTCATACAAAATTCTTATAGAAAATGCACTTTCAGTTTACCCGAATTTTCCAATTTTCCCGGCAACTTTTCAAATTTTGATTTCCGTAAAAACCTGATTCGGACTGCTACGAACATTTTAAAACAAAAATTGGCCAAGTCGGTTCAGCCGTTCTGAAGTGATGCACTTACCAACGAACAGAATTTAGTTTTCCTATATAAGACTAGCTTTTGCCCACGGCTTCGCCCGCGTGGATGTCGGAAAATATCCCACGGGAACGTACTACCGGAATTTCATGCCTAATAGCCGAGGAAAAGGTCATTGACTCCTACCGTTGCACCCGCGTTGCCGTCAACCAAAATTACTTTGTTACGCGTAATTTTGAACCTGTGTTATCTTTTAAAGTATTCATTTAAATGATAAGATGTCAAGGATTACCTAAATCTAAATTAAATGTCCAATTTAAATAACATATTTCATTGCATATGGATTGATATAATACCGGTCAAAATAGCTTCGGAAATAACAATGAAATTTTTTTTTAATTCTGATCTATAAAAGTGGTTACTGTGGGCCATCCTTAGAAGATAGACATATGCCATCTCGGACTTTTTTGTTGAACTTTTTAAGATGAACAATACTGTAGAACACAAATTTTATGTAAATTTTACGATTTCCGTGGCGCACGCCAATAAAGTTAAGTCGGCATGATTTTTTCCGACATCTTCAACAATAATCCTCAAACTTTAATGAATTATACACTAAAAACCTTCCACATGAATCACTCCATTCACCGGTGAAAACCGTTTGAAAATCCGTTCGGTAGTTTTTGAGTTTATCGCGTCCAGACAGACAGATAGACGCGGCGGGGGACTTTGTTTTATAATATGTAAGGATAGTACATAAAATAAATACATATATCTTTTTATTTCCATGATATAATTACGTCTCTAGCACAATGAAAACAACATCGATGAAGTTTAACTTTGTTAACAGGTACACATATTTGAAATGCGCAATAACTGGATTGAATTTGACATCCATCAAAGCAATAAAGCGCTACCAAAACCTGATGTTCTTGGATGTTTCCTACAACAACTTGGATTTAGACGCGTTACAAGTTATTGCAGAACTGCCTTTCTTGATTCTTATACAAGCTGACAATAACAAATTAACCTCGGCAGCAATAAAACCAATGAAATATCTTCAATGCATCATAATGAACGACAACCAAATCACGTCGGTTCACGATGTGTTCCAGGTGGAGCTGAGCACTCTAGAACTTGGCAGCAACCAAATAGAAACCGTAGCTTTCGAAAGCAAGATGAATAATTTAAAAGTCCTAGATTTCAGAAAAAATATGATCGCCGACATCTCGAATTTCGATTTTCCTCTCTTAGACAGCTTGTATTTAGAAGGAAATAAATTGACGACTCTTATTGGGCTGGAGAAACTGGTGAATTTAAGAATTCTTCATGTGCGTAATAATCCTATTAAGCTGCTGAACGGATTCGACGAAGCCCTCAAGAAACTTAAGTACATTAATCTTAGGAATTGTAAAGTTGGAACTTTGATACAAATCAAGAAGCTGAGGGTATGCAACTGTTTCTATATTACTATTTAGCAACTAATGCAATGCAATTTTTTTTTTTTATAAACATGACGCGTAAATGTGATTCCGATATCCTATTTACAGAATAATCAATTTCAATACCTGAATTCCTGCGTGCAGTCTTCTTGAAATACATTGCAGACGTTCTAGTATTTGTATGCCATGCAATGCGTGGCCATACTATAAGATACTGACTTGCCAAAGCTAGTAGAAATTTGGAGCCTTTGCTTTATTTATCAATCTCCGAACTTCCCCCAGATTATACTGTTTCTTGTTAAATCGACGAATTTCTTAAAATATTGTCCACATTGAGATCAAATTTAACATAACAGTCACGTCTGTACCATACGAAAGAAAACTACATTTCGCCAGTTATGTTTAATATTATTATGACAATATGTTTCTTTTTAGGTACTAAAAGGGTTAGAGACGCTCGTGATTAAAGGGTGCCCATACATGGGAGGGGCCGGTGATGAGGAAACAGAAGTAAAAGGGGAAGAGGACGACCCTCAACTGAGGGTTGAGACAATAGCAGCACTGCCACGACTCAAGAGGCTTAACAAATACATTGTTACTGACGAGGAAAGGTAATGACATAACATATCATCTCGCTTGTATTTAGCGAAGGAGCGGGCAGAGGTCTATATATAGCTATAAGTCCCCTCTTTGAGGAGTGGCTAGAGAGGTGCCACGGCGTCCTCACCTTCCGCCCGACGCAGGTCCTCACCGGACACGGTTGTTTTGGGAGGTTTCTGTTCCGGATAAGGCGGGAGGAAACGCCCGAGTGTCACCATTGTGTGGATCGCCCGGAGGACACGGTGGAGCATACGGTGGAGGTCTGCCTGGCTTGGGCAGAGCATCGCCGTGTCCTCGTGGAGGCAATCGGCGGCGGTGATCTCTCGCGTCCGACCCTGGTTCAGGCCATGGTACGGAGCGAGAGGACATGGGACGCCGTCACCTCCTTCTACGAAGCAGTAATGCTCGCGAAGGAGGAGGCGGAACGCGTGAGGGAGAGGCAAATTTCGTGCTCTCACGCCCCTAACCACCATAGGAGATGCCCTGGGCATCGGGAGTCGCAGGCCAATTCCCGGCCACCATAGGCGCGGTCTTGCGGACGGTGAGCAATGGTTGACAGCTATTTACGACGTTGCCAACTTTTAGGATAAACCCTCTTTATCTTCGTACTTCATTTTCATAGTCTTTAATCCATTGTTTGACGGTTTTATTTCATATTTCAGAGAGGAAAGCAAAGTCCTGATGTTGCAGTGGATTGAAGAAGGCGACGTCGACGTTGAGGAAATAGAGCCAGAGGAAAAGTTTGGAGAGGAAGAACCTCGCACTGAAATTTAATGAGTTTTAACCTATAACAGCCCGTCGTCCTTCAGGTAGACAGACACAACACCATTTGCGAAGGCTTAAAGGGGGGATACGCTAAGGTAGCCCGCGAAATTTAAATATGCTTGTTTTTAACCAACTTCAAAGAAAGGAGGAGGTTCTCAGTTCGTCGGAATCTTTTAATTTTTTTTATTTATGGTTCCCGATTACTCGAAGACGGCTGGACCGATTTGAAAAACGCTTTTTAAGTTTGAAAAGGTATACTTTCAAGTTGGTCCTATTGTCATTTGGTCAAGATCGGAGAAATCGAGGGAACTCTTCAAATATTACAGGCACACCTTTAGCGATTTGGGTATTTTTTATAGTAACTCGTGCATTTGCTCTCGGAAAGCACCATTTGGTAAAGAGAAACTGATGATGGACACAGATGGCCACCGGAACTAACACAATAATAATTATGTATTTCACGGGTTGCGATTCGATTACTTTAATATGGTTGGTAAGCTATTTATTCTCGTCACAATTCATAATATGGTGCAGTGGAGCTGATAATGAAGTACCTAGAGAACTCTTCAACAATTAAAGTCCTTGCATCGGGAAAAGCAATATTTTCTAAAAAGGTGATGAGCAGTTGACATTAGGCTATTGTAACTTAGATAAATTACAAACCAACCCACAAAAAAGTGAAAAATAAAACTTTTTTACAAAAAATACAACCGACTTCCAAACTACAAAGTGAAAAATAACTGTCTTTGGATCAGTATTTTAGTTTTTTGCCACCGACTTCCGAATATAGTTATTTTTTTGTAAAAAAGTTTATTTTTTCACTTTTTTGTGGGTTGGTTTGTAATTTGTATGTTAGTAACAGGGTTTAATGTTGATCAAAGTATGATTCGCGACCGTAACAAGTATGTATTTACAGAATTATAATAACTATTTAATGAAATCATGACATTTAAGCCGGATTTACATAAAATCGTTGCTCGTTGGTCTAGTGGTCGCAAGCGCTACTGCTGAGTATGAGGTCCTGGGTTCGATTCCCGGGTCGGGCAAAGTGTTATTGGGTTTTCCATCTAGAATTTCTCAGTAGCAGCCCGGAGTCTGGATTTGTGCCCGGTTGATGGCAATAGGCTCGCCCCCTATTACATGGGACTTAAACATAACTGGCGAAATGTGGGTGTACTACAGGTACACCTCTGCCTAACCCTTCGGGGATTACAGGCGTGATGTTATGTATGTATGTATGTATAAATAACTAAATTTGCGCAACTAGTTTCGTAATTTAAATCCTGCTTTAAGGTCAATTCTAACTGAGAGAGTTGTATTGATGATTTCTATTTTGTAAATACATATTAATTGTTGTCGCGAATCACATTTTGATCAAAATACAACCTGAGACTGACGTCCAAGTAGCAAAATTCGTAAGAAAATTTTAATTTCGCGGGCTACCTAGCGCTTCCCCTTTTTTGGTGGGAAATTTTCAAATAACTTCTCCCGCTCTGGGCGGAGCCGGAGGGCGTGTCAGACTTTTACGGAATAAAAACCCACCCGTGTTCCTTCAGTTGCCTGTATGTTGGCAAGGGTCACGGTATCCCGTTCGGAAATTTCCCGCGACTCCGAGAGCTTTCCCCTTAAGCTGAGATGTAAAGACACTTTGTTCTCAATTTCTCGTTTGTGATTGGACAGGCACCTAATATATGGCTGGGTTCAGATTCCCGGGTCGGTCAAAAGTTTTCAGTAGCAGCACGGAGCCTGGATTTGTGCCCGGTTGCTGGCTATAGGCTCGCCCCCTATTACATGGGACTTTAGCATAACTGGTGAGATGAATTTTCAACGCTAGGCTCAGCGCTGAGAGATGAAAATCCAACAATACACTTTTATAAATGTCTTACTCTCTGGGTGGTTCCAGCAAAAAAAAACACCAGTATGTTAACCTTATTATTTATCTTTAAATTGAGGATGTTTTGTTTTAGTTTAGTATCAAAAACATTTGTTTCCCAATTATATTTTAAACGACATAAAGAATTGCTATAATTCAAAAACCATCTCGAAAAATTCCTCTGCTAAATTAAAACGTTACAAATTGCATCGTGAATCGGTGTTATGGGTAGGTAGCCACGATTTGTTTCAATAAAACTGTCTAATTTGCGACTGGGCCATTAGATTTATGAAGCAAGTTTGTGTGAGATAAAAATATAAAAACATTAGTGATTTTCATTGTCATTGCCAGTGAGATGCGCCGACAGTTATCACGTCCAAACTAGTCTGGTATATTTATATCAAAAACAGCTGATCAATTTCTGCTATCGAATCTAGATTATGGCACATATTTTCGGTTCAGACCTACATTTGTTTTAGGTCAATGTGTTTTCATGTTTTTATGAATAAACTCAATTTATATTAGATTATGTTTTACTTATTTCATGTCAGTATTATAAATTCAATGACGTACAAGCAATATAAAGCGCCAAAGGAAAAACCAATACCATTTGTGGTACCCTTTCTAATTATCAGAAATTCAGGACCACAAAAATAACATTTCAGGAATTACCACCATTAACTATGACTTAATATATTTTTCCTTATTACATGAAATTAGCCTCATTATTTAATATTTCGTGAATAACATTGCCAGAATACCTATAAATATCTCTTTTCATGTAATAAGGGATAATTTAAGCATAAATTGCCTTTGCCCAACGCCTAACCAGGTCAAAAATTTTGCACCAAGATACAAGCAATTATGTAACATTAAATAAAATTATTGCAGCAAATGGTGCGTCCCAAAGAGTAAAAGATGGTGCTCCTGGTCAAAGTACATTCTGTATACAAAATATCGTAAGCATGTAGCAACAGTTAGCTCTCAAATTGCATGCTCTTTGTAACTTCAAATTACATAAACAAAAAGGGGAAAAATACATGATTCTTATTACTCGCAATAGTATCAACATTCTGATGCACTTGGAACGTTGAAATAGTACTGCATGGTATGTACATAGTCTGTACAGAATACAAACACATATAAAAGAAAAACCTTAGAAAACAAATACCTTAGAATTACATTAAAAAACCATTCTAGTAAGCATAGTTCTTGATTTAAGCTGTTTCCAGTGATCAGTACAGAGCCATCACGAGCGCGGCAGAAACGAGAATTGACTATGAGTGAACGTAGTCTCGTTTCGGCGTGAGATAATGTGACGATAAATGACGATAAAATACTGTCGCGCTGCGCACATTAGACTGGCTAAAAGCTAGCAGTGTCTATTGCCCCTACCACACACTCGTCGAGTGGCATGAGAAGTAGCAAGGAAAGTAGGCAGAGACGTAGTGTGGCAACGTTACTCGTCATGCCGCACGTCATGCTCCTCGTCATGCCCACTGCTCCCTCTTTTATCGGTTTCTGGGCGCGAGTCAAAGGACGTAGCGCGAAGCGTCGCGATTAATTTCGCGAGAAGAGCAGTGTGTGGGCAGAGAGTGCAACATCGCGGCAGCTCGAGGAGCATAGTGTGGCAGCGGCATAAGACATAAAGAGGATTGCAAAGATATGTCGCAATGCAGACCTAACACTCAGACTCAGAAAATCTTAAATTCACTGACTGACACGCATAGAATTCAAAGAGAACCTTACGACGAAGGCATCGCCTAAAAGGGTTGTTATTTTTGCGGATGGATAATCCCATCGGGCAAACGACTTGTATGAAGATAATAATAAACAAATCTCCCTGCCTACCTCTGAATTTGCGACACGCGTTACGAGTAGAAAGCAGTGTTGGTTCAGGTTTGTCTTTAATGTTGATGGCGTGTCGGGATGGTCTGCTAGTCTTGGAGGGCACTGGTACCGCAGCCTCTCAAGCCGCGTGCTCTTCGCTCGCTTAATAAGACTCTCTTCCGCTAAGTATCGCATCCGCATCCGAAAGTCATTCACCTCCGAACTTCGAATGTTGTCGAATTCGTTGAGCCCTGTTGAGGAAGATTATAATAATATTAGAAGATTTCTATTTTGTTAAGTAATTAGTACTTATTGAAAGACCTACACTGTCCTCCCATACCTAGTAACACTGTTATTTGAAAGTATTGTAAATGCCAATTATTTTTAAAAGAGTAACCGTGGAGTTTCTTGCCGGCTCTTGTCCATAGGAAACGACCAATTGGAACCGTGCACCTAGCTTCTGACGTTTCATAAGTGCCCTTGTAGGTTTATGTGATATAAAATATTTTGAATTGAATTGAATTGAATAATTTATTAAATCAAATAATAGTGTTAACATTAAATAGTATCATCTGTAGGTACACTTGACTTATGCTAGTTAACAAAACAGGTAGGTGTTGCAACCAGCACCCTTACTAAGTTATAAAATAACTTCCTCCGAGCCTCCGTGGTACAAGCTCATACATAATTTTCAGTTTCACAAAAGAAATTGCAGGCAGAACAAGTGTTTTTTTTTTTTAAACTAGTTAACATAAAAACATAATTGCAGAAATCAGAAATTACAATCTATTTGACATTTGGATTATTTGTGTTTGTGAATGTGGGGGTGTGGGGGTGGGGGTGTGTGTGTGTGTGTGTGGGGGTGGGGGTGTGTGTGTGTGTGTGAGAGGGTGTGTGTGTCGGTGCAGAATGTGTGTTATGTTCTCGGTTGAAGGGTTTAGGGTGGATTATTATCAGAGAAAAGAAGGCGTTCTGTATTATGGTTTTAGACTTTTAGTCTTTTAATCATTTTTGAAGTGAAAACTTCTTTAGGCGCGTTGGGTATTTTTGAGATGGGAAAAAACAATTGAACTCGCGACACCGTTCGTTATCGACTCCTCATTTTTGTAAACGCGATTGTGGTCTTTATTTATATTAAGTTACGGATCAATGTTCTATACAAGCATTTTTCTTCCACCAAGGCGATCTTGTTCAAATTTTCACTTATGTAGGCACTCCCGGAAAGCCACTGTTTTTTTTATTATTCTTGTGATTTGTTATTATTTAATAGTGTATTTGTGTGCACTGAATAAATGGTTTATCTATTTATCTACATGCTGCGCTGATCCCATAAAAATTGGCAAAAAGACAAGACAATGATTACTATTCTATATAACGAACGAACGCAAATAAATGAATATGAATATGAATATGAATATGAATATGACCCCCATAAGGCTGGCTGTCCACCGGAGCGGAGCGAGGCAGCGGAGCGAAGAAATGTGCCAATATTAACCAATAGAATCTAAACTCCGCTTCAGAGCTCCGCTCCTATTGGTTAATATTGGCACATTTCTCCGCTCCGCTGACTCGCTCCGCTCCAGTGAACAGGCAACGTAAGGGTATTTAAAAAAAAATTGTTGGTCGTTGGAATTTTGCGAGATCCTGCAAAGCATTCCATATTCATATTCATGGTTTTTTTTTGTAGTTTTATAAAACATGCACTGTCTTTAAAGCGAGTGCCCGTGCCGTACTGCGTGCGGGCGGAAAAATGCCAATACAAATGCCCCCACACTGCATTGTGCGTCGATGGGGTAATCGAACTGATAATTTTAATAGTCGTTTTCCCGTCTATGCGGGGAAGTCCCCGAATTTTATACATCGGTTGAGGTATCAACCCGCTTAATTTACTAGTCGGTTTTCCGTCTGTGGAGCGTCTCCAAATGCTTTGTATCGAGTTAATTAACGCCTAATGAAACTGAGCTTTAAAGGGCCCTACACAATTTTTAACAAAATTTTTTTTTTTTAACAAAATTGTGTAGGGCCCTTTAAAGCTCAGTTTCAAGCACTATGCGTAATGTTAATGTAATAACTTTAGTTTTCCAACAATCTATACAAATACTAGCGGACCCGACAGACGTTGTCCTGTCCGAACAGCGCCACCTACCGGGTCCAATTGTATTTTCAAATCATCCAGGGACCCATTCAAATATACACACAAAATTTCATCCAAATCGGTCCAGCCGTTTAGGAGGAGTTAGGTGACAAACACATTTACAGAAGAATGATATATAAAGATAATAAAGCTGAAAAGTTTGTTTGTTTTTAACGCGCTAATCTCTAGAACTACCAATCACAATTGAAAAAATATTTTTGTATTTAATAGCCCAATTCTTGAGGCTATTTAACATCACGCTACGACCCTTAGGAGCCGAGCATAAAGTATAAAAGTCAGAAATAACGCTAAGCGAAAATGAAGTCTGAGCGCGGGAGGTCAATGCGATGCGACGCGATAAGTCGGGGGCCGAGGGACTTGGACTTCTGCCTAGCCTTTTCCTATGTTGGGGTCAGCTTCCAGTCTAACCGGATGCAGCTGAATACCAGTATTTTACATGAAGTGACTGCCTCTCTCCTAGCCTTTTCCTAACTATGTTGGGGTCAGCTTTCACTCTAACCGGATGCAGCTGAATACCAGTACTTTACATGGAGCGACTGCCTATCTGACCTCCACAACCTAGTTACTAGGTAACACGATACCCCTTGGTAAGACTGGTTGTCAGACTTTTGGGCTTGTAACTACCAGTAACGACTGGAAAAGATTCACGAATGACAGCTGGGACCAACGGCTTAAAGTGCTTTCCGAGGCACGGGGGAGTCTCGGTATGTAAAGATGGTCACCCATCCACGGATCAACCGCGGCAAGCGTAGCTGAACCTGATCAATCGACCGTGCGGCTGTTAGGGAGTTTACTATAAATGTTATTTTAGTATATTGTGTATCTTACGACTTCCACGCGAACGAAATCGCTAGCAGAAGCTTAACCGACTTCAAAAAAGGAGGAGGTTTTCAGTTAGTCGGGTAATTTTTTTTTTTTTTTTCCCCGTTTACTCGAAGACGGCTGAACCGATTTGGGTATTTTTGATGAGCAGTTGACATTAGGCTATTGTAACTTAGATAAATTGCAAACTCAAACACCAAAAAGTTAAAAAAAAAAAAAATGTGAAAATAACTTTAATTTCGGAAGTCGGTGGCAAAAAACTAAAATACTGATCTAAAGACACCGAATTCCGAAATTAAATTTATTTTTCACTTTGTAGTTTGGAAGTCGGTAGTATTTTTTGTAAAAAAGTTTTTTTTATTAAAAGTAAACAAAATACTGATGTAACAAGGCGTTATCAATTCAATGTTCAATAAACAATAGTATAATCAGTAGTTTAGGTTAACGTTACGACGGAAATTAGATACACATGTCATGTAGGTACACAATGGAACATGTTAGGGTCAACAACATTTGTGGATAGAGGTTCATCATTCATTCATAAAAAGTGATGTACCTAATTAAGTAATGATAATGAGTTATATATAAATCTCCTTGGAATTGATTTATTGTTTGATTTCGAATCAATATTCGACGATTCACTATCTACGATGTCCTTCTCACTCAATCTTCTTTCTTTGTCCAGGCGGTATTTCTTTGGAATGCGCTCCCTCTGAACATCAGGATGGCAACCAGTCGGTTATCTCTCAAAGTGAAAGCACGTGAACATATTCGTGAAAAGTTGGCAGAATCTTTGCAGATTTGCTGGATTTGTGTACTCATCTACCTATCGTTATTTCTCCTGACTAAGTTTATTCAGATTATATGTATGTATGTATGTATCTATATATTAGTATGTTTTCATTTACAAGTTATCTATCACTTATGTTGCAACTGCCATGTTTTGTCTCTGCATCACCCTAAGGTTGACTGGTAGAAAATGTCTCGGGCATTAAGTCCGCCTTTGTACAGTATTTTTTACTTGTGCATAAAGTTTTAATAAATCAATATTGATGTTGAATACTTCTGTTTAAGCCAGCTTCATCTCCCTACCCTTTACCCAGCTATGTTGGAGTTGGCTTCTAGTCTAGCTGGATGCAGCTGAATACCAGTATTTTACAGGGAGCGACTGCCTAACTGACCACCACAACCCAGTTTACTGGCATACATGGTAAAGTCTGACAACCAGACTGGTTGTTAGACTTTTAGGCTTCAGAAGACCTGGTAATGACTATCAAAGATCTATGAAGTTGAAATGCAGTCATGCAGATGCAGAGAAAAAAATAAAATTACTGTTTAAAGATTGATTTGAACCTTTACCTATGATACATCTTCATAATCACTGAGTATTTCTGCACTATTATTGAAATATTTAGTAATACGCTTCCTCTCTCCTACTTTTTGTGTACATTATGGATTGCAATAAAGATAAATTTAAATAATTATGTACAGTCTACCACACATTGGTGTCGGAAACACTTTGACCTTGAGCTGGCCTAGTGTAGTAACGAGTTTCAACAGCAGTTTTGTTTATCACTGGCATGCAACCTACTGTAGAACCTGAACTAGCCTTTTCATTATTATTATGAGGCTAACAGTCAATGAAGACCTACTTCAGCAACCATCCCAATGAGCCAAAAACATGCTTATCAAATTCACTTGAAGTCTAAATACATGTGTATATTTTTATCCTATTCTTCCTTATACAACATAACATTTAGATGTTTCCATATTTAGATTCTTGTTTATTCCTATACTTTTCCCTACACATTGAGGAAGACATATTATGCCTGGTAAAACCAGGAAATAAATATATTTTAATTTAACAAAGGAACTTGTTTTCCCAGCCTTCTTTTAACTTCAGGTTAGGAATGGTCTAAAAACAACATGTTTATTTACCTAAAAATAACACTCCACAAAGTCATAGATAATTATTACTCAAGTCTACCTTGAATAAACATTGTTTTTATAAATGCAAATAATGTGGATAGTAGGTATGGTATGGCTCATAAGTCACAAGCTGTTTTCCGCATCAAAACGCATATTTTTCATGCGGGTACCAAACAATTAATTAGATGCGTCCCAACTCCTTGAGAAAGACTAATGTTGTTGGAATTTTTTGTTGGATACAGTATGTGTATAATACAAAATACTCACGTTTTCCAATCAAATGACTAATATGTGTATCCAGCAACTGTTCTCCAGGTCTTTCAATTGACTTTTTTACTATCATAAGCACACCGCATACTGGTTTAATGTCACGAATGCGCTTGTTCTCATCATCTACCTCTTCCGGCACCGCAAGAGAATTGACGAATTGGAACACATAGCTGGACATCTCGTGCAACATCCCGAAAAGGGGATAGTTGACGGCCCGGTCCCATATGTCCTGCAAAAAAAGAAATATTGGTCAAGGCTTCAGAATGCAAATGAAAACTTTTATGGCAACTCATGGCTCATTTCAGTTCTGATAGCTGGTGGAAGGTCAATTATAGATGACCTCGATTGGTTTTTCTTGTAATGTGGTGCTTGACGACTTGTTAACTTATTCACTCACCAATTTCTGGGTTGTAACCTGTTTTGTTTCATAACCAGTATCCGTTTTAGAAAAATATAAGAAAGTAATGTGCTAAAGCCCATAATAATATGCTAGGTATAGTAAACTTGACAAATTATAACAAAATGCATAGATATTGATAGTCTACAATCTAAATCATGCCACTGCTGTACAAAAGTCTTGTGTAACGGCTGGATATTTAAATCGAGAACTGTTAGTAAGTATCATTGTTTCTTGGTTTTGTCTTTTAGCTTCTTATTAAGGCATGTACTGTTATTATGAAAATTTCCATAATTTTTAAAACGGCTCGTATGAAATATCTACCCATAGTGATACGATGATTCATAATCATATCAGTTATAGTTACCTCATGCTGTTATTCAATGCATACAGATGTAAATAAATAGGATGAATACCTACATCATCCTATTCTCTAAATTAAACTACTGCTATTTTGTAAATGTTATTTTCCCTCCACAACAATGACAGGAAATATTTAAAAGAGAATGATAACCTGAGGTTTCTAAATAAGGTGTTAATTATATTTGGCGACATGAGAAATTATTGGACAAAATGGTATTTGGTAAGGTATTTATATTCATATTACAATCACACAAAACCCAAATAAACCAGACATCAATATGTGAGTAAAAATGTAAACATGAAATGGATATAACAGGTGTAAGAATTAATTCCAAATTTGAATCATGAATTTGGCACCAGTGTTGACTGATTGTAGGTTACACATGTTTTTCCAAAAATTGATGACTTAGAACTGCTTATCATAAGTTCTAGAAAATCTATAAAGCCACCTACATGATAAAAAATAGTGCATGGTATTGTAAACAATGTAAACTACTTTCTAAATTTACCTAACAAATGTATCTGTAAACATGTTACCCAATACTTTGACCCACTTTCCAAAAATGCAATCAAAATATCGTCGGCGAGAGGCGTGAGTCACGCGAGGGTGTTCCTCTCTCACACTAACCTCTTTGACATCCTGAAGAGTAGAATCCCAGCTTATCCTCAGGGGAATGTAAACAGAATTCGGCAGCAGACACGTGAGCTCCACCACGTCCGACGGCGAGGACGTCCAGTAGTCCCACGTAAACGGACAACTCGGTGCAGGAACCATTGTTTTGGTATTATTTTCCCAGGTTACTCGAATTACCCCCGCGACATTTTACAAAGTTTCACTGATAACTTGCGTCTACAGCGACCCGGTCGCTGTCCCCAACTGAAAATAATGCACACAACACATCAGTCACTGTTGTTGAAACCGCAGCGATGTTGAATCATAGCATTTCCTGGTATTTTACGACGAGCATATCGCCATTCGAAACGAAACTGTCAACGATTATAATTCACAAACAACATCACAACAAGCGTGGAAGACTTATTTATTAATTACCTCTTCATAAAATGTTTACATAATTCATACAATAGTAATGTACGAACGTAAATTATTAGAATATGTTTTTGTGAAATTGTAAATAAAGATTACGTGCAACAAAATATGAGCAAAGTAAATTGTTTATGGTATAGTTTAATTCGTTCTTTTTCTAATACTCATGTCGGGTATACATTTCTTTGCAGTTTGAAAAATATGCTAAAATGCATTGGATAAAATTATTTTTTTTACAATTATATAATAAGGTAGTAAAGTATTACTATAATAATAAAAAAAACAGCTAAGTGCGTGTCAGACCACACGCACTGAAGGGTTCCGTAGTAGGGAGGGATGAACATTTACGCATGAACAGTATTTTTTATCAACCGCCAAAATAAGTTTTAAATTACTTTGTGAGCTTGTAAACTGAAAGTGGGCAAAGTCGCCAATAGATGTCAAATATTTCGCTGTTTTGATTAATTTGACAATATTACCGTATGAAAATCCTAACTATAATATTATAAATGCGAAAGTGAGTTTGTTGGTTTGTTTGTTACGCTTTCACGCTAAACTGGCTGAACAGAATTGGATGAAATTTGGCACATGGGTAGACCATGACCTGCAGGACATAGGAGACTTTTGTTCCGACATTTCCAAGAGATCGACACATACGCAGATGAAAATGCGGTGTGCAGCTAGTAAGAAATATGGCTAACTAGTAAACTAAAACATTGATTACGAAATGCAATAATTAATATCGTAACACCGAATAATTAGTTTTAGAGGTAAAAAAAAGTATTTGGATACTTTCCAAATGCCATTTTTACACCAAAAACGGTTACAACATCAAATTCAGGATTAGAATTGCAATTTATTAGTATTCTAGTTCACTAGTTAGCCACATTTCTTATTACCATACAGTTTCTTTACAGTGCATATTGCCAAATTAATCAAAATCGTGAAATGTTTTACAGCTCTTTGCGACGTTGCCACTCTCTGTAATATTTTGGCATAATGCAGTACGACACAACTTAGATGTAGCATAAATCTGAAAATTTACATTCATTCATTTCAATTTTAGGAATGAATTTGGTTATTTGACTTTACAAGTTATTGCGTTCGCGTAAAGATCATTTTCACCTAAAGGACTAATAAAAATTGGTGATTTTGGAGACGCACTCAGTTCGGATGGTGATCGGTTTTACTAATTTTGCCGATGCTACATCTAAGTTGTGTCGTACTGTACAGACGCCAGCACATCAAGCTACTACAATCTGTCAAATTTATTTAATAGATTTTCAACTTTATCGCTGAAGCGTAAGGTTCAAAGTTGATTGGGAAAATTTGACAGTTTCGGGTAGCTTGATGTGCTGGCGTCTGTACATAACTGTCATTTGGTCTAATTTGTTTTGGTATAATTTGGAGTTTTTAAGGCATAATATTTCTTCGTTTATATGAGCCATAAATGTAAACATTATCTACACTAATCTATATCTTTCTTTAATAATATTATAAAGAGGAAAGATTTGTATTTTTGTATGTAACGAATAAACTTAAAAAAAAAAAACAACTGGACCGATTTGAAAAATTCTTTCAGCAATGGATAGCTACATTATCAGCGAGTAACATAGGCTATATTTTATCCACGTACAATGACAAAAAAAACCACGTGACATCCGCTAGTAATATTATACACAGGTAAAATTTGTTTGTTTGTAAGTTTGTATGTAGGAAGTAATTTCTGGAACTACCAGTCGGAAAAAAAAAATCATTTTGCATTGTATAGCCCTATTCTTGAGGAAGGTTATAGGTTCGGACGAAGTCGCGAGCAGAAGCTAGTTTATTTTAATTTGGGAATTACTCTACCCCGCTGCTCTATTGTATTAGGTTAAGGTGCAGTGGGGGTGGCTCTCGGGCGCGAACATGTTTGTTTTTATATGAGTTATATTAGGGTTTATTATTTTATATTCTAAAGGACATTATGTGTGAATATCATTATGCGTTTATAACATTATGATTTATAAAATTATGCTTCATTATTATTGTGCCGATAGTATTTATGGCAATAAACATAATAGCAAAACATTTATGCCTAATAATATTATGCGTATGCCAATACAAATTATGACAATATACTTGATGCTTATCATTAGTAAACCCCCGGCTTCCTGTTACACACTTCCGTCCCTTTTCACGAAATAACTCCAGATTTTTAGGGTAAACCTATATTTAAATGTTCTGTGCACAGATAGCAGGAAAGCGAGAGGAAAGAATTTACGAAAAATGAGCGAGCCTTACAATAGGCGCTTAAGATGTCTTTCTCTCTCATCTGACATCTCACCTTAGTAATAAGCAACATTAAAAGGGGCGGGGCCTCGCGAAGGTCGTTTGTTACGGCCAACTCTAGAACCACGCGCGCTCATTGGTCAAATCAAATAGCGCGCGCTTTCCCGGCTTCCTGTAATACACTTCCGTCCCTTTTACGAAATCACTCCCACAGATTTCCTACTCCACGATTGCAAACAAGTGAGAGGCTATATCCATAGGTTTATCCGTTACTAAAAATGAATCAACGGGCCTAAAGACGTTTTCACTTCAAAAATAAAAGATTTTATTTCACAACCGGCGTGATTACTATGTATAACCGCAGACAAACGGACTTGGCGAAACTACAAGCCGACGTTCGCACGGACGTAATAAAATCGGTGTAAAGCCGAGCGTTGAGAATTCAACAGAGTGCATTCCAGCGCGTCGAAAAAACACACTGTTGGATTTTCAACTCTCGGTGCTAAACAGAGCGTTGAAAATCTAGTGCGCTATAAAATACCGCCGCGATTTTATTACGTCCGTGCGAACGTCTGCTAAAAGTTCCTTGTGAATACGGAACCCTAAAATCACAGTGAACCTAAAATGTTAGTATGAACAATTCGAACGCGGGACAATGGAACGCGATATTGTCTATGGCGGATGTTATTTTGGATACGTTCAGAATTAGCATGTTTGAAAAAACAAAAATTTAACATAATGATGTTTGAAACCAGAGATGAACGAATTTTAACCTGAAACAAAAAATGATTTGACGTTTGTCGCGTGACAAATGTGAGTGTGTATTGGGCACTATTGTTTAGCAATGAAAAAGTTTTTACGAACGTATTGCGCTAAATAAAATGTTTGAACATTCAGTCAAGGTACCAAGACATTATAAAATTGCTGCTAATATCTTTAAGCAAGTTTCTACTGAAGGCGGCAGCGTCAAAACTTTATTGTACGACGATAAACTACGACATTTCGTAAGTATTTCAACAAGAACATGTTAAATGTTAGTTTACACGAATTTTGTACCTTACTACTATTAGTTTGTCATATTTGCAGAGGACGAATGTGCTCTTTGCACTGATAACAGAAACAATCAAACATGCGAGTGACATAGACAAAATATTTGAGGATTGTAAAATATTAGAAACAGAGTCACGTTTAGACCCATGGCTTGCCAAAATTCTCACATCAGAACTCCTATTCGGCAAAAAGGCTCTACCTGGCAAAAGCAAGCCGGAGCAAACAGTCCTCTCGTACAAAGACCAATTTGAGAAATATGTATCTGACCACCAAGATGACTTGAAGACAGAAGGTAATTATTAATTCTTTTTTTATTCTTTTTCAGATCTAATTTCGACATTAACTAAGCACAATGGCAGATTCAGGCGATACAAAAGCTCCATTTGTATCCAAACAAACGAAACAATTTGCATTAGTGTTGGGATATCTATTCATTTACAGTATTGCTATGTTTACCCTACCATTTATCACATTCTTCGGTGTACGGCATGTACTTACTACAAACTATCCTGGAGAAACATTTTTCGTGAATGTGTGGTCCGTAACTTCTTCAGTAGTGGTAGTGAACATTATAATAGGTGCTTATGTGTATAAAGCGTACCATGAGAAGGAATATGATGCAGATGGCAATGAGATAGACCAGCACGCATACCCAGCTGCGCCTGCAGCTGAAACCACAACTGAGAAGAGCACTTTGAACTTGAAACATGATTGATGCAGTTATAAACATTCCTTTTCAAATACAGTATTACGATGTCTGCTTTTATAACCGTTTAGTGCTATCTTTTCTAAATATTTGCTATATGTGAAAACATAATAAAAATTGTATGTATGTAATTGTATGCGTTAAGTACTGATTTGATTTAACTAAAGTGTTTTGATGCTGTAAAATAGTTAATATATGTACCAATACTTCATAGTTAGTTATTATTAAATATAGAATATATAACGGCTTTGTTTTATTTCTTCTGCCCATCATAGCCTGCCTTTATAAACCCTCTTTTAAAAATATAGGGCAAGCAGATGTGTTTCCAGCATTATCAAATTTTAGTTATCTTATAAGCAAGATATACAAGATCACATAATATTATCTCTTCACCACCCTTGGGTGAGTGGTGGAGAATGTCTTAAAAATTAAGTCCGCCTTTGTACCTTATTGTGTGGCGAGAAGTTTAAATAAATAAATATTCTGTCTTATTACTCTGTAGCTCAAAATTCTAAGCTGTTTATGATTCTACATATTCAACAACTATTTGTACACACCACTTGCTACTGACAAGCTGCCACTTGATTTACTCTTCAAGTACCACTTGAAAAAGTGGTAGGTTTTCTTTTATTTTCTTTTGTGACTGCTATTTGGACAACAGAGTAAATGGCCTTAATTTGTAATTCACTTTGTTGATCATTCACTGACAAAACATCTCTTCTTCTATTGTTCATCTAGTTGCTCCCAGACCGAGATATGTCCGTATCAACACCAATCTACTTACAACTTCGGATGCCATCAGAGCATTCCAAGATGAAGGGTACCGCTTCATACGGTGCACCTCAGGGTCTTACGCTGACTACCTGGAACAGATACAGAAACTTACGGAGGAAGACTTCACTCAGGATTATCATGTGAAGACCATGTTTGTATTCTCATCTGGAACAAAATTGCATGAACATGAGTTGTATTTGGAGAATAAAATTATTCTTCAAGATAAGGTTGGTTATTTTTTATTTATTTATTGATTCAGTTCGGACAACAATATGGTCCAGTTTGTTAGTAAAATACCTTATCACTAGTGTTAGTAGTACACAAAACAAGGATAAGTTTAGATGGTGACTGTGGCAGGATGTGCAGAGAACGGTAAAGCAAGGAATATACCTGACCATTCTTCCCATATAGTGCCTCAGAAAAGGGGAGTAAGGGCTCTCCACCACTGTTTTCAGGATGCTATTGTCACTGACCCGCATTCTACGCATCAGTGATGCGACTTTTTTGCGAATCACTGCGTGGAAGCCGTCAGTTCGGTTCTGAGCAAACATTTTACTGTTATAACTGTTTTGGAAAATTAAGCAAAAGCTCAAGTTCAAATTCAAATAGGAAGCATTCATAATATTATATTACGTTTTACTTGGATATGAACCCGACTCTCCAGTACCTAATTCAAATACATAACATTTTTTTTAAATTACTTTTTAATTTGAAACTTCAACTCTCACACTCTCCTACTTACAGGCTACTGCAATGGCAGTACATCTCTTAGCCCCTCCGCCTGGGAGCGTAGTGCTGGACATGTGCGCAGCCCCCGGTATGAAGACCACGCAGCTGGCGGCCTACATCAGAAATACTGTACGTATTCCATATTAAAAATCTTGTTTTCATTATTGATGTTATTTCTTCACTATAAATTAAGTTGATTACAGAACGAGTAGTACAACTTATTGAAAAATTTGTTAAAAAAAATTAAGTTGTAGAGAGAAATATGCCAGGCAGATAGACAGTGAAAGCTGTGAACTCATCGAAAAAAAATAGCGTCCATCTGCTAGCCGCTAAATGCACGCACACTAGAAGAGTGTAATTCATAGGTACCTGTCATGCACACCAGCATAAAAAAGCTAGCTTGTTTGTTTTAGTTCTTTTGCAGCGCGACACTATCTAGAAAATATTCAACTGAACTTCATGTGAAATACTAAAGTTATTTATCCAAACACAAATTTTGAAAGAAAGGAAAAGAAAGCCGTCAACACAAGCAGACTACTTCTAGGTACAAACACATAGTTGACGCCAAGTCATTAACGTAAAATAATAAAATTAATATAAACGCAAATATATGAGGCAGTAAAACAAAGAAAACATAAAACGTTTAAAGAAAACTTCATTAGTAAAACCTTATTTGTAAGCATAAAAATTATAATAGAAACACCACAGGATGTAATATTTAATTGCTTCTGCGCCGCAATGTTTCTGGGTATATAGGTCACCTAAATCCTCTTGAGTGCCGGGAACTGTAGTTTGCAGCGTGGAATTCATTATTTGAAAGAAAAAAAATAGGGTGAGTGGGGGCAAGACGAAAAACGGGGTAACACAAAAAGTCGTCCATAGTGCCAGATTCAGTGCAGTTTTTGCAGTGATGACAACATTGTTGAGACCGCTATTTTGTTACGTCACACACCTCAGTCACACACACACACACCTCAGCGAGTGGTTTGTGTGAAAAATGCAAATGTCTGCACATCGACTTTTACGCAAGTTAATCGAGTTTTTTAATCTTACCCCGTGTCCTGAAACTTTAATTACGTGGTAGGTACGAGTGTTTTATTGGAATATCTACTTATTATTTGTAATTCTTAGCTGTGTTATTACATCTAAATATGGCAATTTTTCGTATTTTAGGATTTATTACAATTTTCCGTCTTTACCCATCAATATTTGACGGGGTAAGATGAACATTTAAAAGACTAAGATGAAAGAAAGATGCAAAATTTTGTTTTGTAATATCTTGATAGTAGGATAGAGTAAAGGGTAAACGATTTATTTGATTGATACTGATGTTTTATTGTCAGTATAACCTTATGCGATTAAAGTGGAAAGTTTGAGAACCTGTACTTTCAATGTTCCCCCGGTGGGGTAAGATTGATATATATATATATTTTAAATCGTTTTATCTTTGTTAACTAAAGGTATTCAGACACTACAGACAGTTGAGAATTTTAAGGGTACTTCAAACTTTAGACTAGTGAACACCAACAACGTCTGATAATCATTTGAACGCTTTTAGAAACTATTTCGATCTTTCCCCATCACCCTTTCATCTTCCCCCTTTTTCATTTTCGTGATAAAAACATTTTATTCAATTTTTTTTTCTGCTTTGGTACAGATTTAGCAGGATGTTATCAATGTTATAGAAAAATACACTCTTTGCTCGTTACTCACTACAAAAATTTTTTTTGCATAAACTAATATGTACTTTTCTACAAGCCTTCAGATACAACACTACTCATCTCATCAAAAAACCGTTCGATCTTGCCCCCACTCACCCTACATTTATTCTGCAAATAATATCTAATAAAAAGTGTACAGTGCGCCCTCAGACCAAATAGAAAACCAAAACATAGAGCTGCGAACAATACAGTGAAGCATGCCAAAACTACACCTCCGCTCTGTACATACACGTTCACACGCACACATTTACAATCCAACTACACCTCACTAAGTGCACACATGTTTACGAAACCGGCCTTTTTTTGGGTGGGAAATTATCAAATAACTTCTCCCGCTCTGGGTGGAGCGGGTGTCAGACTCTTACTGACTAAAACCCACCCGTGTTCCTTCAGTTACCATGTTGCCAGGGGCCACGGTATCCCTTTCGGACTTCCTCGCAACCCCAGCAGACATCGGCCCTAGCGGACCCCGACAGTTCTGCTGACATCTCTTTGAGGCGCGCGTGGAACACAACGCGCCGTCGACCCGGGCCTGGTCCTTATCGACTACAAAACCGGCCTCACGTCACTGTTGACAGCGCTATGTCTTGGTTTTTTATTTGGTCTGAGAGTGCGCCATGCAGGCACTTTGGATTTACAGCCTGAGTCTCGGTCTATTGTGTAGTAGTAATAGTTGGCTATTACCGAGACTCAGGCCGTGCGAAGCATGGTGCGGTCGCTAGTAATAGAGTTTTGTAACTATTATATTACTACTAACCCCCCTATGCTTCGCACGGCTTTTAAGACTTGACAAAACATCAAGAATTCTTTGTTTTACTTAAGTTGTATTTTACACATAAACCTTCCGGAAGAAATTCTCAAAATTATGGTATAAACTGCGCCAAAATCCGTTGAGTACTTTAGAAGAACAGCGCGGTCATACAAATATACTCGAAAACCGACTTTATTTTATACTATGTATATATTATAGTGATTTAACAGTACAATTTCTTCTGATAAAAACTTTGCCTTTTTGAAGTAAAGTTAACCAACTAATAATGTTTTTAATTTTCAGGGCAGAGTATTCGCAGTGGAAAGAAATGAGAAGAGATACCAAGTTTTGCGTGATTTTGTTGCAAAAACTGGGTCTACTTGCGTAGAGACAATGCATAAAGACGCCTTGGAAATCAAAAAGGGCGATATGGATGAAGTGGAGTATATTCTTCTTGATCCAAGTTGTTCGGGATCAGGTAATAAGCAGTCTTATGTTGTTTGGTGTTAAAGTTTAATATTCAAGTTTGATTTAACAGAGTCTGTCCTTTGTTTTCAGGAATGGACTTCTGCGTTCACAGCTATATAGAAAGCACAAGACTCGCAAAGCTAACATCATTGCAGGAGAAGTTCTTGAAACACGCAATGAACGCCTTCCCTAAAGCCAAACGAATAGTCTACAGTACTTGCTCCTTATTCCCTGAAGAGAACGAAAGAGTCATCACTAATGTAGTAAAAACCTCACGAGCCAAATGGAGGGTCCAAGATGTAAAAGAGTTGCTGAAAGGACAATGGAATAACATCGGCTCGGGCATGTACGGCAGTATGGGCACAAGGTGCATGTACTCCAAACCTGAATCAGACTTCACTACAGGATTCTTTTTGGCAGTCCTCGATAGAGATCAAAAAGACATGGAGAAAAGTTTAAATGCAGAAAAGAATATTCAGAAGGAGTGGACAGCTATAAACAAACCAAAATCTAAAAATGAAGAAAGTAATGACACCGGTAAGAAAAAGAAGTCAAATAATGCCTTGGATGACAACGAAGTTGCTGAAGATAATACTGAAATCAATCAAGAGTATATTGAAGAGGGCGTCGAAGAAAAGCCTAAGTCTAAAAAGAAGAAACATAAAGTTAATACCGATGTCAACGAAAATGCAGAACCAGAACCGAACTCGACATTAACAGCGGAAGAAACAAAAGAATCTCCCAAAAAGAAGAAAAAGAAGCGTAAGAATGATGAAAATAATCAACCAGTAGAGAACATTATAGAACAACTAAGCGATTTAGTCGTGGATTTGACAGCCGAGGTTCCTAAAAAGAAGAAGAAGAAAGATAAACATAAAGAAATAGAAGCAAATGAAGATATTACGAACACAGAAGACATCAACGATATAGAAGATATTGTAAAAAAATCAAAAAAGAAAAAGAAACGAAAAGTAGAATCCGATGATATTGAACTTATGGAAACCCAGATAACCACAATACCACATCCATCTGAAAAAAACTGTAATGAAGTTTTAGACATAAACGTTGGCGGTATACCGCAGAGTATACCCAAAAAGAAAAAAAAGAAAAACAAAGATTCTGATTCTTGATTGCGTACTTTTTATTTATGTACTTTATTAATGAAAATCATGAATTCACAGTTTTCGTAATATTTCTTGAACTGCTTTTTTTTCTAACTCCCTTGTTCAGTACCAATATAAACAAACCGCTTGAAATATATATTTTACTACCCTTTTAAAAGACAATTTTGAAAATTTTTAAGTTGTAGTTGCTCTTTGGCTCTTATTAATCTCTCAGGCACTCGATAGCGAATGTGTGGGCAGCATAATCAGCCTATAATGTTCCCACTGCTGGGACACAGGCCTCTATGTGAGAGGAAGTGAGTCGTAATCCACTACGTGGGTCCAGTGCGGGTTGGTAGATGTCACACGGCCTCGAATTTTAATTTCTAGGACGGCGGTTTCCTCACGATGTTTTCCTTCACCGTTTTGAGAGCAGTGGTGATGAAATAATTTATGGGTAAACCGGGTGAAATCTATCGCTACGTGTAATACTTATACGTCTACCATGCTGTTACACTGCTGGTCGCCTCAACAAGAGAAATGAGACTGACCACAGCCTGACCATGTCAGAGGGCTCACGACACGAACGCTTGCGAGTAGGTACCTAAACGTTTACGAATAAGAACGATTTTAAAATTGAAAATATTTGTTTCGAACATAATGGTGCCGATTCTCTTGTTCACAAACTAAACTAAATTTAAGTTCGGTGCATCTTTTTCTTTCTATTTCATTATGAAAAGGACAGAAGATAAATTTTAGTTTAGTCCTGTCAAATTAATCAGCGCCTGTCACTACTCCATACAAGTTAAGACGTGATTAAAAACTTGCCTACTAAAATTACGTCAATTTACGTCAAGCGCTGATTAATTTGACAGGACCAAACTAAACTTTATTAGTTAATTGATTCAGGCGTGACCTTGCGGAAATCCATTATAAAATACAATAGACGTGGATATATTTAGTAACCTGTTCCGCTTAGCTATTCGACAAGTCAATCGTCATCCTTTTTTTTTGTCGGTGGGAAATTATCAAATAACTTCTACCGCTCTGGGCGGAGCGGGAGCCGTGTCAGACTCTTACTGACTAAAACCCACCCCGTGTTCCTTCAGTTGCCATGTTGCCGGGGCTACGATCTCCCTTTGGATTTCTTCGCAACCCCGGAAGGAAGTCAATCATCATCCTGAGGATGCCCACGAATCTTTCAGGGTTTTTTTATAGCTATTTAGGAATAGCTAAGCAGAACAGGTTACTAAATATATCCACGTCTGCTACAGAATAGTTGTATTTTCTATAAAAAAACATTGTTAGAATTTACGGTCGTTTATGTTGCGCGTTCTTACTAGGGTCTCTAATCTCTACCTTACTTGCAATACCTATCTTCTATCCCTACTACGGATAATAAAACTGATAGCTACCTATACTTACCTACGTAGGTAGAATGTGTGTAAGTACAAAATTGCACAAATTAAAAAGATTCCATCGTCTAGACTTGCTATTACCAAGTAAATACTGAAAAAAAAAAATCACTTCTCGTCATACTCGATAAATCTTGAACATAAGTGGGGCAAACGTCATAAGCGACGTTTATTTCGTCTAGCCATCATTTCTACGAAACACAAGTAGGTACACCACAATTCTTTGTTACATGGCCTTTACTTTAATTTGAACCTTGTTTGTATAGTGTTAGGTGTTAGATTTAGAATGAAAGTATTTAGATGAATTACACGCTATGGCGTTATGGTGTCACGAATGTGTCGTGCGCCCTTATTTTCTTTGCATATTTGGCGGGTCGTATGAAATTACGATTGTTATAGTAGCTTACATTATACTGATAGGTAGGGTACCTATAAAGACAAAATAACTTGTAAATGTAGTTCAACCATACAGCAATTATGTTCTACTTTTAAATTAGTAAGGAATGGGTACGAGGGTGACACTGAAAGTTCTTAGAAAATCAAAAACTGAACAAACTAGCAAGTTATTAGTTATATTATATCTTTTCAAAATAGTGTCCATTTACATCAATACATCGCTGCATCCGATGGAACCACTGAGAAAAGCACTTTACCCACTCGTCCTTAGGGGTCTTTTCAACGGCATTTTGAAACGCAGCCACTGCTTCCTCGGCGTCCATAAAACGTTTTCCTCGAAGTTTTTCTTTTATTTTCGGAAATAAATAAAAATCGCAAGGTGCGAGGTCGGGGCTATAGGGCGGGTGACCCAGTAATTCCACGTCTGACGTCGCCAAGTAGTCGATTGTTTGCTTGGCGGTGTGCGACGAGGCGTTGTCGTTGTGAAGGAGGATCCTACTGCGAGGTCGTTTCTCCCGAACTTTTTCCAAGACAAGTGGCAAACAATTGTTAGTGTACCACTCTGCAGTAACTGTTTTTCGATCCTCTAAAACAATTGTTGCGTAATGACCTGTCCTTCCGAAGAACGAGGCCACCATCTTTTTTCCCACGCTTCGACCTCTCTTCACTTTAGTTGGCAACTCCTCGGAAGGAAACACCCAGACAGCAGACTGTCTCTTAGTTTCAGGATCATAACAATAAATCCAGCTTTCGTCACCAGTAAGTATGTCGAACACAGCATTTGAGTCACCTCCGTTAAATCTTTGAACCATTTCACGACACCAATCAACACGACGGAGTTTTTGGGCCTCTGTCAAATCATGAGGTATCCATCGGGCACAAAGCTTCCTGACCGCTAAATGTTCATGAAGGATTTTGTGCACTTGACTCATACCGATGCCTAAGCTTGTCCGAATCTGCTGATAAGTCACTCTTTTGTCAGTCTCTTTCATACGCCGCACAACACTGATGTTATCTTCAGTCGTCGCCGTAGAAGGCCGTCCCTCACGCAGATCATCGGTGAGATTAGGTAGTAATAAAAGCTCCGAAAAAATTTAAAATATGAGCGTACACAAAATATGAAATTTACTGCTATAAATACTAATTTACCGAAAACGATTTGAATACAATTAAAGAAACGACCGAATAGAATACTGAAAATTCCGAAACATCAGTACAGAATTTGCTGACGTAATATTTTTCAAACATGCAAACAAGCAGACACCATGGATGCAGTATGCAAGCGAGCATGCAATATGCAGCAGGCATAGTTTCTGTCACGACGCGCGACGCTGCGAGGCCCTGGGCGGCGCGCGGCGGTCCCACGCGAGCTTATCGTCACAGCTGGTTTTAACGCTCACCACCGCAGCCTCGCCCCTCCGCGCCTACACGGGCTTAAATTACACTCTAGGGGTAGGTAGGACAGACAAGACTACGTGGAGTCGGTTTTGCAGCGATTCGTTTCTGTCACTAACTTTTGTGGCACAAACTTTTGTGGCACAAACTTTTGTGACTTTTCGGAAACTTAGTACTTATTTTTTTTGGAAGTTTAGTATACAGTCAACCACAGATTTTCGGAAATTAATTTGTTTTTCGGAAGCTTTATTATTTCCAGTAAGGAATTACTGCATAGATTCTTACTACCTAGCTACTACTGCAACAACTACTATGAAGTACGGTCAGCAACGAAAGTCGATTATCACTTGGGCGTGAACACAAAAGTACAATTCCGTAGCCGTAGTATTTCGAGTTGTCGATTCGATCACAAATAAATTAACTACGTGCGAATCGCCTCAAGAAAAATCATATGATTAAATAGTCGATTCGCCCGTTTCGGACGAGTAAATTCGTGTGAATCAACCAATAACCCCAAAAACCGAAGTTAACCATTTAAAAACTAATTCTTATAGGTACTTAACTCCTATTAAGTAGTTTTAATCTACACGTAAATCTAATGTTTGATTAGGTACCCACATAAACCTGACCACGTCAAAAACGTACCTAGGCTTTAGGTATTCTCTCGGCACGACACGACATATACCGTACATTAGGTTGTACAATAGGTACCTACCTATAGTGATTAATAAGGTAGGTCATGAAACATAATTATTAAATTATCAGGTTTACCAAAAGCACTTTAGAATGAACAGAAAATTCACACCACAGAGATGAAGATGCTACGCTGGTCTGGTGGAGTTTCGAAAATAGAATAAGATACGAAAAAGTATATCCGGGGTACTTTTAAAGTCGCTAAGATACCTACACGAACTTAGTAAAAATCGTTATGAATGTAGAAGACGGAAAGAGAGGCCGTGGACGACCACCAATGACTTGGCTACGAACAATAAAAAACGATATGATGACGAGCAACACATTGCAACAAAAGAGACAACCCACAACCGTACGGTGTGGCGCAGAAGTACTAGGAGGACTGACCCCAAATAAATTGGGATAGTAGCCAGGAGAAAGAAGACCAAAAGCACTTTATAAATACAAAAATAAAACCACGAACATGAAGCTAGGATTTTCTGCTTTTATGTCGCTCTAAGGTGAAATCATCAAAGTAGCCCGTGAAATTAATTTTTCTTACGTTTTTTTTGCAATTTGCAGGTCAGTATTTGATCTAACTGCCTCGTTGGTCTAGTGGTCTCAAGCGCTACTGCTGAGTATGAGGTCCTGGGTTCGATTCCCGGGTCGGGCAGAGTGTTATTGGGTTTTTCTATCTGAAATTTCTCAGTAGCAGCTCGGAGCCTGGATTTGTGCCCGGTTGATGGCAATAGGCTCTCCCCCTATTACATGGGACTTAAACATAACTGGCGAAATGTGGGTGTACCTGCTACAGGGACACCTCTGCCCAACCCTTCGGGGAAACAAGGCGTGATGTTATGTATTTGATTTAAATATTATGATTCGGCGCTGGTTTGTTTTGGCGCAGCTTCTCAACGATAGTCGAATAGGACAATAGCCGGTGTCGCCTACGATGATAAAATCTATGCCTTTAATACCTATTCTTGTAGAAATAAGGACCATTACAGATGGAAACAAATTCATGCTTGAATTTCAAAACAATAATTATTATTATACACTTTACACCGTAGGCATTCATAGTACCTAGGTATCCAAAAGTTAAGAGATGTGTTTGTAAAAAATGTCTCTCGAATTGTATGAAACGTGCGCAACGGCAGCCCTGGATCTAGTTTTTTTTTGAGGTGGGGCAAAAACTGCCGTCTGCTGCCCCCCATCTGTTTTATAGGGTTGCGCTAAAAAAAATCTGCTGTTCCATACATTTTGACCGCGTAGCTATTGCAATTTTCTATGAAACAGCAGATTTTTTTTTAAATAACTGACGAAAAATTTCAACGCCCCCTGCGTTGAAATTTTTCGTTCAGAATCATGTAGGTAAAATGTAAATCATGTAAAACCATGTTACCTAAACGTTTTCGGGTCGAGGTTTTCCCTGTATTATGTGCTGCGCGTCTCATTTATTGCAAAGTTGCTGTGTGCTGGGTGGTGCACTTGTCTGCTACGCTTGAATTTGTCGCCCGGGGCACGGGTCCCGGCTTACCCCCTCCTAGATCCGGAGCTGCGCAACGGAAAAATGTTGTGTAACTTTTGTTTCCCATGCCACGGGCCTTTTTCACCAAAAGTCCCTGGCTTTCATAGTCTTTGGACAATAAGTTTCATAACGTTTAGTGGGTCAAAACTCTGTAGGTCATTATAAGGTAAGTAGGTAAGTTTCCTTATCGCCTTGCTTAGCCTTGAGCCGACAGGTAAAACAACTAAGTAATACTTTTGAACACGCTTAGATGAATCGATTAAATATAATGATTAGAGTGTTTTCCCAAAATTAGGCAAATAGGTTTAGGTTAGGTGACTGCCTAAAGGTCACAGCACACATATCAACTCGGAAAGGGATCGTCGCCGTATCAAAACGAGCCATTCAGTATTAAGTATTTGTATGAAACTCCCTACTGCAACGCACACTAATCGGAATCGTACTGTAATCGCCTCGCCTCGGGACAAGCTCACGAACCGCGGTGCGGTGCTGGTCAACTTGCAGTTTCCGCGCTTACGGCTTATCGTCCCCGCGCTTACGTCTCTCCGTACCCGAGCTTACGTCTCTTCGTCAACCCTTGCCCCTCTCACCCCTCTCGCGGCCTGCCTACAGCACACTACTGCCGCGCGCGCTTACAGCGAGCCGTAAGCGCGGCGTCGCCGTCGCCTAGCCGTAGCCGAGTCGACGACGTATCGGAGCTGCTGATCCGCTTTGGTTACGCGATTACGTTAGGTTGACGCCTGTTTGACGGCGAGGCGAAAGGTGATACGGTGATGATCCCTTTCCGAGTTGATATGTATGCTATGACCTTTCTCACATAATTATTTTGTGGCCTAAAACCTAATGTAAGTACCTACCTCAGACCAAATAAAAAACTAAGACATAGCGCTGCGAACAATACAGTGTAGCATGTCAAAACTACACCTCCGCTCTATGCATATACGGTCACTCGCACACATGTACTACAATCAAACTACACATCACTAAGTGCACACATGTTTACGAAACCGGCTTCACGTCACTGTTGACAGCACTATGTCTTGGTTTTTAGGGTTCCGTAGTAAACAAGGAACCCTTATAGTTTCGTCATGTCCGTCTATCTGTCTGTCTGTCTGTCCGTCTGTCCGCGGTCTAGCTCCAAGACTGTTAGTACTAGAAAGTTGTAATTTGGCATAGATATACATATTAATCATACCGACAAAGTGGTAAAATAAAATTATGAAAAATATTTTTTTTTAGGGTACCTCCCTTACACGTAAAGTGGGGATGTTTTGTTTTTTTTTTTCTATCCCTTGTTGTGGGGTATTGTTGGAAAGGTCTTTCAAAAACATTGTGAGTGTGTTAAAATAATTTTTCAATTCAGAGATTCGTTTGCGAAATATTAAGCTTTAAAGTGCAAATTGTTGTTAGAGTCAAGTGTCCCCCCCCCCCTGCCAGCTAAATGGCTGGTTTTAGATATGTAAAAAAATTCGCGGCAGTAGCTTATATAACGAATTTAAAAGGAAAACTATCACAGTGGAGTAGGCTTTACAAGTTAACGAGTAATAATCGACCAACTTAAATTTGCGGTTGTAAAAACATGTTCACCCATACATTCTGTATGAAAGATTTGTTTTTTTCAACTACAAAGTTAAGTTTGTTCTTAGGATAAATTCATACCAACTACGGAACCCTACATTGTGCGTGGTCCGACATGCACGTGACCGGTTTTTTTTTTATTTGGTCTGAGCTACGAATAATATTCGTAGGGTCTGAGGTATCTACCTACCTAAGGAATAACCATGACCGTTAATGATATTTTGGCTTAAGTTTTGGTTAATTCGACATCCTACAATAGTTAGATTTCAAAATCAAATTTAAAAAAATGCTTATGAAACTCATGATGAGTGGTAACTGGTAGGTAGGTTACAAATGGTTTTACCTTTTAAGACGCAGATATATGCCAGTGACCTTGAGTGGTTAGCCTGAGTGTTCTGTACTGAGCTCACGCAACGCGTTGTACGTCCAGCCAGTAATAGGACTCGCCCATCAAGGAGCGCTGTCCCAAATTGACTCATTATTAATTTATTTTATATAAAACAAAAAGTAATTTAATAAAACACGTATACTGAAAGATCAGTAACTAAATTATCTTTAAAATGGCAAAGGTTTCAGAAAAATACGCTTGATAGATTTTGCGTGATTCTCAGTTTTTTATCCGCGTTAATTTCACTATGTAATATAAACATAATCTAAAATATTCCTATAATAAGTTATAAAAAAAATGCTCTAATAACATATATTATATTTTTTTCAAATCATTAACACTACTCGTTTAGACGTGATCTTCAGTATAAAATCATTAAAGTCGGTTGATTTAGTAGTTATAATTTTGGTGTATATTCTTATAATCTATTTTAGTGGTAACAAGCGCAACGGATGAGCACAACCATTCTTCGGGGAAAGCTACGAACGTGACGTCATGATAACAAATAACAGAGAAAACCAGTAACAAATATTCTTTAATCAAAGTAAATGGTAATTTATTCAAACTAGGCTGAGAATCAGCACTTTTCGAACGTTAAAATTACATAAGACAGTCCCCCAAAACGCCCACCCTTCACCACTTCCTAATGCTTTAGCTGGGAAGAAGAAGTGGCGCAACAAACTCCCATCCAACTCTCCATCCTCTCTTCATCCAAACAGGAATATTTTAGTGGAGTTTTCGTGGAGTTTCTTGCCCATTCTTCTCCATACGAAAACTACATTTCGGAAGGGGCGACTAGAATCAATTCTATTATTTTGTAAATTTTGACGTTCAAAAGTGCCATACAAGGACCTATTTGAAATAAATGATTTGACTTTGACTTTAACACAACGACGGTTCTTTACCTAATAACAACTTCCGTTGCTAAGCAACCCGAGTTTTATCCCCAACTGGGCGGGTGTTATACGCGGGCGGGCGGGCCTACATCTGTCGGATATTCAACCAATCGGCGACCGGATGCCCGATATTATGACAGTGGTGTCACTAAGTGCCTGTCACTCAACAAGGCTACAAACTAAAACTAACTTTAATAAAAGGGAATGAAGTTGAAATTTGCTTGGAAGGTGAAAAGCAAATGAGCTTCCGTTATTGGCTGTAGCTATTGATGTTACCACCTCATTTAAGGCTTTAAAGGTTGTTTGTTTTGTTCATAAAACGGCTTTATAGATTTGTTTTATGTATACGAACACCTTATTTCTTGTATAAAATACCTGTACCTATTACCTATAAGTATATGTCGAAGACCGGTCGGTGACTCTTTCGTTATTATCAGCGATATTTTAACTACTGTGGGCGTAGTGTGGGAGTGTTGGTTAATGCGCTATAGAAAAACTGTTTGCAGTTCAGAATGTGATCTGAACTGCAAACAGTTTTTCTATAGCGCAATTTACTATCAAATTAATCACACTAGCAATTAAATACACATACAAGGTAAGATACACGGCGTTTATTAAAATCACAAATTAACACAATGATCACAAATTACAATAACTGAGCATAACGAATTGAGTACAGATCTGCGACGTCTTAATTTCGATGCGATCAGAGACTGAATCCTCCTCTCCGTGGCCTTAAAACATCACGACTCTGTAGACTAAGCGCGCTTTAGATGTAGGTAGATCACGTGATGTCGCCAGTGGCGCGCTTGCGATTCATTCCGTGTCCGTACTAATGACTGGATCCGACATATTTAAGTCACCGTAAGATTGTGAGAACCTTAAGTTTATAATCTATCAGTATTATTTTCGTTTGATTATAAACTGTCAAAAAATTGTGAACTGGGTGAAATGTGTTCACCAACCGCGCACGAGCCTAGCGAGCGAAGCGAGCGGTGCCGCGGCAGTGGCCGGCGAGCGCTACTTCCAAGTTGCTCGCAGCCACGCAGGCTATTTAATATTAGCGCAAGGTGCATTACGTCGCAAACAAGTTGGTTACCAGTTCACAATTTGTCAGTTTTTCATGGATACATTATTAACTATCGAAAAATTATGCGTTAAATTGTAAATTATTTGCACAGTTCACAATTTTTGGACAGTTTATAATCTAACGGAAATAATACCGATGGATTATAAACTAATGAAGTTTATAATTAATTATACGGTGACATATAATCTTCTGTAGCTGATGGAAATACAAAACAAACAAACTAACTCAAGGACAAAATAGAATGAACAAAGTTACCAATACTGATGATGATTAACATTTTTAATGCACCATGTAGGTACCATTTAGGTAAGTATGTCGATGTCGATACATTGGCACATAGTGCATTTAAAAATATCAATTAAAAGCCAGGAATTGCCTGCTAAAAAAACATACTTCTGTAGAAGTTTAAAACTTTAGGCACACTAAACAAACACACAAAAATCATATAAAGGCTCGTGCAGACTGGCGCGACTTTTCGTGCGACAAATTCAAATTCAAAATTCAAAAGTCATTTATTCAAACTAGGCTGAGAATCAGCACTTTTCGACCGTCAAAATTACATAACACAGGCTCCCAAAAACGCCCACCCTTCACCACTTCCTGGTGCCTTTAGCTGGGAAGAAGAAGTGGCGCAACAAACTCCCCAGCAGCACAGCTGTCTGTTCAAGTTAGAAAAAATAGCATGCAAAATAACTTACATTATGCAACACAAAACATAATTTAAGTGATAAATGATTGGCCATATGTCAGCTAGCACACGCCAATGTACACGAGCTTTACCACCCTCGAAAACTATGAAAACGACACTCATGACGCAAAATGAAAAATAAATGAAAGCCGCCATCTTGGATTTACATTTTGACTTCACTATCAGCTTTACCACCCTCGAAAACTATGGAAACGACACCCATGACGAAAAATTTTAAAAATCGAAGCCGCCGTCTTGAATTTATATTTTGACCTCACTATCGGCTTTAGTACCCTAGAAAACTATGAAAACGACACCCAAGATAAAAATGAAAAAAAAAAATCGCAGCCGCCATATTGGATTTTCACTTAACCCACCATTCGCCATCTTGGATTGTAATTAAGCATTTTGAACCGTGTCATTTATAATTGAACTCCACTTTTCTAAATCTTGACTTTTTTGCCAGCGTCAACACTGTGAACGAACGGAACTTTTTTTTCCCGATCGTCAACAGTGTTAACGACAGGGGTGTTACTGATCGGGAATAATCAAAAACTATTCCCGTTCGTCAACACTGTGAACGAAAGGAACTTTTTTTTCCCGATCGTCAACAGTGTTGACGACAAGGTGTTACTCATCGGGAATATTCGGGTATTTTTAATACCGTGAAGTTTTCTTAGAAATTGTTTAATTAGAGTCGCGTCTATTTGCGGGAGCCTTAACGCTACATTTTCTTCATTATCCAAAAAATCCGGAAGTTATATTTAAATAACTTGCTTTTAGGTAACAAGGAACTAAAAAATGGCCGGGTGTCAGTGCGTGTTAACCTCCATAAAGAAGTTATCGCCAAACAATCTGCCGCGATATGTTATTTATTATTACTATAGTACCTACATTGTTATTATAATAAATACGTCGCATTGTGTTATTAGGCACAAAAGTTACAGGGTCAGTTGGGATAGAACTAAAAGAAATTGCGGCACTTTCATAATTATTTGGTATATTTCTAGTATATACAGGGTGGCAGGGACATCGACGCGAAAACTGAAACCGTGGATTCAGTACATGATTCTGAAGTTGCGTAGAAATTTTTCGTCGGTTATAAAAATAAAATCTGAAAGAAAACAGAATAGCTTTTCTGTTTTCTTTCTTTCTCTTTTCTTTCTATTAAACAGCAAACTTTTTGTTTATAATAATAATAATAATAAGTGGGGCTTGCGCGCTCCGAACTCTGGGTCTGTGCAGGTAAAGTTTACTTTGCCGAAACAGATCTAGGGTGAGGAGCCAGACCAAGAGAGATACAAAAACCCGCAGGGCAGCATGTGGCGAGCTGTTGGGCAGTAGCGACTCCCACGGACCCTATCTTCCGGGAGAAGTCTTGTTCCTCACCTCTGGCTTGCCTTTATTGGCCGGCTAGAGTGAACACTGACGAGGAATAGAGCTCCCACCTCATTCTTGCCTTTATTGGCTGGCTTGAGTGGAGATTCGCAAGAGCAAACATGCTCGGAGGAAGGAAGTATTCCAGTAAGATGCTGGTAGGGATCTTGACCGTACTTCCGGGATTGTCCTGATAGCCGTGGAATACCTCTCCACTCCTCATAAGCACCTCAGGACATGTTGCCCCCTTGTCGCTACGACACTATGTGCTAGCGACCGTTTTCGGGGGCCCATTATTGAGTGTGCAAGTCACCCCCTGCCACTTTATCCGTGTGCATATAAAACATAGATCAGGCAGGGGCCATAGTCCTTCCATAGTTCCAGGTGACCAGTCCACTTTAGCAACCCAAACCCATAGTCCGATATCTTTGTTTCCATATCTTACAATAGTCCTACACCAACCGGGGGTTGTCCTTGGCTGCACTTGCATAGTGCGAACAGGGATAATCGTCGGTTGGTACCTCATTTCATTAAAAACGTCTAAGGGGCCTCTGCGAGTTGGCTTCGGCCCCTCGTAAGCCTTGCAAAGGTCCGGGACCCCTGGGTCCCGAGAAATGTGAAAGACGTATAAATAATAATAATAATCATTTATTTGCAGACATTGAAGTCCATAAAATTACATTAGTAGGTAAATATTGACATCGAAACAAAATCATTAATTACAACATAATCGAAATACATCACAAATTACATAATAATATAATTATAGAATGAATCACAATTCATACAAAAAACACAATACACACATAAAAATCACAAATAGGCATAATAATAATAACATAATAGGAATAGATAAAATAAAATGTTATCAAGAGCAGATCTGTGTGTGCAGTCTCACCCATCGACCAAGCATCGGGCAGTCCCACCGGTCACTCAATGCTCTCAACATGCCGTGGGTGCTGATATCTGTTCTGTGCCGGAGAGAAGCGCATCGTTTTCGAATGATGGCATAAAAATCATCCACTCTCGCATCGGCAAACATACCCGAAGCGCTACAATACCGCGGCAGCCCCACAAGCATCCTGAAGGCATTGTTATACTGCACACGCAGGGCGCTGTATGCCTTCTGCGTATACTTGACCCAAAGGCTGCAGGTGTAAAAAGTCTGACAGTAGGCTCGAAAAAGCGTCATTTTTACATCGTAAGAACACCCTGCAAACCTACGGGCCAGCATATTACTTCGAACAGACAGCGCCCTACGCTCCCTCTCGATATCCAAATCGTCGCACAGGTCCTCAGTGACCCAGTGGCCCAGATAATAAAATTTTGAGACTTGCTTCAAGGGTGTACCTGCTAACGAGATACATGGAACATTTAAGTAACTTTTGGCACCGCCATTGAAAACAAGTAACTCACTCTTAGTGACATTATACATAAGCCCCTGAGTCACCGCATAGTTCTCACAGACCTTCAGCAAACGTCTTAATGCACTGATTGAAGGGCTCAGCAAGACCATATCGTCTGCATAGCTGATGTTGTTCATAGCAACTCCGTCAATATGACAGCCGACACCAGTATTGCTGAGCTCAACAATCAGTTGGTTTATATATAAATTGAAAAGGCGAGGGGAGGTGATTCCCCCCTGCCTCACCCCACATTTCAACTTATATTCTTCGGACATAGTCCCTGCCCACCTAACATTATTTATTTGGTTCTCATACCAGAATCTTAGCAATGACGTGACCTCAAAATCTACTTTTTTCTCATTACTAAGCTTATCCCACAGCTGGTCATAAGGCACAAGGTCAAAAGCCCTGGACAGATCTAAGAAGCACGCATTAACACACAACCGACGTAAAATTTAAACGCATGGGGGTTCAGAATCATGTACTGAATCCATCCATGGTAACAGTTTTCGCGTCGATGTCCCTGCCACCCTGTATTATTATTTAATCGTATTACTAAATATTTCATTCATAACGGTGGCTATTAAGTAACTCAAAGTATGCCACGCAAAAAATACAGATTCGTGATAAGACCTTACAGGAAACATTTTACATCAAAGTTAAAGTCAAATAATTTATTTAAATTAGGCACTTAAAATGCACTTTTGAACGTCAAAATTGACTAAAAATAGAATTGATTCTAGTCGCCCCTTCCAAAAACTAGTTTTCGTATGGAGAAGAATGGGCAAGAAAGTCCACCGTTACTCTTTTAAAATGTTTTACAATATTTTGTATACATTAAATATAAAATTATATGTGAAGACGATGCATCTGCTTCAAATATCTCAGAACATATTTTTACAATAAACAATGAATAAAAAAAAATCTCTGCCAAAAAAAACGAACTAAAAGGCAATAAACAAGTTGTATTTTATTAATTTGTTTATACAAAGCGAAAGGTCACTCATTTACTCGCTGACTAAACAGATAAATAAAATTGTCATTGCGGTTGGGGGGACCGTTGTGTCGTTGTGTGCAACATTTTTTAACTTAAGAGGTCCCCCGGCTGTGACAATTTCATTTATCTTTTGTCAATTTTTATCACTCGGGATGATGTAACTAACGATACTCCATACATCCAAATATCTTGAGACATTTAAAAGTTTTGGTGGCACAAAGAAACTCACATAGTTACATACATACAGTACAAATATGTTCTTAATGTCCCTCGGCAAACCACATGTATCGTCAGTCGTCGGATTTCTATCAGTTGCCCTTTGCACTTGGTGCAGAGCGGACGCTGTCAATCGACTTGGAAGTATACAGAGTTGTTAATACTCTTTTAACTTAA